>VDFB02193867.1:329029516-329206992 GCA_007258455.2 Sequoia sempervirens | reverse complement strand
GCCACCATTGCGACCAAGCCAAGTAAGCCATTACAATGCTGCATTCAAAGCATACCAACAATTGCTCCAACAATATCAAACAATTCAGCAAGCGCCTATAGCCATGCACGCTTCTCAAGCTTCACAACAAAATCAAGCTAAAACATCACTACAACAACAAGAAGCACAACAAGCGACACAACCCAAGCTTTGTTGCAACAACAACAATGAGCTACACAAGCTACACAAGCCGCACAAGCTACTCAAGTCGCACAAGCTGTACAAGCCACACAAGCTACTCAAGTTGCACAAGCTGCTAAGCTGCAAAAGATGCCCAAGATGCCCAAGCACAAGCGCAGTACTTCACACAACAACAAGCAGCCCAACAACTTGCATATCAGCAAGCATTAGAGCAATACCAAGAGCAACAAGAAGCAGCACATCAAGCCCTAGCTGACCAACAACAAGCATTGTTGGACCAACAACAACAAGCACAACAACAAGCTCTATTAGTGCAACAATAGCAAGATCAACAACAAGCATTGTTGAAAGCATGCATGGCACAACAAGCAAACATTCCACCCATTCAAACACCCACTCTGCCCCCCTAGAACACCTTCATTCCACCTCCTGATCCACAATTGGATGTCACAACACAAATAAAATTTCTATCACAAGTGCTTGACCTTCAATCAGGAAGGACACCAAAACCACAAAAAAACCTATGCCCTTATCCATTTGATAGGAGCATAGAAATGAAACCATTCCCAAAAGGGTTTGAGATCCCTAAATTTGACAAATATCACAGAACGGGTAACCCTAAAGATCACATCAGGGAATTCCAAGTACATTGCATGGAGGTGGCTTACGAAGAAATGTACTTGATGAGATTATTCCCAAGAAGCTTGGCTGGAAACACTATTGATTGATTTTCTCGACTTTCTGGAATAAAAAAATTCCAGGAAATCATAGATTCCTTCATACAGAATTATTCCTTCAACACTCCCATGGAGGTTAGCTTACAGGAATTATCAGCTCTCAAACAAGGAAAAAATGAATCATTCGGTGCTTTCTTACAATGATGGTGATCCAAAGCTAATTGAAGCAAGTGGTCCATGCCTGAAGAGCAACAAGTGGGAACTATCATTGTGAATCTTGATGGGCCCTTGGCCTTCCACCTCAAAGTGCAAAACATCACCACTTATGACCAATTGATCCCTAGGGCGCTCAATATCGAACAAGCCCTTGCCACACAGGGAGAAACTTCATCATATCAAGAAGGCCACTCATCATCCAGTTATCATGACAAACCACAAACATGGGAAAAAGAATCGTAATGTAACCAACGATGGTGTCATTGATGCCAAAGTTGTCATTAGTGCCCCATGGAAGAACAATCCACCATCCCAACAACAACAACACAAAAATACCAATCAAAGCAATCGACAAGTCAATACTGTAGTCCAACCATCCCATAACCAAAACACAAACAACACTGATAATTAGGGAGGACCACAGCAAAACAAGTTCTTCCCCAAATGAAAATACACACCCCTTAGGGAACCTGCTGAAGCAATCATGAAAAGATTGGTAGATGAAAAATTCATAACGGTCCCTACACATAATAATTATTGAGAACCATCAGTCAAGCCACCATGGTATAATGAGAATTATCTTTGCGACTTCCACAAACTCAAGGGACACATGACAAACAACTGCATGAGGCTCAAAAATCTAATTCAAGACCTCATAGATGACAAAATCATAGATGTGGAAGCACCATCAGGAAACAAAGATCTCAAGATTTACACGAATCTAATGCCAAATCATGGCAACAAAGGAAACAAAGATCAAGACAAAGGAAAAGGGGCTTATAAAAACATCAACCACACATATGAGGGTGTTGTCACTTGTTTAGACAAGTTTTGTGGAGTCATCACCATCAAAGGGGCCCAAGCTGATTGTGGAGTCACAACAAGAGGTGGAAAGGTTACCATTGCAACACCATCCCAACCAAGCAGGAATTCCACATCCAATCCAATGTCTAACCCTAGTGGCTATAATGTCTTGGATCAATTGAAAAGAACCCCTGCACATATCTCCATCATGAAGTTACTCAAAATCTCATCTGCACACAAAAAGATTCTAGAAGAAGCTTTGGCGTCATCCACTATCCCCGCAGATCTAGATGTAGAAAAATTCCAAAATATGGTCGCAAGTATCACCACACCTAACATTCTTACATTTTCTGAACAAGACTTCCCTTCATAACCATCTCACAACTGTGCACTTCATCTAGAGGCGTACGCAAATAAAAAGAAAGTCAAGAGAGTCTTGGTGGACAGAGGTGCAGGCTTAAATATTTGCTCCTTAAAGCTTCTAAAGAATTTGAACATTTCAGAGGATTCAATTGATAAAGGAGAAGGCATCACAATAAGAGCATACGATGACCAGGAAAGGGTATCCCAAGGCACCATTCAGCTTCCTGTCTAGGTTGGACCTACCATCATGCAAACCAACTGTCAAGTCTCGGACCTTGATTTACCTTACAACATTCTCCTAGGGTGACCATGGATACATGCAATGCAAGTTGTAGCTTCAACCTTTCATCAATGTGTGAAATTCACACATGAAGGTCAAGAGGTTACTATCCACGGAGATCCTGAGCCATTTGCCTACTGCAAAAATCTAGAGGCAAAATACTACAAGATTCCGCAAGTACCCAAGAAGGATGAAGGCCCATCAACACCTTACGTGGATCCCGCCACTCTCACTTCTGCGACAAAGACACCCTCCACCCCCACCTTCCCCGCCTTTTCTGATATCAAATTCATAATACAATATGATGGTTGTGGAAACTATTCAATTCCTAAGAATGCTTTTGTAGTAGGAGAGCTACCACAATCTCCTAGATCAAGAGGATGACCACAATCACAAGAAGCTTCAACATCTCAAGGCTCCTATGAACGAAACCCCACCTTCACAAGTGCAGGAGATCTTGGTCAGGAAACATTAGAGGGGGACCTATCTCATCTCCTCTATTGAGATGATATACCGATAGCTGAATTTCCTATGGACGAACGAAACAAAGGTATGAAGATGATGCTCTCGATAGGCTATAACCGGAACGAAGGGTTAGGCCAAGATAATAATGGGCATGTAATACCTATTATACCTGAGAAGCAAATAAAAAATCTTGGCATTGGTCATCCTACTCCTAAGGTAACTGTACTTGGTCGAGGTGCCCATGGTAGACAGAACTGAACACCTCCTCAGGAATCCGTAGCTTCTCCACAATCCTCCATGACTTTAGGAATGCCCACTAATTTAACTGAGTCACCATAAATAGGATTACATTTTTTGTTTGAGGATACTAACATCCTTATGATTAGCACCTTTTCTTATGAGTCTGAAAACCAAACCAATGAAATCTGATTAGTCTATCCCCAACTAATTGATTACGACCAACAAGGACCACCAATTCTTGACATGTTCAAAAATGATGAGGCACTCTCAGAATTCATTGGACTTAGGGATAAAATTCCATGTGGGGATCATAAGGAAAGTTTTATCATAGAGCTAGATACACATGCATACTATGGAGAAACGATTGAATCCCTCAGTCTCAAAAATAAGAAATTGAGAATAATCTCCAAGTCCTTGAGTGAAAACCACCTTGTGGCACTCTTCGACTCTGAAAAATTAAAAAGAAGGGATGCATCCAATGGTGAAAACCTCTCTGAGGCACCTGAGGATGGGGGATTCAATATTCCTCTTATAGCTATGCACCAAGAAAAGTCAACTATGCTAGCAGAAAAGTGCAACCCCATCAATCTGGGAACACAAGAAACTCCTCATATTACATTCTACGTAGAGTCATTATTATGTAAAGAATAGGAGGAGTTGGCTACCTTCTTAAAGGAGAGGAAGATAAATTTTGCATGGACCTATGCTGATATGCGAGGATTGGATCCAGAGGTAGTGGTTCATCACTTGGCAGTCTATCCTGAAGCTAAACATGTAAAACAGAAGTTGAGAAAGATGCACCCACAAATTTCTCTATTAGTAAAGATGGAACTCCAGAAACTACTAGATGCAGGATTCATATGAACGATCGCCTACCTTGAGTGGGTCTCCAATCTAGTACCAGTTTCAAAACCAACTGGGGGAATAAGAATATGTATGGACTTTAGGGACTTGAACAAGGCTTGCCCAAAAGATTATTTTTCATTGCCTAACATTGATATGATTTTAGAAAAGACCATGGGGCATGAGATGCTTTCCTTGATGGATGGATTTTTAGGCTACAATCAAATAAGAATTGTAGAGGAAGACCAACATAAAACATCTTTCACTTCTCCTTGGGGAACATATTGCTGGAACATAATGCCATTCAGCTTAAAGAACGCCGGGGCCACATACCAAAGGGCCATGACACTAATATTCCATGGCATGATCCACAAAATAGTTGAGGACTATGTCAATGACATCTTGTGAAAATCCAAAAAGAGGAAGGATCATATATCAGTCTTGAGTGCTATTTTTGACAGACTAGAAGAATACAAGGTTCGTTTGAATCCCAAGAAGTGCATCTTTGGCGTACAATCAGGAAAGTTGTTGGGCTACATAGTGTCAATGAGAGGCATTGAGATTGATCTAGAAAAGGTGAAAGCAACACTTGAAATGGAAGCTCCTAGGACATTGAAACAACTAAGAGGTCTCCAAGGTAGGCTTCAGTCAATTCACAGGTTCATAGCACAATTAGCAAACAAACAAATCCCTTACTCTTACTTACTCCACAAGGGGGTAACGTACAAATGGGATGACAAATGTGAACAAACCTTGAACAAAATCAAGGAATATTTGTTAGCACCTCCAGTAATAAGGCCTCCAATTCAGAACAAACCATTAATCCTTTATATATCTCAGCAACTATAGCAGCCCTTGGTGCTCTCCTAGCACAACATGATGAAAATGGAACAGAAAGAACCATCTACTACATCAGTCGTACAATGGTGGGCCATGAGTTAAACTATACATTCATTGAAAAAGCTTTCCTAGTAGTGGTGTTTGCATCCCAAAAATTCAGACACTACATGTTGGCACACAAGATCAAACTCATAGCTAAAATTGATCCCCTAAAGTATCTTCTTTCAAAGGCAATGCTTAAGGGAAGAATGGCTAAGTGGGTAATGATATTATCAGAATATGACATTGAGTATGTGGATCGCAAGGCAATCAAGGGACAGGTCATTGCAGACCAATTGGCAGACACACCTATCTATGTGGAGAACCCACTTGTTTTAGAATTTCCAGATGAATCCATTTTCAACATTGACATAGCTACTCATTGGAAACTATACTTTGATGGCTCCTACACACAACATGGGTCAAGAGCTGGTATCTTCTTCATCACTCCACAAGGGGATTGTATACCAAGATCATACAAACTAGCATTCCCTTGTACCAACAACATTGCAGAATACAAGGCTTTAACTATAGGTCTTAGGATAGCAGTATAGTGGAACATTATGACATTGAAGGTATATGGAGATTCACAGCTTATCATAAATCAAGTGAACAATGAGTACCAAACAAAGGATGATAAGCTAACTCCATACAAAAGGCTAGTGGAAAATCTCAAGGAATCTTTTGTTGACATCACATTCGAGCAAGTACCAAGAACCAACAACAAAGTAGTAGATGTAATGGCAACTATTGGATCACTCTTAGAGATCCCTCGAAATGTTTTGAAATATGACTTCTTAGTAGAGCAGCTTCTCGTACCAACATTCAAGGTACCAGAGTCAGAATTTTTGGGTGAAATTGTTGGTCTGAACGATCAGTGATACCAAGACATTTACACATACCTTAGGATAGGTATCATTCCTGCCGATTTTTGTTCAAGCCTCAGACGAAACTTTATCAAGAAAGCATCTCATTTTGTCATTTTAGGAGAAACCCTATATCACAGAAGCATAGAAGGAACCTTGCTAAGATTTCTTAACCCTAAGGAGGCTTCAGCTGCCCTAACTGAGGTGCACAATGGCATATGTGGTTCTCATTTGAGTGGCATGACCTTGGCTAAGAAATTACTGAGGAGTGGGTATTACTGGCCTACCATGGACAGAGAGGCACATGAATACGTCATGAAGTCTCTACAATGTTAGTAACATGGTGACCTCATCCATGCTCCAGCTCAAGAGCTTCATCCAATCATCACACCATGGCCCTTTTCACAGTGGGGACTCAATCTCATTGGGAAAATCACACCCACCTCATCCAACGGCCACAAATTCATTATAACTGCAACTGAGTACTTCACCAAGTGGGTTGAAGCCATACCCATGACGTATATCACTAGAAATCAGATCTCAAAGTTCATCCTGAACTATCTCATATGCCGCTATGGTGTTCCACAAGCCATTATCTCAGATAATGGGCCACCATTCAAAAATCAGGAAGTCCGTGACCTATGTGATAAATTCAAAATCCAACATCACTTTTCCATCTCATACTATCCCCAAGGCAATGGCCAAGCAGAAGCTACAAATAAAACCATCCTCAAAATCCTTAAGAAAATAGTCAATGACACAGGTCGTGACTAGCACTTGCAGCTTAATCTCGCCCTCTAGGCTTATCGAACCAACATCCACACACCCACTGGTGCCACACCATTTTCTTTGGTCTACGGATTAGAGGCCATCTTTCCCATTGAGATCGAGCTACCATCCCTCAGAGTATCATTGTAAAACCTCATCACAGACGAGGAGTATTGAGTTTCAAGACTAAACGAGTTGGAACTGTTGGACAAGCGACGTCTGGATGCTTTAAACCATCTACAAGTGTATCAGAATAGACTCAAAAGGAGCTACAACAAGAAAATCAGAAGCAGAACTTTCCAAGTTAGAGAATTGGTGCTAAAAGAGAATTAGAAGAATGTCTTGAACCCAAATGGCAAGGGCAAGTTTGAACCCAACTGGCTAGGACCCTTTGTCATCATAGCAAGCTACAAATCAGGGGCATATCAATTATCAACACCTGAAGGCGAACCCCTACAGGAGCAAATGAATAGCTCCCATCTCAAAAAAATTTATGCCTAAATATTTCAAGGTATAGAACCAAAAAATCCAAAAAATCATAAAAAGTCCTAAAAAAATAGTTACTTTGGTGAAAACCTGGCAAACAGGCATCTTGGTGACAACAAAAAAATAAAAAAAACAAGAAAACAGTAAAGAGAAAAAATCATCCTCTAGTGAAAACCACTTCTGTGGCACTTTGGGCAAGTACCTTGGTGAAAACCTAGCAAACAAGCACCTTGTGTAAATAAGCACTCTCCATCCATCTTGGTCTTCGTGACTTGCTTTGCATTATTCACTCACCCATCGCATATCATTGCATTTCACCCTTCTATCTGCATCTGCACCATAGCTTGGTCTTGTGTTTGTGTCACAATTCCTTCTAGAGCTACTCGGCTCACTTAAAAGGTTAGTTTGTCCTACCTATATCAAAGTAGTCTATCGCCTCACGCTGGGGGCATGTTCTCATCGGATTCGATTCGTGTATGATCTTAAAGTCCAGAAAATCCAAAAATCCAAAAAACATCAAAAAATTAGAAAATCCAAAAACATCAAAACATCAGAAAATCCAAAACATTCAAAACATATCAAAATCCAAAAACAAGTCAATAATTCGGTCAAAAAGCCAAAAATAAGGTCATCTTGATAAACTCGTCATCTCTGAGCTTGAATGTAGGCAAGGTTGATCTTTGATCATCCCCGAGACATTTAGGTTAATCCTATAGGAGTCTGTCATAATAAAACTAACATTTCATCATGTATATCTCATCTTGTAAATCGGTCAAGTTGTCAGTCGAACTACGTGGTCTCTTGCGTGTATAATATGTGGCAAGGCTAATTGTGATCAGCCCCGAGGCCCCTAGGATAGGTCTTTAGGTTAGTCTCTTGGTCAAAATCTTAGAAAATCTCAAAACATTGGAAAATTGAAAATCAAAACATTTGAAAAATACCAAAAATAGCCTCAAAACATTGCAAAACTCCAAAAACATCCAAATATTTGAAAAAAAAATCCATCTGCCTCATCTCGCTTACACTCACGATAATCAATCATCCATAATAAATCGTCATCACCCTCAACCTTTGGTAAAACAGTTGGAAACAAGTCTAGCAGTCAAATGTGAAAGCCTAAACTGTCAAAAATCTCAAGTATAGGTCAGTCAGCAAGCAAGTTGGTCAACTCTTTTCTTATCAATGGCATATAAATCATAAATCAATTTCATCATCGTTTGATAAAAGCATGTCCTAGGATCCCGACAATGGGAAATTTTATAAAACCAACCACTTTGGGTAAACAAAATGACGTCTCATTAACATGTCCTAGGATCCATTCCGACAATGGACATTATCTTTTGGCAATAAGTTTTAGCTCCCATCTTTCGAAACATAATTTCTCTCAGCTAATGGTACGAAGAACATTAGTTTGTTTGCTCACTTACTTTATCTTGTTTGATTTATCTCATTGTGCTCATTCCAAGGACCTCTCGATGATGTTTGAACGAAGGATTTAGAGAGATAGGAATGGGTCAACGATCATTATCTTTTGTTTGCTATGCTTGTTGGATATCTTTGTAATATAACCTTGGTCATGCATGCTTTTGTTTAGTCTGTAGTGAGGGTGTTTTAAGTTTCTTGTTGACCACATAGAAAGGCTCGCCTTCCTATGTTTTGGTCTGAGATATTTGAAATATTTGAACTATTTTCTAGATAGGGTTTCGTATGTCAAGTGTGAACAAGAATACTCCTATCCGATTTGTTGAGTCAAAGTCCATCACACTAGGTACAATGCCATCCTGGTTCTTGATACCTTGATGCATCGTACTGCGTGTATTATCAAACATAAGGAAATTCACCCTTTGAAAATCCCAACTCCACTTCAAGTAGTCATCATCATTTCCATAATCATCTCATTCTTTCATTCTTCTATCACATTCTTCTATCTTTACTGACATTTCTATCCCAGTTGGTACATGAAGCTACCCATAGCTAATGAATGTCCATTCATCTACATCAGCCACTCCTCTCGCATTTTATCATGATTTTGATTGGCAATTGGCATTCCCATTCAACATCTCGAGGGGGCAATATACCAGTGCAATTCTTCTCACTGGGGCAACAGTGGGGCATCCAAAAAATTAGATAAATTTTGACTATTGATCATGACAAAATCATTCTTTGAATCAATGCAACAAGTACATTGCTTCAAAGAGGGGCAAAATGTAGACACACAAAATGTACAAGTTGACGTTGTGCATCTAAGTCTGACTACCGACATCAATTCATCCTCAATCATTCCCTGAGCTAACCATTTAATTGAATATCTTTATTTGATTAAATTCATTTGTTTTCTTCTCTTAATTAAACAAATCATGTGTTTAATTAAGTCTCTTAAATCATTCTCCATCTCTTTTAATTAAATAATTAATTTTATTAAATCTCTAAATTCAATCTATTAAATTGAATAAATTAAATCTTATTTAATTTAATCTTACTTCAATCTCTTTAATTAAATAATCAAAACATATTTATTTAATTAATCTCATTAAATCATTTCCTCTCTTGTTTGATTTAAATTATTCAAAAAACCTAAGTCAAAATAAGTCAAACTTCCTAATCTTCATTAAATTGATCAAGTCTTGATTAAATATAATCTAATCTTCAAAATCCTCTAGATTTTCCCACTTGCACAAATAAATCAATTTATTGATTTATTCAATCTTCATTTTCCCTCAACAAACCATCTTTTGGACGAATATTCTTCTATTTCAAATTCAAAATTTGAATGACATGTCCTTCCAACATGTCATTTACTCTCTCTTACAAGTCCTTCCAACAAGGCATTTACTTCTTCTTACATGTCCTTGCCTTGAGCCAAGTGGCATTTAATGCAATTTTCTTTCCCCCTCTTACATGTCTTTTCTCAAAATTCAAATTCAAAAAATGCATTTATTGGCACATTTGTCAAAACTTGCACATTCCTCACCCAATCACATTTGGACAAGTGGCATTTTTCCATTGGCCAAATCTTTATCCCACATTGCTCTATTTTGGCTTTGTTTCCATTTCAACATTCTATAAATAGCTTCACCATGCATTTATCATCCACAATTATGCAAAGTTATTATGCACAAATATCTCTCAAATTCCATCCATCTTCTTAACTAGTTTATTGCAGATTTTGGAGCTCATTGAGGGACTTATTAAGTGGACAATCATCTTCAATCAACATTTTCATTCAAGGAGTTGGGAAAGGGAAAATCTCCACACACCTATTTGCACCAACTCCCCCATGGGATCAAGTGTTTGCATGCTAAATTAGGATTTCATACTTCCATTATGTTCTTCATTGTTTTCTTTGTTTTATTTCCTATTTTTAGCTTTGTGAATGGATTTCATGGGGAATCCTTGTTCATGCTTACAAGATGACTCTCTAACATTTTTTTTTGTTGTGTTTTTGTAGGACACTTTGAATGGGGGTTCACACAAGTAAATAATTAATTATGAATTTTTTATTACAATTTTTAAAAAGTATAAAAACTCGTATGTTTGTCTACCTTAACTTGGTCAAAACTTCAATAAATTTGATTTTTCTTTTTTTAATCCTATATTATGCAAAGCATAGAATGTGATATATGTTTCAGATTCAAAAAATGTGATACTGTTTGAAAACTATAGATATTTTTCAACCAGTCTATCAATTAATACTTTATTCGTAATTCAAATAGAAAATAAATAATAATTATTTATTTAATTGATATTAAAACATAATTTATATTGGTGGAAAGATGAGAATCTCCTTTAAAAACCCTTTCTGTTTCATCAATTTTGGGTAAAAAGAAAGTCGTCAACTACATACCCTAGACATACCCATCATATCACCACTTTTTCACCCATCATGATCCTACACATACCCTTATGCACTTACAGGCCTTAATTAAGTGTCTTGTTGAAGAAGAACTCAATTAACAACATTTAATACATCTTAATCTCTGACATCCACTCAAAATTTCCTAGGTGGACTTTTGTCACCTTGGGCAACTTAGTCCCATTTGGCTCAAAAATAAAATAAAATATAAATTTCTTTTAGGTTCTTATTTCTTAAGACCTAAGGTCGGCCTTTGATGAGGTACATTTTTGGGAATTAGGGCATAATTGTGTATAAATGTAGGGTTTTCCCTCTCATTTGACCTAACTCATTTTAATTCATAACTCATCATCATTCATCTGTCATTCATCATGTTCTCAAGTCAAGTAAACTAGGGTTTTATCATTGCAAGTAATCGCGATAGCTTCCAAGGAAGCTCAAGGGAAGATTATTTATGTTTTGTGGTAGAAA
This sequence comes from Sequoia sempervirens, assembly GCA_007258455.2. Taxonomy (NCBI): domain Eukaryota; kingdom Viridiplantae; phylum Streptophyta; class Pinopsida; order Cupressales; family Cupressaceae; genus Sequoia; species Sequoia sempervirens. The sequence continues at coordinate 329,195,601 of VDFB02193867.1, read as the reverse complement.
TTCAAGATCAAAAATCATGGAAAGGTATTAACCCCATTGTTTCATGCTTCATTACATTCTTTCTTCATTTGGTTTAATTACCTAAAAAGGGGTTTGACCAAGGCAAACCCACATGCCCTAACAATCAATATTTTCTCCTTCTGCCTTTGTGTGTTTGCAGATTTAGGAACTTTAAGGGTTTGAAGATCATTCAAGAAAAGATTGAAAAATGTTTGAAGGAATCTCCTTGTTGAACAAGCTAAAATATCAGCAAAAAGTCACTTTTAGGCCTGAAAATCAGAGCTTTAGAATTGGACACTTGTAGGGAACCGAAGTGTAGACCGAGGGCTTTTGTTTCCACTTTTGAATTTTTAGAATTTTAGAAGTAGACTAACTTGCTAGTAGTGGCGACTTATTCCCACTAAACGTATTTTTCAAAAAATTCTGTAGATTTGGATACCCATTTGGCCAAAATGGGTTTTTGGGCAGTTTCCCCGAAAAAGAACTAAGTCACCTAGTCTGGTGTAAATGTCCTGAAAGGATTAAAAATCAAAATTTCTAGAATTTCATAGGTCCCTGCAATCCCCAGTAAAATTTCCATCAGTTTCTAGGTGCATAGTTTCTATCTTGCATCTTTATTTTTCCATTCATTGCATTTGTTTCATCTTTCTGCATATCATAGTGTTTTCTAGTGCTTCACATTTCTTAGGATTTGCATCATTGAATCATTTTATTTTTAGGTCAGTGCATTAGTACATCATATTTAGACATATTACATCTCATTTACTTTAATCTTGAGTGTAAACATTAGCATTTTGGCCCATCTCTCTCCTTTTAGATGAAAAACCCTAGAAATGTGGGAGAGCATTATGCTGCCAAAATCATTGTCCACATTTTGGTGAACCTAACTTTTGAATACCCTTATTTTCTAATTTGGATTCCTTCATCATAGATCTAGCTTGAATTTACCTTGCATTAGGGTTTGCATAGATTAATTTGCATACTAGGTTTCAAATTTTAACTTCATGAAAAGTGCATGTAGGTTGCATTTTTTTGCATTTGAAATCATTGATTTTTTTTGAAATTTTCCACTTTCATCTTAGATCTGCATCTTCCAACATCAAAACAATTAAAATCCATTGAAACTTTATGAAAATTTTGAAAAAAACTCTAACTGGGACAAATTCTCCAGTCTGGGCGACTTAGTCCTAGTATAGATTTTTCACTATTTGATACAATGAAAAAAGCCTCATTTTTATGCTTCCTAGGCCTCCTAGTATCATATACTATAAGTCTGGAAAGTTTTGGGATTAGTTTTTTTATGCATCTAGGTCAAAAACATCATTTAAGGATAGTCATTTTTGAAATCATTTCAATTACAAGCATTTTTTCATCTTAAATCATTGAAAATATCTGAAATTTTGCATTGGCATCTTAGGTTTGAATTATACAGTACATATCAGAAAAATATGAAAAATCTTAAAAATATCCCTACTAGGACTAATCAGCCATCTTGGATGACTTAGTCCCTGTTCAGCCCTAAAACTACCTTTTATAGAGCTAAAAACCTTATTTTCAAGCTTTTGTTTGTTTCCATTAACTACTTGTATCAGCTGGTTGAGTTTTTGTAACATGCATTTAATTAGATCTAGCTTAAATTAGCTCATTTCATGCATTGTTTGATTTCAAATATTCCTTTCAAACATTTCATCTTTGAGGTTGTTGAATAAGGTAGTCAGCAAATTACTTGTTTCACATCTGAAACTTGGATTTAAACATTTCATTTTAAGTCATTACATTGCACTTTTCTATGATAGCATGTTTTCTTTCAAGAGATGTGGCTTTGATTTCATTAAAAATGGATTGTATAAGCACAACATTCCCTCTTATGAGTTCACTTTTGATTACAATGATGAGGTCATTAAGAAACATGTTCAAACCATTGACAAAATCCTTAATATTATATTTCCCATTGGTGAGATTGGTAGTGTAGACAATCATTACAATCATACTTGTTCTTCTCTTGATACCTCTCCTATTCGTGAAAAAGGTATCTTAGTGAAGGAAGATATAAGCATTGAGAGTCCTTATTTTCCATCTCCTCATTCCCCTTTGGAAGATGTTAGACAACAAGAACATGAGATCATACAAACATTCTTAAACATCACCTTACCTAGTCTCTCTAACTATGAAAATCAAACTTTTTCTTCTCCTAATATCTCTCCTCGATGCCATGAGGATAGGCTGGCATTAGAAAATATACCTATTAATCGTCATGAGAATCTTGACCCTCTATTCCCTAATGCTCCAACTTTTTGGGACAATCTATTTGAAAATCATTATGGTCCTTCTCTTAATGCCTCCCCCACTTATGATGACATTAAAAACTAGGATGACCATATTGCAAGATCTCCTATTAGGGTAGATAATATGGAACAAGAGAATGAGACCCTAGAGAAACATGACAATCAAATAGAATCTTCTCCTAATCTCCCCATGATAGATCAACAAGAAAACTCAACCATTCATAACTCCCTAATTTGTGATTTAGTTATTTTGGATGAACCAAGCCTTACTTGTCAAGAACATTTGGTTTGTTGTTCCCCTTAAAAATATCCTTCTAGAGAGGATATCATGATGCAAGACAAGGATAAAATTTACAATAATGATATTATTCCCTTTGAAGAAGATGAATAGCCCATGTTAGACTCTCATTCACCAAGGGATGTTAATATAATTCAACCTCAACTCATCCTTTATCCCCCTTCACACAAACAATAAACTCAAAAATAACCTTAACTCATCCATTATCCACCATCACACTAACCTTCAACTCAACACAAACCAAAAGAATTCATCCTCTACCCACCTCAAAATAATGTGTCGCAACAACCAAGTCATAATACTGTTGCTCATACATATCACACCAGAAACAATCTGTCCCCACAACAACCAACCTCAACTTCCCTACCTTTGCCTAATTTTCCTGTTGCTCCTTGATTAAGGGAGTATGATCTTGTGGAGCAACTTAAGGACACTCCCACAAATATATTCCTTTGGGACCTTCTTCAAAATTCACCTACCTATCACACTATGCTTCAAATGGCCTTACAACAAGTTCCTATCCCTTCTAATGTGCAGCCAAATGACATAGCATCCATAATTCAAGGACACAATGCTAACATTGTTTTCCACCAAAGTGAACTCCCCTCTTTGGATGTGCAAAAACAAAAATGATGCGCTCATGATCATAGCTCAATACAAAACCATAGGGATAAAGATAACTCTTGTAGATACTGGTTCTTCCCTTAATGTGTGTAGTGTGAGCCTTCTGAATAGGCTTGGCATTGATCAATCAACCATTCAACCTAATTCTTTATCTATTAAGGGATTTGACAATGTCAAAAAGAAACTGCTCGAGGTGATTATTATACCTCTTACAGTTGGAGTGTCCACCTTGAATACATAATCCATGTTATGCCTCATGAAATTTCATGTAATCTTATCTTAATAAGACTGTGGATTCATGCAATGAAAGGTGTGCCTTGCACTCTTCATTGAAAAATGAAATACATTTACAACAAGTATAAACCCTTGATGCTCATCTTGAGCTTTATAGTGTCTTACAGCTTGAGAAACTCAAAGAAACTCCCTTAAACATGTCAACATAAACTACACATGTGGAACCTGTACAACAACCAAATAAAGAACAACACACACAGTTTTTAGACAATGATTGAGGTTCCTTAGACTTCACACCAACGCTCATGGACAAGTACAAGATCATAAAAAAAGATTCAAATAGGGGAAATGAAAAATCAGTCATGTCAACACAAAACTCAAATACTCCTTCGAAAGCATTCACCTCAACCACTTTAGAAAATGAAGAAAATTACACAAAAAACTTTGAAGAACTTAATCACGCACAACCACCAGATCCAAAAGCAATGAAGAAGCTTTGTGGATGAGGTTATGAACTTATGAAACAACTTGGATACAATGGAAAAGGATGTGGTGCTAACGAACAAGGTATCCACAATGCTATAGATCCTATCACACAAAAAACAACTTATGGTCTTGGTTATTGTCCTTTAGCAGAAATTGCCAAGGCTTCAGTCAACATCAACACTCTGACAGAAAATTCATCTAATTAAACCTTAACTGTATGAAATAAGAAAGCTGGACCATGAACCATGAAAAAGAAAATTGCAAAAACAATAATGTCAATGTATGCCCCTACTTTAAATAAATTATGACACACCATATTGTGACAAATTACATTAAAGTAGCAAATGATAAATGTAAACGAAGAATCCATGAGAGCCAACTTGAAAATCCATATGCCAAGTCATATGCTTCCAAATGAAGCTACATCATGTCAAAGAAAAAGAGGGATTGCTCCCAAAATGAAAACACCAAACACATAAGGGATCTATGGATTTGGGGTCAATATGTTCTTGCCACATGAAACATTTGATAATTTTTTTGGATGGTGCTATCATATGATTTTGGTCATAGAGGATACCCACTCCTTCAATTTCATTCAAGGGTAACCCTAAAGATCTTAATGCAAAAGGGGAAAGAAAATATATAGTGGGGTTTTCTTAGGGGTTGAATAGAAGCTATAAAGGGTTTCACCACCAAGATTAGACTTGGAAAAGACAATGAAATGCAAGATGTAATACAAAACCCTAATTGAATGTAAACTAGTACCCAAATACCTAGAAAAGTGAACAAAAAAACACAGAAAATTGTAAAATAGAAAGTGTGCACCTGCGATTTCGAGGAAGAAAGAATGGAGATCTACAATTTTGGAAAATCTGCTTTTACTACTAACTAGGACTCATTCACCAAACTGAAAAAATCAGTCTTGTTTTCAAGAAACTATGCAGGAACAAGCTTTTGCCAAAAGGGTATCCAAATCTACAAAGTGTTGAAAAATGACTGGAACTGGACTCATTTGCCAAAAGTGGGGAATCAGTCTAGTTGGGTTTTTCTAAAGCTTCAAAAGCTGATCCTACTCTTCTATATCTACTATGTCCTTTCTGATTGGTTTTCAAATCCAAATCTCTTATTTGCAACCTGTATGTCTTCTCCAAGGTTCTCCAAGGCTTGATGACAACTTTGACAATTTTCATGATCTTATTTTGAGCCTAAAGTGGTCAGGAACCCTAAAGTTATCATCTTCAATTGACCAAAATTCACCACCCAAAAAATTTCTAAGTCCTTGGCTCCTACAAAGGTTTCCATGTGGACTTCCCTTTTCCTTTTGCTTTGACATCCTCTAAGCCCCTCGGGTCTTCCCTTGCGGGCTTCGCCTTACGCAGTGCTACCTTCTCTTCATTGTTTCATTGACGACCGACTTAAGACGTCCGCCCTCCTAGCGGGTCTCACATCTTCCTTTGTTTCCCTCTTTCGACCATTTGCTGACAACAATGCCTCAGGGTCCTTCCTCCTTGTGAGGTCCACCTTTCCCACTGTTAGCTTGTTGAACTGTGTGCCCAGCAACCCCACTGACCATCGTACGTGCATTCAATGTAAGTAATAAATGAATTTTTTACTATAAATAGGTTTGCTCAACCTATTATTTTCACCTCTTGCCAATCAGTAATTGTCATAGAAAATAGAGATTTGGATCCGTGAGCTTGCACAAGCCTTTGAGGAACCTAAAACATGATCATCATCAAGCTTTTGCATGACTCCCAGATCAGTCCATCTCCCACATTTTAAAACATGTCTTTACGTAAGATTTTTTCTAAATTAATAAAAAATCTTAAAAGAAACCTTAGAAATCTCTTTTCGTGGCTGATTAACCATTGAATTCTACACAAACCCATTTTGAAGAACCTTCGTAAAATACTCAAATGACATGCTTTCGGGCCATGCAAAACTTTTCCTCCACGTCCCTATTCTTCACATGGCCTTTACGCCCTTGTGTCCCACAAACCCCTCGTCACCATCTCCCGAACAAAACAAAAACATTAATACACTTAGTTCAAAATCTTGGAGCCCTTGTGGGTCTGCCTTTGTGGACTGCCACAAGTAGGAGTTTTCCTCTCTCCACCACCCTAGTCAAAGCCAAAGGCACCCCTAGTACTTAGAAAAAAAACCCAAGTCTTTAAAGGGCTTGTGGGTCTGCCTTTCCGGGTCACCGCTTGCGGGTGACCCCTATCTTTCCATCATTCTCAAATAGCTTATGCTTGCTAGCATCTTGCATCAATGCTTCTACCAAAGTTGTTTCCATTGAGTGCTAAAATGACCAAGCCTTCGTCTATAGGCCACTTCCTGTGGGCTATCGTCCATGGCTTGCCATGCCATGAATGTCATTTCTTTAAGCCTCCAAGCCAAAGTTACTCTTTCTATTGTGGATCCTATTGTCCTATCAACCATTTACCTTTCTCATGAGAAAAAATTAAGTCCTCCATGTGGTTTTTCCCGTGCGAGTCATTGTCCACTCTTCATCATCATTTTAAACACCCCTCACGTAGCGGTGAAGTCCTTGCTTCTGCCCACATTGTGCACTCCATGGCCATCTTTGTCGGTCATGGTTCCCAAACAAAAGCGCTAAGATTAGAACTCTTCTTGTGGACAAAAACTTGCAGGGGTCCATCTATAGACCACCCCACCATCATCATTTATTTGAAGGAACCAAGGAACCCTATTTTCCCACATTGTAGACTCTGGCTTCATCGTTTCCCTCCAAGACTTCAGCATAAAAATGACTAAGTGTGGTTCTTTCTAGAAAATTCCTTGTAGGCCACCAATTGCGGCTCACCATCCTCCAGTTGTTGATTGCAAACAGTCATGCCTTTTCTTCTTCCTGCATTGTAGCGTATGAGCTCTCCTCCACCGTGTGAACTCATTCAAAGCAAACTGACTAAGTTAAATGTTTGGCAAGCCCATCTGTGTGGACCACTGCGTGTGAACTGCCACCCTATCTTTGTTAGTCCTAAATGGCCTTTGCCTGATGACTTTCCACCAGTTCCTGCCAGCATGCCTCCAAATGACCAAAATGAATGAAGCTAGTTGACAGCAACTTGGCCGCCTATGGGTCGTGCATTATGGAACTTTGCATGCAAGTTTCTGCCTCTTGACCACCATCTCTCAACGACAGAGCTCCAAACGTCCATGAGAGCTCCTACCTTTGCATTCCTCACACTCGCATAAGAAAGGTGACCAATTAGATAATTCAAATGACTTCATAACTGATCCCCACACATGCTAAAGGACTTGTTGAGAATATTGACTACTAAATCTCCAATGTGGAACTTCGATTGTGGGCGACTATCTACGGGCCGCTGTGCCCCAACGCCATCCTACTCCTAACTGCTCCTGATGGCTGGCAGCCCATGGAAACCCGCACCCCTGGCCCATATTCTTGAATTTGATCCAAATGAGCCCCAAATGATGAATGGTGATGGATTTTATGATCTTTTGAAGATGAATTGTTGGATATAACCCTCATTTTACAGGATTTAACTAACACTTCCGTAATTTTTTATGTGAATGTGCTTAGGGCATCCTTGTATGCAGGATTTATGGAATCTGCTGCAGGACAATTTTTGGCCAAACTGGACACTGAAATTATTATTTTTAACTAAATCTTCACATTCGGGCACCTATAGCGGCTAAACTATGAGGAATTTGAAGATAGTGCAAACTAGAGTCTCATCAAATTTTGTTTGTAGATTCTAAAAATATTTTTTTCAAAATTTTTGGAATCAAATTTCACTTCTTTTTCTATCTCCCACGAAAATTGATTTTTTTCAGAAAACAACATTTTTAAAAAGTGATGCACACCGTATAACATATAACTTTTTTTCCATGAAGGATAAAATTCTAATTCTTTCAAATTTAGATTTGTGACTCCGATATCTAGTGCTTCCACTTGGTTAGATAGTTTTTTATTGAATATTTTTTCCTTAATAAGTTTCAAAGTCAAACTAATTACAATTCAAACACAACACGACCGTATAATGCGTAACTTTTTTTGTATATGTCAAAATTTAATTTAATTTTTTGTTGGATCAAGGACTTCAATGTCGGTGCACTCATATTTTTCAAAATTTTTTTTTGATAATCTTCTATTTTTCCACATGTGAAGAACAAAGAAATTTATTTTCGATGAAAAACCTATGTTTAATAAACTTAAAAAAAAAATACATAACAAAACCAAAACATATTAAAATTATATTCATTGGATAGCTTGTTCTCAGGAATACCATAATAATTTGAAATAAATTTTAAATGAATTCATTTTATCCCCAAAAGATAAATCAAAAGTGATTTTTTATCAACATTTTGATAGGTGTAAAGGAGGCATTTATAGGTATGGTTTAAAACTAGAGGTTCTATCCAAGGGGTTTTGATCTAAGGTGATTTGATCAAACCCTCTTCAATTGGAATCCTTAAAATGGAACTTTTAAAGGCTTAAATCATTATATTTTCTAAAAATATGTGATTTCAGCTAAAATTCGTTCCTCTCAGGAATTGTAAACCACTATTATGACAGCACCTGAGAAAGAGAAAGGAAAGAAGCCTACAAAAACATCAAGAGGGAAAGAAGAGAAAGATCAAATGAAGTACTAGTTCAACAGGGTGGAGTGTTGATCCAGGGTGATACTTTTTCAGTAAAAATTGAAGTGCCTCAATTGCTCTAGAATTCTGCACCATGTTGAAGAGCTCTGAAATATGAGTCCAACACAACTTGAATAGGCTCAAAAGGAGTTGATATGCCCAAGATATGACTAGTAAAATAGGCACCTGATCCCATCTAGAAAGGAAAAAAATCACTATCTCAGAATTTGATGAAATCAATGACAAAACAAAGAGCTCGTAAATACAAACCCAACACAACTCATTTCGCCAAAATTTGAGTCCATACACAGTAGTTACAGCTAGTCAAACTTTAGAGTTGACTTTGTTGGTGGATTGTATGGATGTTGACATCAACATGATGGTAGCATGTTGACACTACAATACAGACAATGATGTGGACCAATCATATGCTAACACGTGGCAGGCTGTACATCTACCCAGATGACTTGGTATTCTGTACTAGTGACTAGACAAGTGACTTGGACTCCGTATGGTGATGAGGCTTGGACGTGGAAAATGATGTGTCATTATGGAAGAATCAGAGGGTGCCACATGGTCCTATCACAAGGTGCCACGTGGGACCCCCTTGCTCCTCCTCCCATGGATTGTTGCACTGATTAGTAAAAGATATGGTGGGGGTCGAACACTCCACCTCTCCAAACCATCTGCCCGACCGTTGCACCACATGATTCGCGCTTTACCATATATGGTGGTGGGTTGGTTTTGTGGTTTAAATCGTTTGATTTCCATTTTAAAATAAATAGTGGTAGGAGTTGACCTCTTGACCACCCCGCCACCAAAATCACTAATTGCCAACAAGCTACTGAATTCCTTTGAAAATGTATAGACATCAGCTAATCTTAAAGAATATTAAAACGTCGAATCTCCCTAATTTTGAATATTTACCCCTTTTTAAGAATAAAAAACTTAATCCTAGATAAGAGAAGATTAAAATAAATCTTTTGAAACCCAAATATGATAATATTGTAGGGCCTAAATAATATTAAATTTATTTAAAGGGGATTCTTGAATATATTTAAAACCTATTAAGGGATTATGCAAATATTTATATGAGGTTTACTTGTAAATAGTGGGGATTATGTGAGGTTTGATTGTAAAAATGGGAGATTATGTAAATCATTTGGTTTAAGGCCAAATTGAATAAATTATGTATAAAAATAGTGGATTGGGCTTGTGAGGGGTAATGGAACTTAGTTGAATTATTTGGAACTTAGGGGGGAATTGTAAACTCTCTATGCAAATAGTTAGGGAAATGATTCCAAAATGTTTGAACTTGAAGGAGAGAAGTTATTTTCAATTTCTTTGTTGATCGAGAAGGCTTTGTAAGATTTCTTGGAGCAAAATTGAAGGATTGATCACTCTATTGGAGAGGGACCCAAAGAACATAGCCAATTGGAAAACTCCATTATCAATTTGTTGCCTTGTCTTCTCTTTCTTGTTTCTAAAATTTTGTTATTTCCTTTATTCATTTTAAAATCTTTTCAAGCATTTGAAATTAACCATTTTAATTATGTTAATTCAATTAATCATTGTAATAGTTAAGCATTCATAACAATCACCATAGATCTTAATTAAAATCAAGTTTGGTGAACCATATATTTTTGGTGCCATAAGACTCTCTAACTCTTCTAGGGTTTTTCACCTAAAAGGAGAGAGGTAGGCCAAAAATGCTAGCTAGGTTCACTCAATCTGAGATATGTATGATGAAATTATGTCTAAATGAAATGTTCTTGATGCTACTAATTGATAAGATTGATTGATTAAGTATGCAAAACCTAAGAAATGTGACTTTTTTGAAAGCACATTATGTTATGCAGAAATGAACGGGTATGTACAGGATCATGATGGGCCAAAAAGTGGCAATATGATGGGTATGTGGCTGACAAATTTTTCTTTACCAAAAATTGATAAAAAAAAAAGGGTTTTTAAAGGGGATTCTCAACTTTCCACCAATATAAATTATGCTTTACTTTGAATTTAATAAGTAATTATTATTCATTTTCTATTCAAATTATGACTAAAGTCTTGATTGATAGACTAATTGAAAAACATCTATAGCTTTGAAACAATATCACATTTTTTGAATCCAAAACATGTGTCGCATTCTATTCTCCACATACTATAGGATTAAAAAAAGAAAAAATGAATTTCATGAACTTTTCACCAAGTTAAGGTGGTTAGACATATGATTTTTTTATATATTTTTAAAAGTTGTAACAAAAAATTCATAATTAATTATCTACTTGGAAAAATATTACAAAAAAATATGCATCATATTGAGAGATGAGTCCTTTACTTATATCTAAAATATTATCATTTTATTGTGGTTAGGGTGGTCAAATAGACACCTACTTCTTTTTTTTTCCCTAAAATTTATGTACTACTGCATTGAAATTTCAAATTTTCAGCAAATAGATTTTTTTTTAAACAAACCTAGTAGTTTAGAAACTAGATTCAATTTGCTACAAATTCTATTCTTACATATTTTTAAAATAATATAGTTAACTTATTCAATTTTTTATGGCAAGTTTCCTAACTCTGATTTTTCTAATTTTTTTGCCACTTATGGGTCTATTTTTTCATGATGATCCTGCGCATACCCGAACTAGAAATGAATGCAAAACTAAATAGAACTAATCCAAACTAAAAGTGTGCACTTGAAATGTTGAACGAGGTTGGAAATGACATTTGAAATGTTGTTGATGTTGGTTTTCAGGCCTAGTGGGACTCATTTTCCATTCTAGGTGAATCAATCCCAGTTCTGCAAAATTGAGCTGAAACCTGTTTCTGACAAAAGGGTATCCAAAAATGCAAAAAACTCAAAATTGACCCTAGAGAGGGACTCATTCACCACCCAATGTGAATGAGTCGACTTTTGAATTCCTGGATTTTCAAAAGTGGAATTTGGACCTTCCGATCTGCACTTTGACTTCCTACAGATGTTTGCTTCCAAAACTCTGATTTACGTGTCTAAAAATGAGTTTTTGATGATATTTTGACTTGTTGAATGAAGAGAAGGCTTGAGAAACCTTGCAACTTAATCTTCAATGATTTCCAAGCTTCCAAGAGTCATAAATCTGCAAACAAACAATACAAGAGAGAAAAGTTGGAGGTTAGGGCATGGGGGTTTGCCTTGGTCAAACCCCTTTTAGGTAATTAAACCAAAATGATGAAATAATGGAATGAAACATGCAATAATGGAATTTATTACCTTTCCCTTGTGATTGATCTAGAATGTTTGCAACAAAACATGAAGGATTTTCCTTTGAATGTCTAAAAATTGATGTCTTGGTGACTTGAAATGATAAAACCCTAAGTTGCTTAACTTGAGATGAAATATTGGTGGATGAATAATGATAAGAGATAAGAGAAATGTCAATATGAGTTAAACCACTTATATTTATAGGAAATTTACCTATTTTACCTGTTAATACCTCATCACAGGTTGACATGAAGTGATATTAAACTTAAATTTCACTTTTATCTCACTCAAAGGTCAAAATTGAGCCAAATGGGACTCATTTGCCACCCATGGTGAATGGGTACCACTTAGATGGGACTAATTCACCATGCATGGTGAATGGATCCCACAGGGGCTAATTTGATAGCTAAGATGTCAGGAGATAAGGAAATAAGCTTTAAATTGCAACTTTGTTGGGTATTTGATCAATTTAAGCCTCGAGATGCACAATATGGGTTAATAGCGGCCTATTACTAATGATGTGAAGGTAAATTAGGGATTGGGACACATAATTCAATGTGAAAGTGTGATTAAATACACTTTACAACACTAAAATGAGGTCCACATAGGCTAGGAAGGCACACGAACCAATGTGAATGTGGAAGACAAATTACAATACTAATTTATCATTAAGTTTAAGTTATAAGTCATCTAGATTGATGTGATAATGTTATTAAACACATTTTATAATGTTGAATTATGGGAAAATGGGTTCATCAAGTCTAAAAAAGTGTGAAAGTATCTTACAACACTTTACAACACCTTTATAAGACATTGTTAAAAGCATGTTATTCAATTTGCAAGGGTTCAAGACCTAGTTTGGATGCATAAAATTCCTCACAACACCGAAATCAAGGCATCATTAAGTCCAATTTATCACGAATTATTCCCATGTCAAGCAAAGGGTACTTTTTTCTACTATGCATTTAACCCCCACTTTAGTGAGAGGATGAACTTGCTTCAAACTCACACTAAAGTACACATTCGAGAGAGATCTGAGTATATAGATGTAGATGAAAAAGAATGGAAAAGATTATAGGAGGTGGAAAAGCCCCCAAGATCGAAGAACCTAAGTCAAGCCATCAAGATACAAAATCATGCAATGGCAAGAACTAGAAGAGAAGAAAAACGGGGTGAAAAAGATGTACTCGCTCTGGGGCCACAAAAAATTAGGTCGTCTATGGGGTGAGAAGTCCAAAACATACTCACTCTAGGGCCACTCAACGTCTATTTTTCCATAGGGTGAGAAATCCTGAAAGGTAAGAAATATATGCTAGTTGGTATGCACTCAGAAACATAAGTGGTCATAGGAAAAGTCATGCCTTTGAATGGGATTCCTGCTCAACCATATCAAAGTTATACCTCCTGATAACTTTAACAAGGTGCCACAAAGGAAAGTGATTTTTGAGCTCTATGAGGTAAGAAAAACTTCGTATGCTTGACACTCATAGACATTGTTAATGCAGAATAGTGTAAGGATTGTTCAAATGGATTTTTCTTTGTTCGTGAAATGTCTCATCTTAGGGAACATTATGCCCAATGTCTCCAAGAGAGGACAAGTGCAAGGTCTCATCCTAGACAAAAATTTACCTAATTCTTCTAAGAGAGGCAATCACAAGGAAAGTAAAATCACACAATGAAATGTGAGTGGTGATGTATGCCCCCACATTAAAGTGGTTGTGAACACAATTATTGTGAGAAATTTCTTTAAAGTAGAAGAAGAAGACATGAGAGCTTACTCGGAAAGCCCTATGCCAAGTCATATGTTTCCGATAAGCTACATCATGAAAAACGTAGTATGTCATATGAGAGCCAACATAAGGCATCTCATCCACATCCCAAGCTTTCTTTTACGTATTCATGAAAGGTTAATGACTAGCCAAAGGAGGCAACCACAAGTGACATACAAGGATAAGGCTACATAAACCCTTGCCCCCACTGAGTGCAGGACAAAGGTGAGCCAAAATGATTGATGAAATGCATGCTAGAGTCAAAATCAATAACAATTAGAGGAAATTGGTGCCCCCATGGAGGGAAACATAACAAACTCCTGAAAATGTTGAATTTTACAACTCAAAGCCTTACATTCATTAGTGGAGTGTCCATGAAATCTATGATATGCACAAAATGAAGCCTTGTAATAGCATTTCTTTTTAGTTCTGGGAGGGAGAGTGATCAAGTGATCTTGGAGGAGTCTCGACAAGATATCCTCTTGATCAATGGTAGAAGGTGGTCTTGTGATTAGTGTCAAATATACATCTTGCTTAGTAGTAGATATCATACTTACACAAGAATCTTTAGATTGCGAGATTTTATTTTCTCCATTATAGGAGGATATTAAATCTAATGAAGTCAAATCATGAGCTTTTTGCAAGATGACATTGACATTAAGCAAAGCTGAATTTGTGTGTTGCATGTTTGGATGATGTTCAAGACCACTAGTTTCGAGGTGTTTAGTTAAGAATAATTTAGGAGTATGTTTTGTGGGATTGGTGATGTTGAGTGAAGGCTTGGTGATCTGTATTATAGGACAATAACCAATGTGAGTTGTTTGCTATGTGATAGTGTTGATAGGGTTGTGGATAACTTGCTCATTAGCACCACATCCTTGTCCACTATAGCTAATTTGTTTCATAATCTCATAACCTTTTCCATAAAGTTTTTTATTGCTTTTGGACTAGGTGGTGGTTGGTCATAAGCACCATCAAAGGTGACTGCATTTTTCTTCTTTGTGTAAAGTGGTTGAGGTATATTTTTTTGAAAGGTTGTCTGAATTTTGAGTGGATGTTATTGTTGTGCTTTTGTCCTTATTCAATTTTTTGTGGATGATTTTGTACTCTTCCATCAAGTGATGTTCATAATCCAAGGAACCCCAATCATCTTCTAATAGCATCATGATTTGGTTTGTATGTTGTTGTGTGGATTCCACTTGTGTGGTTGGTGTTAATGTGTTCAAGGGGTTCTGTTTGGTTTTCTCAAGTTGTAATACACTATAAGGCTCATCATCAACATCGAGTGTGTACACTTTTTTGTTGTGGATATATTTCATTTTACGATGAAGAGTTGATGGCAAACCATTAATTGCATGAATCCACGACCTGCCTAGAAGGCTATATAAAATATAATTAGGCATAACATGGATTGGCATATCTAATGTTTCCACTCCAACTATAAGGGGTAAAGTGATCACACCAAGCAATTTTTTTATTCCATTTTCAAATCCCTTAATGGATAAAGAATCGGATTGGATGTTTGATCTATCGACACCAAGTCTATCGAGAAGGTTCACTCCACATACATTAAGAGCAGAAATAGTATCTATAAGAGTTCTCTTAATCCCTTTTTGTTTGTAGTGAGCAATAATTATAAAATCTTAATTTTGTTTTTGCACTTCCAAACGAGGAAGCTCACTTTGGTGGAAAATAATGTCAGGATGTATTCCTTGGATTATGGATGCAATCTTAGTTGGTTGCGCATTAGAAGGGACAAGAACTTGTTGCAAGGAAGATTGGATCATGTTGTGATAGTGAGAGGAGGCTTGAATAAGGTCCCATAATGAGATCTTAGTAGGAGTGTTCTTAAGTTGTTCAAAAAGATCATACTCCTTTGTGTGTGGATGAAGTGAGGGCTGCTAGGCAGATTGGGTAAAGGTAAGGAGGGTGGGGTTGGTTGCGGTAGTTGCTGATTATTTTGAGTGTTATATGTATGAGCAACAAAATTATAAATCATCTGCCATGATAAATTATTCTGAGGTGGGTAAAGGATAATTTTAGGTTTATTTTGATTTTTTTGTTTGTGTGAAAGTGGGTGGAGAATAAACTCAGGTTTAGGTGAAGGTTTATGTGAAGGGGGATAAAGGATGAGTTGAGGTTGAATAATGTTAACATTGCATAACAAGTAAGAGTTGTCATTTTCTTTGAAGGGCATGTTATCTTTGTCTTGGGTCATAATATCCCTCCCTAGAAGGAGAGTTCTTAGGAGAACAACAAACCACATGTTCATGACAATTAAGGTTTGGTTCATCCAAAATAGCTTCATTTCCACTAAGGGAGTTTGAATGTGTTTTATTATTGATAGTGGGGAGGGGAGAAGAAGACTTTATTTGATTGTGGGTTGTTTCTAAGTTCTCATTCTCTTATGCCATATTATCTTTTCTACTAGGAGAGATTGTAATATATGTTCATCCAAGTTTGAAGTAGCTTCATCACAAGTGGGGGAGGCATCAAGAGAAGGACCACTATGGTGTTCAAATAGATTTCCCCAAATGGGAGGAGCATTAGGGAAGGGAGGATCAAGGGTGTCATGATTCTTAATAGGGATATCTTCTAACACCAACCTATCCTCTTTACATCAAGGAGGGGTATTAGGAGATGAACAAGATTGATTGTCATGACCATAGAGACTAGGTAAGGGGACTTGTAGGAATGTTTCTATGATATCATGTTCTTGTTGTCTAACATTGTCCAAAGGATAATAAGGAAATGGAAAATCAAGACCCTCAATGCTTGTAACTTCCTTCACCAAGATACCTTCATCAGTAATAGGAGACATATCAGGACAAGATAAAGTATGTGTGTTATGATTGTCTACAATTCCATTCACACCAATGGGTAATGTAATGGTATGGTCAAGACTAACATGTTCCTCATTGTTGTAATCAAAATCAAACTCATAAGAGGGGATGTTATACTTATAAAATCCATGTTTAATCAAATGAAAGGCACATCTAAAGAACATGTTATGCAAAAGTAAATAAAGTGAAATGTAATTTTTAGATGTAAAACAAAGTAAATTGCTAATTATAGTATGCAATAATCTGAAAAATGAAATGTGGAGGATGTAAATTTGAAATTAAACAATGCATGAAATGAGCTATTTTAAGTGAGATCTAGTGAAATGCATCTTACAAAAATGAAACTAAATGATATATGTAGGTCAAGGCACCAAACATAAACTTAAACATAGAGTTCTAAGTTTTGTAAAATGTAGTTTCAGGGGTCAAAAGAGACTGATTCGCCCAAGGTGGTGAATGAGTCCCAGTATGGACTTTTTTCAGATTTTTTTGAAGGATATTTTATGGTTTGTGAGTGGTATGATGTAGACATAAGTGAAAAAAGGAAAATTGTAGAGAATTGAAATTAATTTAGATGCCAAAAATGCAACCTAAATGCACTTTTCTATGAATGCAAAATTTGAAATCTATCATGCAAACGAATTCATGCAATTCCTAATACAAGATCAATGCAAGCTAGATGTATGAAGAAGGAATCAAAATAAGACAATAAAGTATTCTAAAATGAAGGTTCACCAAAATTAATATAGATTTTTGGTGCCACAAGACTCTAACTCTTAGAGGGTTTTCACCTAAAAGGAGAGAGGGAGGCCAAAAATGCTAGCTAGGTTCACTCAATTTGAGATATGTATGATGAAATTATGTCTAACTTTAATGTTATTGATGATACTAATTGATAAGAATGATTGATTAAGTATGAAAAACCTAAGAAATGTGACTTGTTTGAAAACACATTGTGTTATGTAGAAATGAACTAGAAATGCACGTAAAACTAAATAGAACTGATCCAAACTGAAAGTTTGCACCTAAAATGTTTAAGGGGGTTGGAAATGACATTTGAAATGTTGTTGATTCTATTTTTCAAGCCTGGTGGGACTCATTCGCCACGCTGGGCGAATCAGTCCCAGTTTTGCAAAAGAAAGCCAAAACTTGTTTTTGACAGAAGGGTATCCAAAAATGCATAAAACTCAAAATTTACCTTGGAGTGGGACTCATTTTACACCCATGGTTAATGTTTCCACTTATGAATTCTTGTATTTTCAAAAGTGGAATATGGAGCTTCCTATCTGCACTTTGACTTTCTACAGGTGTCTGCTTCCAAAAATATGATTTACGGGTCTACAAATTAGTTTTTGTTGATCTTTTGACTTGATAAATGAATAGAATACTTGATAAAACATGTGATTTGATCTTAAATTATTTTCAAGCTTCCAAGAGTCCTAAGTTTATAAACAAACAAGAGAAGAGAGAGAAAATTTAGAGGATAGGGCATGGGGGTTTGCCTTGGTCAAACCCCTTTTAGGTAATTAAACCAAAATGATGAAAGAATGGAATGAAACATGTAATAATGGAATTGATTACATTTCCATGGTGATTGATATTGAATTTCTACAACAAAACATGAATTATGTCCCTTTGAATGTCTAAAAAATTGATGTATTGGTGACTTGAAATGATAAACCCGTATGTTACTTGACTTGAGATGAAAGATTAGTGATGAATATTGATAAGAGATAAGAGAGATGTGAAAATGAGTTAAAAAAGACTTATATTTATAGGAAATTTACCTATTTTACCCATTAATACCTCATCACAAGCAGACATGAAGTGATATTAAATTTAAATTTCACTTTTTTCCCACTCAAAGGTCAAAATTGAGCCAAATGGGACTCATTCGCCACCCATGGTGAATGGTTTCCACCTAGATGGGATTGATTTACCATGCTTGGTGAATGGGTCCCACAAGGGCTAATTTGATAGCTAAGATGTTAGGAGATAAGGGAATAATGTTTAAATTGCAACTTTGTCAGGTATTTGATCAATTTAAGCCTTGGGATAAAAAATATGGGTAATAGGGGCCTATTATTGATGATGTGAAAGTCAATTAGGGCTTGGGACACATAATTCAATGTGAATGTGCAAGACACATTACAACACTAGTTTATCATAATGTTTAAGTTATAAGTCTTGTAGATTGATGTGATAATGTTATTAAACACATTCTATAATGTTGAATTAGGGGAAAATGGGTTCGTTAAGTCTAGAAAAGTGTGAAAGTATCTTACAACACCTTTACAAGACATCATTAAAGGCATGTTATTCAATTTTCAAGGGTCCAAGACCTAGTGTGGATGCATAAAATGTCTCAAAACACCTGAATCAAGGCCTCATTTAGTCCAATTTATCATGAATTATTCCCATGTCAAGGAAAGGGTACTTTTTTCAATGGTGCATTTGGTATTAGAGCTTTGTGTGACTAGTATTGCAGAGTTGGATGCTAACATGTTCTAGGAAACAATGAGGAAAAGGCAAGCTTGAAGGATACAATCCTGAGATCACAAAAAGAAAGACTTTTCCAAAGATGGAAGGAACTAAACCTAGGAAAAGCACTGAGCTTGATGAAAATTATTTTTAGGGAGCCTTCCTTGACATGAAGGAAATGGTGGAAGAGCTTTATGTAGACAAGAAGAAGCATGAAAATGGAGATTCTTTGAAAAGAGAAAATTAGGAGGATCGAAAGAGCAAAGAGAAAGAAAATTTAGAAACTCCTTCTCCTCCATCTAATCTATCTTCTCCATTCCCCTCTTCTTCTCCTTCTTCTACTTCTACTTTTGTTAATCCTTTCAAGAGAAAGTCTAAGCCTATTATTAAACTAGATGTAAAATTTGAATTACCTAAGTACTATGGGGAGTTAAATGTTGAAAAGTTAGATGATTGGATCTAGTAGGTAGAAGTGTATTGTAGGATTCAAGGCGTAGCAAAAGATGCTTCTAAGATCTAGTTAGCCACTCTCCAGTTGGGAGGTGCATCTCTCACCTAGTGGGAGAGTAGGACTTGGAAGGAAATTGCTCACCATGGTAAGGTTAATATGACTTGGATGGAATTTGTTGTTGCCCTTAAAAAATAGTTTTATCCTTTAAGTTATATGCAACAATTAACAATGAATTGGAAAACTTTTAAGGTAAGGGTTAGTATGTCCAAGATTACACCCATGAGTTTAGAAAATGGGCTATTGCTTTAAATGTTCCATTGTATACTCAGGATACACTACTTAAGTATATAGGTGGTTTGCATTCTTACCTAAGATATACTATTCTAATATTGAGTCTTAATTATGTGGATGAAGTTTCAGTCCAAGCCACTCATTTAGAGTCAAGGGGTAAGAATACTTTCAATGATAATTTCTTAAAGAAACCATCTAAGTCTGAGGGGAAGTCCAAGGGAAAAGACAAAGATAAAGATAAAGGTAAGTGGAAAAATACAACTATAGTTAAGAAGGAGGGTGATAAGCCCACATGCTCCCATTGCAATAAAAAGGGGCATGGTGATTTGAAGTGATGGAAGTTCCATTAAGAATGAAGGCCGAAAATATATGGAGGTAATAAAGGCAAGCAAAAGAATGTTGCAGTAGTTCAACAAGATCTTGGATCTAATTCTGGAGATGAAACATAGATTGCTGCTGATAGGATCCAAGGTAAAGGGAAAGGTATAATTCTCTCTTCTGATGTATTTTTTTCTTATGCAAGTACAAGTAAAGTATATACTACTCCCAAAGATAATAAACAACGGAATGAATTGTTTCATATTCGAGTTGTAACAAAGCACACTAAGATTGACACATTGTATGATATGAGTTCTCAAGTCAACTTAATATCTAAAGAGGTGGTAAAGAAACTTAATTTAACTACAACACCTCATCCAAATCCATATCTACTTGGATGGGTTTGCAATGAAGAGGAATTTCAAGAGATACCACCCCCTACAAAGGCTAAGAGAACCAAGAGAGGGGAAGCATCTACTTCAGCCTCATCCGCTCAACCCACTTCACCTCCATCCTCACCTCCTCTTTCCATCCATCCACTCCACTCCTCTCTTTCACTTTCAACATCACCTTCCTCTTCCCAGCTGCTCCAAACTACCTTCCATCAATTCACCTCCCATAGCCAATGTGTTGCCCCTGTCCCAACACTTCACAACCAAGGCATTTCTCTAACTACTACTGCCCCAAGTAACTGTAGCACAACCAACACCTCCTCTACCTCCCATCATGGCTTGGATAGGAAACAACTGGTCCCCTCTGTCCTTCAATGATTATTATGATATTCCAAAGAATCCAAAAGGATTTTGAGCTAAGTTTCATCCTTGTGATCCGAAGAGGACAACAAAAGAACATATCAAGATCTTTCATACAAATTTGAAGGACACACAAATTGATCATGAGTATGTGTCTTATAGGATATTTCCATACTCCTTGAGGGAAGAGGCCTTTTACTGGTACATCAATCTATTAGAGAATGTGTTCCTATAGAAATTCAAGATTTCAATCATCCCTTTTGAGTTATATCAACGTTTCATGTTTGTTCGAATGGAAGTCTACGAACCAATCAACTCCTTCAATGATTGGTTCCACCAAGCTTACATGAGGTTGCAACCACCCTATGTGGTTGATGATCCCTCTACTTGATTGATCTATAATGCTTCCTTGGACAACCTTATGTCTACACTTTTGAAGAGAATGTGCCTGCCACCTATTAGGTTGGTGGATACGTACGTAGAAGCAACGTAGAAAGTAGCGATTTGGGATAGAACATTGCTAGTTTGCTGCCATCCTTGGGACTAACTTCGCATCCAATGCAGATACAAGAACTTACTCATGCCTTGGCCAATCATACCCCAATCATGAATCAAATTCCTAGGCTGTCGATAGTTCCTCATCTAGGGAAGCCACTGAATCAAGTACCTCCAGTGCCTCATTATTCGTAATCACAATAAAAACAAGTTTACCCTTAGTAGTCTCATGTGCCTGGATACTTGCAAAACTTAGAGTTCCCACCCACTCAACAAAATCAACTTGTAGTACAACCCCTCTTCCTCTAAAATCAAGCACTATAGCCAAACAACACAGAAAAGGATCAAATAGATGAGCTAACAGAGTTGCTAAAGAAGATGTCTATTGAAATGACACATTTAAGGAATCAGAATAACCAACTAGAAGCCTCCCAAAGAATTATCTAAGCTAACCTCAATCAATACAACCATGATAACTGTAATGTGGGTGCCTCCTCTAGATAGAATTATGAGAGAGGGAAATGTTCTAACCAAGGCTTTGAAAGGAGACCTTCACAAAGATAGAATTGTACATGGAACAGAACACCAAACAATGACGACATTCCCACACATCTTGATCATCTTAATAATGCTAACAAGACCACAAGTGGAGTATACTTGGTGAAGGTAGCCTTATCCAAATGGTGTTGTATTCACAAAATGATTAGGAATTCTGAATTGGATTGCCCGAAGTTCCAAATAGCCGGGAAAATTTTCCATGTAGAAGTTCAAAATACAGTTGACGGTGTAGGATGTAAAGACATAGTTCCATGCAAACCATATGATTCCTTAGTTTTGGTAGTCAATCAAGCTCCTTTCTTGCAAGGTGAGAGAAATGCACTTGAAAAGGAGACAACTGCCCCAAAGGACAAAGAAGCAAAATAGGTATGTAATGGAAGCCCATTATCCCAGATTTTTGATTAAGTAGATAAAGGTCTAGTAGATGAGGAAGAGTCACACAAGGACAAGGTCCAAATGTTTCATCAAAGGTAAACCCCTTATAACTTAAGGAATAGGCAAGTAGGTGGTCCTTTTAAAACCTCTACTCCACCTAATAACTTTAGCAATCCACTTGATCCAAATGCTAGCAATAATGCAGGCTACCCTCATGTGCCCACCTAGTACATCAATAAGAATAGGCAACAGAACCAAACCCAAAACCAACATGCTAGCTCCTCTCAAGAGAGATCTTTTGAAGCTAAAATTGAGCAAATGGGGGAGTATGTGGCAAAATAATTTAATAAAGTAAAATTGAGCCTGTTAGGCTTTGAATTGCTTAGAGTCTCAACAGTTAGAAATGCTTTCTTTAGAATGCTTAATGGGACTACCTCATCCAACCCAATGCAAGAAATGACCGCCAGAAGGGTCTCCTTCAACGACTAACAAAATGAGCTTGTAATCAAGGAAATCATAGGAAACAAAACAAATTTTCCCTCAAATCAGCAAACAAATAAGCAAATGGCTAAGAAGAAAAATCAAGCACAAACACAGGATAAAACCAATGATAAGGACAAAGCTCAAGTAGCCTAGGTGGATGCACCCATGTTCTTGTTCCAAGGAAAGATGGAAACCCCTCCCTTCTTAACCACCATAAGAATATTTGGAAAAAAATTGCACAATTTCCTACTTGATTCAGGAGCTTTAGCCAATGTCATGCCTCTTGCAGTATGTAAAGCTATAGGAATAATTTCAACTCCCTCCCAATGAAAAGTGACCTAATTGGATAAGAGATAAGTGAAAATTTTTAGAGAAATCAATAGGATTCCCATGAAGGTTGCTACTAATCTGATAGTGCAATAGGTAATCAACATCCAGGTGGTTGACATCTCAGACACATACAACATCATAATAGGAATATATTTCACCTGGGCATTGAACGAATATGCTGGATTGTATTTTTCTCACCTATGGATGCCATGGAAAATATTTCCAAACTAAATCTGTATCAATCGGGAGCCACACATGAAATTCATGATCACAGATTACCACAACACAAATGAGGTGTTGTTTTTTGAAACAAAACTAGGAAACTATTGTCCCATGTCATATCAAGAAGAACTAGAATTTTAGGAAGAGGAAGTGGCTAAAAAGGTTCTCCTCATGTAATGCAGTCCTTGTGCCAACATAACATGCACACCTTAGAGTACAAATATGTTGATTGAACCAGACAATGAAGAATCTTATGAGGATGGTAATCTGGGATTTTTGAATGGATTCAAGGACTTTATGGAAAAATGCATGCAAGATCAGCTTATCCTAGGAGCACAAATGGACTCTCAAGAGCTCTTGTTACCTAGCTAGTGAAGGGTACACAATGCTTTCCACTCAAAATTCAAATGTTTCCTTTTCAAAATAGCAGTCGAATAAAGTACAGGACAAGTCACCCAGAAAGTGGAACTCCGAGTAGTGTAGCCAAACCAAAGCCATGCTGAATCCACATAGTTAGCCAAAGTTACTGAAGGAAACCCACTGCCAAGGAAGGAAACAAGCTCTATGAGTTCCAAGTTCAAGGAAGCCTCCAAGTTTTGAACGCTGCACTTTGACAAGTCCAGGTCCAAGTCCAAGCAAGGAACTGAAGCTAGATACGAGCTCATCAACCCCACAAGTAAGACATACTTCACTACTCATAGAATATAATTATATTGCACCAACAATGTAGCAGAGTACGAAGCACTAGTTCATGGACTCTTCATGGCACTAAGAAATATGTTTAAAATGCTACAATGATTTGGTTATGCGAAGCTAGTAGTGAATCAATTCAGGAAGTTATATTCCTGCCATGATAGAAGGTTATTAAATTATAGGCATAGAGTTTGGGATCTCATAGAAGGACTAGATGCATTTAACATTTAGTTGATCCCTCATTCCAAGAATCATATTGTTGATGTCTTAGCCTAGGCAGCTAGTACCCTACAACTTCTATCCTTGACTAGCCTGAAGAAGTTCACTATTGAGCTTACCTCCACTCCATCAGTACCATACAACATCACCAATTTCCAAGTATTCAATGATGACAAGAATAACCTAGATTTTATCATGAACTCCAATGTATTTGCAACCCAAATCATTGATGAGGCAGAGCATAAAGAAGTTGAATTAGACATAGGAGTCATTAATCTAAAAAGAAACACAATACCATGAGGTATGGTTCAACTTGAGTGAATGTATGACTTGGATCAGATAAGAGATCAAGAATGGAAAACAAAGAAGGATTCAATCGACAACCAGTGAGATGCTCACAACTTAGGATCGTCTAAAGAAGTCAAGAATGTGTTCATTAGTAAGGTGTGCACACAAAAAGAAAGGAAAGGGATTGTTGTCACCCTGCTCATGTACCATGATTTGATTGCTTGGAGTTACAAGGACTTGAAGACATATGATACTTCAATCATTACTCACACCATCCCTCTCAAGCTAGATGTGAGACCTTTTAGGCAATGCCAACATCCAATCAATGCATTGCTAGGGACTATCATTTACAAAGAGGTCCAGAAGTTGTCTACAAGAATCATCTTCCCAATCAAATACTCCACATGGGTGGCAAACATGGTCCTAATTAGGAAGAAGAATGGATAAATTTGGTTATGTGTGGACTTCCACAACTTGAATAGAGCCTCAAAGAAAGAAAACTACCCAGTCCCCTCACTAGATGAAGTGTTGTAAATAGCTAATGGGTCTTAGATGATGTCCTTTTTGGATGGATATTCAAGATACAATTAGGTAATGGTATAGTAGGATGACTACCACAAAACAAAATTCACTACAAAATGGGGAACCTTTTACATATAATAGAATTCCATTTTGACTAATCAATGTTGGTGCAACCTTTCAACGTGCCATGTATATCACCTTCAAGGACCTAATAGGAAAATGCATCATCATCTATATGGATGACCTCATCGTGTTTTCAAAGAAAATAGGAGATCATGTCTCTAATTTATTCAAGGTCTTCCAAAAATGCAGAGTTCAGAATTTCCCTAAATCTAAAGAAGTGTATCTTCAGAGTTACGAAAGGAAAATTGCTTGGGTATGTAATTTTGGAGAAAAGAATTTCAATAGACCCTAAACACATACAAGCTATTCTAAAAATTCAGCTTTTGGGTAGTAAGAAAGAGTTGAAATCCTTCTTTGGAAAGATAAAATTTGTTAAAAAGTTCATTAGGATATGTAGAAATTGTCAACCCATTCAACGCTATGCTAAAATAGGATGCCAAAGTTGAATGGACACTAGAAGCCAAATAGGGTTTTGAAGAAATCAATAAAGAAATTGTTGATGCACCAATGCTGCTCAACTCAGACTACCTGAATCCCTTCTATATCTACTCATTTTCTTCATATCACTTTTGTGCCAACATACTAACCCAAAAGGATGATTAAGGGAGTGGACACCCTATTGCCTTCATGAGTACTTCGCTGAAGGGTGAAAAGTTACTTGGTATCATAATATTGAAAAGAAAGCATATGCCTTAATTAGAGGAGTTAAAAATTTCTTACATTACATCTTGTGGAGTAAGTGTTAGAATTCAACATGATCTGATATTATGTTGAAATGATGGATGATGAATCATCCAATGAAGCTACGCACACTTCAAAGGATCTTTCCAAGAGAAATTACACCACATAGAAAGTGTTGCAACTAAGCACTGCAAAGAGAGATTTCTATTGATCTACAACATTAGATCATAGATTGATATTCGATTGATATACTGCAAATGAACAAAATGCTTGATTATATATGCAAGAGAGAAAACCTAAAATGCATGAGATGTTGCCATGTGTCATGATCTAACAACATGTGACAACATGTGAACCCTATATAGGAAATTATTAAATGTTGAGATAAGTTCTAGAAGGATAGCTCATCTTCTAGAAGGAATCCTATCCTTACAAACATGGAAGGGGACATTACCCCATTATTAAATTACTTATTAAAAATGCAACCCTGGACTAAATTATGCAAGACCTAAGTTAACTTATGCTAGTGTAATAAATAATTAATTACACTAACACCCCCCATAACTTAAACTTAGGGAGGAAAATGCAATAATTATGAAGAGATGATCAATGATGATGGGTCCTAGATACGAGGCCATGTTAGGTACCCATTTACATGATGAAGATGCAGAAAAATCTCACACAACCAGAGAAAAGGGGAAAACCCAGTGGGAACAAAACCTCTCTCCAAAAAGGAGATGAAAATGAAAAAGGATGTGATATAGGATGGGAATAATGAATGACTCCCAAATACCCCGCAAGTACACAATCTATCACATGGATACAATAAATTAGCCCCCCCATAGGGAGGAAATAAAGAGACTATATAGTCCCCCAGAAGATGTGATCACCTACAAAAATGGTAAGTGTTTGAAGTCAAAACAAGATCCAATGTTGACAAACAACTTGTCTGCCTTTCAGAAGAAACAAAACAAAATGCAAGTGCAAAGATGCTTTCCATTCTAGATAAGAATTGAAGGAAGGAATGATGATGTCTTTGAAGTCTGTTCAAATGTCTCCTTGCCTGAAGATGAAGATACCACAATCAATGAAGAGGGTGACAAACCAGGACAATACAAAAACTGATGCTGAGCTAGATTCAAAGATGGTGATGCAATGAATATGATGGAGACTTGATAGCCCCTTGAATGAAGTTTCCTCAAAACCACTAAAAGAAGCCTAAAGCCAATCCAACAGTAGATGCTAAAGAAACCTCAAATCCTGAATGGAATGAAAGGGAAGAAGTCTCATACATGAAATGTCTGAAGAGAAACCAAGTACCTCCAAGATAGTTGTTGAATCACCAAGCAAGGTTGAGATAAAAGGATGAGGAGACCAAAGAAAACTCTCCAAAGCAAAATCTGAATAGAGTAATGATATCCTCTCAAGAATTTCCTCCAAACCTATAGAAGTAGCCAAGTCAGTGATACCTGAAACAAAGCCATCCTGTGATGTCAAGTCTGGAAAACCGAAGGTGTCCTCATGAGTGATGATGATGGAGGCCTCAATTAATGAATCAATGAATCAAGACAAGGAATCACTGAATGTGAAGGGATACCGATAGTCTTTGATGGAGAAGAAGCACCTAAAGCAACCTTGTCAACCTCTTTAGAATATTCAAGGAAATCAACCTCTTGCAAAAAAATATCATCATGGGGTACTTGATCTAAGGAATTCTATTCTAAATCTTGACCATTGGGGAATGATGGAGTGTCTGAATCTCCATATATCTCCCAACTCTTAGTCAAAAGGATGTGAGGATAATCACAATGATCAATAGAATCCAAAACATTACAATCAACTTGCATACAAATGATCTCCAAGACAATATACCTGTTGCAACTCCAAGAAAATTTTTGAATACCTTCACTTGGACAAGGAAATATACCATAAAGATGTGGCAAAAAATCAAGTGATTAGGGATGGTGACAGGTCTAATCCCACCACCATTGATAATTTCCCTTGTGCAACATAATTAGAGGAGTATATGCAAGCCCCATAATGAAATTTCTCCAAAAAAAACAAAGACAAATGACCTTCAACAACAAATAGAAGGTTCCAAATATGGTGTGCAACTGAAGTGATGCTACCCGGATCAAGAAATATTTTCCCAAGCTTCAAGATATCCAAGTTATTGAACAAATACACCAAACCGAAAAAATCAATGCAAGACTACCTGGAGCTGAAACTGATCAAGAGTCTGCACTGATGAGAAAAGCTCTAAAAATACTTCTTAATGTCATTGGAATAAATGAAATTCGATAAACGGTTGTGAAGATACGAGGCTTTATGTCTAAATTAGGGTTTGGACTTCAATTGAGTGTAGAATTTTCTATAAGAATTTTTTTTTAGAACTGATGCCACCACTAGAAAGTAGACTAAATCACCTTCCTGACTATATCTTTTTTGTTGATTTTTGATACCCTGGTGAAAACTTATAATAAAAAGAAACAAATGCCTATATGAGGCACTCTATAGGCTAATTAGGGTAAAAAATATGGCCCACGGGTGATAGAATTTGATCACTGATATGACCACAACTGTAGTTAAGGGGAAAAAAATCACACCACCAAGTGAAGCAGCGGTTAGGCGGTGTCGGGGCGGAGTCGCTAGATGCAGTGGAGACCAGGAGGTCGACTAGGTGTTGTCGGTGGGAGTGAATGGGCCAATTGGTGTGAGTGCTCAGTCGGTGGCCATGGAAACAAACCCTAGAAATGAAGCATGGTGGTCAACAGGAGCATCGGGCAGTAGCCGAAAAGGAAGATACCAGCAATAGAAGAACCCATGGTGGTTATTCCGGTTGA
Source organism: Sequoia sempervirens (assembly GCA_007258455.2). NCBI lineage: Eukaryota > Viridiplantae > Streptophyta > Pinopsida > Cupressales > Cupressaceae > Sequoia > Sequoia sempervirens. The sequence goes on along the minus strand of VDFB02193867.1, from coordinate 329,167,064 downwards.
TGATTGGACCGGTGATGGACAGTGGGCCCCTTGATAACTGACCAAAATTTAATATCTACAGACTCCAAAATTTTGAATGGTCTAACCAAATGAAATTCAAGGATTTTTTAATGTTGCATATGCAATTAACAAATCAACCCTATTAATATATATCACAGAAATATGCCCGCTGAAAATTTTATGTCGACAATGTAACCAAGCCAATTAAAAATCAAATTCCAAATATGTCGACGGAGATTAAAAATTCCAGTCACCTGATAAAATTGGATTTGATATACTATAGTCTACAGACTAAAAATGTAAACCTCATATGCCGACCGGGAATTAAATTGTAGTCGGCCTGATTTTTTTTTGTAGAACTATAGTAAACCCAAAAAAAATTGTTTTCCAAACAATAAAGAAGATAAAGCCCAAATTTTTTTCTAAAAATAAGTGGCTGAGACTAAATTTTTTTTTCCTTAGAGGACAACTGACGAGGGTGATTTTTTTACTACAAATTGTATTGATTGTACAATTGATTTTGCAAACCCTAAAATACCTCTAATGGATCCCGGGTTGATGTATCCAATTTTGATGAATGAGAAGGCGATCCTAGGGTTTTGAGGCCTTCTAAAGATAATGGCAAGCTCAGATCTGACTCTATTTGCTTCAGAAATCAACTTGGTCCCCAGGTGGAAACAAGTAGCCTTCAATGGAAACCTTCAATCCAGCAAGAATCTCTCCAACCCAACTTTTTTGATCCTGTGATGAACTCTCAATGGAATGGCTCTTATACCATGTTAGAATTCAACATGCTCTGATATCATGTTGAAATGATGGATGTTGAATCATCCAATCAAGTTGTGCACACTTTAAAGGATCTTTCCAAGAGAAATTACACCACACATAAAGTGTTGCAACTAAGGGCTGCAAAGAGAGATTGCTATAGATCTACAACATTAGATCATAGATTGATATTTGATTGATATATTACAAATGAACAAAATGCCTAATTATAGGAAAGAGAGAAAACCTAAAATGGATGAGATGTTTCCATGTGTCATGATCTAACAACATGTGACAAAATGTGAACCCTATCTAGGAAATTATTAAATGTTGAGATAAGTTCTATAAGGACAACTCATCTTCAAGAAGGAATCTTATCCCTACAAACATGGAAGGGGACATTACCTCATTTTTAAATGATTTATTAAAAATGAAACCTAGGAATAAATTATGCAAGACCTAAGTTAACTTATTCTAGGGTAATAAATAATTAATTATGCTAACAGTAAGGTGTTCACAATAGTGCCTAATCCAATAGTTAAGACTCTACTGATGCAAAATGAGCTAGGAGAAAGAAGAGAAAAATGGGTAACTTTATTGTAGGAATATGACATGGAGATTCACCAGATGATGTTAGTCTGAGGGAAAGCCCTCACCCAAATGATCACTGAAACACAAGCTAAAGCAAGACCTGGGCTCACAGTGCAATAGTACCAGCTGGAAGACGTTTCTCCCAAAGAGTGGTATGATGGCATCGCCTACTATTTGCTGAAAAGGAAGTGCCCTTCCTGGCTGCAAGGAGTACAAAAGTGTGCCCTAAGACTGAAGAGAAAAAACTACATGCTACAAGGATCTATATTATACAAGAGCAATCACAAGAGAATCTATCTCAGGTGCCTTGGAAAAGAAGAAGCAACCAAAGTATTGAAATAATTTCATGGTAAATTTGGCACTAGCCACAGATCTAGCCCCTCAACCACCCAATAGATTTCGCAGGTTGGATAGTATTGACTGAAGGTGTTTAAGGATGTGCACAACCATGTCAAGACCTATCACGTGTATCAAACTATTGCTACTAGAGAAAGAAAAGTTGTCCCATTGCAACCAATTCTGGAGGTAAGGTCATTTGCTCAGTGGGGACTCAACTTTATTGGTCCAATAAGCCCACCATCCTCTACAGGCCACATCTGTATATTCTAACTACCTTAGATTACTATACTAGAATGAATCATTTTAGTTGCTTGTTCACTCTTCTCTATGACCATGGCCCCACCTTCTCCTCACTTAAGCTTGCTAGTTGGGCCTTTGATTATAAAATTATGCTTAAATGCTCATCCAAATACTATCCCAAGGGAAATGGCCTAGCTAGGTCAACAAATAAAAATATAATAACTATGATAAAAAAAATGCTTGAAAAGAACCCCAAATACTGGCACACCCAGTTGCATTTTTCCCTTTGGACAGATTGTACATGCCATAAGGCTTCTTTGGGTGATTCTTCATTTCATCACATCTATGGCTTAGAGCCCATCTTTCCTATTCACCTCAAGATCCCTACTCTCTAGTTTCTAAACACACACTATGAGGAGGAAGACTATCAAGAATCCAATTTAGCTGAGTTATTACATCTAGAAGAAGTTTATGAGAGAGCAACAAATTTTTTTCCAAACACCAGGGCATAGTCAAAAGATGTTTCGATTGCTGAGCCAAAGTAAAGGCCTTTAGAATTGCTGATTTGGTCCTATGTTGGTACAAGGATCAAAAGAAGAAAGGGGGGCATGACAAATTAGACAAGATCTAGCTTGGCCCCTTTCAGATCTCAAAAATATTAGGAGATAACACCTTTTTCCTTAAGAAACACACTGGAGAGGATGTCCCATTGCTAGTCAATAGGAAGCACCTCAAGCATTTTTTCCTTTCTCGAGCTCTTCAAGGTAATCCTCTGTATATAGTTGTATATAGGTTAGTTTAGGTCCTTTTGCTTTCTCGCTGCTCCTTCACTTCACTTTTTCCTCACTTTCTTGGTTGCTCTTGTTTTTGTAGGTGTTTCCTACATTCTTGATGTAATGGCCATGCTTGATTTATCAGATGGCTTCCTTTGTTGCCCACTCCTATTTTTTCTTTGGATAAATATTCATTCGTAACTATTGATTTCTAACTTGACCTAGCATAGAACACTGAGTTCAATACTGAATTTGACACCATTTTTCAACGATCATTTGACAAATCTTTGTCGGACAAGCAACAAAATGGAAAAAATATTTTTGTCACTATTTTTTCGTCGAAAGGCCGACGACGAATTAAACGTTGAAATAACAGTGAAGAATCATTGGTCGTCGGCATCGTGAAATGGCTCGGACTTTCGTCGGCATATTGATGAACACTTCGTGTATCCACCGACAAAACAACAGTAGACATCTGTCGCCATCTCGATGAAATGGGCACGGAGTAGCGTCGAAACAACACCAAAAGTTTGTCGAAAGTGCAACGAAATAGGAAAGTAGTAGTGTTGAAACAACACCAAGAGTTCATCGAATGTGCGACGAAAATAGCAAGAAGTAGCGTCAGAAGAACACCAAAAGTTCCTCGAAAGTGTGATGAAATGGGCAAGAAGTAAAGTGCAAACTACGCCAAAAATTCATCAAAATTGTGACAAAATGGGCAAGGAGTTATGATGAAAATTTTGTTGTAGCTATAGAAACTTTGTCGAATCTTTCTATTGATTCATCGGCGGTATTCATCGAAATTACGACGAAGCATCAATTTTTTTTGAAAAAAAAAATCATGGAAATGTACCATTGCAGAGACTGACAAATTATCATACATACAGACTGCATATTGGTTTGATGCTTCAAACGATGCATTTCTTATATTGAAAATTGCATTACCTTATTGATCTTCTCTTTGTTTCAAGAATACTTTAATATTCTCTACTTAACAGGGCCAACCATGTGACGGTGGAAGCTCATTTGCCCCCTCCCCCCCCCCCTCACATCACTCTAAATTCCCCATACCCAATCATATAACATTAATCATTCATTCATCCATTAATAACATATAACATTCATTCATTAACATATAATATTCATTCTTTCAGTTTTTACATATTATAAAAAATATGGTTGTCATGATATGATTACAATCACTTATTTTTTGTTTCTTTTTAAAAGCTACATAAAGCTAAAGTGGAGTATCATTTTCTAAATCAATAGTTGTCCCCCCTTTAGTTGTTTTTCTCTCTACTTGTGATCTTAATGTATGCCTAGTCGTCTTCTCATAATGTGGACGCCGCTACAAGGGGGGATCTGCTGCAAAAAGAAAGAAATGTTAAACTAATATGTTTTATTATTATTGTTACAAGTATTTCATTAATTAAAAGAACATTAGAGTGGTTCTCTTTACATGATGGGTCCACATCATGTTCCTGAACTTTTGTTATAGACTCATGCTCAACATGTTGAACACCCTCTAAATCCCGATCTACAGTTGAAACGTGAAAGGTTACATTAATTAATACACCAAATGAAATTAAATATGTTTAAGAGAACATGAGGGTGGTCCTCTTTACTTGATGGGGCCACATCATGTTCCTGATCTTCTCTAGCCTGATCATGCTCAACACGTTGATCACACTCTACATGTTCTAAAGTTGAAATACGAAAGGTTACATTAATTGATACACCAATTGCAATTAAATATGTTTAAAAGAACTTTAGAGTGGTCCTCTTTACCTGATGGGGCCACATAATATTCTGGATCTTCTCTAGCTTGATCATGCTCAACATGTTGATCACGCTCTACATGCTCTAAAGTACTGGGATGCACACCATGACGATCACCTACACGTTCTGCTCCACCCTCACCAGGATGAATTCTAATGTCATGTGCATTATTATCATTGCTTGAATTCTTAAAACAAATAGGCATGTAATTACTTTATGGTGGAAATTAATATTGAATAGATTACACAAGTATTCAATTTTAAATAAACTTTACTGAGTTTATTTACCTGTGTGTGGGATGCAGTGGAAGGTTGTGTTTTCCCAGTCAAGACTCTTAGCGTTCAACCACGACTCCATAGCCTTGCTGGAAGGAAATCTTTAGGTCCTCTTCTATGGGAACTCTGTTGAATTCAGAGCCCTACATTTTTGCAGAAGATCATGAATTTTGCTTCTATGGTGTGATAAAACCAAAATTGTTTTCAATTTATTATAATTTGGATGCAATATTTCATTTATTGATACTTACAATTTGTGTGGCTAATTTCATATAACCACGAGCCAAGTTTGTGTTGCGAGTGATTTTCTATTCTTTCCTTTTTTTCCTTCAATGTGTCGGGGCAGCCTATGAAAAGTTTGAAATACGTTGATTATGTAAAAAGAAAGAGTAATCAGTATATAATTACATTGTTGATAGTATCACACATAGCATACTACTTTTTAAAAAAAATTAATGGCATTTCCATAGCATACGACATTGAGAGTAAATAAAATACAAAGTTCAATCCATGAATTATAGAAAATAATTTTTTGTTGGTTATATTCATATCACTGATTACATTGCACAAAACATACTACAACTATAGAAATATAAGATGGTGACAGTTTTCTATGCTACCACATTTTTCATACATGTATACCAAAGAATTTTATCAAACAGTTCACTGCCTTCCTTATGGCTAAAATCCTAAAATAGGTGCTTTCAAACAAGCTATGAATGCTTGGAAAAAATGTATCAAAGCATAATAGTAAGCAATAGCATAGAAAAGGTAGTGAACTATTTCAAAACGCCAAAGAAATGTGGTCTTATGGTGATGGAATGCCATGACAATCCATAGCAATTTTCTTGTCATGGCATTCGTTATGGCATTCCATCACCATGAGACCACATTTTTTTGAAGCATTTTTTCAAATAGTTTACTACCTTTTCTATGCTACCACATTTTTCATACATGTCTACCAAATCATTTTATCAAACAGTTCAACGCCTTCATGCTATGGCTAAAAAGTAAAGACCTCAAATAGGTGCTTTCGAACAAGCTATGGATGCTTGGAAAAAATCTACCAAAACATAATATTAAGCAATAACATAGACAAGGCAGTGGATTGCTTGAAAAAATGCCTAGAAGGAATGCAGTCTTATGGTGATGGAATTCCATGACAATCCATAGCAATTTTCTTGTCATGGCATTCGTCATGACATTCCATCAGCATGAGACTACATTTTTTTCAAGCAGTTCACTGCCTTGTCTATGCTAATACATTTTTCATACACGTCTACCAAAGCATTTTATCAAATAGTTCATTGCCTTGCTGCTATGGCTAAAATCCTAAAATAGGTGCTTTTAAACAAGCTGTAGATGCTTGGAAAAAGTCTATCAAAGCATAATAGTAAGCAACAAGCCATGGTCTCATGGTTTTTTTCGTGCGAAAATCAGCTCAATTTTATTCACATTCTTTTGCAGATTTTAAACATGTTTTTTTGGCGATTTTGCAGTTTGAAACGGAAAAAACTCATTGACCAAAAATTCAATGATTTTTTCAAAAAATTGTCCAGTCTGTAGTTTTTTTAAAAATCGCGATTAATCAGAATTTTTTGCAGATTCATGCTTCTATATCACATACCTTCCTTGGCCCAGTGGTGTCTTTCCTTTTTTCTTTTCAGCTTTCTCCTTTCCATCGAACACCAAGTCCTTCCACTCCCTCTCTGGAATCATGGGGGGACACTCGTACTTTTTGTTCTTCTCTAGATGTGACCTATATTGGTCCCTCGCATACTTTAGATAGGTACCATCTTTCTTAAGGACCTTGGTTCATTTGAATGTTTTATCATCGAACAACACAACTAAATGGTTAATGAGATCATCTTTTAAATCATCATTTTGGGCATTCCACCATGTACATATGGTGGGCCCGAAGAGCTCCAATGTAATATCACTTAGATGTTTATAAAAAACATCATTTCCTACAAAATGATCATGGGATCAATAGTCTAAAAAGAGCGATCAATAAGTAAATTTCAATTGGATTATATAGAATAATAATTAAAAAAGTTTAAAGTACCTAGGACCTTCTCTATCTTTATGGGAACGAAATCCTCGGTCACCACAAGTGTGATCGGCAATGTTCTTGTACTAGTAATACGAGAAGATCCAGGAAATGTTGCTAAAACATTGCCACTACTAGTGGCCTCTACATCCCCAGGTACATGTCCTCATGCATGTTCTGGTATGTGTTCGCTGCCAGAGGGTGCATTAATGGATGCCTGGATGTATGTGTTCCCGACATTTCAGATGACAATATAGGCACAGATGATGGGGTCATATAATGTGATGTATGTGTAGGAAGATCAAGATGGACACTTGTACCAACCCTTACTCCTCGGGAAGCACTTGCAATACCTTGATCATGGCAAGGAGCATCATGAGGAGCAAAATGACCCTATATAAACAACACATATTTTAGTTCATGACATAAAAGAGTACAAAATATAAAATCATAAATGAACTTATGTTATAATTAAAGACCTCATGACAGCTTACTTGTAAGTTTTGTAATCTCTCTATCAATACCTTAACCCTCTCTCTTATCCCATCTGTTTGAGGCATTTTGAACATCAACTTAGTCATTTCTTCATTGCATATTTTTCATGAGACTCTTTATCATATCGAAAGGGTTTGTTGAATAAGCAATGTCATCATCACAAAATATTGACTGCACCTCACTATGGATGGTCTCCTCTACTGCTCGTATCTAATTTGTACAATTACAATGAGGTAAACCTGTCAGGTAGAAGCGCCTGAAGATACATCACGATCTATGCTCTGGCCAGAGCCTTCTCTATACGATCAATGTCCCCCTATGACAAAAATTAAATATAAAAGCACATTACCAAAATGAAACCAATAGACTTATAAAAAAAACATAAGAATAAAATGGTATATTGGAGTCATTCATTGGAGGTTGGGTAAAATGGTACATAGTACGTACCACTCCCATAGTAAATATGTTTGTAACTAAGCGATTCAAATTGTCATCGATTAGCAACTCTTCCCCTACGGTTATTGATTTTATTGCACATACGAATACATAGTTTCCCTCACGGGCCACGAATTTGCAATTGGGTTGCTTATTTGTTGACCCAGGTCATGTACTGTTTATAAACCATGCAATATTCCCTGATGCTTTTGGCCTTCCATCAATGTACATATCCACTCAATATTTTGATCCTTATCTTTTAGTTGTATATAATTTGCTGACAGTGCATACCTACGCATACTTCATGTATATTGAACCATTTGCATCCAATCTTTATAACTATAATAGGGTCCAACATACTCCATCAATTCAGTAACTTTGCCACAATAGACCTTTATGTCGTCCATGCAAAATAGCCCAAACCATGTAATGACGATGGTGCTATGCGATATATCCTCTCGTTGACACAAGAATCGATGTTTATTGGAGGAAGTTCCTTGGGTACCAATTGTTTCTGTAGATGTTTGTACCTCAAGGGCACCTCGACATTGCCTATGCTTTCATCATCATAAGAACATGACCCCCCTTCGGCAAGAAAAAATTCCATGTGTTTACAGAATTTTCTTCTAATCTTTTGACCTCTAGTTGATCTCCCTCTTTTAGAAATACTACATGTCTCGCATTCCTCTTCTCTTCCTAAATTTCCCTTGCTCGAGGAAGACAGATCTGACAAATACCTATTTGGTGGTACCTGCACGCTTAAGGATGTTTGATGAAGTTCTTTCATGGTGATGTGATCCCAAGGTGACATTATGATTAATCTATCATTTCATCGCTAGAATTTCAAAGGTTATAAGGTAATAAAGTCTTGATAGATTGCAAGCTATTGTTACTACCATCCAAATTTTTCCATCACAAATCAAATCTACTTAACGTTTTAACTCCCAAACTTTGTAACAAGTGTTAAATGTGACTATGGTCCACCAGTTACACAACCAAGGTGATGAGGGCACAGCCCAAGACACAGAAAATAACCCACAAACAAGAGAATAATTTTATTATTCATAAAATGGAGCTTCTTACATGCATAGGATCTCAATCCCCAAGTTCTACAACACATAAAAATTACAGGAAGCTATAGAATAACCCTTTCGCAATATGCGAGCTTGTCACCCAAAAAGTTACCCAAAAATTAGAAACTCGCCTATAAATAGAGCTCCTCATTAGTTTAGAGCCAAAACAACATTCAAATTTAAGTTTAGGTGGTTTGCGCCAAAAATTTACAACATGAGGTTCAAATTTCAAAAGAGCATCTACAATTGTATCTTCTAGAAAGTGCAATTGTATCTTCTAGAAAGTGCGCCAACTTCCCGGGGCCATAACTTTAGATTCGGAGTTCTGATTCGCAAACCGTTTGAACCGTTGGAAAGGTCTTGAAATCAAGAACACAAATGAAATTTGATATGACAATTTAAGAAAGTTTTGGGACCATTCTGGAAGCTCTAATTTCCTCAAATCCAACTCAGAATATTTTTAGGTGCAAATTTGGGAAACTAAAACTGCAATATCTTTCAGCCCAAGAATAGAAAATAAAAACTGTCAATTGGGAATTTGATTATGATGAAAAGGGTATCCAAAAATGTAAAAACATCTAAAAACTGAGAAACTTGAAATTTAACTATTTTTGGGTGATGCAAGATTGCCCTTACACCATTGGATGCTCCTGCATCAGACACCCAGGGTAATTTGAGAAGTGACCCTGTCACATCTCAAATGGTTGAGGAAAACCCAACTGGTCAACCACTGCCTTAGATAGCTAGGATGAATCTTCCACAAGCCTTCCTCTCCATTTCACCAGATATTCTTCATATTGCATGTTTCTAGTACTCCTTCCCACACGACTATCCAAGATTGCTTCAATCTCCTCCCTTTCTGAAGTAGGTGCTGGAATGTCATACTACCCTACTATTGGTGCTTCCTCCATTCCACCTTCATGATACTCTATCAAATTTGAAATGTTGAACACAGGGGAAATGTTGATTCCATCAGGAAACTCTACCTTATATGCATTCCCTGAATCATGCTTCTTCAAAATCTTACAGGCACTGAATTTCATCTTCAATTTATTATAGGTTCCCATGGGAAACTTTTCTTCCCTCAAGTGGACCATTACTTCACCGCCAATCTGAAACTCCTTATACCTCCTCTTCTAATCTGCTTTAGCCTTATACTGCATATTCATCTTGTTAATATGTTCTCTTACCTTCTCATGTATATCCTTGATGTGTTCTACAAAATCTTCGGCTTCAACACTTATTTTCTTCTCTTGGTCCATCTTCCTCAATTCTGGAGCTGTTGTGGGGCTACCTTCATACACAATCTGGAATGGTGATCTACCAATGCTTCTATTGACAAAATTATTATAAGAAAATTCTGCTTGGGGTAAGATCAAGTCCCATCCGGGTATGTGCAGGATCATCATGCAAAATACAGGCCCTTAAGTGGCAAAAAATTCAGAAAAATCAGTGTTAGGCAACTTGACGTAAATATTTGAATAAGTTATCTACATTATTTAAAAAATATGTAAGAATAGAATTTGTAGAAAATTGAATGAAGTTTCTAAAATATTAGGTTTATTTAAAAATAAATAAAATCTATTTGGTGAAAATTTGAAATTTCAATGCAGTAGTACTTAAATTTCAGGAAAAAAATAAGAAGTAGGTGTCTGTCTGACCACCCTAACCATAATAAATTAATAATATTTTTTGTAAGATTTTATATATAAGTAGAGGACTCATGTCCGAATGTGATGCGTATTTTTTTGTAATTTTTTTTTTTTAATAAAAAGGGGTAAAAACTTTATTGATAATCAAAAAAGAGGATTACAACAAAGCAAAGGGCCTAAACCCCAGGAAAGCAAATATACAATAAAACAGAGCAAGAAACAACATAATCCATCACCAATCCCATCACCATCCTCTGCAATAATCTTGTTCAACTCATGGTGAAGATCTTGGGAAATCTAATCCCATCCCTCAATCCTCCAACCATCAAGATGTGTCGAAGCCCATTTCGCCAAGCAATCCGCTGCTTTATTCCACTCCCTCGGAATATGGACAAAAGAAACCTCCTCCATCAAGGAGCTAATCTGCAGAATCTGTTGCACCATCCTAGCTAACTGCCAACTGACATCAGCCACCTTTCGATCTTTAAGCAAATTAACCAAAACCTGTGAGTCGGACTCACAGATAAATTTTCTCCACCCCAAAGCATAGGCCCGTTCAAGGGTAGAGAATATCGCCAGACCCTCCATAAGGTTGATGGTCTTTGTCCCCTCATAGATAGAGAAGAAGAAGACCACTGATCCTGTAGAATTTCTACCAACTCCACCAATTCCAGCAGGCCCTGGATTTCCTTTTGAGGAACCGTCAGTATTAATCTTCAAAATTCCAACAGGAGGGGGCAACCATTTACCCACTCTCATAACTTTCATTTTTGCTTGCCTGCCCTTTCGGACACAAACTGAAGCCAAAGACAACTCCTGAAGTCCCAAACTCTCCACCTTCTTAGCATCCTCTTTCTCTAAGGGGAAGCCAACCTCACACTTTGCTTCCACAGTCTCCCGAACCATACCCATAATTCTCTGCTAGACTTGTTGGAAAACCAACTTTTCACCTCAAAAGATTTTGCGATTCCGCTCCAGCCAAATCTGCCAGAGAAGGAAAGTAGGCCCCACATACCACACATCCTGTAAGAAAGATGCGGTAGTAGGAGGTCTGCCCAGACTATGCCAGAAATCCACCAGAGAGGAAGCATGAACACAAGGAACTCTCCAAACTTCCCACCACAAGTGCCAAAGCCTCAGAGCAAAGGGGCAACGAAAAAACAAGTGGGCAGAATCCTCCTCTCCATCCCCACACAACACGCACATGGATGGTCCCTGAAATCCCCTCTTCTGAATATTATCCCAGGTCAAACACTTGTTCCAGGCCAAAGTCCAAATGAAGCAATTACACTTCGGCCAAGAAAACTTGTTCCAAACACTCTTCCACCATTGAACCTCCACCCCATCCAGCTTGTGAGATAACAACACCTGATAACCAGAGGAAACAGTATAAACACCCTTAGGGTTGGGAAACCAAGATAAAACATCTCCATCCGGAAGGGAACTACAAGTCCTGCTAGAGAGGATGCTTTGCAATTCCACACACTCCTCCTCCATACCAACCACAGGCCACTCCTCAGGATTCTTCTAACTAGCCGTCCTTAATTGACCATGAGAAGAAACAAACTTAAAGTCTCTCACCTTGTCCCAACCAGCCTCGAGGAATCTTTGACAAAGGGGCAAAAGGTTAGGAAACTGAGAAATAATGGGCGGATAACCATCCCAAGCATCCAACCAAAATTGAGCCTCAAACCCACTTTTGCAGATCTAGAATAAGCCCTCCTTAACTAGTGCATCCCCTTTCTTAAGCGTACCCCAAATTACCGATCCTTTCCCCACTAAGGGGTAGCGAGGAATATCCCGCTGAGGGATCCCTGGAAAATATTTATGAAGTAAAATCTTGGCCCAGGTCTGATCCTTCTCCACACACCACCTCCAGTATAGCTTGGCAGCAAGCGCCACACTAGACAAAGATGACTGCCTTAAACCAAGACCCCCATATTGCCTCGGGCTACAAAAAATCTCCCATCTCACCAAGCTCCATTTGGATGACGATAAATTACCTAGCCATAAAAATTGTCTAGATAAAGCATCAAGTTCCTGAAGAAAGCCAACTGGGGCCACCTGGAGCATGCATCTGTAAATGGGAAGAGCTTGAACCACTGATTTGATCAACTGGACACGACCAGCAAAGGATAACCACCTATGGGTCCAATGGTTAACCTTTAGCCGAAAATTTTCCAAAATGTTCTGCCAAGAATCCCTGGGCATCCTTTTGTCAGAAATAGGAATTCCGAGATAGATCAAACGTAGGGTCCCAGTCTGAAACCTTAAAATATGGGAAATCCTCCTTTGAATCAGACCAGGAGTATTGAAAAAGAAGATGGAAGATTTACCTTCATTAATCATTTGACCTGAGGCAGTCAAATAAACATCCAACACTGCACGCAAGTTTGTAGCCTCCCTAATTGTAGCCATACCCATCAAAGCAGTATCATCCACAAACTGCAAATGAGACTGTGGGGGAATATTACCACCCCAACGCCATCCCTGAATGAGACCCCTCTCCACATTCCTTCTCAACAACAGACCCAAACCTTCAACAAAGAGCAGAAACAAATACGGAGATAAAGGATCACCTTGACGCAATCCCCGAGAGGCTCCAAAAAGCTCTGAGGGTTCACCATTAATTAAAACAGAGAAGGAAACAGAAGTCACACAACTCTTGACCCACTGAATCCAATCCTCCCCAAAGCCAAAAGCACCAAGGATCTTCCAAAGGAAGGACCATCGAACTCTGTCATATGCCTTTGCCATGTCCAACTTGATGAACATTGCCTTATCAGTGGAGTTAGCCATAGAATGAATGGACTCCGTAGCAATAACCACCCCATCCAGAATTTGCCTGCCCGCAACAAAACCACTCTGCTCCTCAGAAATTAACACTCTGAGCCATGTTTTCAGCCTATCCGCAATTACTTTAGAGATGATTTTGTAAATCACATTACAAAGAGAGATGGGTCTAAATTGGCTTAACTTGTTTGCTCCATCAGATTTGGGGATGAGAGCGAGGAAGGTGGAGTTCAAAGCCCGTAACATCTGCTTATTCATTTGAGATTCCTGGACAATAGCCAATAAGTCAAGCTTAATGATATCCCAGAATTCTTGAAAGAACTCCACTAGAAATCCATTAGGGCCAGGAGCTTTCCCTTTCTTCATTTGGAACACCGTTCTCTCAAGCTCTTCTATCGAAATATCCCCCATGAGACGTTCATTCATCTCCATAGTAACCAGAGGGGATACAAGACAGAACTTGAGCCTCCTCCTCGGAAACCCCCTGCGAATCCTCCCTAAATAAGGTAACAAAGTACTGCATGGCCTCATGCGAAATATCCTTGAAAGAGGATAGATGCTCGCCAGTATCTTTTACCAGAACATAAATTAAATTCCCATGGCGCTTGGCTTTGACTGAATTGAAGAAGAAGGCCGTATTTTTATCTCCCTCCTGAATCCATTCAACCCTTGCCTTCTGTTTCCAATATAATTCCTCCCGCAGTTCACACTCCTCTAACACTTTCCATGCCTTGGACTCCTCTTGAAGTAAATCAGCAGTCACACCTTCCTCCCTAATCACTCTGGTAATGCTATCCAACTCCACCTGTGCAGCAACCTTTGCATGGAAAATGTTCCCAAAGCACTGTCGGTTCCAACGCTTAAGCTGATATTTAACAAATTGGAGAAGTTTAGAAAAAGTGTACATTGTCGTACCATAAGCGGGTCTTCCCTCTCTCCACCAAACAGCCACATAGTCATGAAGAGAAGGTTCACGAAGCCACATAATCTAAAACTTAAAAGGGGGTGACTGAGGCACCCGAACTGAAGAAACTACAAGCTTGATAGGCCAATGGTCAAACCCCCTCCAATCAAAGATTTCTGAGCTAGAAGACCATAACCCACCAACCCAGAAGCAGGAAACCAAGAACCGGTCAAGTCTTTCAGAGATGCAATTATCTCCAATCCTTCGATTGTTCCAGGTGAATGAACCATTATTAGGTTTGACGTCAACAAGATTCAAAGCAGAGATATTATCCTGAAGAAGCATCGCAGAAGGCTCCAACCTAGCAATACCCCCCCGCTTTTCAGCTAGTTCTAAAATAGCATTAAAGTCCCCAGCCATTATCCATGGATGAAAAGGCACCATGCTTCGAACAAATCTAATATGGGACCACAGAATTTGCTTACCTTGAAACTCGATAGGCGCATAGATATTAGAGAGGAGGACAGACTCCCCAGTCTCAAAACAGGAAGCGATCATCAAGAGAGAAGACTTGTTGGCCATCCACCAGAGAGGACGGATCCTCCGAGGATTCCAAAGGCAATCCACTCCACCCGCAGACCCTTGAGCACCAACACACTGACATTCGCCACTGCCCCACAGCTTAGGGGATAAACCAAGCATGCATTCCACAGATAACTTAGTCTCCTGTAGGAACAAAACATCAGGAGATTGACTTCTTACCAACTCACGAACAACCTTTTGTCTAGGGCCGTTGTTTAGGCCCCTTACATTCCATGAAAGAACAATCATTTCAAAGAGCTCGAGAAGTGTGAATCCAAGGTCTTAACCGACCCTGACTCCACCAAGGTTTCCCTAGCTAACTTAATCTTTTCCATATCCTTCTTCCTACCAAGCTTTGAGGATTTCTCCCCCAACCCTTTTTTGAAATCCTTTTGATGAAGACCCAAAGGAGAGGGAGAAGACCTGTTATTCCTCGCTACATCTGCTCCTGTATGCAAAGCCACAATAGGACCATCTCCCCCATCCTTCTTTATTTCCATGGAAGGAGCCGACTCCATCTGGACATCCATTTGAAGTTCGGTCACCATTTGTAAAGCTCCAGTAACTTGTGCCCCCTGAGTATCCCCCAATAGAGGACCCTCCTGCCCAGAGCATACAATACCTTAATCCAAATTCACCAAACCCGGGTTCACTTCTTGCTGACCCAGATCATCCAAAACCTTGAATCTGTTAAAAGAGTCTTCATCTTGTCTTTCCCTCAAGGTCCTCTTTTGGCCTCAGTTTCTGTTACGATTCTTTACAAGGGTGAAGCCATCAGAACCATCCCCATCCCCAGGAATGGGGTTCTTCCCCTTATCCTCCCTAGGCGGGTTGCGGGGAGTCTGAGAGATTGGAGGCTCAACAGGCCTAGCCCTTGGACATCTTCGTTGTAAGTGACCATATTCATGGCATAGACGACACCGGAATGGAAGAGTTTCATAGTCCAATGACTGTACCTAAGAGTAAGGACCCACAAACATATCTAAAGAATCTGGTAAAGGTTTACTAAGATCAATTTCCACACAAATGTGAGCAAAAGTTATTACCTTTTTAAACCGAGTCTGCAGCAAGGAACCAACAGGCTTCCCAAGCATCAGCCCCAACAGATGCAAAACATCATCCCGCCAGCATTCCACAGGAAATCGTGGAAGATGCACCCACACCGGGACACGATTTGGAAGCTCCTCAGCAGGGTTAAAACCAGGATGCCATGGTTTAAGAAACAGACCAACCTGATTGTAGAAATAGGGGCCTCCTTCGAAGACCTTATTTCGATCCGCCATGCAATCAAAGGTAACCATGAAATAATTATTTTCCAGAAGCTTTATATCCATCTCACCCTCTGGCATCCAAGTCCGTCGGGCCCAGGACTCCAAAAATTGCATCGATATCCTCATACCCAAAAACTTACAGTAAAAAGAGTGTCTTGAATAATATTCAATGTCCTCCACAACCACTTCCAAAGGAATAACCAGTTTCGGCCTCTCCTTGCAATGTTCCAAGCAACCATTGATTTTCGTGATCCGAGCTCCACTAGACGAGCCCACTCCATCTAGCCCCGATTCCGGCACGAACAAATTATTATTGAAGACTTTCGAAGTGTGTTGAGGAGACTTCACCCCAAGTGTTGAATGAAAGTCCATTAAAGGGTTAACACCTGAGGTCTCCCCAAGAGACATAATACCCAACTTTCAGCGGGCATGCAAAGCCCCCGAGAAAAAACCTAAACAAGGGTTTCAAAACCCCACCCAAAGCACACCAATCTCTATTGGCAAAAGAACAAGAAGCACCACTGAAATGAACCTCGCAAAGACCAGGCACCAAAGGCCCACTCCACACAGCCCACTCGTGGCTCACAAGGCACCTCACACCCTGAACGCCGCCAAAGACCTGCCCTCATGCAGGAAAAAAGGAAGAAACCTCCGTAGTATCCACGCACAGCTCCTCACCCCCAACCGCAGACAACAACCCTCCTCCCAGGCGCAGACCAAGAATAAACAGGAATTGAGCTAGGGCATGGGCGCCCTAGCTCGGCAGACTGCAGGCGAACACCATCGCTCGTCCGCAGCAGTTCTCCTCTTCCGTTCCTGCTTTTTGTAATTTTTTTTCAAGTAAATAATTAATTATGATTTTTATTACAACTTTTAGAAAATATAGAAACTCATCTCGACCACCTTAACTTGTCAAAACTTCATGAAATTTAATTTTTCTTTTTTAATCCTATAGTATGTGAAGCATATAATGTGACGCATGTTTCGGATTCAAAAAATATGATACCGTTTGAAAGTTATAGATTTTTTTCAATCAGCCTACCGATCAGGACTTTAGTCATAATTCTAATAGAAAATGAATAATAATTATTTATTAAATTCAAATTAAATCATAATTTATATTTTTTGAAAGTTGAGAATTTCCTCTAAAAACCCTTTTCGTTTCATAAATTTTTGGTGAAAAAAAAGTCGTCAGCCATATACCCCCATAATATTGCCACTTTTTGGCACACCATGATCCTGCACATACCCAACCCTTGGGCTTATCTCCCACCAAACATCTTAGTAGGTTACCCAGACTCCTGTTAACAACCTCTGTCTATCCATCTGTTTGTGGATGGTGTGCAGAATTGAACTTCAACTCTGTCTTCAGCTTTTTCCACAAGGTCCTCCAAAAGTACCCCACAAATTTGGCGTCACGATCTGAAACAATACTCTTTGGTAGACAATGTAGCCTCACCACCTCTTTGAAGAACAAGTCAGCAATGTGGACTACATCATGGGTCTTCTAACATGGAATGAAATGTGTCATCCTTGAAAACCTATCAACCACCACAAAGACTGAATCATTCCCTTGTTGTGTCCTTGGTAAACCAAGAACAAAGTCCATACTTATATCCTCCCATGGCCTCTCTGGTACAGGTAAGGGCTGATATAAACCTGTATTCTGGCTCACTCCTTTAGCCATCTGACATACCCTGTAGCTTTGTACAAACTTCTTCACATCCTGTGACAACTAAGGCCAATAATAGTACTCACTGAAAATGGCAATGGTCTTATCTCGACCAAAATGTCCCGCCATTCCTCCACTATCTTCTCCTTTATTAGGTTCTCCCTCATGGAACTCTCGAGATACAATTGACTTCCTTAAATAACATGCCATCCTGGATTATGAAATCCATCCACCTTGTCCTGTCCACTGTAACAGGTTCCTTGCAAGCTTTCCAAGCCTCTACAAAATCAGGATCTTCTGCATACAGTGTCTTGAGTTCATTGAACCCAACCACTTCAATCTGCATCTTTGTCATCAATGTATGCCTCCTACTTAAGGCATCTGCAACCCTATTTGACTTCCCACTCCTATGTTTCAAAACAAAGGTATAACTCTACAAAAACTCTACCCATTTCATATGCCTCTGATTTAATTTTCCCTGACTATTTATGTACTACAAGGCCTGATGATCAGTATATAGAACAAATTCCTTTGGCAGCAAATAATGTCTCCATTTCTTTAATGCTTGAACTATTGCATAAAATTCCTGATCATATACATAATACTTTCTCTTGGAATCATTTAACTTTTCCTTTGAGAATAGGCGTGGGCTTACCTTCTTGGCTCAATCTTGCTCTATTAATGGCACAACCCACTTGCTTGGCATCACAATCCACCTAAAACACCTTCTTCGAAATATGGGAGGGCTAGAATAGTTGCTTTGTGCTTTCACCTTCTGCTTCAACAGTTCAAAATTTTTTGCTGCTCCAATGCTCCACTTGATTTTTTTTCTATCCCCTCTCATTGTTTGAGTCAGGGGTCCACAAATACTACTGAAGTTTCTAATGAACTTTCTATAAAAACTAGCCAAACCATGGAAAGATCTCACTTCGGTAGCAGTTCTTGGGGTAGGCCATTCCAGAATAGCCTTCACCTTCTCTGGGTCCATCTTGAGACCTTCTCTTGAGACAAGAAACAAACCCCAAGTACACTAACTCCCTCTTCACAAAGCTGCACTTCTTCAGATTAATCAATAGTTTCTCTTCTCTTAACTTCTCAAAGGCTCTCCGAATATGCATCGGATGCTCATCCAACGTCTTACTAAAAATCAAAATATCATCTAAATACACAATAACAAAACTTCTGAGAAATTCTTTTAGTACCTCGTTCATGAGCCGTATGAATGTGCTTGGTGCATTAGTTAGCCCAAAAGGCATGACTAACACTGTCTGGGCCCTCTTTGGTCTTAAGGTAGTATTTCATTCATCCCTCTTGAATGGATCTAGTGATATCCACTCTTAGGATCAATCTTTGTGGAAATCTTGGGCTCCTCAAATAGTCCATTAGGTCATCCATCGTTGGCAAGGGAAATCTATACTTAATTGTTATCTTGTTTATGGCTCAAGAATTTGTACACATCCTCCACTCCCCATCCTTCTTTGGTGCTAGTACTGCAGGTACTGCACATGGACTCAAACTCTCCCTTATCAAACCCTTTCTCAACAACTCTTGGACTTGTCTGTTCAACTCCTCATTTTCTGCTGGAGTCATTCTATGAGCTGCCTTATTTGGCAAACTGGCTCCAGGAATCAAGTCGATTTGATGACTGATCTTCCTTATTGGTGGTAAACCCTCGGGTACATTATCAGAAACAATATCCTGAAACTCATCCAACATCCCAGAAACTTCTTCTGGAACCTTCTCACTATCCTCCTTACTCTAGGAATCAATGCATAACACACATGCTCATGCTTCATACATTCTAAATTTTTTCTTCCAACTACATAACAAATTCTAGCACTACTGCATACCTTTTCTTTGGTCTCCTTCAGGGGTTTCAACTTGTGATGAACGCCATCTTTTGTCAAGGAATAAGTGTTTATATGGCCATCATGTATAGCTCACTAATCAGGCCTGCACGACCTCCCAACACATGTGACATGTATTCATGGGAATGATATCCTGAGTACCTCATCATGAGTAGCTCCCAATCTTGAACTTTACTAGAGCACTACTCATTGACAAAATTTTTGTGGTATTTACTTAATGACAATCAATGCAGTCTTGGGTGCCTTTCCCTCTTTAAGCTTCAACTTTGTATTATCGCTGACACAGTTATTAGTATGCACTGTAATGTGACATCACAACATTTTCCTTCATGCTTGCACCTTGTGCAAAACAGATTCTTCCTCTGTTCTAGTTCCTTTTCCTCAGTCACCAGGGCTCTCCTAATCATTAGGGCTCCTCCCCTTTTAGCATCATCTAAAATTTCAGATTGGGCCTCCCCTCCTCGCATCGCAACCCTTCCATGACCTTGGCCTTTTAGTGCGCCCTTCCTTGGTGTTGTGGACATTCATAGGCTCGATGCCCTTCTTCACCACACTGGAAACACGTTCCTCTTAAACCACCTCTTCTAGATCCTTGTCCATATCTCCCTCGTCCTCTACCTCTTTGATCACCACTGTTTTGATCACGAGGGCGGTAGAAGTTGTCATTTTTTTTGCTTCGGTTGGTACCCACATCTTCACTTTTCTTTTTATCATCATTTCAGCTTCCTAAAGGTCTTCCATTGCCCCTTCTGCTTTGACCTCCTCATCCTTTTTGCTTGCCATCAAATATTTTGTTCAACTTCTCTTCCACCTTCAAAGCAAACTAATACACATCCTCAATGGTGGTCATTCTGACTAGGCTTAACTCCTCCTAAATGCTCGAACGTAACCCATTAAGATATCGGGCTACCCTCTCCTTATTGGCCTATATGACCCATTCTGATGATTATCTTGTGAAAATCTTCAGTATATTCTTTCACAGATCTACTTTCCTTGCTTCAACCCTTGTAATTTCTTCAACAAATCTAACTCGTAGTCCACTGGTATGACGCTTCTTTAGTTTTCTCTGCACCATCACGATCCCATCACGAGTGATCTTGAGCTTTTCCTCTTGATTTCTTTTCCAAAATTTGGACCTCTTTCCCACCAAAATCGCATGGCCCTTCAGCTTCATTTTTGCAAACTTAGCAATCTAGGTCCTCTATTTCCTAATACTCAAAATATTCTTCAGCTCGGTAGTCAATTAGAATCAACTCTTAGGGTTCAGACTTAGAATAACTAGGAATACGCTCTGGAGTATTTTCGATCTTTGAAATGGCCCTTATTAGCCACATTTGGTCTTGATCAATTGCTTCTTCTTTTCTTTTCTACATCTGAACCTTCTTCCTCTCCTTCATCCTCACTTTCCTCCCTCAGGTTTAACCCTCTTCTCAACTACTCTTGTAACGCATCAATCTGTCTCTAGAGGGCTGCCAGTGCATCTCTTCCACTAGCATCTCTCCACCTCAACCACCTCTGGCACCACCATGCATACCATGCATCACTCTTGGAGGCATCTTTCTTGACCTCGACCCACAATCACGATTCTGTTGCGAATTGCCTCACGATCAGCGATCTATCCACACGCTCAAGAAAACTTTCTCTGATACCACTTGATAAGGGCACAGCCTGAGACACATAAAATAACC
Source organism: Sequoia sempervirens (assembly GCA_007258455.2). NCBI lineage: Eukaryota > Viridiplantae > Streptophyta > Pinopsida > Cupressales > Cupressaceae > Sequoia > Sequoia sempervirens. The sequence goes on along the minus strand of VDFB02193867.1, from coordinate 329,145,819 downwards.
CACAAACAAGAGAATAATTTTATTATTCAGAAAATGGAGCTTCTTACATGCAGAGGATCTCAATCCCCAAGTTCTACAACACATGCAAATTACAGGAAGCTACATAATAACCCTTTCACAATATGTGAGCTTGTTCCCCAAAAAGTTACCCAAAAATTAGAAACCCCCCCATAAATAGAGCTCCTCATTAGTTTGGAGCTAAAACAACATTCAAATTTGAGTTTAGATGGTTTGCGCCAAAAATTTACAACATGAGGTTCAAATTTCAAAAGAGCATCTACAATTGTATCTTCTAGAAAGTGCGCCAACTCCCCGGGGCCATAACTTTAGATCTGGGGCTCTGATTCGCGAACCGTTTGAACCGTTGGAAATGTCTCAAAGTCAAGAACGGGCTCAAAATTTTCTACACCAATTTCAGCTAGTTTCAGGGCCATTCCGAAAGCTCTAAGTGTCTCAAATCCAACTCAAAATATTTTCAGGTGCAAATATGGGAAACTAAAACTGCAATATCTTTCAACCCAAGAATAGAAAATAAAAACCGTAAATTGAGAATTTGATTATGACGAAAAGGGTATCCAAAAATGTAAAAACATCTAAAAAATAAGAAACTTGAAATTTAACTATTTTTGGGTGATGCAAGATTACCCTTACACCACTGGATGCTCCTGCATCACAAGGCCTCAAATGTATTCTCTAATTGTAATCAAAGGACTTTTTCTCTTCATTCAAGTAAATAAACTTGAAAGGAAACACCACCAAGTGGTTTATTGGACACCTACATGATGAAAAATAGCAGCAAATATACATTTAATTTCCATATGTGTAAGTGTTTAATGGGGACGGAGTGTGTACTAGGCCTTGTTAAGTCATCATATGCTTACGCTTTGGCAATAATTTTTTTTTAAGTCATATTGAATATTCCTATGTCTAATTGCTAGGAGATTTTTGGTATGTTTTAAGGTAGGACGATTGATGAAAGAGTTGAAAGACTAGCCTAGGTACACATAGCAGCGGTTTTCTCTTATACGGTTGGACATGATAAAAATAACTTAGCTAGGAATTATTCATTTAACCTAAGGTTTTCTCATAATGCCATCATTGGAAAAGTATGATCAAATTCTTCTATTATGAAGAATTGGTCTATGTGCCTCTAGTAATCACTATAAATGTTTGTAAGGATAAAATGACTAATTGCATCAGGTAGGAGAGAATCAACTTTGAGTTCTTCAAATATTATATTCCTTTATTCATAATTTAAGGGTTATGTGTGGAGGAGGTTATCACTACCAAGAAGGGAGGAGACCTTTCCTTGTATTCTTTTATAATTTTCGTTATTCTTATTTATTTTACACTACATTTACAAATACACATACATATGCATTTACTATTTTCATTTATTTCTCATGTAGTTTAATAGTTTGATCAATTTCATATTATTTGTGTTGAAGACTTTAGAATTTCAATTACATTAATTTATGGATATGTTGTATCTATAACACTACAAAACCATATGCTCTTGGCATTTACACTTGCATTTAGAAATACACATTTATATACATAGATATAGATTTATTTAATGATATGTTGCATTTATTGTTCTAGGAGAGCATCCAGTAATTGCATTTACATTTACATTTAAAAATACATATACATATATGTGTGTGTGTGTGTGTATGTATATCATTTATATTCAGTGTTCAGAAACAACCCATTAGGTCCGCACATGGATAAAAATTCATAAAATCAGATCTCCCATACATGTTTTGTTGAAACCTAGGCTTGAACCTCTCATTTCACATGCTTTTCTTCACAAAACTATTGAGGACAACAACTATACCTTCTTTATTTCTCATCCTACGCCCTATTCATGCATCCTACAATTACAAAAGTATCCATGGGGCCTCTTACACAAGCTACAGTAATCACAAAAAGTGTAAGAGCCCCTTTATATAATGTTTGGACTAAAAAGCCCTAAAAAATAGGGTAACTCAGATTATGATTTGTTGGTGAGCTGTATGGACAAAATCATTAGCACCAGCTCATTCTTGGAGTCTTTTGAAAGAGAAGCGAATGAGGTGGTAGTTAAGTACAAACCTTATAGTGTCAAGGTAAATGAGGTGATCAATTTTGATTGATCAACTGATGAAGAGTACAAGGAGGTCCAATTGGCTGGTGACACGTGTGCTTTCTGGCTCGATGCTTGTTTGCTCCTCCTTTTTCTATAAGAAGGATTTCAAGGCTAGAAGTATGGGTTAGCAAGTTAGATATTTTTGGTCAAGTCTAGATGAAGTTGCAGAGCAAATTGTAAAGTTTGATGGTTTTAGGGAAAATGCAATTTAGGTTTTGAGTCATTCTGTAGTAGGTTTTGAATTCATTGGGATTTGATGTTTAATGATAGTACTGGAATTTGAATTGATATGATTAATTCAAACTCATGTCTCTCCATTATACAAGCATATCTGAATTTTGAATAAAATGATCAAGGGTTTTTTCATTCATCTCACTGTTGTGGTGTGTATGATTCTTTTTTTAGGTTTAATTCAAGGAATTAATTAAAATGCTTGAATGGGATTGTAGGTGGATATGTTCTATATAAGCTTCTTTTTTTTTTGTCTTATCTTATACCATTTTACGAGAATGGGGATGCCAATGTACGAGAAGATCTTTGGAAACTAGTTATGAAAATTGAAGGTTAAAGAGAATGGGGGTGCCAAACTTATAGTACTCATTGCCCCTTGGTCGTTGATTTTTCATGAGCGCCCTCAACCTCGTCCTTGGTGCTAGTATTGACCTTGTTTTCACTCCTCCAAACTCTTCCTCGGTGTTGATATTGACCTTGTTTTCACTCCTCCAAACTCTTCGTCGGCGTTGGTATTGACCTTGTTTTAACTCCAAACTCTTCTCGACTAGCAATTGTTATTGACTTGTTTCCTCCTCAAACTCTTCCTCGACTAGCGGCATTGACCTTGTTTTCACTACTACTAAACTCTTCCTGTGGTATTGACCTTTCACTTCTCAAATTTGACGACTTACAACCTAGTTTTGTTAGGTTTTATAGTATGTTAAGTAAGTTGAAAATTTTGGCACCATTTAGCTAGGTTTAATATTCTATAATATAGTTAAGTATATATTAGCTATATTTTCATAATAAATAATATAATTATTCAACTTATTATAATTAGATATTATATTCTTTAGCAAAGGTATTAGAAATATGTATGAAATTATTTATAATTAATAATTAATAATAGAGTATATTTTTATATATTTTAAAATAAAATTAACATAATAGTAATATATATTAATAAGAGAGAGAAACTAAATTTTGATTGGTTTTTTCATGTCAACAATCCAAGGATGGCATGTGTCCTTGGGTAGTTATGCTCAAGGTATCATGCCATTTGATTAAAGATATGATAATTCTCCTTTAAGACCTCTTCAATGTACCCATTGCACACTTAAGGAGACAAAGATAAATATAGGGAAGAAAATATAGAGAGAGAGGGAGATAATGAGAAACATACAAATAGAAGGGGAGACAAAGAGATAGAGAGAGGCAGAGAGATAAAGAGATAAGGATGAATAGATAGAGATATAGGGAGGGTGATTTATATATCTCTCCCTGTCACTCTCTATATCTCCCACTATCTATGTCACTGCCACCTCTTCCCCCCTCTATCTATTGAGCTATCTATCCCTCTCCCTCGTTTCTCTCTCATTCACTCCATCTCTGCCTCTTACTCCTCTATATAACCAAAGGTAATTAGGAGGTTAAGGGGTGGGTATGAGAGAGAGAGGGAAAGTGAGGAGAGATACATATAAGAGAATTAGGAGGGGGAAGGAAGAGGGGAAGAAGGGGAGAGAGAGAGAGAGAGAGGGGGGGGAGAGGGAAAGGGAGAGAGAGATATATAAATAGAGAAAGAATTAGGAGGGGGAAGGAAGAGGGGAAGAAGGGGAGAGATAGGGAGGGAGGGAGAGAGGGAGGGAGAGAGAGAGAGAGAGGAATAAATGAAGGGAGGGTTAAGAGGTCACGAGGGGTTTAGAGGTTTTAGGTTAAGGGTTTTAGGGTTTAGGGTTTTAGGGTTAAGGGGAGAGAGATAGATGGAGTGAGTGAGTGAGTGAGTGAGTGAGGAGAGAGAGGGAACTAAGAGGGATAGTGGGTAGGATATTGAAGATACTTGAGAGAGAGAGAGAGGGAGGGGAGTGGGAGATAGAGGGAGTGAGTTAGTGAGAGAGAGACCCTAAGAGAGAGGGGAGGAGGGGTAGGATGATGAGAAGATAGTTGAGAGATAGAGAGAGGGAGGGAGTGGGAGAGAGATAGAGGGAGGGAGGGTTAAGGGTAGAGGGTAGATGGTTTAAGGGTTTAAGTTTAAGGCTAGAGGGGATAGAGATAGAGGGAGTGAGTGAGTGAGAGAGAGAGACCTAAGAGAGGGAGAGGGGGTAGGATATTGAAGATACTTAAGAGAGAGAGAGGGAGGGAGTGGGAGAGAGATAGAGGGAGGGAGGGTTAAGGGTAGGGGGTCTATGGTTTAAGGGTGTAAGGTTAAGATTGGAGGGGATAGAGATAGAGGGAGTGAGTGAGTGAGAGAGAGACCTAAGAGAGGAAGAGGGGGAAGGATATTGAGGATAGTTGAGAGATAGAGAGGGGGAGGGAGTGGGAGAGAGATAGAGGGAGGGTGGGTTAAGGGTAGAGGGTAGATGGTTCAAGGGTTTAAGGTTAAGGATGGAGGGGATAGAGATAGAGGGAGTGAGTGAGTGAGAGAGAGAGACCTAAGAGAGGATAAGGGGTAGGATATTGAAGATACTTGAGAGGGAGAGAGGGAGGGAGTGGGAGAGAGATAGAGGGAGGGGGGTTAAGGGTAGGGGGTAGATGGTTTAAGGGTTTAAGGTTAAGGGTGGAGGGGATAGAGATAAAGGGAGTGAGTGAGTGAGAGAGAAGCCTAAGAGAGGGAGAGGGGGTAGGATATTGAAGATAGTTGAGAGATAGAGAGAGGGAGGGAGTGGGAGAGAGATAGAGGGAGGGAGGGTTAAGGGTGGAGGGTAGATTGTTTAAGGGTTTAAGGTTAAGGCTGGAGGGAATAGAGATAGAGGGAGTGAGTGAGAGAGAGAGAGACCTAAGAGAGGGAGAAGGGGTAGAATATTGAAGATACTTGAGAGAGAGATAGGGAGGGAGGGTTAAGGGTAGGGGGTAGATGGTTTAAGGGTTTAAGGTTAAGGGTAGAGGGGATAGAGATGGAGGGAGTGAGTGAGTTAGAGAGAGACCTAAGAGAGGGAGATGGGGTAGGATATCAAGATAGTTGGAGAGATAGATAGAGGGAGGGAGGGAGAGAGATAGAGGAGGGAGGGTTAGGGGTAGGGGGTAGATGGTTTAAGGGTTTAAGGTTAAGGCTAGAGGGGATAGAGATAGAGGGAGTGAGTGAGTGAGAGAAAGACCTAAGAGAGGGAGAAGGGGTAGGAGGGAGAGACTTGAGAGAGAGACCTAAGAGAGGGAAAGGTGGTAGGAGGGAGAGACTTGAGAGAGAGAGAGGGTAGAGGGTTTAAGGGTTAAGGGTTAATGGTTTAGGGTTTAGGGTTACGAGTAGTGATGGAAATTCAAAGTTTTGTTCTTTGTGTTCTATTTTATAAAAACAACACATATGGACTAATAGTTGAACACGAAAAATCTATTTGTTGTTATAAAAACAACACATAATGATTTAAAATACAACTTATATTGAACACATATGGACTAATAGTTGAACACAAAAAATCTATTTATTGTTATAAAAACAACACATAATGATTTAAAATACAACTTATATTGAACAAAAATGGACTAATAGTTGAACACTATTTTTTTTTGAAAATCCTTCAAATTTAATGGGAAAATACATGTTATTTATTGTGCTCACCTTTTATATTTGTAATAGGACAAACTACTAATATAAAATTATCCAATGCTTGTACTGATGGAACTTCAAATTTTGTTCCTAATGTTTTCACTCATGCCCTGCCTTATGTCACTGGTCTTTCATGGTGTTGGAAAATTTCTTAGGGCTGGGTTTTTAGCTTTGTCTTCATCTTAAACCCTTTTGTTTACCTAATTCCTTGGTCAGGATCTATTTCACTGTTACCTTTTTTGAAGGGTTTTAAAAAAATCTTATGCCCCATCATTCTGTCTAGGCCTAGTCCCTTTGCTCTTAATATTTTATTTCCTCTGCAGGTTTTATTTTCCTAAGTCCTGGTTGGCCCTATGTTGAATTGTTTTAAAAAAACTTATTTCATTTTTTTACATCCACCTAGTAATGTACCCTTTCCCTTTAATGAATGTTTTATTTTTCAGAAGGATGAAATTTGTGCTATCGTCGATCAAAATGCCTTCAAGATCAATGGTTTCCCACCATCCCGTGATCGAGAATTGTAGGATGGTGATATCATGGGCGAGCGACACGTGTTCCATCTAGGGATCAAATTTGCATGACTGTTCATCAACTGTCCTTTGATCTGAGTCATACCCTACCATCCTGCGATGGTGCTTTGGTTGATTGCGAAATCACAGGCGGGTGCCACATGGACTGTACAAGGTGGGGCCCAAGCAAATTTTTGTGCGATATATTTTAAATGTTTTATTGCTTCCAAAGAAAAACATTTAAAATGAAATATTTGACAAGGCCGAGGGGAAATTCATTAAAAATGAGAAAAAGAGGAGAAATTAGGGAAACTAGTGATTTTAATGGTATATTAAAAAAAGAATCATATTTTGATAGTTGAATACATTCAAAATATTTCTAATATATTTCTAATTTAAAAAATATATTGTTTAACTTTTTAAATATATATATATATATATATTTAAATATATTATACATACAAAATTACATAATCAATAATAGATAATAGATTTTGGTGAATATATCTAGGTATGATAATATATGCTAGAAAAACTAATTTTAATTAAAAAAATTACTAACATCATTAAAAGATAAGTTTATAATTATAAAAATTTAACATTAGAATTATTTAACATTTGAAATATAAAATTCAAATATTATATTATAATGGTTAATAATTTACTTATATAGTATTTTGGATAATAGAAATAATTTTGATTGATTTAATATTTTCTATGTTCATTATTGAATTTAAATCTTATAAATATAATTATATATCTTTAATCAATATTATAATTTAAAAATAATAATGAATATTGAACATCTTAGATTTTAATATAAATTAAATATTAAAAAAATTAATGTATAAGTTTATAAAATATAATATATATTTTTTTAAATAAAGATTTAAAGATTATTATATATGTATAATTAAAGATCCATAGAATTATCTTTTTAACTATGAAATTAATATAATTAATTTCATTTGTAATTTTATTTTATCTTATCATTTTACCAATTTTTTGGTATCCTACATAATTTGTTTTCTATAAGTATCATGTTGTATACTCTTTATATGGAAGGTAGTGTTTTTTCATGGAGCTTAATAAGTTTTAATAAGTTTTAGTCATTTTAAAGATTTTTATTTTTTTATAAAGTAGGTATATTTAGACTTTTGATGGCTTATGTACAATTATGCACATTCTTTTAAATTTATTATATTTTTTGCAATATCATATTATTCTTGATTAATCACATTATTTGTTTGTCATTTTTATTTGTTTTGTTGAAAAATATTTTATCTTTACTTTACATCTATGATAATTTTAAAATTATCAAATTTAAAAAAAATTATAAATAAAAAACTTATTTTTATTAATCTCTTTGAAGTACATCCTAATCTTTTGTAGATTAATAACTATCTAAATAGCTATTTCTTTCCTTTTATTTCTATAAATGTTCTTATGTCTCTATTGAAATTTATGAGATGTGTATGTAATTCTTAGCACAACACTCTTAGAGATTAGGATTTATTTTCACATTTATCTATTTTCTTATTGTTCCTATTAGTGGCTAATTAAATCTTCATTGAAAACCTACAAATAGCTTGGGTCCTTCAATCTCAAAGCTTGTCTAATTTATTGATGAGAATCATTCACATTGATTCCCAATATTGTGCTCCTTGCATGATACATTTATAAAATGCACTTGGTATTTTAGTATGTGGTTGAAATATTAGAGTAACAACAAATGGTTCTTTTCATTTTTGACACATGATTGGCCATTTTTACTATGTTAAATTTTTATTTTCACTTTAATTTTCATGGTTTTCATGTTGTCAAATTTTCATACCCATTTACCACTAGCAGAAATAACCCAAGAATTTAATTGAATGGACTACTCATATAATACCTTGCATTATGGAGCTCAATTCTCTAATATATTACTACTTATCAAATCCTTTGTAAATGATTGTAAACTTATGACTCCATTTAAGGATTTAATTGATTTTCTTGAATCAAAGCAAAATCATAGACACACAATTGAACAAATTCTCAAAAGAAGAATGACAACTTCATTAACATTTCATTCAAATTTCACTCAAATCCACATAAGGAGAGAAAATATATTAGAATTATATGTTTATTCATGCTTATAAGTCATATTTGCATACAATTTAAGATAATTTGCATATATTCATCCAAAACTCAAAACAGGTTATCTATTTTATTCTGTCCGCTTGGGGTTTTAACGACCAATGGCACCATAGATATCACTTCCTCATCAGAGGACAAATATCTTCAACTCAAAACCTAGCTAGAGATTTCATCAGTTCTCTCCCTACAAATGAGCCTTGAATTCCATTTTATATGACAAGGGAGCAAAAAGCTTTGGGCTCAAATGTAATTTCACCACAAATTTTCATTTGAACAAAATCTCCATTGCATTTTACTATCATTTCAAAACTTCCCACACATTGAATCTGCAAAACATAGTGGCGCACAAACTAGGGAATGCTAAAAGAATAGGGAACACAAATTGTCATCAAAATCCCCTTATCGCTAGGCCACACAAAAAAACCAGGCAACCAAATTGCCACGAAGGCACACAACAACAAGTTCTGATACACACTCACTTCTATTTGTTGCCCAATACGGTAGACCCTCAGCGTCCTCTTCTTTCTTGTCCTTGCCCAATACAGTTCTAGTCCATCCACTTGGGGTTTTAACAGTTGATGTGCCCACATATATCAATTCCTCATGAGAGGGTAGACCATGATTGAAGCGACTTAAATACCAATATTAGTCTGAGTCGGTGTCAGTTACATCATCAGAAGTGTTGCTCGTAAGGTCAATGGGCGAGTGTTGGCATCCAGAGGAGCCATGCCCATACCTTATTTTCCTACCAACACTAGTAATAGAGGACGCTGACTACTTGCCTTTGTCATCTACTAGTTGAGCAAGAATGTCCTAGAATTGCAACCTTCTACTGCAACCAAAGCAGTAGAAGGTTGCAATTCTAGGACGTTGCTACTCAACCAAAGCACCTTCCTAAAGAGTAGGACCGAGCATTTGTGAGCTCAAATGAGTAGGCCTCCTTACTAACTTACTCATTTTCTCTTCTCAGACAAGCACTAAAACTTGATTAGACTCAACCCACAAAGCGCTCTAACTGCTACAAGAATGACACTATTAGCAGTTAATTCCTCTTTTATTTATTGTGTGAGGTAATGGCAACTGTCATCAATGCTTAGTAAATATGCATGTGAAAACATGGCAATTTGGCGATGTATGTACTGTCACTGTTTAACTAGAGCTGGATGAGAATCCAAAGATCACCCTTCATGATATCCAACAACAACATCTTCACATAGATTGAGATCGATGTGACTACACAAGCAAGGAATAATTCATTAATGTTTCACCAACCTTCATCTTCCTCCTGTGAGCTAGCAGGGAACAACAAAGATTTACATTAGCTTTTGATCTTGGTTGTTGATCTAAAACCAAGGGTTATGAGCTCAATAGCGGAGATTGGGCCCCACATTCCATACAAGACATACATCTTCCTTTTGCTTCCCTCACGCCAAATAACAGGGGGACACCTTAGGTCTGCGAGTTGGTGAGGTACAATCGAGATCTTCTCCCATATCTTTGAATTTGGAAAACCTACACATTGCACGATTAGTATTTAATGAAAGGCTTTGGCTAATTCATCGGTGACATGACCACTAGAGTTAATGGCTTAGGCTTATGTCACTAGATTAAAATTAAAACCCAACTTTGATTTTAATACTTTATTTCCTCCACAAGGTTTTATTTCATAAGTCTCGGTTGGCCACGTTAAATTCTTAACCCAACCCTAACAAGAACAAATGATTAAGCTAAGGATTGTATTTGTTGTTATATCTTTAGTTCTAGAGAATTCTTAATTACCAATTCTTATTTGTGCATTTGTATATGAATCCAATTGAATGCCTTTCCATATCATTATGGAAAATTTTATTATTGCAACCCTAACTCTAACACTAGTTAAACCTTGACCCTAACCTAATTGAACTCATAATATAACCCTAACTCTAACACTAATTGAACTGTAATCGTAACCCTAGGTATTGTTGAAACCTAACCATAATTGTATCAAAACCCTAGAGAACTATAATTGAACCCTAACCCTAAAATAGACAATAACCCTTACCTTAATTGAACCCTAACTCCAATCCTAGCCCTAATTTAAGACTAACCTTAACCCTGACCTTAATTAAACCCTTATTGAATTATAACCCTAATTGATCCCTAACCCAAATTGAATACTAATTGAACCTTAACCCTAAGTGAATAGCAACTTTAATTAAACTCCAACCATAATCCTATTTGAATTTTGACCCTAATCATAACCATAATTCAACCCTAACCTTAATTGAACCCTAACTCTAAACATGAGTTCAATTAAGTTTAAGGTTCAAATAGGTTAGACTTTTACCTCAAAACAAGGTATAGGATTCAATTAGGATTAGGGTTGGGGTTGGGGGTAAAGATTAAGGTTCTATGATAGAGCTTGGGGTTAGTGTTAGGGTTCAATTGGGGCAAGGGTTAGTATTAGGGTTAGGGTTATGGTTCAATTAGGGTTAGTGTATAAAAGGGTTTAAGTTATGAATGTTATAATATAAAAAATAAATGTGTTTTCAATATTTATTTGTTAGTTTAAAAGATGTATCAATGATGTTGCAATCACTAATGATTAATTTTTTCTTGATGGTTAAAATATATTTGTAAGTAAATATATCTATAATAACTAAATTTATCATTGATTTTTTCTTGATAATTAAATCAATATTTCATAAATTTATCTATAATTCTTATTAAATTTTTCTTAATTATATTCAATTATATTTTATTAAATTGTTAAAAAATTTAAGATGCTTATAAATAATTTTATGCGTTTTTTATAATTAACTTGATATTGTGTATAAAAGGTTTAAGTTATGAATGTTATAATATAAAAAGATAAATTTGTTTTCAATGTTTATTTGTTAGTTTGATGTGAGAATAATGTTGCATAGTAATGATTTTTTTTTCTTGATTGGTTAAGTGATATTGTGAAATTATTCGATGTTAATTTAATGTTATTAATGCTATATAATATAAAGAAAAATATTTCTAATATATTTTTAATGCATCTTTATATTTTATAAACAAACATCTAAAATAAAAATGTGATTGTAAAAAAAATACAACTTAATGACTGAACATATATTTAAAGTTAAAAGTGAAATTATAAAATAAATTGTAAATTTATTTTATTTTTCTTCTATAAATATAATTTTTGTATTTGTCGTCTGCCTAGTAATACCCACTTCTCCTTTTAATGAATGTTTTATTAAATTGCAAGGGTTGATTTAGTGATGTCGTTGATCTATTTCCTACAAATATCAACAGTGCTCGCCATCTCATGATCGAGAATTGAAGGATCCTGAAATCATGGGCGGGCCCCACGTGTCCTATCTGGGGGATCAAATTTGAGCTATCACTGACCAACTACCATTTGATCTGATTTGTTCCCTGCCATACCACGATGGTGCTTGGGTTGATTGTGAAATCATGGGCGGGTGCCACGTGTCTCATCCGATGAAGCCTAAAGAGTAAAGGAAATAGTAGCCGACTTTAAATGTATTAAGCGGCAGATTACTAAAGTGTTCTTGAGACACACATGTTCTAAATCGATGGATATGTTATAATCTCGCTAGAAAAACTGCTCAAAGGTTAACGACATGGCTGGCGACTGTGTTAAAGGAACGAGATCAATAGCGCTCGCTATCCCACGATCATGGATTATAGGGATCGTGATATCACGGGTGGGTGCCACGTGCCCTTCCTAAAGGATGAAATCTGTGTGATCATTGATGAGCTGTCTTTTCAAGATTGACGGTGCTTGCCATCCCATGATTACAAATTTTGGAATCGCGATGTCGTGGGTGCCTACCACATGTCTCATCCAATGAAGCCTAAGGAGTGAAGAAAGTGTTCGCCGATTTTAAATGTATTACAAGGTAGATTACTAATGCGCTTGTAAGATGCACGTGTTTTATTTCAATGCAGATGTTATGATTTTAAGGGAAAAGTTGCTCGACAGTTAAAGGAAAGGATGGCAACCATTTTTGAAGGAGCAGGATTTATGGTAAAAAGATCGACGGTGCCTACTATCCCGCGATGGTAAATCAAAGGATTCTGATATCGCAGGAAACCTCCACGTGGCATTCCTTCGCAACATATGACATAGTGGGCCCCTTTATTGTCGTTTTGGTGATTATGTCAACCTATTTTGGAGATGGCCGTCAATGATTTGATCAAATTGAAGGATCAACGACTCAAATTTAAATATGTATTAAATTATGTTTGAAGCCATTCGTGCACCCCACAAGTGAGCTTTAATGGTGGATGAGACATCTGCTGGCAGAATTTGATCGACCTAAAATCAATTTACTCATCTCATTTGTATCACAAAGCATCCAAGTATTTCATGAAAATAGTTTTAGAGCCAAAGGTGAAATTGTGAGCAACTGCAACCAAAAATTGGAGTTTGTGTGAAAAATGCCATGAGTTAATTTTCTCTATTTCCCAGTCATTCTAAACCTAAATTTGGGAAGGGGGGGTCTACTATGCTTGTTAATGATTTCATTAAAATATTTTGTTATGTCTATTGTTTAATCATAAATTGTGAGGAATTGTAGTATTTGTACTCTATAATTTCCTATCTCTGCTTAGTCATAGCCACTTGAAGTATAACATTGTAGTGAGGCCCTAGTTTTTCTAACATGGCACCAACCAAGCAGCACTCTAGCCACATTGAGTGTTTGAAAAGAAACTTGTACGATGATTACCTAGATCAATTTCCATTATCAATAAATGATAGAAAGAAAGGTTTGGTGTTGATGCGAGGGACAATCCTAGGAAAGGGTTTGGTGTGTAATAATTCCAACATTGTTGATGCTAGGGTTCCACTCACAGGCTTAGAAATGTTTAGATTATGGTATGGACAGAGGAATTTTCCTCATCCTTTTTCAAATGGATTGATGTACGACATGGGAAAGCTAGTTGTTCCAAATGTGTTCCCTGATGTGGACTTACTTAGAGTAGTGGCCCAAAGATATGACCCTATCACATGGGTAATTAGAGATAATGATGTAGGGGTTCTATTATAAATTAACAAATATGTTATCCAATAGACTTTTCATTTTAGTGAGCCAAGTGATGACTTGGTTCCTATTAATCTTGAAGAAATGAAGCAGGAGTATACAAAATTGAAATCTCTTTTAGGGTTAAGCTGTTTCCAGCTCATCTGGTTAAGGCAGGGGGTTCACAATTTCACATCAGCCCTAGTGACCAAGAACCCTTTAGATTGAATTATTTTGCAAAGCCTTTCCTGGCTACTATCTATTCACTATGTCAGATTTTGGGTTTCAGCCCTGGTGCAGTAATGCTGATTGCATACATGTTCATGGGGGTGCAAATACAACACCCTAACTTCTTTGTAGCATATGACTTTGCTTATTTTTTGGTGGAGACGATAGATGAAGGACTGTCGAAGCTACAGAATGGTGATACTGGTACTCAATTATTTTGGTATTCCATGTTGATGTATATGTTCTTGTTTAGGAATGTTGATTTCTTTGCTAAGAAGATGAACTTAAGACAATCAGTTAATGGAGAAAGATTGTCAGTACATATTTGGGCTACAGATTTGTCCTATAATAAGGAAAGCACCAGTTATGTGCAATTTGATAATTGTTTTGCTGCAAGATTGAGAGCTAGATTGATGGTAAATGTACCTAGGATCCCTGAGGAAGTGCATGATTTCCTTAGGCCAAAGGAGAGGAAACCAGAATTGAGGGTTTTACATAACTGGGGTGACATTATCCCATATTTAGTCAGCACTATCCTGAGAATATATGGATTTCAAGGAACCCCTCACATACTACCATACAATGTGCCATCAAGACTAGGGTTTGCAGAAGTTATGTGGTAGATGGGGTGTATTCATGAAGATAACCTAACTAGAAAGGGGAAGGGAACATTATTCCATGATTATACAGTAGTGTCTGACTTTAAATTTTCAAAGGGGGGTGCTTCCGTAATAGTGGTTTACAATTTCTCGAAGATCCTGATTTTTACTGAAATCACATAATTTTAGAAAATATATTGATTTAAGCATTGAAATGCTCCATTTAAATGATTCCAATTAAAGAGGGTTTGATCAAACCACCTTAGACCAAGCCCCCTTGGATAGAACCCTACTAGTTTTAAACCATACCTATAACAGAGTCTCCTTTACACCTATCAAAGTGCTGATAAAAAACCACTTTTGATTTACCTTTTGGGGGATCAAATGAATTCATTTAAAATTTATTTTTTGTAAGTTTTTAGTCCTTATTATAAGCTTCCAAAAAAGGATAATTTTAATAAAATTTAATTTGATTATTATATTTATTTTTTATTTCTTGTGAATGCAGGGTTTTCACCGAAAATCAAGCTCTTTGTTTTGCAAATGTAGAAAAAGAGAAAATTATCAAAAAAAATTGAAAAGTATGAGTGCACAAGATATTGAAGTCCATCTAACAAAAAAGAAAAATTGAATTTGACATAGAAAAAAAAGTTACGCGATTATACCTGGCCGCCATTCTCTAATTGTAATTGGTTTGAATTAAACTTAATTAAAGAAAAAAATTTCAATAAATAAAATCATTCAACAAAGCAAGCACTAGATATTAGAGTTACAAATCTAAATTTGAAATAATTATAATTTATCCTTCATGGAAAAAGCTATATGCTATAATGGTGAGCATCAATTGTTAAAGGTAAAAAATGTTGTTTTCTCAAAAAAATTGTTTTGAGGGAGATGGAAAAGAAGTGAAATTGATTCCAATTTTTTAAGAAAATATATTTAGAATCTACACAAAAATCATGAAAACTCTAGTTTTCATCATCTTCAAATTCCTCACTGTTTAGCCACTATAGGTGCTCGAAAGTGAAGATTTAGTTAAAAAAAATTATTTCAGTGTCCATTTTGGCCAAAAATTGTAAACCACTATTGTGGGATCACCCACGGAGGATGGACACATTTTGACAAATTCTTTGTTGATTACCATTTGAGATTTGGTCCAAGGCGACAACATGATCCTAAAGGTTTCTTTGCTCTTTTCAGACAAAGAATAAAAGGTGGAAAATTTGCACATGAGTTCAATTTCCCTGAGGATATGATCAGGAATGAATTTGATTTAAATAGATAAGAATTGAACAAGGAAAAGTGGATAGCTTATAGTAAGCTACTAGATATTGTGCATGAAATGGATCCAAAGTATTATCCATTGATGGAATTCACTCCATACCACAAGAGAATTGATTTTTTAATGAAGAATTTCAAGGAGATAATTGATATGCAAGGAAAAAGTGATATGCCAATTGAAACAAGGCCAGTATGTCAGCCTATAGAAAGGCATCCCATCTATAGGAGGAAAAGAGATACTGGCAGTGATGAGGAAGTAGATATAAAAGGGAAGAAAATAATGAAGGCGCCTTCACGACTAGGCCCAAAATTCAAAGTACATGGGGCTGTCAAAATCATTGAATTAAAATATTCACTAGAGTGCAGTCCCCCATCACCACCACCTAAGCCAAGCCCTAAGAGGCAAAGAACTGATCACCTACCTGAAGATCTCACAAATGAAATTATTGTTGCTGATTAAGACATGCAGGTTGGTATGCCATCCCCTCCTAGGTCAGCTGAGTTAGTTCTATCTGATTTGGATATGAAGGGTAAGAGTGTGCAGGATGCAAGAATGAAGGCTTGCAAGGAGTTCTTAGATGACAATACATTTGTAAAGACTAATGTATTCTTGAAATTGGCATGGAGGATGAAATTTGAGGAATATCAAAATAAATGCGAGAGAAGATAACTAAGGCCTGATAGGTCAGATCAGGAGAATGATGAAGAAGTGAAAGCTAAACTAATGGAAGAGTTCAAAAACATCACTCCTGAAGAAGGAAGACAACTAGTGAATTAGACTGGTGTTTTGATTTTTCCTAAATGGGACATCGGAGAAGCAATGGCTTTCAATGCCATTATAAAGTCCAAAAATCCTTTTCAGGATTCTGAAGAAGTTAAGGCAGCATTACAAAACTCTACCTTCAGTGAAGAATATGAGACCTTGGCAATTTGGGCATTGGCTCCACAAGGAAGAAAGCCAGACATTGCTGATATTAATCCAAATTTCAAAGGAGGATTAATAATAAAGAGGGCTTCAAAGACTACAACAACCAAAGCCACTAGTTTAACTATGAATGTGGCCAAGTTGGCCCAAAAGACGACTGAAAGGGAGGAGGCTAAAAGAAAGACCGTAATGGAGAAGTATAACATTTTAATTGAAGAATATAGTAAAATGCAATAGAGGAATGCTGAGCTGCAAACTAAAGTAGAAAGGTTCAAGTATAGACATACTAGGGAAACATCTAATGCTCCAGGAACCAGCACATCACCTCCCATAGCAGGGTCAATGCCTCCTGCTTCTCCAAATGTTTCTACACCAGTGTCTCCCATTCAAAATCTTGCTCTTACCCCTCCTCTAGAACAAGTTGATGAAGAAACAGAGTGCTCTATTGATCCAACAAAGAGGCAACTCATGCAGAAAATTGATCAATTACAAACATCACTAAGGGTAAAAGAGGAGGGTTTTCTTTCAAAAGAAAAAGAAATTGTTACTATTGTTTTGGAGTATTTAAATGAAAAGGTGGATAATAAACTGCCAGGCTCTATACATTCTTTGTATTCTTTGCTATTTGAAGCAATAAAGAATATTGATAGGGATCAGGGGATAGTGATTCCAATAATTCAAAATTGGATCCCTAGGGAAAATAATCTAGATGTTATCAATAAAGCCTAAAGGTTTGATGTAAATAACATGCCCCAATCATTGAAGCCTACTTATATATTACTTAAATCATTGCAAGGTTTTCAAACCTTACCAGATGATCTAAGTAGGAAGATTAGGGAATTGGTAAAGAACTTCAATGATTGGGGTAACACACTGTTACCTGATATAACTAATGAGCAGGGGGAAATCAGAACACTCCAACAATGGTAGGATCAAGCAAGTAAAGTAATCAATAATCAAATTAAAATAAGTTGTGGTGACTCAGATTATGATTTGTTGGTAAATTGTATGGATAAGATTATTGGTACTTGATTATTTTTGGAATCTTTTGAAAGAGATGCTAATCAGGTAGCAGTAAAGTATTTTCCTTATAGTACAAAGGTAAAAGAGGTGATTAATTTTGACTGGCCAACTGGCGAAGAATACCAGAGGTGGGTGGGTAAGTATTTGAATAATGATGAGTAAAAAGAGTGGGCTACTGATAGGTGGAAAATCAGATGTTGCGGTTACAACTTTTCCAATTTTGTATGGATGACTTTCTTGGTGTGGGTTTTGCATGGGTTTTTGTTATTGCATCAACCTTCCTCCGCCGACATGATGAACAATCAAATATGCTCTAGGATGATTGCTATTGTAATGATTTTTGAACAAGAATATTCTTCAAGGTGGTGGTTGTTGTAACAAATTTTGGAATATCACCAGGTGCTCCAATTGACTGGTGATAGGTGTACTTTCTGGCCTAGTGCTTGTTTGCTCCTTCATTTTCTATAAGAAGGATTTCAAGGCCAAAAGTATAGTTTAGCAAGTTAGATAATTTTTGTCGAGTCTAGGTGAAGTTGTAGAGTGAATTGTAAAGTTCAATGGTTTTAGAAAAATGCAATTTAGGTTTTGAGTCATTATGTAACATGTTTTGAGTTCATAGAGATTTAATGTTGTATAACAGTACTAGCATTTGAGTTGAAATGAAAATTCAAGCTCATGTCTCTCCATTGTACATGCATATCTAAAATTTCAATGAAATAACTAAGGGTTGTTTTATCCATCTCACTGTTGTGGTGTGTATGATTCTATTTTAGATTTAATTCAAGGAATTAATCAAAATGCTTGAATGGGATTATAGGCGGATATGTGTTGTATAAGGATTTGATAAGTAGTCATGGGTTAGAATGCATACTGACAAAATTGTAATGCAATATTGTCAGGGATCTTATATGTGATGTATTAAATCTGTTATAAACCTCTAGATGCTTATGAATTTGACTCCTACAATAGATATATGGCACTGATCTAAGTTGTAATTATTCATGTAGTTTAGTATTTGTTTGTCTTTACCTAGAGCTTGCTACAAATTGCAAATCATTGACTATCTTATACAATGGAGTGTGTTTAGTTATCTCACACTCTAGATAGTTGATATTGTCTATGAACATCCAATTCTAGTTGATATTATCTTATCGTGTTGAGCTATTAAGTGAGATCATCTGCTATTGTTAATGTTGTTTATAATAATGATGCAGAGGTTGTAAACACATTAAGGGATCACCCTCCCGGGTCTTGTAGAGCCCAAAGTGTACGAGGCTTTTAAAGTCCTCGTTTGTTGGTCTAGGTCCTTCAAGTTGCCTTCGATTGGAATTGGCAATTCCATAGGTATATTAGAAGAAAAACTTGTCTACCTTACATTCTAAAAAGAACCAATAAACACGTCAACCACTGAACAACCATCTCTACAACTAAATTTTTAATCTTTTATGATCACATGAAACATAAAACACACTAATTTCAAGGTTGTTAACATCACTATTGAAATATTTTAATTTTTTCACTTTCAAACATTAAAAAATACATCATTAAATTAATTATGTAATAGAAAATTAAAAAAATCATGAATTAACTATGTAACTACATAAGTCAAATATAATTCTATCAAGAAATTAATATCAAATAGATAATATAATCACATAACTTATACATTTCAATCTCATTGATCTTATTCTTCCTCCAACTCTTTGTCTGTATCATCTGATCCAGATTCGACATTGTAAGGATTGGTCATATCATCATCATTGTCATCGATATTAGTTTTGATAATGTCATCATCCACACGGATGTCATCTTTATGAACATTAACTCCTACATCATCATCATCATCTAGTTCCTCCTCTTCGACATCTTTGTCAAGGACATCATCAACTAACCGTTGATCCTAATTATCATCTACATCATCTTCTAGTTCTTCAGTATCTTCTTCTTCCACCACATTATATTTTACCGGCCTTCCTCTTGGATCATGTCTAACAACAAATGACCAACCCGGTTTACCTAGAACCTGTGAGTAAAATACCTGCTCAAATTGGCTTGGAAGAACATAGGGCTCATTTCTTGCTCGCTCAATCAACCTTGTATTAACCATGGTAAATCCATTATCATGATCAATAATAGTTCTCTCAGGATCATTTTCATTTAATCGTAGCCTGTACCATAAGATGACGAACAAAATTAATATGAAGGACTTAAAGTCACACTCAAGTATATCATCCAAAATCCCATAATATCAATTTTTTGAGGCTTTTGGATGTATGTCGCTTTTAGATGAAACATTAGTCACCTGAAAGAATGCAGTCATGCCAAAATCACAAGTTTTCTTCATGTCATCCAACATTTTGATTCAAAATTTATGACCATTACACCACATAGCCTTGTGGTATTTCACCTGCAATATGTCAAACATGTAAAAATTATTGCAATATCGTCAGTTGATAAACATATTTATTCTTGGGCAAATATATGCAAAGAAAACAATCTCAAGATACATATACATCAATATAATTGAAAATCATTAAATAATATGGGTGATTAATATATTTATACGTACCTGTTTATCTCTTAAAACATATGCTAAATCAATTTCCCTTTGTGTAACATTGGAATCTCCATTATGATGAGCTTCTTTAACCAATCAAGCCACACCTTCCATGTTAATGCGCGACCAGATTCTTGACATCGTTCAATCCATACTGTCATCCAATCAAGATTGTTGGCAACGTACAAATGTAGTACATCCCACTCTTGACCAACTGTACCAAAATAAATTGAAATTCACAAACAACGTATAATTAGTTAAATACCATAGTATACGACTTTAATTTATAATTGATGTATATTGAAGATTAAAAATTAAATAAGTACAATATACATAAAACCCATATGTAAAATTCATTCCAATTAATCTCTATGACCATCTTATAATTACCTCTCACTTTCCTCAATCTACCTTTCCCCAACAGGTACTCTCCTTCAAATTTGTTAATGGAGTTGGGATCCCAAATGTGATTTACATGGATCTTTGCTACAAACTTAGGAAGATATTCACTAATGTACACCATGGTTTCGTATACCATATATCCCTCCACCATAGAACCCTTAGGATGTGTCCTTTGTCTAACCAAAGCCTTCAAAAATTTCAAGTGCCTCTCAACCATCCACATTGACCTTGTGTGTACAGGTCCACACAATTCAATCTCCTCAACTTGGTGTATGAGGTAGTGTTCTTGTGCATTGAAAAATGTTGAAGGTACACACTTTTGCATTTCACACATTAGATGAGGAATTTTTCTCTTCCAATAATTTATATCTTCTTTATGGATTTATTTAGATGACAGCCATCTACAAGTGATTCAAGGTGCAAATATATTAACGATATTTAACAAAAATATACAGTATATTATATAACAAGTAAAACAAATGGCAATTATAAGATGTATACAGTGAATTGAACAAATCTCGCTACTTACCTCATGTATTTTCCAAGATCATATATAACTTGCTTGACATTGTTGTCAAAGTTGTCTAGGAGAGATAGAGGTAGAATGTACTACAACTATTATAAAATGATCTTTTCATTATTTTTCCAAATGTAGTAAACACAATACACTGAAAAGTACATGCATTATACAAGTGTATATAATATACCAGAATAATTACCTTCATGAATGTATGCCAATCATGTGTTTTCATCCCTAGCCCAAATTCACCTTTCTTTGTTATTATATTGTTTATGTTCGCAGCAAATCATGTGGGAAATCAAATTTTTTGTATGACTTCTTTTATAGCATTGCTTTGCTACTCTGTTAATAACCAAGGAAGGGCACTTATATTAATTTGGTATCCATCGCTATTTAATTGAATGACATTTTTCATTGCATGATTGGCTTCCTGAATGTCACTACAAATTTTGACAATTTTTTCTTTGTCATGCCTTCCATCCAATATTTTCCATAATGTTTCTATTATATTCTTTCTGATATGCATTGTATCAAACAAATGCACAATTTGTAGCTATTAATAGTAGGGCAACCTACTAAATTTTCTGGGATAACTTTTCAGTCCCTGTGGAAGCCGGCCATTAATGCCTTGATGACCTTCATGAAGCATATAAGTTAAAAAAATTAACAACGACAATCATTGTCAATTACAACATGAGTAAACACAACACAATATAAAAATATAAATTCAAAACATATCATATATGATAGATAAACAATTTGATCCAATGTATAACCTTGACAATTAATTCTATTATATTCCAACTTCCATAGGCGAGGTGACATTCTTTGTGGTTTTGATGTAGTCTCCTCTTTCCCATTGAAAAGATGTTTTTCAGTAGTTCAATACTTATGATTTCTATTGAGGAAGTGTCTATATTCATCAAACACCTACTTTCCTAAACTTGTTGAACGATGAGATTTCATCTTTGGACCACAAATTGGACATGCAAATTTTCCCTTTATTTGAAGACCTGCAAGATGATATATAATTGGATTAAATATGTCAATTTTTTTCATTATATATAATGAATAGATTATTTTAAAAGCATTCATGATATCTACTTCATCAAATTAAATATTGTTAAAGTGCAGTTGAACATTATAACATACCACAAAACTGTGTTAGCCCTAGGGCATCATGAATTGTCCATACAAGCATTGCATGGAATTGAAATTGTCTTTGTCCTATTGATCTAGAGACGTCATACATAGTGATGCCATTCCATAACTTTAGTAACTTGTCGATAAGAGGCTCAATATATACATTCATATCTTTAACTTGGTACTTACCTAGTTGAATGAACACAAACATTATATAATTATTATAACCATTTTACTGCAATATATATAAATTAATGTACATGACTATTGAATGAAAAAAATATAAGTCATTATGTAACAAATAAGAAAAATGAGATGCTACTACATTAAAGAAAATTGATGTAAACAAATACCTGGAACAATCATTGACAACATTATGTGCTCCCTCTTTATTGACATCCATGGAGGAATGTTATTGTTGACAAAAAAATAGGCCACACTGAGTAAATAGATCGAAGCTCTCCAAATGGATTGACACCGTCCACTCCGAATGAAAGCCTAACATTACAAGGTTCTTCTTTAAAGTGTGGCCATTTTTCTTCCATGTCCCTAAATGCAAAACCATCTACAGGAATTCAAAGAATGTCATCTCCACTTCTATTCTATGCATGGAAATCCATCAATTGTGCTAATATTTCACACTTAAATAATTATTGCATACGTGGAATAATGGGAATATAACGAAGAACCTTGCGAGACACCTTCCTTGTTAGTTGATCTATTCGATATCTACTGATATGACATTCCAGGCATTCTGTTGCAAATTCTTGTTGTTTATGATATATAATATGATGATTGGGACATGCATCTATTGCTTGATACTCCATTCCGGTATCTTTCATAATGGAACATAAATATTGGTATGAGCAAGGTAAAATATTTGATGGTGGTAACAAAAAATCACCAATCAATCTAGAACAAAAAATAATTTGCTCATATAAATAATATTAATGGTACATATTTCATCCTTTGTTTACTAGTGATGAACTAACAACAATTAAAATAGATGAAAAAAGATAACATATATGACATACCTTAACATCTATGAGATTGCTATATTTGATAAACCATTCATAACCTTCAAGTTCAATAGCAACAATACAGCAGAGAGAAGAGTTGTTTTAGAGCTTTCATAAAGGGGCTTGTATGCCTTCTCAAGTACAGGTAAATCATGAACATCATCAAAGTCATCTTGATCATCATGATCAGCTCTGCCACTAAATGTGTCATGGAGCAATGTATTTGTACCATCATATTCAACTGTGTTTTCTGGCCCATGATCATCTTCTTCCATAGGATCATTAACTTCATCTTCAATATTCACAGCTCCATGTTCGTCCACTTGCAAAACCACATTCTCTGGGTCGTGATAATCCATATCATCTGCCCTAGGGCGCCCAACCTTTATAATAATGATTGACAAAAATAAACCATGATTATCATCAAGTGATTATATATATAAAATGTTAAAATGATATAAACATTTACAAATTCAATCAATATAAACACATATAATGAACAACTTACAAATGGACAATAATCATGCCCCCCTTCAATGTGACCATGATGCCTACAATGTTTCTCAGCTGTTGTGATTAAAAGTCATCTCGTCTTTAAGCCCTTGCAATTATTGCAAGGACAATAACATATCCCATCACCCTTTCTTTTCAATCTAGCCCACAATCTATCAAGGGTCTCTTCATTTTGTTCTGGACTAATATCATCTAACATAATTTTTCTTTACCAAGCTTGACTATTTAGATCTTCAAAAAATATCAAACTCACACTCCAATAATTTTTATTCATAGAAAGGTAACATAATCTAATAATTCCAATATTTTAGACCAAAATTTTTTTTCATGCAACCACCCTTACAAAAGAGAAGATAGTCTAAAGTTAATGACCCCCAAAAACACTTTCAAATGCTAATTCCAAAACTTATTAAATTCTGATTTTAATATGATTTCCAACTATTAAAACTCCTAAAATCAGAATATTAAACTTGATCACAAACTTCCTACAACAATGGAGGTAGTGTGTTAGTAAGAGAAAGTGACCCATTCCTAAGGAGCAACAAGTCAGAATCATCATTGCTAATGTCAATACGGATTTATCCTTTTAGTTAAAGATGCAATGTGTCACTTCTTATGATGAGCTTATCCCTAGGGCCCTCAACATTGAGAGAGCCCTAATAAAAGCCAACAAGCATTGGTAAGAGCATGATTAGGGTACAAACCCTAGGCCTCAGAGAAACATAAACAATAACTATAGTGGATTAGTGAGGTTGCAATACTAGAAAGATTGAGACATTGTAGGTAATAACAAAATCTTGCAATCTAAAGATTGTAGCCAATAACAAGCACACTATGTAGCTTAGTGACATTTGTAAATGCAATCTATGGTAAAAAGAATGACAGTCACTTGAGATGTGACAGCCAAAAAGAGGCTGAGCAGTGACAAGATAATAAAGCTCAAACCTTGCATAGTAAAGTGGAGATTTTAATAGTGATTTTCCTTACCCCCTTGCTGACCTTAAGGGTTTTTCAAATGCTTTTTGTAGTGTTAGACAAGGAAAATGCAATCAGGGAATGATTGTCCAAATGAAGTAACAGTGGTGATCATAGGTTCAATGTTTATTCTTAGCCATTAATGTATAATGGAGGTAGTGGATTGCATGTTTGAGAATTGTTTTGAGACTCATCAAAGATGGGAGAATAGTGAATAATACCTTGTGGACTCTGAAGTAGTGTCAATAAGGTTGAAGGATCTTAAGAACTACAATACCATGATACAATGAGTCCCCTATAGTAAGTAGGTAGTCTATAGAGCATAGTTTTATTTTATAGAAGGATGCTCATGAAAGAAATCTTCAAGTGATAGTGAGTGAGCTGTTTAAGATTGCAGCTTAGGGTGCAATACCCAGTCTTAAAGGAAGTTAGCAAAGAAGTAAATGTGCAAGAAAATCAAATCGTACACAACAAACAATTCACAATGTTATCCTCCATAATTCCTTGAGTTTCAAGACAAAAATATCATTGTATCTTCATGATGAATGTGGTGACCTTAATGGTTAATCACTGGAAACCATGATTTTAAAACATGCTATTGTGCTTATGGAGGAAACATTTTAAGCAAGGCAGTGAATGGTGGTTTGGAACAATGGCAAGTATGAAGGACTTGCTTTATATGCATACTATGCAGTTTAACTTAAGACAATGTTCTTAGAATAGATTGAAGGTGGATTATAGAACTCAAGGGTTATCATGAAAAGGATTAAAGAAAAGACTGAGATCTATTTAAAAGCCACGGTCATGAAGATTTTAAAGATGTCACATGAAAAACCCTATTAGCTGGAGTAATGAATACAGTGCCAAAGAGGATAGTGTGTTGGGGAAGATTTAGGAGATCTCCACATTATCTAATTATAGGGAAATACATCATTTATTTATTTTTTTAATTAAAAGAAATCATTCTAAACCCTATATAGGATACATTGATACTTCAAAAGCCTCTGAAGGAATTTGAGATTATGCAAATATATGTCAAGTAACATTCATAAGGTTTAGAAAATCTTAATCACTCTCTAGAATAGCCCATTAAACATGGGTTGTGCTTGAATGCACTACATAATTGATATAACACAACCATTTTGCATATCAACCAGAGTTATAGGCTCTTTATTGCAGCAAGAGGTAACCACTCTTCGATCATGCTATAATTACATCCTAACCTGTTAAACTTGAGACAACCTGAATGCACCCAATGATGATTGACATCTACATTATACAACCTGAATTAACTACATTATATGAGTGCCTCCATTTCTATCACAACATAGCCACATTAAACTTGGGTCACACATGAATGCATCCTGTATTTGTTATAACACAACTATGCCACATGACCAATAGGGTTATGGATCACATAATTACAGTCACAAGAATCTGTTCCTTGGTTGTGATCTTATGGTGATTCCACACAACAAAATCTGGACATGAAATTCTCAAAACCCTTAACCTCTAAAAGTGAAATCTGATGAGATGTTGCTTTAAAATATGATTTTCAAACCTAGAACTACAAATCTGACTTCATAACTGAATTCTACAAAAAGACAATGATTACCCTCAATTTGGCGATATCCTCTTGAATTTTTTCTAATTTTTCCCAAGAAAA
The DNA here is from genome assembly GCA_007258455.2 of Sequoia sempervirens. Taxonomy (NCBI): domain Eukaryota; kingdom Viridiplantae; phylum Streptophyta; class Pinopsida; order Cupressales; family Cupressaceae; genus Sequoia; species Sequoia sempervirens. Next base: position 329,119,423 of record VDFB02193867.1, on the reverse strand, counting down.
TCATCCTTAGTTCTCCACAAACTGTCTCAAGTAGAGCAAAACACTGTCGCAATAAATCAGGTGTGAACTCAGTTTTCTTTATGTTGGCCACAATTTTTTTTTTTCTATTTTTCATGTTTGTCAAAAATTCGACAAAAATGATAGCTGACTTTTCGACGAGCCCCAGGATCATCAAAATTTTGACGAACATTGGGGATAAACTTTCAAAAATTGAAAATTACACATCAAATTTTACAAGCACCTGACGAACATCGAATTTTACATATTTCGTCAGAAAGTTTCATCAGATTTTGCAGTCAAATGTATTAGTGGTTGAATCTCCTCATCTTTATCTCAGATCATGCACAAATGCACACTTTAAATGTTTCTAATGAGCTATTGAATAGTTTTAATGAGGTCTCAGCAAGTGAAAAATCTTGAGTCTGCTCCTGTGACCACTGTGATTCCAAATCCATAGTAAGATTCAATGATTAAACAATTGAGCAAAAGGAAAAGAGAACAAAAAGAAAATATCATAGAAAATAAAAGATATTTTTTTAAACAAGCAACTATGTGGGTGTGCAAGCAACTCTATCGGGGCTATGGACACCCGATTGGCAATAGAGAAATGTTCATTAAGTCAGAGTGACAACTCTATTAGGGCTATGGATGTATGACTCATAGTGGAGCAATGTCTAGGTTACTTTTGGGGTTAGACAATTTACGTAGCTTGCCTTGACTAATTAATGACTGTTTGTTATGGTTTCTGAAGAAGCAAATTAACTAACTTTGCACACACTTTTGAACTATTCTTGTGATTTGATTCAAATATGGATCTTGTCCTCTTTTGAGTTCTTAGTTCACTTTGGGAAATTGGCTTCTAGTCTGCGAAACCAAATATTTTGGGTTTTAAACAAATTTTTACCCTTAGAACGCTCAAGAGCGTTCTCCTAGCAAAGTCACCATTTTTTGTGCTTATAGCACACACACCCCATTTGAAATGGGGAACCTCTTTTTTCACCATCACTGGGTTGCTTTTTTCCTTTGCCTCATTTTGCATGCCCATATTTTGAGCCTAAAGTGGTCAAGGAAACTAAAGTCACCATCCTCAGTTGACCAAAGTTCACCACCCAAAAAAATTCCAAGTCCATGGCTCCAGTCGAGGTTTCCATGCGGACTTCCTTACCTTTTGCTCAGGAATCCTCTAGGCCCTGTGGGTCCACCCTTTTGGGCTTCCCCTTGTGTGGAAATGCCTTCTCTTCATTATTTCATCAACAAATGACCCAAGACGTCCACTCACCTGGTGGGTCCTGTATCTTCCTTTTCCTCCCTCTTTCGATTGTTCGCTGATGACAATGCCTCATGGTCTTTCCGCCTTGTGGGCTCTGCCTTTCCCACTATTGGCTTGTCAAACTCTATGCCCAACTACCCCACCGATCACTGTACATGCATTCAATACAAGTAATAAATGAAATTTTTACAATAAATAGGTCTACCCATCCTATCATTTTCACCTCCTACCAGTCAGTAATTGTCAGAGCAAATGGAGATTTGGACCCCTGCACCCACATGAGCTTTTGAGGAACTTGAAACGTGATCATCATCAAAATTTTACATGACTCTTAGGTCAATTTTCCACCTGCACTTAAAATGTTTCTTTAAGTAAGGTTTTTTCTAAATTAATCAAAAATATTAAAAGAAACCTTAGAAATCCCTTTCGACGGCTAATTAACCATTGAATTCCACACAAACCCATTTTGAAGAACCTTCATAAAATACTCAAACAACATCCTTTAGGGCCATGAGAAAATTTTCCTCCCCATTGTTGTACTTCATAGGGCCTTACCCCCTTGTGGCGAGCAAGCCCCTCATCGTCGTCTCCGAAGTGAAACCAAAATGGTGAAACACTTAGTTAAAAATATTGGATCCGTTGCGGGTCCTCCTTTGTAGACTACTGCAAGTGGGTGGCTTCCTTCTCTCTACCACCCTGGTCAAAGCCTAAGGCATCCCCAACACTTAGCAAAAAAACCCAAGTCTTTAAAGGAATTGCGGGTCTGCCTTTACAAGCCACCACTTGTGGGTGACCCCTATCATGTCATTGTTCTCAAATGGCTTATCCTTGCTAGCATCCTACATCACAAGTTTTGTTGAAGCCATTTCCATGGAGTGCTAAAATGACCAAGTCTTCATCTATGGAAAACTTCCTGCGAGGCACCATCTACAGCTTGCCATGCCATGAATGTCATTTCTTTAAGAATCCAAGCCAAAGATTCCCTCTGCATCATAGAACCCATTGCACTATCGGTCGTTTACCTTTCTCATGAGAAAAACTTAAGTCCTCCATGCAAGTTGTCCCATGCAGGCCATTGTCCGCTCTTTGCTGTCATTTTAAATTCCCCTCACCTAGCAGAAAATTCCTTGCTTCCATCCACATTGCAGACTCAATGGCTCTCTTTGCTAGTCATTGTTACCAAACAAAAGCACTAAGATTAAAACTATCCTTACAAACTAAACCTTGTGGAGGTCTTTCTGTGGACTGTCCCACCATCATCACCGCTCTGAATCAGCCAAGGAACCATGTATGCCCACATTGCAGACTCTTCCTTTGTTGTTTCCTTTTCAGACTTCAACACAAAAATTACTAAGTGTGGTTCTTTGTGCACGGTTCCTTGTGGGCCGCCATTTGTAGCCTGTCATTGCCCAGTTGTTGATTGCAAATGGTCATGCCTTTTCTTCTTCCCACATTGCAGAGTTCGAGCTCTCCTCAACCATGTGAACTCATTAGAAGAAAAATGACTAAGTTAAATGTTTGGCTGGCCCATCTGTGTGGACTACCACCCCATCTTCATCATTCCTAAATGTCCTTCACCTAACAGTTTTTTTCTAGTTCTGCCCACATCCCTGCAAATGACCAAAACGAATGAAGTTAAGTTGACGCCATCCTAGCCACCTGCGGGTCCTACATTGTGGAACTCCCCATGCCAGTTTCCACCTCTTGACTATCATTTCTCAATGGCAGAGTTGCAAATGTCTATGAGACCTCCTACCTCTGCATTCCTCTCACCCGCACAAGCAAGGGAACCAATCATCTATGATTCAAATGAATTCATAACTGTCCCCCACACATGCCAAATTCCTTGTTAAGAATCTTGACTACCAAACCAACAATGTGAAACTTTGAGTGTGGGTGGTTGCCTGTGGGCTACCGAGACCCCCATGTCATCCTACTCCCTACTACTCCTGATGGATCCCAACCCAGGGAAACCTGCACCCCTAGGCCCACATTCTTGAATTTGATTCAAATGAGCCCCAAATGATGAAAGATAATGTATTTTATGATCTTTTGAAGATGAATTGTTGGATCTAGCCCTCATTTTATAGGATTTAACTAACACTTCACTAATTTTTATGTGAATGTGATTATGGCATCCTTGTATGCAAGATTTATGGAATTTTTTGCGGGACCATCGGGGAAGTCTAACAAGAAAAAAAGAGAGGAAAGAATCCCTCAAAATCACCAAGAGGGAAAGAAGAGAAAGATCAAATGAAGTACCAGTTCCATTGGGTGGAGTGCACATCCAAAGTCACTTCTACTTGAGATATTATGTCAGACACCAACATTGGGCATGTGGATATAAATGAATTCTGGCAAAGGGTCATGATCAACCCCACAATTGAAAATGCACATAAAATCAGAAAGAGTGGACTCTCCAAGGTAGTCAACTTTCCACCTACTCTTGTTGCTCCAAAACTAGTCATGGTATGCAAGGAATGCTACCACAATAGTAGAAAGATCATTTACAATGATGGTAGAGTGTTTGTCAATTTTTTTGCCAGATCTATAGGCTAAATGTTTCATATCCCTAAATTTGATGTAATGGAGGAAATAGAGAAGAGATATGCAAAACATATGTGGAAAGAAGACCCTCTATGGTACAAGAAGTTGATCAACCAACATTGGTTGAAGAAACAGAGGGGTAGTGTTGTTAAGGTACCCCAAGAGCTATTCATGAGTGATTTCTCTGAGGAGTACCATGACTTGGTTACCCTGCTAAGTAGAGTAATGGGACTTCCCACTACTGCCTTCTTCCAAGAGTGGATGTTCTATTTTATTGAGGAAGATCATCTATGGAAAAATAAATTTTCACTGGGAAAAGATGATTAGTGAAAACATGCACAACCAACTCAAGGTTGTGAAGAAAATGTCCCAGTTCTACATGGCCTCCTACTTGGTGTACCTCCTAGTAGAGTTGTTCCCATACAAGGGACTCTTTGTGGAAAATAATCCAAATCCAAGGAGGGTAGAACTCAAAGTGTATGACCGCTACCCTCAGCTACAATATAGAAATTTGAAGAAAGAATATAGGACGGTAAATGATGCCTTCATTGGGCATATCATTGTCTCCTTGGGGGAGATCTAGAGAGAAGAGTCTCACACAGTGCCATGGAATTCATCTAGAGGTTTGGGTATCTATTCATATAGTTCCCAATATTCACATACATTAGAATAGAAGGGTTCTCTAAAAGGCCCTTAGAATAGAAGGGTTCTCTAAAAGGCCCTACAATTTTCCACGATACCCCAATGACCAAATGATTATATTGGAGGTCTCTAGACAATTGTAGAATTCCCATGCCTTACATAGAAAAAAACACAAAGGTGGGATCCCATATCCCTTACACTTTGGGCAAGGAATGTATATTGTCCCCGCTCACTAGTGCACAAAATATTTAGAAAAGGAGATAGTGGAATAAAATATGGATCTCCATACAACTCGACCAAGAATGGACCCATATATGAAACTGAAGAAACAAGTTGGGAGGAAGTATTCTCATCTCCCTCATATCGAAGACTTCTAGGCCAACTGTTGGGATGATAAGGAAGTGTGAATGAGGCACTATATGTGAATGACAATCCATTTTGTGAGGTCAAGAAATCTATTCACGATGCCAGATCAAATTGTGGAAGAGGATGACACCATTGTTGATGAAAGATTTGATGTTGTGGCCAACTTTCTACTGTTATTAATAGACTTGGATGAAGCAGAGGTCAATGAACTCAATATAGTAATGCGGCTAGTTGAAAAAAGGTCAAGGCAATGGCTAGATGCACAAATTATCCAACTTAAACTGCAAGATACAGTGCTGACATATGACGGGCTCGAGGATGAGCTTGAGAGTGACACCAATAGTGAAATAGCTACTGCTCCAGCAGAAAAGGCACCTAAATCCCCTTTGGCAACAAGATCAAGGAGAAGAAAGGATGTGCCTAAGTGCCATCCCAAGCAAAAGGTATATACGTGAAAGACTATGGAAGGAGAATCCTCAAAGAAGGAAAAGAAAACTAGAGGATTCGTTAGTGAAATGCTAACAATTGAAGAGGATCATTAGCAGGAGGGAGAAGAAGAATTTGAGCAGCCGTAATCACCAGTTCCCACCACTGCTGCTATCATTACCACGCCTTCACCTCTCGTGTCTCAGGCATTGCCTGTTTCATCTCTGTCTATCGGGGACATTTTAGTCCACCTCACTTCCACTTCGCCAACGACCCCAATAATTGTATTGGATTCCTCCTTAGCCACGACATCCCCATTGTCATCAACCTCCCTCCCTCCTCCATTACCCACTCTCTCTGTTGCAATGACTGTAGTTGCCACTACTACTATGCCTACTCTCACCTTACTAGAATCCTTTGCAAAGTATATGCAAGAAATACCCTTTGAACTCACTAGGGTGATTATGAATCCCACTGTTTAGGCTTTAATGGCCTTGATAACCACTGGCCTACCCATTCCTCCACCACCTACAGAGCCACCGATGATGGAGGCTGCCATCTAGATATCTAAAGAAATGAAGAAATGCCAAAGGGAGGCTACCAAGGGTATATTTGGAGAGCCCAAAGAACCCTTTAAAGATGATTATTTTGAACACCTAGAGGGTGGTTTAAACATAAATTTGAATAAGGTGGCATTTTTTGAGGAAAATTCACACTCTTCGGAGGAAGAAACTGAGGCTCTTAATGCCAAGTACATCATAAAAACCTCAAATAAATAGCTTGAAGATTATCCCAGCAACTCAAGGATGTAGGAGAAGAGGCTAAATCTAAAAAGAGCTTGCAAGAGAGAAAAATGATATTGATATCAATGTGGAGATTAACGAAGATCCTCCACTAACCGATCAATACAAGGGCCCCATTCAAGGAAAGGAAGTATCTCCTAAAAGGGATTAAGAAGAGAAAGAAGAGGATAAAGAAGAAGAAGATGCACCAAAGAAGAGCCCCGAGCCAGAGCATCATGCAAAGCTTGAACATGAAGAAGAAAGAGTACCTCAGAAAGAAAGTGTCATTGAAGAAAACATAGCCATACTAAGTTGGAGACAAAAAAGGCTATACATACTAAGGACTCAAATGAAGAAGAGATAACTAATTAGGAAGGCCTAGGCTATGAAGAGAAATAGCCGCAACATAATCCAAGAGAGGAATGTGATCACGAATCACCAAAGGGGGAAACATAGGTACTTGACTAGCTAGAGGAGCATCTACAAAAGAAATCCCTTTCTCTCATTGATCCAAAGAATAGACTCGAGGCTATACTCAAAAGAGCATAGACAAAGAAAAAGAAGGAAAAGAAGCCACGAGTCCACTACCATATCACAGTTAATGCTTCTAGATCGAGAACAGTGTAGATTGCTACTCCCATGACAAAAAAAGTAAAGAGAGTCAGCTATAAATATTTCCACCATCAACTTGGGCCCTGTAAGAAGAGAACAAGAGATTGATGAGTTCCCAGGGTCAGTGGCCATGATCGTGCAACAAATGAACAAGGGTCAATCCTCTAGAGAGGAATTAAAAGCAAAAGTGGCAGATCTCACCAACTATATTTAGCAATGGATGTCTTTGGAAGAAGAAGCTATGAAAACATCATTTGTTCCCCTGCTTCTCTCCCAAGAAGAACTTACTAGGATGGAGAATATGAAGAATTGGACCAAGGCCACCGCAAACTAGTTCCAACGAGTAATATAAAATGGCAATATGGGCATTTGTCACGATACTCAAATGAACAATAAATTTTGAAAATTTTAAAAGTAGCTAGAGGCCACGGAGAAAAAATTGTCACAAGTTCACTGAACTATACAAGATCATGTATCCTAAGCTTGAGGCCATTCTCAATATGCCCTAGAAAACATGGGGGATGGAATTGGTGGTCATCAAGGATGATCACTGGCTAGTAGAGACATGGAAAATGGGCTTGGATCATAGGAGGGACATCCTAGAAAGGGTGTTGCATGAGGTAGAGCTTGACCTTGAATGGGTCATAGAGCATAGAACAGAAAACGAAGACTACCTCAAGCTAATGACTGATTATGACATGCCCACCCTAGAGTTGGATCCTCAAAAAATTAAGCCATTTTGCCACAAGAAAATGGAGAAAGGGGAAGAAAATGCACTAGCATATGACTTCATGGACTCTACTGTGAGGGCATTCACTCAGTCTAAGTAGGTAATCAAGGCCACATCTAGATGCACCAAGCACTGGGAATAGAAAACAAAGAGATTCAAAAGGATGACCTTTCAAGTCCTTCAATTAGACATCATGGAATGGAACAAGCTCTAGGAATTGATCAAAAAATTCATGGAGTATGCCACCCTCCAAAAAAATGAAGGAAATCCAATGATTTATGATGAGTTTTTGACAGTATAGCTAGAAAAAGAAGGTACTCACTAGAAGACAAAACTACTATAGTGTTAGAGGCACTAGAGGACAAAATAGGAATGAGATAAAAATTTATTTTATAATGATATATTTTGGGGGTAGGTGAAGCCCTAATGTAAAATGAATCTTGGCCACACAATGAAATTAAATACTACCCATTCATTTCACTTTTGGAAAACTATAAATAGGGGTCCCCTCCTATTTTTAAAGGGAGAGTTGAGTTGTGTAAAGACATGCTGCAAAAATTTCAATAGAATTACATTGTTTTGATGGATTCTTTTGTTTCTCACATGTTGCATGATTCATCTTCTCAAAGTTAATATATTTAGTTTTTTTTTCTTAGTATTTTAAGATTCTTTTAGTATTTTAGTTCATGTTGTGCATTGATAGTGAAGAATGTTACTGTGTTGATGCCTTCCATGTTCATTTTTTTTGCTATTTGTTGATGATGAACAACAGTGTAGAGCTAGTCTAAATATTAACTCACTGCTACACTTTAAATTCATTTTTTGTTCATTCTTTATGGTGAATGGGTAGTTGAAAATCTGTAGACCTTAGAAGATAACACTAGTTTCATGAGACTATATGCTTATTTGGTTAAGTGGAACTTAGTTTTGGGAAGGCTATCCACTGTAACATCCTCCATTGTCACTGTTTGTCATTAGTAGCAGGTCTAGGAACTCTTCTACCCCTTTTCCCTTTTGAATTTGATTGAAAGTAGAGTTAAGGTAAAATTATAGCATCATTCTAAAGCCAAATCTAATGTCAAGCATGGAGTTTTAGATTTTTTTTTTGAACTTGCAACAATTGCAACTCACTTCTACAATCTCACAAAACTCCATTCAAAGATCCAATTCCCTCCCAACTTAGAAAATTTTCATTGCCATTTGTGATTACCATCAAATCACATCAAACAACTAAGCTATTTTTGCATGTCATCACTTGAAACCCAAGAGACCTTGGGATAATTTTTTCAAACTTGCTTGTTGGAGGTTGTCTTTCAAGAGAGGTAGTGCACTTAATTTCTACCTGTGTTGATAAGTGCAAAAACACCCATCAACACAACTTTTCTTCAATATTGCTCCTTAGGAAATCTACAAACTAGACCTGTAAATCACACACAAAGGAGAGGGAAAAATGTTGCGAGGTTAGTGGATAGGGTTTTTCCTTTGTCAAACCCCTTGTTGGTAATTAAACCTTGAAATTAAACAAAATATGAATGGAGAATGATGAATGAACAAATAGAAATGTTGAAACTCACTAAACCCTAGCAATAAGGTGCTACAAATATGCTTGAGATGGTTGCAATGGATGTGAATTGAATCTTGCTTGAATGATGTTGATCTTGCATGAAGACTTGCTTAAATCATAAAATCCTACATCAAAATTGTTAGCACAATAACAAACATGGTTGATCAATCCTACATCATAATTGTTAGCACAATAACAAACATGGTTGATCAAATATTTGACAAGATGATTGGAACTTGAATGCTACTCTAAAATACTTCATAATATGCCATTGAATGCTCTTGAATGTTCTTGTGAACTCTATTTAATGCTAGGTGAGAATATGAGGGAAAGAACGTTGTATTTATACTCAATTATGCAAGAATTCTCAAAATTACAACACTACAAGCTGACATTGGATCTAGGAGAATAAAATCCTAGACCAAATATTTAAATTAATTTTGATTTTCAGTTATATGGCACTCATTCGCCACTCTATGTGAATGGGTCCCACCTAAGTGGACTCATTTTCCCAAAATGGTGAATGAGTCCCACCTTAGCTTTTTGAGGTGGGTTTTCAATATTTTGATGTTTTAAAATGTTTGGTCAAGATTATCCTTGAAAATACACATAAATGAGGCTTGTGGATGTAAAATAGGGCCAATTAAATCATAATAAAGCCTAAATATTAATAGCGATCCTAAAAAAGTGTGAAAATGTGTTACAACACTTTACAACACTTTAAAATAAGGCATGATTGATGCACAAAAGAGTTTTATTAGGTGTATTTCATTAAGAAGACATTAGAAAAATGTCAAAGTGTGTTACAACACTTAAGAAAGGTACCATTGATGTTCATTTAGTTCACAAGAGCCAAGGACCTAATGTGAATATGTTAGGCATACTACAACACAAAATAAAGGCCAAGGGGACCATTTTTCTGTCATTACATTTAGCCCCCACTTTCATGAGAGGAGGAACTTGCTTCAAACTCACACTAAAGTAGACCAAATGTAGCAATGATCAAGAGGGGTTTGAATGTACCAATAATGGTAAGATAGGACAACCATGACCAAGTGGGTGCACAAGCCCCCAAGACCAAGGTCCTATGGCAAACCAACATAAGCACAAAGGAATGCACTTGAAATGATAAAGAGAAAAAATAAAGCACAAGCTTGCACTATCAAAGAAAAAATAAAAATGAAACAACATGAAAAAGAAAAAGGTGGGACCAAGCTTCGACCATTTGTCCAACATGAGGTGATAGAACTTCAGGATGTTTGTAGGGTGAGAAGTCCTACGAGGGTGAGATACATACACTCATGGATGGTATGCATCCACACACACATGCAAGTGGATATATGGAAATTCATGTCTCAGTCGAGTTTCCCGCTCAAACCATACCAAAGTTATACCTCCTAAAAACTTTAATAAGGTGCCACACAAAACTAGTTTTCAAGCTTCATGAGACAAGAAAAAAAATGTATGCTTGTAAATCATGAAAAAATAGGTTGGCTCCATAGGAATGCAAGCTATGTTATGCAAGGTGGCCATATAAATGCAACATCTAAAATTTAAAATGTAAAAAAAAATCCAAAGGAGTCTTGCTTATTTCATGTCAGGTCTTTAACTTAGGGAACATTGTGCCTAATGTCTCTGAAAGAGGACCAATCAAAGAATAAAAGATTTGCAACTTAGGGGATGCAATGCATCACATCAAGCCACTGAGAGGAATGTAATATGCTAAGAGAGATCAGGCTCTTAAAATACATCACACCCAATGCCATCCAAAAAGTGAAAAAAAACCTCATATAAAGTAAGAAGACTGCACCATGAACCACCAAAAAGAAAAATGTAGAAGAATAATGCCAATGTATGCCCCCACTTTAAATAAATTTCTAAACACCATGCTATGAGCAATTACTTTAAAGTAGAAAATAATAAATGCAAACAAAAAAGATACAAGAGCTATCTTGGAAATCCCTATGCCAAGTCATATGTTTCCAAGTAAAGCTATGTTAGGAAAAGGAAAAGAGAAGAGAGGGGTTTCCACCAAAATGAGAAACTCTAAACACATAAGGGATCTATTGATTTGGGGTTAGTATGTTCTTTGTTGCAATATTTTTAGAGAGCTCAGAACTATCATCATTCCCCAAATACGCATAGAACTAGAAGAATGACACAAAGAGAGTGAAAATAAAGAAAAACCTTTTGGTTCAACATTGAAGAAGCACGAGTGTCTTGACACCTTTTGCCATCCTCAAAAGGAAAAAACAACATAAAGAAAAGAAAAGTGGAAAGGAAAAATTATTTTGGGTCAACATGGAAGAGACATGAATCTATAGACACCTTGAATCATCCCCAAAAGGAAAACACAAGAAAAAGAAAACAAAAGCAGAGAGGAAAAATCCTTTTGGGTTGTGGCGTAGAAAATTGGACACTCTTGAGAAAAGAGACAATTTCACGCTTAATTTAGACCTACTTTTGAGTACCCCTACATCATTCATTCTTCAAAATAGCATTTATAGACCCCTAAGACCCATTATTTTTTATTGAGAGGCCCATTTCAGTTGAATAAATCATATAAATGCTAACAAACAACACTTAATTCATTCATATCCTTAAAACCCACCTTCAAAAACCACTAGTGGAACCAATTTTCCACCTTGGGTGACTGATTCCCTTTTGAGGGAAATTTCAATTTTGAGCAGGAATTCAATTAATTCAACTTAATTTTTTGGTGGTTGCTGGCCTCTTATGTCTAAATAACAGGAAAATTAAGTGTTGATGCCTATAAATACACATTTTAGGTCATTTTTCACATGTCTTAGTCATTTTACAAAGCAATTTCAAAAAGTTAAGTTTTAGGAGTCTTCCACAACAAATTTTATTTGCATTTTCTACAGAAAATTTGAAGCTTTAGGATAGAAAACTAGGGTTTATGTAGGTCTTCAAGCTCACTTCTTGATCAAGATTCAACATTGCAAAGAGTTGTTGATGGAGGCCTATGGTGAATCATGGAGAAATCTAGGTTGAGGAGATGCAACTAGCCATCAAATCACAACTAAAGACTTGTTTTCAAAGTGATTTCATCTTCCATCTTCTCTCTATCTTCAGACTTAAGGTTTGTAGTTCTTTTTGCATGTCATTTACATCTATTTGATATGTTGTAAGGTTTATAGTGTTGAAGTCTTTCATCATTCATATCACCTTTGCACATCTTATTCTAGCACAATACAATAGGGTTTTATCATACTTTAGATTTCCTAGTCTTTAACACACTTAAGGCTATGGTTTTATGTATATTTTTGTTCATTTAAGGTTTGATTACCCAAATAGGGGTTTGAAAAAGTAAAACTCCCCATTAGACAACAAATTTTAAGCTATTTTGTAGGTATTTTTTGAGATCCTGATTTAGACTTCCGTCGAGAAGCATTGTATAGACAACAAGGTGCAGGTCTAAGATCTAAGTTTGTAGAAAATTTAAAGTAGACTTATTCTCCATGGATGGTGAATGAGTCCCTCATGAGGTGACTATCAGAGTTAGATGCATATCCAAATACCCAATGAGCAAAAACTAGTTTCTGGGTAGAAAACCCTATCTTGGGACTGATTCGCCCAAGGTGGTGAATGAGTCCCAATCAACATAAAAGTCAAATATACCAGATTTCCAAAGTGCTTCCCAGTCTTCATCAATGTCACACATTCACACATTTTTAATTATAGCTTTCTATTTATTTTCATTTGTGTTTTTATTCATCTTTTTAAGCCTTTTGCAAACAAACTGTGTTTTCAAACATTACATATTTCATTAGTCTTGCATTCATAATCAGTCAATTTCATAACTTAATTGCATTTAGATCATTGTTGTTGTATTCAAAATTCATGACATGGTGAAGGGTAGATGGGACTCCTTTCATAGCATGAATACATGGTCTCCCTAGGATAATATTGTATGGAAGGGGTTCTTGCATGATATGAATAGAGGTAGGGAACACTAGAGGTCCGACCTCAATAGGTAATGCGATCATCCCAAGTGGTTTCCTATGAAAATTTTCAAAGCCACGAATATGAAAATATTAAGGTGAATGAATTTTTTTTCCATGCCAAGTTTGTGTATGAGGTCCATGCTACAAACATTAAATTATGATCTATTGTCGATGAGGGTGTGTCTAATTAGAGTTTCATTAATGATCACCTTTATCATTAAGGGAGCCTTTTTGTTTTGAATCGCAAGTGAGGGTAATTCATGTTTAGAGAATATGATTTCCGACTAGGTGGCTTTTATGGGACAAGGGGAACATGTGACATGATTCAGTTTTATGTAAGATTGTATATCTTCCTTCTATATTTGCAACATTTCATGAAAGAGAAGTTTCACTGTTGGTGAAAGTTGAATGAGTTCCCATATAGATATATTAGTAGGATTCTTTTTAAGGTCATCAACACTACGTGCTTTGTGAGGAAAATGTAATGGTGTAGGAGTCTTGTGTGGTCCCTTAGATGTTTGAGTCACTAAGTTACAACTTAGCAGTTGCAAAACATTGTTATGAGTAGATTGCATCATATATTTCAATACATCTCTAAATTTTTTGTGTTTCTCACTAATGGAAGGTGACATAGGAATCTCACTAATTAATGGAGATCCCACTTGTGTTGTCATAACCTCAAAAATTTTGTCTTGATTGGCATGATATGTTGGTGAAGGGGATTCTAATGCCACTTGATTACCCTCATCTAGGGAAGGTTTAGTGGTTGAAGGATATGTGTCAATGTTCATATGTTTGTGCACCATGAGATTCTCCCTAGGAGGAGTGTTTTTAGGAGAACAACAAGCCAAATGTTTGTGAAATTCATAGGTTGGTTCTTGTAAAAGGACTTCATTACAAGTAGGGTAATGATCAATGGTTGAAGATTGTTTTTAAAGAGGGGTTCCTCTAGGTGAAGGGGGACAACGAAGATTCTCATGAACATCATCAATTGTGGTGTGTATCATCAAAGTATCTACTTCACAACTATGAGAGATACTAGAAGAAAAAAAAATGTTGTTGTAATGATCATCTAAGGTTGTGTTAGGTTGGTTGTCAATGTCTTGTCCACTAAGAAAGGTAAAAGGATAGAAACAACTAGGATTCTCAAAACTCACATTAATTGATTCTTCTACTAAAATCTCTTCCTCACCAAGAGGAGAGATATTATGAGAAGAATAAGTATGATCATTAGGAATGGCCAAAGTTGTAGTCTCTTTCACTAAAACACTCTCATAGGGAGGGGATATGAAGTGTTTCTTAACATGTATACATATGTAAGGTACTAGCATTGTTTGAATAAGAATGAAAAGAACATGTAACCATTTTATGCAATGTTTCAGGAAGATGAACAATGTGTATGCAAATATACAAAACATTCTTATCAAATATATGCAAGATTTGGAAAATGAAAAAAATGTACATGCAAGAATGCAAAGCACTTTTAACAAACTTATGCAAAGTTTTAGGAATAGAAACATTGTATATGCAAAAGTAAAAAGTACTTTTATCAATGTTATGCAAAATTGCATAAATGGAAGCATTTTCAAATGTAAGGATGTTTGCAATTCAAGTGATTTGAAGAATGAATAATCTTAAATGGTGTTTTTCACCAAAATGCATAAAAAAATGTTCAGAAACTTTCCAAACTTATACTATATGATACTAGGAGGCTTAGGAAGCACAAAAATTAGGTTTCTACTGTAGGAACAGACAGTCAAAAATTTGGATAGGGACTGATTCACCCAGTATGGTGAATGAGTCCCAATACTGGTTTTCTTGCAAAATTTTCATAATTTTGAAAAAAAAATTATGTGTTTGATATTGTATGATGTGGACCTAAGATGGAGATGAAGAATTTCAGAGAGTTTTAAGGAAATTTTATGCAAAAATGCAAGCTAAATGCACTTTTTTCTAATACAAAAGTTTGAAACACTAGATGCAAATTAACCAATGTAACTCAATGCAACTTCAATGAAAGATAGGATGAAAATGGACTCCAAATCAGAAAATAAGATTTTCAAAAAGTAGGCTCACCAAAATGAACGGTAGATTTTTGGCTCCATGCACTTCTCTTGCTCTTCTAGGGTTATTCACCTAAAAGAAGAGAGGTAGGGCCAAAAATGCTAAAGGGTTCATTCAAATTATGTTATGTATGAGGATGTATGAGCTAAATGGAATGATCTAAGTGCAACTAATTGATCAGATCAATTGATTAAATATGCAAAACCTAAGAAACTTGTGGTTTTTGAAAACACATTGTGTAATGCAACAATGAACTAGAAACGAATACAAAGCTAAACAAAAATGAATGAAACTTGAAGTGTGCACCTAAAAGCTTGAAGGAGACTAGAAATTGCTTCTAAATTACTGCTATTGCTAATTTTCAAGCCTAGAGGGACTCATTCGCCATTCTGCGTGAATTAGTCCCAGTTTTTCCAAATTGTACCAAAGCCTATTTCTAACAAAAGGGTATCTAAAAATACAGAAAACAAAAAATTGACCTTGGAGTGGGACTCATTTGTGACCAATGGAAAATGAGACCACTTTTGAATTTCAGAATATTCAAAGGTGGAATCTGGATCTATTGGTCTACACTTTGATTCTCTATAGGTGTCCACTTCTGAAACTCTAATTTCTAAACTTGAAAGTGAGTTTTTGTTGATATTTTGACTGGATTAATGAAGAGAAGACTTAAGCAACCTTACAACCTAATCTTCAATGATTTCCAAGCTTCCGAGGGACCTAAATCTACAAACACATAAGAAGAGAAGAAGAAATGGTGAATGTTAGGGCATGGGGGTTTGCCTTGGTCAAACCCTGTTTAGGTAATGGTATGTGCAGGATCATCATGGGCCAAAAAGTGGTGATATGATGGGTATGTGTAGGGTATATGGCTGATGACTTTTTTTACCCAAAATTGATGAAAAAAGGGTTTTAAAGGAGATTCTCCTTTCCACCAATATAAATTATGCTTTACTTTGAATTTAATAAATAATTATTATTTATTTTCTATTTGAATTACTTACTAAATTCCTGATTGATAGGTGATTGAAAAAATCTATAGCTTTAAACGTATCACATTTTTGAATCCAAAATATGTGTCACATTCTATGCTTTGCATACTATAGAATTTAAAAAAAAATGAATTTCATGAAGTTTTGACCAAGTTAAGGTGGTTAGACATACATTTTTTTATATTTTTTAAAATTTGTAATAAAAAATTCATAATTAATTATTTATTTGGGAAAAAATTACAAAAAAATATGCATCACATTGGGACATGAATCTTCTACTTATATCTAAAATTTTATAAAAAAAATTATGTTTTTAAATAAACTTGGTAGTTTAGAAATGGCATTCAATTTGCTACAAATTCTATTCTTACATATTTTTAAAATAATATAGATAGCTTATTCAAATTTTTAGATCAAGTAGCCTAACTCTAATTTTTCTAAATTTTTCGCCACTTAAGGGCCTATTTTTTCCATGATGATAATTAAACCGAAATGATGAAAGAAATCAATGATACATGAAACAAAGGAATTGATTACCTTTCCATGATGATTGATCTTGAAAATATGCAGCAATAGAGGAAGTTTCAGCCCTTCAATGTCTTAGGAAGCTTTCTTGATGTCTTGCAATGATAAAACCCTAAGTTGCTTGACTTGAGATGAAAGATTGGTGGATGAATATGTGGATTAAGTTAGTGGATGTGAGAGAGATGTGAAAATTAGTTTAGAGAGGTTCTTTATAGGAAATTCACCTATTTTAACCCATTAATACCTTGTCATAGGCTGACATGAAGCAAAATTAAACTTAAATTTCACTTTTTTCCCACTCAAAGGTCAACATTGAGCCAAATGGGACTCATTCACCACACATGGAAAATGGGACCCACTTGGATGGGACTGATTCACCATGCATGGCAAATGGGTCCCATAGGGGCTATTTTGATAGCTCAAATGTTAAGAGATAAGGAAATAAGGTCTAAAATGCAACCTTATTGGGTATTTGATCAATTTAGGCCTTGTGATGCACAATATGGGTTAATATGGGACTATTATTGATGATGTAAATGTCAAATAGGTCTTGGGATACAAAAAACAATGTGAAAGTGTGATTAAATACACTTTTACAACATTAAAATGAGGTCCACATAGCCTAGGAAGGCACAAGAACCAATGTTAATGTGCAAGACACATTACAACACTAGTTTAGCATTAGGTTTAAGTTAAGAACATTCTAGATTGATGTAATAATGTTATTAAACATATTTTATAATGTTGAATTAGGAAGAAATGGGTTAATTAAGTGTAGAAAAGCCTGAAAGTCCTTTATAATACTTTACAACACCTTTACAAGATGTCATTAAAAGCATGTTATTCAACTTGAAATAGTCCAATACCTAGTTTGGATGCATACAATTCCTCACAACACCTGATTCAAGGCCTCATTAAGTCTAATTTATCATGAATTATTCCCATGTCAAGCAAAGGGTACTTTTTTCTATGGCACGCATCAATACGTAAAAACAACAAAAAACCACGAACATCAAACCAACATTTCAAACAAATGATTTAATTTAGAAATACCATCACATCCAAGCCTCTTTTTAATGATGATGTAGACAAGTTAGATGAATTTCTTCAAGAATTTATCTTAGCAACTTCATCCTTTAAAGCTTTCCATGAGAAACCTAAAACAATTGACGAGAACCTATCCCTCAAATATTTTAGTAGTGATGATCTTGACTTGTTAGATGAAGCCTTTCAGGACTTCATCCACTAAGGTTTGTTGTGCCCAACCTACAACAAAGAACATTAACATCTCTAAATTTTTCCATGAGCAACCTAAAACAATTAACAACAACTTACTCCTCAAACCTTTTAGTCATAATGACTTGGATATGTTAGATGAAGCCCTTCGTGACTTTTTCTCATCTAAGTCATCTATTAGGGTTTGTTGTGAACAATCTAAAACTAAGGATTCTAATGTGATTCAACCTCAACTCATTCTTTACCCACCCTTGCATAAACTTCATCCTTCCAATAAACCTGAATTCACTCTTTACCCACATAAAACTAATGTGTTGCAAAAATCCAATAATCTTATTGTTTCTCATTTATATAATACCTAGAACAATCCACAACCACCGCAACCAATCCCACTATCTTTATGTTTACCTATTCCACCTAGTGCTCCTCACTTTCCCTCACACACAAAGGAGTACTATCTTGTTGAACAACTCAAGAGTACTCCTCCAGAAATTTCTCGTTGCCAGGATTTACTTCAAAAGTCACCAAACTACCACACTATTCTTCAAACAACCTTACAACACATAGCGGTACCTCCTGGTACAACTCCAAATGATATGGTAGCTTTAATACAAGGAATGAATAAAGTTAATCTAGACATTACTTTCCATCAACATGATCTCCCTCCTTTAGAGTTGCAAAAATAAAATGAAGCTTTTATGATAATTGCTCAATTCAACTGAATAGGTATCAAAAAAACCCTCATTGATAATGTTTTTTCCATTAATGTGTGTAGTGTGAATCTCCTTGATAGATTGTGTGTTGAGAAATCACAAATAAAATCTGATTCTTTATCCATTCAAGGATTTGACAATAGAACAAAGCAACCGCTCAATGTAATCACTTTTCCCATTACAGTTGGGGTGGCTACAATGCAAACTCCTATTCATGTTATGCCTTATGATCTCTCATATAATCCTCTTTTAGGTAGACCATGGATTCATGAGATGAATGCAGTTCCTTCAACCAATTATCGCATAATGAAATATGTCTATAACAACATTTATCAAGTTGAAATAGACCCCAAGCCTAAAATTTTCTTACACCTTGAAAAAGCAACCACAAGTCCTCTAAATACATTAATTCCAACATATAATATAGAACCTCTCGAAATTGAACAACAAGATGAGGAATCAATGCCTAAATTATTTGGTGATGATTGGGGATCCTTAGAATTCACACCTTCATTTATGGGAGAATACATAATCACACAAAAGAAAGATGAGAAACAAGAAAAACCAACCATCATGTCCACTCAAAATTTAGAAAAATCTTCTCAAACATCTGTCTCCTTTACTTTGGAAGAAAACACAAACTATAAAACAATTTTTGATGAGATAGATTATCAATCTCCACCTAATCCAAAAGAAATGGAAAGACTTTATTGAAAAGGCTATGAAATTGTGAAACAATGGGGATATACTGGAAAAGGGTGTGGAAAGCATGAACAAGGTATTCATGTCCCAATAGAACCTAATACACAAGAAACAAAAACTAGGTTGGGATATTCTTTTTCTAAGACCAAAAAAGCTACTCAACGACCATCTTTGAATATTAATACTATTACATGTCAACCAAAATACAAACTCACAATCAAACATCCTAAATTACTTGATATGACCTTATCACCATCATGGAAGTATGTTGACAGTGATGAAACTCTAAAGCAAGTGTAAGGAGTTTATGATAACACATCCTCTACTAATCTAATGAAATGGGTTACTTGTGCTATGATAATTACCAAGAAAAATGATAGTGATATCACTGAAAAACCATATGATTCTGAAGTTCCTAAATATAATGCACTCCCTTTAGGAGATGTAATTGATGTGCCAATGGACATAGATGATAAAGAAAAAGTTATTAAAATTGGGAAGTGTCTTGATGAGGAAGAACAAGAGAGTACTACAACTTTAGTTCATGATTTTCCAAAAAAAATTGCTTGGAAATATTTTGATATGCCAGGAATTGACCTAAAAATTATCACACAACATTATTCTCACTAAAAATGCTAAACCTATTCACCAAAAGATATGAAAAATGCATCCTAACATAGCCTTTCATGTTAAAACAGAGCTTGAAAAACTCCTTGGTGCAAGTTTCATTCACCCCATTGATTATTCTACTTGGATCTAAAATATTGTCATAGTTGCTAAACCCAATTTAATTGTATTAGGGTATGCACAGTTTTTTTGTGATTTGAATAAAGCCTCTTTAAAAGATGAATTTTTGCTTCCTAATATAGACATGATTGTGGATTCAACTACTGGACATGATTTTTTCTCATTCATGGATGGATTTTCAAGTTGTAATCAAATCCTTATCAATCCTCAAGATCAATACAAAACTCCACTTACAACTATTTGGGGAACGCTTTGTTGTGTTGTGATGTCTTTTGGTTTAAAGAATGTCAGTGCAACTTATCAATGGGAAATGACATTGATCTTTCACGATTACATACATAAAATCTTGGAAGATTATGTTGATGACATCTTTGCTAAATCCTTAACAAGACAAGACAATGTACATGTTCTTCGAAAAATATTCGAACGAATACATAAATATAACATGAGATTAAATCTAAAAAAGTGTTTCTTTGGTGTAGATAGCGATAAAATTTTTGGGTTTGTCATATGTCACAAAGGCATTGAGGTAGACACAAAGAAAATTGATGCCATTATTAACATGCCACCTCCTAAGAATATTTCTCAATTGTGCATGTTACAAGGTGAAATTCAAGCTATCCATCATTTTGTTGCATCTTTAGTCGATCGCATATTACCCTCCACACATCTTCTAAAAAATTATGTACCTTTTTATCGGGATGAGGATTATAAAAAGGATTTTGAGAGTTTAAAGGAATACCTCACAACTCCACCTATTTTACAACCTGCAATGCCAAACAAACCGTTCATCCTTTATATTGCAGCATCAACCCATTCTCTTTCAACATTGTTGGCTCAACATGACGATCATGGAAAAGAACTTAATTTTTAGTGCATTAGTTGAACTTTAACTAATTATGAAACTCGATATTCACAAATTGAAAAATAATGCCTAGCTCTTGTATTCGCTACTAGTAAATTGCGACATTATTTACTAAATGTTGAAATACAAGTCATAACAAAATTTGATCCTGTTAAGCATCTTTTTAATAAAATAGATCTTCGTGGATGCTTAGCTAAGTGGGTGATGTTGTTAGTTGAGTTTGACATTAAGTTTTTTTCACAAAAATTAATCAAAGGACAAGCCTTAACCGATCACTTAGGTGAGGCCCCTTCTCCTCTCGCTTTACCTAAGGATGACTTCTTTCCCAATGATAGTGTCTTGACCAAAAATGTTAAAACATGGGAATTGTATTTCGATGGATCCAAGTGTCGAACAGGTTCTGATGCTAGAGCGGCATTAATTTCACCTGATGGAAAGCCTATTCCCTTGTCCTATCGATTAAATTTCCTATGTACAAATAACATAGCTAAGTATGAGGCATTAATCATGGGATTGTGAGTTGCTTTAACCATAGGTGCTAAAGATATAAATATCTTTGGTGATTCACAATTAGTCATCAAACAAATTAATGGGACATATCAAACTAAACATGAAAAATTATCAAAGTACAAGGATCTCACAATGAAACTATTAGAGAAGTTTGAATCATTCACCATTGATAACATCCCATGAAAATACAATTGGCATGTGGATGTGATGGCAAGTGCAACCTCTCTTATATCCCCATAGGGTATGTGCAGGATCATCATAGAAAAAATAGTCCCTTAACTAGCGAAAATTTCAAAAAAATCAAAGTAAGGCAACTTGATGTAACAATTTGAATAATTTATCTATATTATTTCAAAAATATGTAAGAATAGAATCTATAGCAAATTGAATTTAGTTTCTACACTACTAGGTTTATTAAAAAAAAAAATCTATTTGGTGAAAATTTGAAATTTCAATGTAGTAGTACTTAAATTTCAGGGAAAAAATAAGAAGTAGGTGTCTGTCTAACCACCCTAACCGCACTAAAAAGATAATATTTTTTATGATATTTTAGATATAATTAGAGGAATTGTGTCTCGATGTGATACATTTTTTTTGTAATTTTTTTCCAAGTAAATAATTAATTATTATTTTTTAATTACAACTTTTAAAAAATATAAAAAGTTGTATGTCTGACCACCTTAACTTGGTCAAAACTTCATGAAATTCTTTTTTTTTAATACAATAGTATGCGAAGCATTGAATGTGATGCATATTTCAGATTCAAAAAATGTGATACCATTTGAAAGCTATACATGTTTTTCAATCAGCCTATCAATTTAGATTTTAGTCGTAATTCAAATAGAAAATGAATAATAATTATTTATTAAATTCAAAGTAAATAATAATTTATATTGGTGGAAATTTGAGAATCTCCTTTAAAAATCCTTTTTGTTTCATCAATTTTGGGTAAGAAAATGTCATCAGCCACATACCCATCGTATCGCCACTTTTTGGCCCATCATGATCTTGCACATACCCCACACGATCCTTCAATAGACTTCACCTTTGTTGTTCACCCCATCATGGCACCTTCGATTAATACTCATTTAGAAAAAAATTTAACCACAACTCAAGATGAATCGCAAGAATGGTATGATATAATATACAATTATTTAAAAGATGGCACCATTCCTGAGCCCACAACAACAAATACTCAAAATCATTTATGCAAACTAGCAGCCAAATATGTAATCATCGTCAATGTGTTGTATAGAAGATCCTTCAATGGTATCTTACTAAGGTGTCTTAAGGATTCTAAAATCCTTATAGCCCTTGAGTAGGCTTATGCTAGTCCCTGTGGAGGTCATTTTGGAGGATGGTCATTAGTACAAAAACTTATTCGTATGGGATATTATCGGTGACATATGGAGAAAGGTTGTTTCCCTTACATTAAACCATGTCACAAATTTCAAGAACATAGCAATTTTATCCATGCACCTACTTCTGAGATCTGCGCCCAAATTCCCATTTGGTTGTTTTTAGTATGGGGATTGGATCTTATTGGAAAAATTTCACCACCCTCTTCTGCAAGACATACATTTATCATAACCGTAACAAATTATTTCACAAAATGGGTAGAAGTTATTCCTCTTTGATCAACAAATGCTAAAGTAATTTATTGTTTCATATTGGAACACATAATTTCTTGCTTTGGAATTCCTTCTACAATCGTTTTAGATAATAGAATCCCATTTCAAAATAACAAAGTCAAGAAATTCCTTGAAACATTCAACATCCAACATCGCTTTTCTATGCCATACTATCCGCAATCCAATGGACATGCTAAAAGCACTAATAAGATCCTTGAACAAATCCTTAAGAAAACTATTAACAAACATCATAAGGATTGGCATACACAATTACATTATGCACTTTGGGCTTATCAAAGAAGTGTTAGATTGTCCATGGGAACTACACCTTATAACCATATTTATGATACTAATGTGATCATGCCCTTGGAGTTAGAAATTCCTATGCTATGAATTGCTCTTCAAGACCTTATTGATGATGCCAGTTATAAAGACCAATGATTGCATTAGCTTGAGATGCTTGATGAAAAGAGAATTAACACTCTTGAGCATCTCCAACCATACATTAAACAATTATAGTGCAAACACAACACTGATGTCATTGCTCAAACATTTCGTAAAGGTGATTTTCTTCTGTATGAGAATCAACGCAATTCTAACGCTAACCATGAGGAAGAAGATAAAATCAGCCCTAATTGGTTAGGACCTTACATAATCCATACCTGTTATGGGTTTGGTGCTTACATCTTAATTGAGCTTGACAGAACACCCGTTAAGGAACCTAATATTGTCGCACATTTGCATTGGTATTATCTCTAGTCTTCATGAATAGTATGAATTATAAAGCATTGTTGTCTAAAGTTATTTGGTTTCATTCTAAATAGATTTCACATTGCTTCGTTCTTGACAACTGATCATGTGTTTCTCTTGAACACTAAGGTAATTATTTAAGTTCCTTTTATAATTACTTTATATTTCTTACTATTCACCCACACTTTATGTTAAGTTAGATCCTTATATGAATTATAGGTGTATCTAATTTAGCATACTTTCATTAATTTAACAATGTTGTCTCTCAAGTGAAACTAAAATATGTTTTACATTAAGATAACATCAATCATGTTAAATCATGTAGACATTAATTAAATACTTTTCACTAAGCTATT
Organism: Sequoia sempervirens; assembly: GCA_007258455.2. Taxonomy (NCBI): domain Eukaryota; kingdom Viridiplantae; phylum Streptophyta; class Pinopsida; order Cupressales; family Cupressaceae; genus Sequoia; species Sequoia sempervirens. The sequence continues at coordinate 329,095,425 of VDFB02193867.1, read as the reverse complement.
TAATTATTCACATTGTCATTTAACATTCAAACACATTAAGACAAATTACAAAAACATCAAATGCTTATATATATATATATATATATATATATATATATATATATATATATATATCTCAAAAAAATTATGTACATCTCCATATCGTATACAAAATCACCAAGGTTTGTGATAGTTAGACCCCTCAAGCTCTAACACCCATGATCTTGTCCTTAGACATTGTGAGATATTCGTGTGTGATCGTGATCCACCAACTCTAAGTGCATACTCTAGAGCTTGTACTAGACCAAGAGCCACAAGCCGGTCCTCTACCATCTAATCCTTCTTCGCTCATACCTATGCTAACTCTACATGCATTCTCTCCACCTCTACTAGAGTCTGGGATGACTTTCCTTAGCCCTCATCTTGATGGATTCATCTCCTCACACTATCATATGCTTCCCATAGCCTCGCAAAAGGTCTAAGAAACTCTGGCTCCTCCACATTCGGTGGGGTCACATAGTCAGGATCCATCTCCTCCTCGTTAATGGATGTAGGGACTATATCTATGGCAACATAATGATAGAACCCTCACCAATCTCTCATCACTCAGCAAGATAGAAAAGGTACACAATTAGTAAACATCATCATGATATATATATAAAGCATAAAGCACTAAAGTACATGCTTAACATTAAATATCATCACCTGTATCTCTAGTAGGTTGAGGGATATCAACCTCATCCTCTCTAGGGAACATGAGGGATGTGCTAGCTTCTCTTTGAATCTGAATCTTGATGTCTATTGTAGCTACTATACATGATCTGGTAACATGCCTGTGTGAGGACTCTCCTCGCTCATCTTGATCCTCAGTTGCTACCTTATTGATCTAGATGGATACTTGTCATCAAAAATTGAAGTGTTCCAAATGCTCTAGATTTTAGCATCATCTTGAAGAGCTCAGAAAATGGAACCCAACACAACCTGAATGGGAAAAAAAGGAGCTCATACGCTCAACTAATGCTTGATCAAAGTTGGTGTCAAACTGAGTACATAGCCAGTCATAAAGGTGAAAATTTTGATTATCTCAAAAATGGTAAAAACTAGCATCATGTTGAAGATCTCGTCGCCATAATTTTGATGCCATTCATTTTTTCAAAAATAGAGTCTATATGCCAAAGTTATGCCAAGTGAAAGTTTTAGTCAAAAGTGTTGACTAGTCAAAATGATGATGTTAGCATGTGGCATGGAAGTGGTGATGTGGTAGATGTTGAAGTGGCAGGTGCAGGTGACATGGCGATGACATGGACCAATCATGATTTCACACATGGAAGACCATAAAACTGACTGATTAGGTGACGTGGCATATCACAGATGATGTGGCAAAATCCTGAGGTGACACTTGGTAGTGACGTAGCAATACGGAAAAAGAGTTGGTCCAATTACAACTTGACACATGTCATTGAATGCGTGAATAGTCAACTACCATGTGGCAGGTATTCGATGGATGAGTTGGTTCACTGGTTGTCATTTTACTTACCAAAAATATTGTATGGGATTCAAACCCATAATCTCATATCTCCCATTTTTCTAGACAACCGATGTGCCACACGATGTGTTTTGCTAGATAAGAGACCTCAGTTAGTTTTAAAAAAAGAAAATCTGCATAAAGGGGATCATGGGGGTCAAAGCCAAGACCCCTCCTTCATAAACCTTACCCACTACCATTGCATCAACAAATTTCTTATTGGCATAATAGGAGCTAAATATCTTTTAAAGAACAAAAATCGAAATCTCTTTATATTTAACATTTTAATCCCTTAAGATGTTTCAACCCATTCTCACGATAATTATAAGGGGCTTAAAATAATATATAAAATATTAATAACCCGATTGAAAGATTATGTAAGGGATTTAAATGATATTTTTAAAGATATTAAAAGATTATTAAAGGGATTTTAATATTGTTTTAAGGGGATTTTCAAAGATTTCATATTGTAAAGGGGGATTTTTGAAGAATTGTCTCTGTAAATAGAGATATTGTGAAGATTATTATTTGTAAATGGGAGATTGTTCAAATCCCATGGTTATGACCCATATTGGGTAAATTTTGTAAATAAAAATGGGATATTTGGCTTTGTTAAGAGAAGGAAATTTAGGTGGTGATTTTTGGGAGAATTTTATTGGAGAGTTTATGTGTTCAACTTTGTACTTCAAAGAAGTGTTATTCTGCCACACTTGAAGGAGAGGAACTTTATAATTCTCATAAACCAAGAGACTCGACCCTGTTTAGTTGAAGCCTTGTAATCTTTATTGTACCATAATCAAGGATTGGTCACTCTATTGGAGAGGGACTCAGAGACGTAGCCATCTTGGTGAGCTCTGCTATCAACTTGAGTCTTGTCTTCTATCTCTCTTTCTCTCTATTATTTTGTTCATCACTGTGTTATTTCTTTATTCATTTAAGCATTTTAGTTACTTTTGAAACTATGCATTCCAAGTACATTTGAAAATAAGCATTTAAATATTGATTTAAAGCCCTTCAATTTAATCATTGTAAGAGTTATTATTCACATGCAACATTCCTAGATGCTAACATCAAATCACTCATCACCCTCACTCAAGGGTGGTTCCTCATACTCCTCATAATCATCATCATCCTCCTCTCCTCCATCCTGGTCCTCGTAGTCAGGATCGGCCTCTGAATCATACTCATTGTTGATAACATCAGTAAATATATCTATTGGCCTATATCGTACATCCTCAGCCCTCTCCTCTGGCTCATCTCCCTCATGGATATCCATGGGAAATACAGGACCTAGTCATGTCACTGACCACCACTCCTCATGCTCATCTGTGCTGTTGATATCATCAGCGTCAAAGGTTGGTGGTTGGTCATGATCTGAATCATCAGAGTCACTCTCGCAAACATGATCTACAGTGAGTCGAATGGTATCACCCGACCTTTGGGTGCTCCACACTGATCACCTAATGAAGGGCCATGCCCTTGGTGGTATCTACACCTGCCCAAACTAGGTAAGTGCAGGATCAGGATGGGCCAAAAAGTGGTAATATGATGGAGTATGTGGCTGACAACTTTTTTTTTTACCCAAAAATTGAAGAAACGAAAAGGGTTTTTAAAGGAAATTCTCAACTTTCCACCAACATAAATTATTCTTTACTTTGAATTTAATAAACAATTTTATTCATTTTCTATTTGAATTATGACTAAAGTCCTAATTGATAGGCTAATTGAAAAACAGCTATAGCTTTCAAATGGTATCAATTTTTTTGAATCCAAAACATGCATAACATTTTATGCTTCGCATACTATAGGATTAAAAAAATGAATTTCATGAAGTTTTGACCAAGTTAAGGTGGTTAGACATACGAGTTTTTTATATATTTTTTAATTTGTAATAAAAAAATTCATAATTAATTATTTACTTGGAAAAAAATTACAAAAAAAAATGCAACACATCGAGACATGAGTCATCTACTTATATCTAAAATATTATAAAAAAATATTATCATTTTATTGTGGTTAGGGTGGTCAAACAGACACCTACTTTTTATTTTTTCCCTAAAATTTAAGTACTACTGCATTGAAATTTCAAATTTTCACTGAATAGATTTAAAAAAAAAAGAAAATAAACCTAGTAGTTTAAAAACTACATTCAATTTGCTACAGATTCTATTCTTACATATTTTTGAAATAATATAGATAACTTATTCAAATTTTTACGTCAAGTTGCCTAACTCTGATTTTTACAAATGTTTTGCCACTTAAGGGCTTGTTTTTTCCATGATGATATAACACATACCCAACTGCTGCATGATTTGACCCTAATAGAATGAATGTACAACATAGTCATGTTGCCCAGCTAAAAATATATCCATCTGCATCCTCCTCAGTTGTCCTATGAGATCTCACCATTGTAGTGTGAGTAGATAAGGTCTCCATAGGATCTCGTCCTCCTCCAACTAGTCAAATCTCACTCTCTAAAAATGTAGATCTTCGTACTACCACAAGCATCGCAAAGGATAGTTGAAGGCTCATGGATATCCTACAGCTATAACACATGGGAACCCGACAGGCCTAGTGCATATAATAGGCTCGAGGCACCACACCTACAGAAGCATGCAGTGCACCATACTATTGATCTATTGAAACACAAATCAGCCAAGATCATAATAAAGATGTTCTATGATGCAGTGTCCCCAAGCATAGAATATCCCATGCTCTTCCATCTCGCAAATCAAGTTTACCAATCCGCCATCTAGTTGTGCCACTCATCCATCAAGATTGAGAACAAGAGCCACTGTATGCATTATAATTTGTCTAACAACGAGGGCTCGCGAATATAGAAGCATAGGAAACTTGATTCACACTCTCACATTCTCATCATGAATAGGTCCACCCAGGTAGTACTGTATGTCCACCTTCTTCTTGTGGAAGGACCGATCACCTTGGAAATACACTCGCTCTCCCCGAATAGGAACTCGAAGAATATGGTGTACATCCTCTAGGGTGATGGTCATCTCCCTAGTTGAAAGGTGAAATGTACAAGTTTTGGCATCCCAGCGCTTGCATAGGACAATAAGTATGGTGTCATAGTATCTCATAGTTGGCATCAAATATGACCAATAGATTCCTACTTCCTATAGATTCTCTATCTCTACTACTAATAGTGCTAGGGATAAATCTCTGAGAAAACTAATCTATCTCCCTCCTAGCCACTATCACAACTAGGATGGAACCTATTAAAATCATAACAATATGCTCTAAAAATTCATCTAATATATTGAATTTTCACATTATTCATCATGCATGTGTGTTAAAGTTACTCTAGTGTGCTTTTCTAAAGGCCTTGGACACTTTAGAACCCTTTTGGGACACTTTTCAAAGAAACGACACTTTACGAACAAATGGGACACTTTACAAAAAAAGGGGACACTTTGCAAAAAAATTTGCAAGATCCTAAATTAACCTATCAATGCATTAAAAATTATTAAATCATTGCAAAATCACTAAGTGAAAGTTGAAAAATTGACTCACCTCATGGTACAACTTGTCGCATGCCACCTACTCTCAAAGCTCATCCAGTCGCGAAGGCACATAATCCCATCTACTCGACATCTTCTTGTCTCCCTCATCACTTTCAAGCTACAAGAAGGTAAAATGAAATAGTAAGTGACAAATTACTCTCCTTTACCTCTTTTCACCTATTTTCATTACTTTTACTATTATGTATCAAATTAGGGTTATTTTCTCTTAAGAGTTAATAAAGCATCTTTCCATCAAAACAACATAACAGGAGCTAGGGAACTTTGTTTTCAAAACTGTTTAATGTGTTGTAATCGTGATTTCGTACTCAACATCACTAATTGTCTATCGTTATGTGGCATGGTACTTGGAAGTTCCCTATGCTATGATTTTCTTTATTCGACGTGGCTAGATTGCTACCTTGATTCCACCTCTGTAAAGCAAGTAGAATCAAGGGGGGGCATACATCTACCCTCGAATTGGATTCCTAGGAGTTAGATAAAAGGATTTTTGGACAATTAACAAATTTTTGTTGTAGGATGCAGTTCCTGATGTTGTACTTTTGTAGAGAACTACACTAGGGGCTTCGTTCTCGGTTATGTGTAGGATCATGATGGGCCAAAAAGTGGCAATAGGATGGGTATGTGTAGGGTATGTGGCTGATGACTTTTTTTTACCCAAAATTGATCAAACAAAAAGGGTTTTTAAAGGAGATTCTTAGCTTTCCTCCAATATAAATTATGCTTTACTTTGAACTTAATAAATAACTATTATTCATTTTATATTTGAATTACAACTAAAGTCTTGATTGATAGGTTGATTGAAAAGCATCTATATTTTTCAAATAGTATCACATTTTTTGAATAAATATGTGTCACATTATATTCTTCACATACTATAGGATTAAAAAAATATTGAATTTCATGAATTTTTTACCAAGTTAAGCTGGTTAGACATACAAGTTTTTATATTTGTAAAAATTTGTAATAAAAAATTCATAATTAATTATTTACCTAGAAAAAAATTACAAAAAAATATGCATCACATCGGAACATGATCCCTCTACTTATATGTAAAATATTATAAAAAATATTATCATTGTATTGTGGTTAGGGTGGTCATATAGACACCTACTTATTTTTTCCCTGAAATTTAAGTACTACTGCATTGAAATTTCAAATTTTCACTAAATAGATTATTTATTTTTTTAAAACCTAGTAGTTTAAATACTACATTCAATTTGCTACAAATTCTTTTCTTACGTATTTTTGAAATAATATTAGATAAATTATTCAAATTTTTACGACAAGTTGCCTAACTTTGATTTTTCTAAATTTTTTGCCACTTAAGGGCATGTTTTTTCCATGATGATCCTACACATACCCTCTCCCATCTTTTGAATGAGTATCCTTTTATGCAATAAAGTGTATTGATTAGAGTCCTTTAGCTTACATATGCATGTAGAGTCATATGGGTGCTAAAGTGGGGATGAAATGTTACATAGAAAAGTGGACACTCTTGAGAAAAGAGATAATTTCATGCTTAATTTAGACCTAGTTTTGAGTACCCCTACATTGTTCATTCTTCAAAACAACATTTATAAGCCCCTAAGACCCATTATATTTTATCTAGAGGCCCGTTTCACTTGAAGAAATTGTCTAAATCCCAACAAACCCACCTTCAAAAACAATAGTGGGACCCATTTGCCACCTTCAATGAATGAGTCCCCTCTGGTGGGACCCAATCACCAAGGGTGGCGAATGATTCCCTTTTGAGGGAAATTTTAATTTTGAGTGGGAATTCAATTAATTCAATTTAAATTTTTGGTGGATGTCAGCCTCTTAGGCATAAATAATGGGAAAATTAGGTGTTGATGCCTATAAATACACATTTTAGGTCATTTTACAAAGTAATTTTTCAAAAAGTTAAGTTTTAGGAGTCTTCCACAACAAATTTTATTTGCATTTTCTACATCAAAGTTGAAGCCTTAAGATACCAAACTAGGGTTTATGGAGATATTCAAGCTCACTTCTTGATCAAGATTCAGCATTCCAAAGAGTTGTTGATGGATGCCTATGGTGAATCATGGAGAAATATAGGTTGAGGAGATGCAACTAGCCATCAAATCACACCTAAAGAATTGAAGTGATTCCATCAAGTCCATCTTCTCTCTATCTTCAGACTTAAAGTTTGCATTATTTTACATGTCATTTAAATCTATTTGATATTTTGTAAGGTTTCTAGGGTTGAAGTCTTGCATCATTCAAATCACCTTTGCATATCTTATTCTAGTAAAATAGAATAGGGTTTTATCATACTTCAGATTTTCCTAGTCTTTACCACACTTAAGGCTAGGGCTTTATGCAGATTTTTATTCATTCAAGGTTTGATTATCCAACTAGGGGTTTTACCAAGGAAAACCCCCCATTAGAGAACAAATTTTAAGCTATTTTGTAGGTATTTTATGAGATCTCGATCTGGACTCTCGTCAAGAAGTGTTGTACAAGTGACAAGATGCAGGTCTGAGATTTTAGTTTCTAGAAAATTGAAAGTGGACTAATTTTCCATGCATGGTGAATGAGTCCCTCATGAGGTGAATATCATAGTTGGATGTAGATTCAAATACCTAGTGAGCATAAACCAAATTCTGGGAAAAAAAACCTATCTTGGGACTGATTCGTCCAAGGTGGCGAATCAGTCCTAGTCAACATAAAAGTCAAATTTACCATATTTCCAGAGTGCTTTCCATTCTTCATCAGTCTCACAGGTGCACAAACTTTTAATTATAGCTTTCTATTTAGTTTCATTTGTGTTTTTATTCATCTTTTCTAAGCTTTTTGCAAAATTCACTATGTTTTCAAACATTGCATATTTCATTAGTTTTGCATTCATAATCAGTCAATTTCATAACTTAATTGCATTTAGATAATTGCATTTAGTCTTAATTCCATCTTACATTCCTTAATTTGAGTGAACCACCTCAATTTTAGTGTTCTATCTCTCTCCTTTTACTTGAAAAACCCTGAGAGCGCAAGAGAAGTCCATAGAACCTCAAAATTGATGGTTCATGGGTCAGCATGGAAGAAAAATGAGTGTCCTGATGCCTTGTGTCATCCTGAAAAGGCTGAAAAGGAAAACACAAGACAAAGGAAAGAAATCAAAAAGGAAAAAGCATTTTGGGTCAATATCGAAGAGACATAAATATCTTGACACCTTGCGTCATCCTAAAAAGGCTGAAAAGGAAAACACAAGACAAAGAAAAGAAAATAAGAAAGGAAAAATCCTTTTGGGTCAACATGGAAGAGACATGAATGTCTCAATGCCTTGTGTCATCCCCAAAAGGAGAACATAAGACAAATGCAAAAGAGATAAAAACCAAAAAAAATTATGACATAGAGAAGAATGAAGGTACAAATAGAGTAATGTCACAAAGAGAGAGAACATCAAAAAGAACATCATGGGGGATCACATTACGTACATGCATTCATGCAAAAGAAAATGGAAAGTAAAAATTAAAAAGATTAGTAAGGCACAAGGGAGTCAACCTAATGCAAATCATCTGCCTCCCAATCTCAATTTGAATAAGTGGAAGGTGGACAACAAACCTAAGGGACAATGACAAATGCATTACTAGGAAAAGGATAACAACTTCTTGCCCCCAATGAGTGCAAGAAAAAAATGAGCTGAGATAGGTGATTGGATAGATCATGTAATAGTGAGAATAGAGTATTCTACAACTATTACATGACAAGAAAGCATAAGAAGATGTTACTTCATCATTGGATAACAATTATCATTATCGAAATGATATTTACTCAATATGATCTTAAATGCACAACAATCATTAGTACTATGTCCAAGAGTTCTATAGTATCGACAATGTGGAACATTTACATCCTTAGGATATAGTATGAGCCTCTCTTTCATTGGTGGCAATAGTATAAGTCCTTGTTGATAAGGATTTGTAATTTTATTTCACTTTCAGGTGGCGGACGAGGGGGTTGTAGTTTTTGTAATTTGTAAGGCCTTTTGCATTTGCTAGATTCACCAACTTCTCTACATGGGATTAGTTTAGGGGGTCCTAAGACGATCTTATCATTATCCTTGTTATTTTTATGATTCATTGGTTTTTCTTTAGGAAGAAGGAAATTCCTATTAGGAGGGGAATCTAAGATCACTTTACCATCACCACGAAGCCTTAGGTACACTGTCTAGGAGGTCTTTTATTGCAAGGGGGATCTTGATATCCTAACCCATTTTGTTTTTTCATTAGTTGGTATTTTCTCTAGGCCTTGATGAATGTTATGTTCACTTGTATCACATCCTTGTTTACTTAAGATTGTGAATCCTTTTCCATATTTATCCTTTAGGTTAATGGGAGTGTTTGTTACTTTTTTATCATAAAATGGTTGAGTGTTTGCTTCTTTAGAGGAGCTAGGTTCACCTATTGTAGAGAACTTAGGTTCAACTTTTGTTTCAAGATGTAAATAACGAAACATCTCAATAGGTGGTATCATGGGGGGATGTGGTTGTTCCATTGATGGATAAAAGGAAGCATTTGCTTCAAGGTTGTTAAGGTAATCATTTAGGAGCTTATTCATGTTATCATCATCTTCTTCAATGATATCACCATCACAATGATGGCATACATTAGTAGTTGAAGGAGCATGAGTGAGTTCAATTTTGTTAGAGTCATTTCCAAAAGCATAGCTTGTGACATCCACTAAGGACTTTAAGGATATCCAAAGCTTACTAAAACACATATCCATGATTCAAATTTCAGATTCTAAACTATTCAACAATGTGAAATGAAATGCAATTGTGAATTTAAGCAATGCACAAAATGAAGTGATTGAAACTAGATGCAATGAATTGGATGAAACATAAAATCTATAAATTGAAACTGAAGGGAAATAACACAAAATAGAAACTTAGAAACTAAACTGTAAGTTCCAGAAAATGCAATGCAAGATATGCAAAGGAACTGATTTTCCCAAGGTGGTAAATGAGTCGCAAGGATGATTTTTAAAAAAAAATTAGAACTTTTCAATCCAATTTTATGCTTTTTATGTTTTATGATCTTTATTTTAGATGCAAATGAATATTTTGAATGATTTTGAATGAAATTAGATGCAAAAATGTAATCTAAATGAGTTTTCACTAATGCTAAATTTCAAATCCTTGAATGCAAATTAAGCAACACAAATTCTAATGCAATGTTAATGCAAGCTAATTCTAGGATTCCAATGCACTCCAAACCAAAAAATGAAATGTTCTAAATGCAAGTTAAACAAAATGAAATGGTGAATTTTTGGGATGGTGCTATAATATGATTTCGGTCATAGAGCATACCCACTGCTTCAATTTCATTCAAGGGTAACCCTAATGATCTCAATGCAAAAGGTGAAATAAATATTATAGTAGGGTTGTCCTAGGGCCTGAATGCAAGCTATAAAGGGTTTCACCACCATGTTTAAACTTACAAAAGACAATGAAATGAAAGATGTAATACAATACCCTAATTGAATGCAAACTAGTACTAAATGACCTAGAAAAGTGAACAAAACAACACAAAAAATTGTAAAATAGAAAGTGTGCACCTAGGAGTCTGAAGAAGATAGAATGGAGATCTGGAATTCTAGAAAATATTCTTTTACTACTAATTGGGACTCATTCACCAAGCTAGGAAAATCAATCGTATTTCAAGAAAACTATGCAGGAACAAGTTTCAGCCAAAAGGGTATCCAAATCTACGGTCTTGAAAAATGACTAGAACTAGGACTCATTCACTAAAAGTAGCGAATTAGTCGAGTTGGGATTTTCTAAAGCTTCAAAATTTGATCTTGCTCTTCTTTGTATGGTCTTTCCTTTCTGATTGGTTTATGTATCTGAATCTCCAATTTACAACCTATAGGTCTTCTCCATGGTTCTCCAAGGCTTGATGACAACTTTGAACAATTGGCAAATTTTCCCCAATCTTGCTCCTTAGGAGATCTACAACCTAGACCTAAAAATTGCAAGAAAAGGAGAGGGAAAAATGTTGTGAGCTTAGTGGATAGGGGTTTGCTTTGGTCAAACCCCTTGTTGGTAATTAAAACTTGAAATGAAAGCAAATATGAATGGAGAATGATGAATGAACAAATAACAATGTTGTAACTCACCAAACCCTAGTGATAAGGTGCTAAAAATATGCTTGAGATGGCTGCAATGGATGTGACTCTTGAGTCTTGCTTGAATGATATTGATCTTGCATGAAATACTTGCTTGAATCATAAAATCCTACATCACAATTGTTAGTACAATAACAAACATGATGGATCAAATATTTGACATGATGATTGGCACTTGAATGCTACTGTAAAATACTTGATAGTCTTCACTTGAATGCTCTTGTGAACTCTCTTGAATGCTAGGTGAGAATATGAGTGAAAGAACCTTGTATTTGTACTCAATTATGAAAGAATTCCCAAAATTACAACACTATAAGCTGACATTGGATCTAGGACAATAAAATCTCGCCAAAGATTTAAATTAGTTTTGATTTTGAGTTAAATGGGACTCATTCACCACTCTGGATGAATCAGTCCCACCTAAGGAGACTCATTCACCCAGAATGGCAAATGAGTCCCACCTTAGCTTTTTGAGGTGGTTTTTTCAAGATTTTGATGTTTTAAAAGGTTTTATCAAGATTATCCTTGAAAATACACATAAATGAAGCTTGTGGATGTAAAATAAGGAAAATTAAAGCATAATAAAGCCCAATTACTAATGAAAATCCTAGAAAAGTCTAAAAGTGTGTTACAACACTTTACAACACTTTAAAATAAGGCAAGATTGATGAACACAAGAGGTTTATTAGTTTTATCTCATTAACAAGACTTTAGAAAAGTGTGAAAGTGTGTTACAACACTTAAAAAAGGTACCATTGATGTTCATTTAGTTGAAAAGGACCCAAGCCCTAATGTGAATATGTTAGGAATATTACAACACTAAATCAAGGCCAAGTTAAGGGGACCTTTTTTGTCATCACACCACAATATTTTTTTAGAGAGCTTAGAACTGAAATTATTCCCCAAATACACATAGAACTAGAAGAATGAAACAAAGAGAGAAAAACCAAATAAAAACCTTTCAGGTCAACATGGAAGAGACATGAATGTCTCAACGCCTTGCATCATCCCCAAAAGACAAAATCGAGACAAATGAAAAAAAATGAATATAGACAAAGAAAATATTTTGGATGAACATGGAAGGGACATGAATGTCTTGATGCCTTGTGTCATCCCCAAAAGAAAGATACAAGATAAATGAAAAAAAGAGAAAAGGTGAAAATATGCATGACATAGAGAAGAATGAATATACTAATAAAGGAATGTCACAAAGAGAGAGAGAACATCAAACAAAACATCACAGGGGATGATATTATGCACATGGAATCACACAAAAGAAAAGAAAATTAATAATGCAAAAGGCTTGTAAGGCACATGGGATTAAACCAAAAGAAGGTCATTTTCCTCCTAATCTCAATCTTTATAAGCGAAAGGGGGACAACAACAAATGCATTCCTAGGAGAATGTTATCTACTTCTTTCCCCTACTAAGTGCAAGACAATAATGAGCTGAGATAGGTGATGGGAAAGGTCATGTAATAGTGAGAATAGAATGTTCTACTACTATTACATGACAAATGGTGGAGAAGGATATGTTACACAATCATTGGATGGCAATCATTGCCATCAAAATGAAAGTTCTTAATGCTAACTTGAATGCATGACACTCATCAGTACTCTGTCTAAGAGTTCTATGGTATCAACAATGTGGAACTTTTGCATCTTTAGGATATAGTATTAGTTTGTCTTTCATTGGTGGTAATGTTATTAGTTCTTTGTTTAGAAGCAGTTGTAATTTCCTCTTGCTTTTAGGTGGCGGATAAGGAAACTTTAGCTTTTCTAACTTTTAGGGCCTCTTGTGCTTGCTAGATTCACCAAATGTTTTAATTGAATGTTGAGGAGGACCAAAGGTGATCCTCTCATCCTCTTCATTGTTATGAATCACTATTTTTTTTAGGAAGAAGAACATTCATATCCGGAGGAGAAACTAAGATCACCATACCATCATAGCGAAGCCTTAGGTATTCTTTAGGAGCACTTATGTTGTGAGAGGGATCTTGATATCCTAACTGCTTTTTGTTTTCATTAATTGGTATTTTCTCTAGGAGTTGATGAATCTCATGTTCACTTGTATCGCATCCTTGTTTACTCAAGATTGTGAATCCTTTTTCATATGTTTCTTCTAAATTGATGGGAGTGTCTTTATTTTGTTATCATAAAATGGTTGAGTATTTTCTTGTTTAGAGGAACTAGGCACACCTATTGTAGGGAACTTAGGTTCAACTTTTGTTTCAGGGTGTAAGTAACCAAACATCTAAAGAGGTGGTATCGTAGGGGGGTTTGGTTGTTTCATGGATGGGTAAAAGGATGCATTAGATTCAAGGTTGTTAAGGCAATCGTTTAGGAACTTATTCATGTTTTCATCATCTTCTCCAATCATGTCCACATCATGAGGACATGCACTACGAGTTGAGTGAGCATGATTGAGTTCAATTTTGTTAGGGTCAATTCCAAAAGCACAACTTGACACATCCACTAAGGACTTTAAGGACATCCAAAGATTTCTAAAGCTCATATCCATGATTCTAATTTTAGATTCTAAGCTATACAATAAGGTGAAATGAAATGTTCTAGATGCAATTTTTAATTTAAGGAATGCACAAGATGAAGTAATTTAAACTAGATGCAATGAATTGGATAAAACAAAAAAAAATCAAACTAAAATAGAAAGGAAATAACAACAAACAGAAACCTAGGAACAAAACTTGAAATGTCAGAAAATGCAGTTCAGAATGTGCATAGGGATTGATTTGCATAGGGTGGCGAATGAGTCCCAGGGATAATTTTTTTCAAAATTTTTAGAATTTTTCAATTGAATTTTATACTTTTTATGCTGTATGATCTAGATATGAGATGAAAATACAGACTCTAAATTATTTTTAGTAAAATGAGATACAAAAAAGAAAGTTATATGAGCTTTCATTAATGCAAAATTTGAAACCCTAGAATGCAAATTAACTAATGCAAAACCTAATGCAATGTTAATGCAAGCCAAATCTAGGATTGTAATGCACTCCAAATTAGAATTATGATATTCTAAATGCTGCTTCACCAAAATGAAAGGTGGAAAATTGGATGCTCTCCCACCTTTAGGTTTTAGGTACCTAAAAGGGGCAATTTTCACTTTCACTCAAGAACAAACCCTTGAGGTCTCAATGCAAAAGAGAAAGAGATCTTTCAAGAGGGTTGTTCTAGGGGCTTAATATGATCTAAAAAGGGGTTCACCACCAAGTTTAAACTTGGAAAAGACAATGAAATGCAAGATGAAATGAAAAAACCTAATCTAATGCAATAACCTACAAAATGACCTAGGAAAATATGTAGAACAAAACAAAAAGTCGCAAAATAGAATGTGTGCACCTGGAAATCTATAGAATGCTTAATGGAGCTTTGTAACACTGGAAAATCTAACCTTATTGTTTACTGGGACTCAATCTTCAAGATAGGAAAATCAGTCCAGTTTCTCTAAAACTTTGCAGGAACAGGTTTTAGAGAAAAGAGTATATGAATATACAAAATCCTGAAAACTGACTGGAACTAGGACTCATTCACCAAAAGTGATGAATCAATCTAGTTGGGCTTTCTTGCAACTTCAAAGGCTGATCCTGCTCTTCTCTATCTGCTTTGTCCTTCCCGACTAGTTTTCAGATCTGAATCTTTGATTGGCAACCTATAGGTGATCTCCAAAGTTCTCCAAGGCTTGATGATAACTTTGAAAATTTTGAATGATTTGTAAATTTCTTCGAATCTTTCTCCTTAGGAAATATACAACCTATTCCTGCAAATCGCAGACAAAGGAGAGGGAAAAAATGTTGTTGGATTAGTAGATAGGGGTTTTCCTTGGTCAAACCCTATTTTGGAAATCAATCCTTGAAATGAAATCAAATAAGAATGGAGAATGATGAATGAACAAATGACAATGTTTCAACTCACCAAACCCTAGAAATAAGATGTTGCAAATATGCTTGAAATGGCTGCAATGGATATAGACCTTGAATCTTTCTTGAATGATGTTGATCTTGAATGAAACACTTGTTTGAATCATAAACTTTACATCACAATTGTTAGCACATTAGAAAACATGATATATGAAATCCTTGACATGATGATTGATGCTTGAATGTTGCTCTAAAATGCTTGATAATCTACCCTTTGTTGGTTAACAGATTTGTCACCTAACTCTACATTCCC
Source organism: Sequoia sempervirens (assembly GCA_007258455.2). Taxonomy (NCBI): domain Eukaryota; kingdom Viridiplantae; phylum Streptophyta; class Pinopsida; order Cupressales; family Cupressaceae; genus Sequoia; species Sequoia sempervirens. The sequence goes on along the minus strand of VDFB02193867.1, from coordinate 329,080,042 downwards.
ATGCCCATAGAGGTGACAACATAAGAATAGTTGAATCAGTCATAATAGTGTTTTATGCCAATTCTCTGCTTGTTTTACAAGGTGGCAGCTACCTTCAAATATTCAATGAATTATTTTTAACTAATATCACCTTTAACCAAAAAGTAAATGAAAGGAAATTCTTTTAACTAGAAAGCTTTTAAAGGCATCCACACAACATCAAATATTGAAAACTTAAACAACCAAATCACCAAAACAATATTTGAGAAATATCTATGGCTCCATTACCATAAAATCTTTATTCACAGATAAACATTCCAGAGCGACAAAAATAACCTAATATCCATCATTCCAATAATAGATAATTCACTAGAAAAATACCCAGCATAAGCAGAATAAATCCACACACCATAACACAAAGATTATGCATGCATGAACTTCACCATTGTCTTTCTATATTGAAATAACAAAAAGTAGTAAAACTTAAAGATAACATAATTTTTTCTCTAATGAGTAAAACATTTTTTTCCCAAAAGATCCTTGCAGCCAATCATCAACCCCATATTTAAAGATTACAAATTTTCTTTGATAATGGTTTCTTGAAGACAACCATTTCAAAAATTAAAGTAAAAGTCTTTGAAGTATCAAGAGAGCCAAATTAAATAAAATAACATAACAACTAAAACTAATCAGTGGTCCCAGCTATGATTCACTCACTTCCAACTATCTCCATCTCTTGCTACTCTAGTAACACCTCCTATGCCTTTACTCTTTGCTTGTATTCTTGGTACTTCATGACAATTGCAATAATGTTTTTGCTTCCTAGATTCATGGTGATTTGCAGCCTTGTCCTCCATCTTGAAAGCGCACGATCTGACTCAACAATTGTTGCATAGATGTCACTTTTAGCCTTGAATGCACTTATATAGGTTTGTAAATTACTCAATTTTATGAATGAGTCTGTGGTGGTTGTCTCTACATCACCTACCTCATTATGATACACTTCTTTATATTTCTTTTATATGTCTACAACATATAGTATCTTTTCACCTAATTCATCTATGAAGTCCACTTCGAGGTCATTGAAATTATCCTTGATATTCACTAATATGTCAAAATATTTTTGTAACACTTTATTGATATCCTTGATATAATCCTCATATATTGACAATTTCCAGTCCAAGGAATCAAACCAATTAGGGTCAATTTCTATGGGATCATCCACCAATTTTTCCCTAATCAACAAAGCATGCTCCATGGAGAGCAATTCTACAATTTCCTTAGAAAGCACATATGTGCTACTATGTTCTCTTCTAATTTGTTGGAGTTTAGTTACAAGTTCCTTTCTTTTATCAAACACATTAATATAAAATTGCAGAAATTTATGAATGTAGAAAAGGCCATCTTGCTAAAGCTTTTCTATCCACTCATCGACAGATTTAGCATAACCTAAATTTTTCTTGACCCTATGCATAGTGTTAGAATCAATACCTTGAAAATTTGAGCTTGAGGCTTCCCTAAGGGTTGGAGTCACAATTGATGAAATAAAATTTCTTAAAGAAAGAATATTAGATTGTGACTGGAGGTTCTCCTTTTTTTGTTCCTTTTCTCTTTTAATCAATGAATTAATAGAGTAATCAACATGATAGACATCACATTCTAAAGTAGATGGCCCCATATCAATGTGAGTAACATTGTATTTGAACTATGTTATCTCATTTTCATTTAGGTCCTTTATAGGATCAGCGACTTCAAGCAGTTGATGCCCAAAAATAGAATCAGTGACCATCTATGACACCCTTTTAGCCTTTTTGGGCTTCTGGTGACCTTGTAGCAGCATAGCAATAGTATGTTTATGCCAGAGGAATGTACAACCCCTTGTTCATTTCTCTATGAAGCTCTTGGCTTCTGAGGAGAACCTGCACTTTTCTACCATTTTCCATTTAACTAGTTTGAAATTCTTCTCAAAACAGAAGAACAAACCTTTAAATCTGATACTTCATCCTCCCACCACTTAATTCTATACAAGGGCTTAGTAGTAGGGGTTTGATATGTGGGATCAATAATCACTAAATCTTCCTCCACATCTTCTAGAATATTAAAGGAGATACAAAAATTTTGTATATGCTTTAAGTTCAACCTCATATAGATTCTCCTTTGCAACTCACCTTCATTTGTACAGTCTTCCCAAATATCCTCAATATCTTGGCGATGTTCATAACTGCTAGCTCCATACTAATTTTGTTTAACATAGCCCTTGCTATCAAAATTAGTTCTCGCTAACAAATATTGAAAATAAAACTCATTCAGGGGTTTCTCTACACCCCTAGAAATATTATTACTTTTACAGGAAAATGAAGGCATGGACAATGGAAAAACATACCCCTTCTTTCCCGTATTTGAATATTTAACATTCACAATGGCCATCTACTGAAAAAGTTCAAGAAAAATAAGAAAATCACTTGGATAACGAAGCAAGCTCAATAGAGCCTTCTCAAAACCTCCAATTCTAAGATAAGTGAATTTGTTGAACTGAATATTAAAACTTCCAAATCACATTACCAGGGAAGCCAGGGTATGTGCAGGATCATCATGGCAAAAACAGGCCCTTAAGTGGCAAAAAATTTAGAAAAATCAGAGTTAGGCAACTTGACGTAAAAATTTGAATAAGTTATCTATATTATTTCAAAAATATGTGAGAATAGAAGTTGTAGAAAATTGAATTAGTTTCTAAACTACTAGGTTTGTTTTTAAAAAATAAATATGTTTGGTGAAAATTTGAAATTTCAATGCAGTGGTACTTAAATTTTAGGGAAAAAATAAGAAGTAGGTGTCTATCTGATCACCCTAACCACAATAAAATGGTAATAATTTTTTATAATATTTTAGATATAAGTAGAAGATTCATGCCCCAATGTGATGCATATTTTTTTGGAATTTTTTTCAAAGTAAATAATTAATTATCAATTTTTTATTACAATTTTTTTAAAATATAAAAAATCGTATGTCTGACCACCTTAACTTGGTCAAAACTTCATGAAATTCAGTTTTTCTTTTTTTAATCCTATAGTATGCGAAACATAGAATGTGACGCATGTCTTGGATTCAAAAAATGTGATACCATTTGAAAGCTATAAATATTTTTCAATCAACTTATCAATCAAGACTTTAGTTGTAATTTGATTAGAAAATGAATAATAATTACTTATTAAATTCAAAGTAAAACATAATTTATATTGGTGGAAATCTAAGAATCTCCTTTAAAAACCCTTTTTGTTTCATCAATTTTGGGTAAAAAAATAGTCGTCAACCACATACCCATCATATTGCCACTTTTTGGCCCATCATGATCTTGCACATACCCGCCAATTTAGGTGAAACCTAAAGCTTAGGGTTTCTACCAAGTCTTCTTATAATCTCCATCAAGAATGTGTCATTTATGTGACAATATCTCTCATTCCAACCTACTTAGTGAGTTGTAGAAAGTTTCTATACACAAGTGTTCCTAGTGTTGGAGACCCTTGTGGTTCCAACCCTGCCCAAAAAACCTCTTGACAGGCTAAAATGTAAACCAAGTATGAGCACATATGGAATGCAACAGTTTTCCAAAAAATAATCATTTTCTCATTTAAGTGATAACTAATAATCTCAACCTAGTCAATGAATTTTTTTTCACTACAAATCACCAAAGTGAATCGACACATCCAAAATTCAAAAGAGTTTGAATATGCATTTCCAACTACATCATGCAACAGGGTGATAGCATCCAAAATTTCATCCTTAAAATGGACCCTTTTAAGTTTTGAGGGTAACTGAGACTTACCCTTTTTCTCAAACTTCAACCAATTCTTTCCAATGGAATTTCTGCACCATTCTTCATTCATTCTGAAAAACTCATCGCCAATAGCTACAAAAAAAATTTCCATAGTTTCCCTCTCTGGAATGCTTAATGTGCGGAAAATGACTTCAAGAGTGATTCTCACAATGACAAACTTGTCCATAGCTCTAATTTCTTGAGTCTTTGGAATGTATCCCCTCACACACACAATTACTAGGTCGATTCTTTGCATGGGTTCTGGAAAACTTCCTGTGCATATCAAACTACTTTGCAAAATTTTATCTCCTAGGGGCGTTTTGCTATTTTTCTCCAAGCACACCAAAAAATCATCCAAATTGAGGTGCTCGATTTCAGTGTCCCTCGCGCTAGACCAATGATTTTGAATTCCACTCTGCATGAGAAAAAATCCACGAAGAAAGAATGTGTTTAATTTAAGAAGTATTGGTAGAGAATAAGAATGTGGGCTAAATGAATTAATGAATACTTTGCCACCCAACTTAAGTTGTTACTTTGACAGGACATGCATTCAATGTGGCATTCAATTTCATTCCTTGAAAAGATATCCTTTAAACCTGCATGCTCTTTTGAAAACCCTAAAAAGACAACTCAAGGTTATTGTGTACATATCATTTAATGAGATGGTAGTGCTTTTGAAGACAGAAAAATCCACAATGTCGTGTGGTCACAGAAACTTGGAACCTTAGAACTAAAGTCAGGAGTTTCAAAGTTTTGAAAACTTCCAACCCACCGACTTCAAAGACAACCAACAAAGGCTTGCAACTCAACAAAAGGGAACGAAGTCGAACAATTGAGAAGTTATGAAACTCGAAGGGCTAGTGACCAAGGTTATGAAAAATACAAAACCCGTGACTTTAAGCAATTGCCAAGAGAAATACACAACAAGGCATTGAAAAATGAATGAGGAAAAATACGTGAAAGGATTAAAGAGGGGAGATTTAAAATTGCTAATACTAGTTTAAAAGTTATAGATAACACCCTTGAATGCTCTTGAAGATACTTGAATGTTATTGTGAACTCAAACTTGCTATTAGAATGCTCATTGAACTTGCTAGGTGTAAAATGACAAAAAGATACTTGTATTTATACTCAATTATGTAATAATTCCCAAAATTACAACATTACAAGATGACATTAGATCTAGCAGAATAAAATATTGCTAGAAATTTGAATTTATTTTAATTTTGGGCTACATGGGACTCATTGTCCTAAGGTGGCTAGTAGAAATTTTAATTTTTTTGAAAATTTTAGGTTAATATTGCCTTGTTATGAGTTCGAGCCTATGTGTCTAGCGGTAGGTTTATGGTTTTGGTCTAAAAGTTCTCGTTTACTAATTTTTCATTTTAAACCCTTGGGCATTCTATTTTTGCATTGACCTGCCGCACCCGGTTACTAGTTACCCAAGTTTCCACTAGAGCCACTAGAATCATTATTTTCACTAGCCCCTGGGGTTAGGTTTTATTGTCACTGAGTGTCTTTTCATTGCTTAAATTTTCCTATGGTCAGGCTAAAATTTCATTTTAAACAACTTAAGTCTTAAATCTTCATTTCTAATGGTCTACTCGTCGACGACCTAGCCGGGTCCCATTTTAAGACTAAATTTTGTGCACATGTAGGTATTACTACCCATCAGATTAGTAGGTTTGATCTAGACCATTCGTCGCCAACCTCGTACGAATAAATAATGATTTATTCAAAGCTGTGAGGTTAGAGGGTGATGGATGCATGTCCCGATGCAGGTGTGGGGCCTAGTCTCCAATATCATACCTGATGTTGTGAAGCTCCAAATCAATGACTGAGAAGGAATGCTAGGAGTTAATATCACCCATTCCCTGCCAACCTTGCATAGATAAAATAATGCTTTATTCAAAGTCGCGGGGTTACCGGGCTTGTGATACATGTGTCTTTGCTTATGCCTAGAAGATGGTGGTGGAGCTCAGGGATGGATGATTTGGAATCTAGTTGGCCCCATGCTATTGGTTGAATGATTAGAGAGTGATTGTAGATGAAATTCAAAACTTTCTAAGTTAATCTGAGTCATTTGACACACCACTTCACTTGGGATATCAACGACTATTGTTTAAAGCTAGAGATATGGACATAACAATCATTTTGCTCCACGTGAGTAAGAATTAATGGAAGAAGATGCTTGCAGGATTAATTAAATTTGATCCTGATATGTGTTAATGATTACTCTCCTCTAATCATTGAGGATGATATGCAAAATTTTATGCACCTGGGAGATTAACGGTCTTGATGTAGGAGCCACGTTGAGGTGATCTTCTTCTCGCTCATGTCAGTTTTTCAATGAGCATTGATGATCAACATGTTCAAGCTACCCAAAAAATGAGAGTTGATAGCCTTTTTCCTTTCACCATTGTAGTTAGAAGCTCAAATTTCTAAGTCTATGAAGAGAGTGGTGATAGTTTCATAAAAACTAGTGAAGGATCAGCTTGTGGTTATGAAGTCTTATTGCTCTCAGCTTATTTTTAGTGAAAATGAGTAAGCCCACTATATTAGTTTCCCCAATATGAAGGTCTCAAAGACTTAGCTTGCAAGAGTCACATGATGACATTCTTGAGAATGAACAAGGCACACCTTGAGTTCTTGTGACTCCAAAGGAGGAAGGCAAGATGAAGGCCTATGGTAAGAAATCTGTGCAGGTTAGTGTGAAGAGCAATTATCAGTTGAGGAGCTGAGTCATTATAGGAGAAGTGGTCAGGCCTAAAGAAAATGATCATGTGAATATTATGAGGGAGGTAGGGAGGATGATTAAGTATAATTGAGCTTATATGGGGAAACATAGTTCTCCCATTGAAATCTCAAATGGTCTGACGGATAGTATGACCGAAATTGAATCAGGATACCGCTATTAATTACTCACAATGGGTAATTTGAAGGACACTAATGAAGATGAAGTGCTGGCTTCTCTATCCTTTGCTAGGAAACAGAGTGGGTGTGTGTATTCTGGCTATGATTGAATGGGATGGTGTTTGGGTCCTTGTTTTTGTATTTTGGTGATAATACTACTTTGGTGGAATTTTGTGATCTTTGTGCTGACTAGGGTACCTTTGGACTGATTTCATGAAGAATCTATTTGTTTAATGTGGACGTGGAATATGGAGACTTGAAAGCAGCTAACTATGTTTTTGGGGGTCTCAGTTGATTTCTCTTCAGCAAATGGTGTGAAATTTTTCTTTCCCCTATTCTACAAATGATTACATGTAACCATTCAGTGAATATCGCAAATGAAGATGAAATTAGTTTTGAAATGAAATGTAACTATAATTTAGTCGGATGCTTGTTTCTCTGTTGTTCTATAAAAGGGATTTCATGGCTCATTGAAGGGGGTTAGAATTTTGAGTCTTAGAATGTTTTGGGTGAAAAGCTAAGCTCAAGAAAGAACATATTGTAAAAAAAAACTAATGAACAAAATAGTAAGAAGTCTAGGGTATGAGTCGATTGTATGTAATGATCTTAAAATAGTTTTATAGAAGTTGTAGATATGGAAGAAACTCTTAGTTTTGAAACGTATACTCTCCTATGTAATTCCCTTGAAAATTATAAATGAAATGGTTAATGATATTTTTTTTTTAATTCAAATGCTTTAATTAAATGTGTGGGTTTATTTTTTCTTCAATTCAAAGAATTGACTAAAGGCTTGAATAAGGTCATAGGTTTGGGAGAGAAGAGCATGTGATTTGGTACGAAGTTATGTTTTAGACATAGTGAGTTGAATACTACAAAGTAGTATGACACTAGTCCATCAATTTCTGAGTTAAATGGCTAATATATTACTTATTTGAAAATTTGACTTCATTTTCCCAAATGATGAAGCATTGGTCTCTTCATTAGGTTATTTTAAAAATAGATGAGTTGGTAATGCACCTAACTAGGGATTTTGAATGAGAATGAAATTTATTAAAAACTTTCAATTACAATGTATGAATCTAAAGTATCACCTAATTCCTAGCAAATAGATAGTAATTTTCTCAAAGGTCTACCAAATCTTTAATGAATTACGTCTATTTTCATTTAATAGGAATTGATTTGTGTATAGAAGTGTCCTCAATCAAATGAGTATCACATGAACATGATAAGGGATACACTTCACAACACTTTAGAAATGTATCATTTAAATCCATTAGTTCACAAGGGCCCAAGACCTAATGTGAATGTTTCCACCACATTACAACACTAAATCAAGGCATAATTAAGCTCAAATTCACAAGGATGGCCCAAACAATTGTGAAAATGTCTCTAATGACATTTTTTGATGCTACATATGTGTTTTGATTATTGGTTGGATTATGACTAAATGGTTTAACATAATACTGATTCACCCCTTCTCTTAGTATTCTGGGTGTTCAACATATAATTAAAAATCATAATAACTAGCATACATGCAGAATGAAAAGTATTTAATCTACAAAAATGGGAAGAACAAAATATGCAAAGTATGGTACCAGATGAGTGAAGCCTCGACCTTGGACACTAGTGCAACATGAAGACACCTTGTGCACCTATGTTTTCATATATATGTATCAGGCCCAAAAAACTACTATAGTGAGGTCCTTTATTTGTTTAACCAATCCAACACCTACACACATGGATATGAGGAAAAATGTTGGGGATGTATAGGGGTTTAACTCATTCAAACCCTCACTTTGGTTTTTCCACCTTCACAAATAGCTAGACAAGTTAGGAATGGATAAAATAAAATAGACATTTGATAGAAACAAATCCTACTATAGAGGAGAACCCCTATCAAGATTTAAAATACACTAGATGAGATAAAATTAATTATGCTAATAGATAAGATTGATGAAAGATAAGCAAGATAACATTATCGGTAGCTATGACCCCTCTCTTGAGATAATAGATATGATGAGATTGCTTGCAAGAGGATTCTCTGTTGGTATAAGAGAATTTTGATAGAGTTTTAGTAAGAATGAGAAGTAGAGAGCTCCAACTAGAAGAATGATAAAAAAAATTGAGAGTGTAAAAGACTTGTCCAAAAAAAATTCAAAATGAGAGAGAAGATAGTTTTGTTTATAGACTAGGAGAAAATAGCTATTACAGTCGCATTTGGGCATTGGGACATGCATCACAAATAGTTTGTACGAAATATTTCCATTTGAATCTTGGATTTTAGTGAGACATTTTTGCACCATGAAGATGCCTTCATGTTGTGCTATATTTTGAACAATTTCCTCCAAAATTCAAACCACAAGCTACAAATTCTTTGTCATTTCCATCCATGAAATAAAAAACATGAAATTTTAATATGGATTTTTTCATAAATACACTAGAAACCATGCATGTGAAATTGACCTAGGCTGCAATTTTTGACACTACATAAAGATATCAATATTTCTAGTATATCTAGTATAGAAGAAAATCTAGTGAACTTTGATCTAATTTATTTTTTAAAATGATTAATTAATTTAATTAGGTTATATATTTAAATTTCTATCTAAAGAAAATAGGGGATGAATAAATAAAAATTAAAAATCAATTGATTACAATGGTTGAAAGAAACCTTCCCTAGTCTGACAAGATATTTAAATGATATAGGAAAGGGGTTGTATAGTAAAACACCAATACCCCACAAAAATATTTTGAACAATTTAATAAACCAATTTTAGATGAATAATTTCAACTTATTAAAGAAGGATAAATCATGCATATATATTTGACGATTATTAGATATTTAAATTTCATGCATATATATTTGAAGTTAAATAATATATTAGCTATTTAAATTTTAAGAGCAATTGAAAAAGTTGCAACGAATTTGAAAATAATTATGGATCTTAACTATTTTTCTAAAAATTATGGTGCATAAAATAAAATATGAAGAAATCACATTATTTGCAGTTATTCTAGAGGTGGTAGTCACATGGAAAAGTTTTTTTAAAAGAGGAGGAACAATGAAAGGAAATAATACTAGTCTAATAAAGATATTTTTAAGGAATTAAATATGGATAAAGATAGTTCCATGAACATCTCCTTCAAAAGAAAAGTAAAATCTATCATGGAGGTAATCTATCGAAAAAATAATAAATCTAGTGTTAAGGGGTGTATAATTTTCTTAGAATATAATATAAAAATTATTTTAGAAATTATTTTAGTGTTACTAGGGATAAATCTTTGTTTTTTTTAATTTTAATCATGGGAAGAATTAAAATAAATAAAATACCATTAGTAATAAAGTGATTTTTTTAGTTTTAGGAATAAATATTGTTAGTTTAACAAATGGGATTTTGAAAAATATTTCAGTAGTTGAAAAATTAGGGGTGAATCTTATTTTAGTATATAAAATTTCTCAAGCTAGTTATGGGTTTGTTTTCATTACTAACCAAGATAACATTAGATATAGAAAAGACCCATGCAATTTGATTTCTATTGGTAGAGTTGATCATAAATAGAGTCTATTTTTTTTAGTTTTATTGATGATCAATGGAAACTCTCCCATGATTTTATTTCTTAGAATGATTATATATCAAAACTTTGGCATGGTATAATTGGACATACAAATTATAGAAAGTTACAAGAAATGGTTAGAATGAATATGGTTAGAGGATTAATTATGTGTACTTAATGTGAAGTAGGTTATCCTTCATTTTTGGGATATAGGTACTTTCATTTTATTGGTGATTATAGAAAGAATGTATTTTTTTCTCAAAAATTAAATTCTATGTGTTTATGGTATTTCAAAATTTTAACTTGGTATGATTTGAACAAAATCAGAAAAAAGAATTAAATGCTTCAAGGTAGACAATGGGGGTGAATATTGTAACTATGCATTTGAATCATTTTATAGAAATTAAGATATGAAGGTTCAAGGAATAGTTTCATCTAACCCTCACCAAAATGGGGTGAGTGGAGATATGAATAGAGGTCTTCTAGAAATGAATCATTGTATGTTGCATTTTAAATATTTACATAATAAATTTTAGGGTTTGGCTATTCATTGTATTGCACATATTATGAATAAAATCCCCACTAAAGTCCTCATAAATGCCACCTTTGAAGAAATATGGAATGGAAAAAATCCTCACATTAGATACTTTAAAGCATTTGAATGTATTTCTTGGGAACACATCCTTGATGAGAATAGAAAAGGTTACAAGAAAAGATTCATAACTATTTATATATAGGTTATAGTGAAGAATTAAATACAACTAAGTTATATGATTTGGAAACAAAAAGGTTCTTTATTAGTAGAGCTGTAAACTTTAATGAACGTTCAAAAATTGCAACCAGTTCTTTTCACTTTGCAATAAAAAATAGTTTTAAATTCTTAGATATTCTACAAGTAAATGAATAATTTGTTGATGAGGTCAATGTGTGCTATACTAAATGTAATTTTATTGAAATTTAAACAAATAATACTTGTTACCAGCCCTTTTTTTAGGTAGAGATAATGAAAAACATTTAACTAATTTTAATACAAGATGTGCTGAAGAGATATATAGGAAATTCCAAAAGATATAAGGAAGGAATAGGAGTTATCTCATGCCCAAAGTCCCATAGATAAATGAGCCAATTTAAAATGAGAAAGTTAGATGGAAGAATGTATGGGAGTGAGTCATGCAAAAGGAATTTGATGCATTCCTAGAGAACAAGACTTCAAAATGTGTTCCTTGACCCAAACATAAGAAATATATTGGTTAAAATAGTTTTACAACACAAAATTCAAATCAAACGGAGCTATCAAAAAATTTCAAGGTTGGATTGGCTGCTCATAAATTCAATCAAAATGAAGGTATTGATTATAAAGAAACATTTTCTCTTGTTATCAAAATGAATATAATTAGAGTTATTCTTTCTTTGGATGGTGATTTTTCATAGCACATTCATCAAATGGATGTTAAAAAATTATTCCTTAAATAGAGATTTAAATAAAGAAACATATATGTATCAACCACCAAGTTTATTAGGTCAGGAACATTCTAACCTTGTTTGTAGATTAAATATGTTACTTTATGGTCTAAACAAACAATAAGAGAATGAAATGAAACTATTGGTATCTACTTTTAGCTTAATGGGCTTATAAAGTGTAAATTTGATCCAAATATTTATATGAAAAATAAATCAATATTAGATTATTCCAATTAAAATTTATGTAGATGATTTATTCATTGTTGGATCAGATATTTGGTTAATCAATGATTTCAAATCAGATCTTAAAAGGACATTTCATATGAGTGATGTGTACTAAACTATTTTCTTGGTTTAAAATTTTGTTGGCTGCATGATGGATTATCCATCTCACAATCAAAATATGCTTTTGTTCTTTTAGAAAATTTTAACATGATTGAATGCAAGCTAGCTTCTACTTCATCTTAATCTCAATTCAAGGTTACTAAAGTATGTACTTCCTAAATGGTAGATGTCACTCTATATGGAGAACTTTTACCTATCTTGATTTATCTAACACATTCCATATCAAACATTTATTTTTTAATCAATATAGTATGCATATTTGAACTTAAAGAAAATCATTGGTTTGTTACAAAAATAAATTTGTGATACATTCATGGAATAATACACTATGACATCCACTATGAATATAAATCCTCAATTTTTTTGATTAGATTTATAATTTCATATTATAATGATGATATCAATGATAAAAGATCTATTGCTTGTTATTTTTTTCAACTTGGATCACACCTTATTATATGGAGTAGAAAACAAATACATTATTGTGTTCATGTGAAGAAGAATATAGAGAAATAAAAGAAGTGAGAGAAGAAGCAATTTGGACTTGAAATATTTTATTTGAGATTAGTTCTTTTGCAAATTTATGCTACTACTGTGTATTTTGATGATGAAAGTGTTATACACGTTGTCAAAAATCTAGTTTTTTGTGTTAAAATAAAGCATATTAAGATTGATGTTCACTACATTTGAAATATTATTCAAGAAACTATTATCAATCTCCAAGTTTGATCAAGTGATGAACAAACAATTGATGTATTTACTAAGACTATGATTGAAGTAAAAATTTTATAATTATGAAGACTAGAATCCATACATATATAAGATTGGTTCACTAAAAAATAAATCTGTGATGCATTCATGGAATAATAGACTGTGCCATCCACTATGTCTATAAGTCCATAATTTCTTTGGTTGGATTTATGATTTTAGGTTATAGTGAAGATATTAATGATAGAGCTGGTGGTTATGTTTTTCAACTTGGATCACACATTATTATATGGAGCAGAAAACATAAAAAAAAAAATCATTTCATTATCTTCATGTCAAGCATAATATAGAGAAATAAAAGAAGTGAGAAAAGAAGCAATTTGGACTGGAAATATTTTATTTCAGCTTGGCTTTTCGTAAAGTTATGCTGCTATTTTGTATTGTGATAATCAATGTGTTATATATGTTGCCAAAAATATAGTTTTCCATGCTAGAAAACAGCATATTAAGATTTATGTTCACTACACTCGAAATATTATTCAAGCAATTATTATCAATCTCCAACTTTGTTCATGTCACGAACAAACAGCTGATATATTTACTAAGAATATGATTGAAACCTAAATTTTAAAGTTATGAAGAATGTTTAGCATATTAGAAGCGAATATTTAGGAAGGATATTAGTATAATATTGCTCTCTCCTTTATATCTTCTTTGTATTGGTCTAACCAATCTTAAAGAGGAATGATAAGGGAAGGTAATATTGCTTAGGACAAAAATAAGAACTTTCTAATCTCTCACACTACAAGAACATTCAAGATTTGTAGATAAAGAAAATTAAAAATATAGAAACCTTGAGAAAATAATTTTTTTCATATTTTACATTTTTTAATCATAAATATGAGGCTCATTATTGCAGAAAGAACTACAGTATATTGCACTGGATTGAATGTAATGCAAGCCAGATCAATATAATTGCTTCCCTCGCCTATTGCACTTTGTTTTGTGCTCTATTTTAGACTATTTGTGTTTTGTGCTCTATTTTAGCCTATTTGCTGCTGTTATTTTGTTTTTATTGTTGTTTTTGGACCTGTTTTTACAATGATAGCACTTATGTTTTCTACCAATATATGTTTGGGGCCCTTAACACGTGGCATTGTCCTCTTCTTACATTTCTTCTTGAATCCATCAGGTTTCGTACAGGATACTTCTGTTTGCGTTCTTACTCTGTATACGAATAAAAATCAGAATTAACAGTGAATTCTTTTGTTTTAATAAATGATTAGTTATAACGCTTAACACTCTTTTTCCTCCAAAATGACTTATGCTGACTGTAAACGTTAAATATGAAGTAATGCCTACGCCAACATGATAATATAATGTCTGCATCCATCGACACCGATGAAATCTTTCTAAAGCTGAGTTTTATTGGATCCAAATTTATTGCTTACTATAGGAATTTAGAAGCATATCTCTGTTAACAATGTGTACATCTCAGTAACAGTATTATTTCTATTAGTGGGCAGCTAGTGACACAAATTCTATTGAGGTTACCTTATCAAGGTCCTGGTTCACTTTATGCGTGTTTACTCTGATTAGGTAGTGATATTCAGGTACAATGATTTATTCGTGTTCACTGGCTCTTTTTGTCTCATAGTTGTTTGTATGGCTGGCAGATGTGGATGTAACATAATGCTTCTTCTGTCTTTACTTGTCTTGATCATGTAAAGTATATTTGTCAGAACCCTAGAGTGAGACAAGTTAAAGCCAAGTATGCCCTGGCTGATCGACGCTACATCATACGTACTCTGTCTCATTCTTTAATCCTTGATACTTAAAATTTATACTAAAGAACATTTAATGGCTCCTTTCTGGAAGTCAGTAGAATTAAAGAACATTTAATGGTTCTTTTGTGGAAGTAGGTAGAATCCCTGTCTTCACTTGTGTTTTTTCGTTGTGGCCATTTTTGTCATTGTCTTACAGTCACTGCACATTTTTCGAGTTCATTGTTTATCTCAATTGCTTGCTTGCTTTCTCTTTAATGGTTGGTGGCAGGTTAATATCATTTGGTTACATCTTATCCATATAATCTAGTTAATATGGTCGTTTTCATAAGTGGGTACTCTCTTAAACAAAATGGAATCCTAAACGTGAGATTTTATCTTAAAGAAAAGTGAAGAGGATAAATGAAAGTGGGCAACAACTCATGGAAGCTTTGTAAACTGTTTTTAAAATTGATTAAAATATTGCAATAAATGTAGATTTTTAAATATAATAACCTATAATAATAAAAAAGAATTATGTTGAAAGTTAAGATTTTTAAATAAACTTAATATATTTTAAAATATAATAATCTATAAATTATATTTTTTTTTTATGTTTATGAAAGTTAACATTTTTAAATAAAATTACTATACTTTAATTTATACATATCAGATTGAGGTTGAATCTGTTTATTGTCATACATTTGGTATGTTTATATCAATTTATTATCCTCTCAAATGTGATAGAAACTTTTATTTAGAATGAAATTATTTATTCAATTTTTAATTTTTTTTTTAAATTTAAATAAATAAATATTTAAGAATATAGTATATATATATGTATGTACACACACACACACACACACACACATATATATATATATATATTATATAAAAATGTAATCACATGTGGTCTTATCTAAATACTTCATAATTATGTCCCATATGATATAATTCTACCTATGTTTGTTGTATGCCTCCATAAATTTTGCCTCTACTGCAATATGTGAATTGGGATCAATATAGTTATAAAAAACACGTTTAGGAATTTTCTATCCTAACATTGATTTAGCATACTTCCTTGCACCTTCAAACACCTTATTGATCTTTATAATTTCAATAGAAATATTTGAAGACATAATATGTAATATTCTTAATGAAGAACTTTCTACTAGGTCCTTTGATTTGATGCTTTAAATTCTTGAATACTTCTTTAAATAAAGATATGAGAGATGATGCTCCAATATCATGAAAATGTGTAGTAGGAATCATCTTTAAATATGACATCATAAATTTCAACCTCAAAATTTACAAGTAAATTTTGATAAAAAAATGGTCTATATTTAAATGGAATCAAACCAAGAACATCAAAATAAATTATTTGAATAATTAAATATGATCATTCCTATAACTTGTTTCGAAGACAAACTTGCATCCCCAATTTTGACGAAAGAAGGCAAATAAGTAAAAGACATGTTGCATGTGGACCATAGGAGTAAATCTTAATAATGGACAATAGAAAATAGAAAATTTCAATAATAGTATGTAATAAAATTCAGAAAGTTGAGCACCCTAATGATATAATTTGTCCCAAAGGCAATGTGAGCATAAAATAGCTAGAGGAAAGTCTGAAGTATATACTTTTCTTCTTCATTGTTTCCTCTATTTCAATGTGCATGTGAATTTACATGAGTTGAGTACTTTCTTAATTAAGATAAGGAAATAAAGTATCAAGAATATTTTAAAATGATAGATCTAGATAAACATTAATCTATCCATACTTTTTATGAGTATACATCTAGGAATACTAATGTATTATAAGTACCCGCACTAACCATGGTCATATAATTTTTCAATGATGAAGATGAATAAATAAGCCACTCTAATATGATTCTAAGTAATATAATGAGCTGAGTATGTACCATGACTAGTAAATAGGAGGTTAAGAAGTTCTTAGCTTTTAGCAATGATGTTTGTTCGCATGATTATTTTAAACTATTTAGATGCATTAAAAAACTTGTCCTAGAATATGAATATTAGATTTGAACTATAACTGTTTTAGTATATGAGTTACATAAATAGTATAGTTAAACACAATCACATGTAATATTATCTAGGAATTTCATGATTGTATATAAAAATAAACATAAAAAATGTGTGGATTTTTATTGGGAAGTTTTTTAAAATATTAATTTTTCTTGTTTGTATTAAAAAAATTCTATGAAAGACTATCTCCAAACAGTCCAAAACTAACTTGACATAGAGATCTATGAATAAATAATGAACAAAGTGAACTATGCATTTTGGAGCAAGCAACGCCAACTTGCAAGATCAAAGCATTCCAAAAATGAAAATATACAAGATAAAATATTATCATACAAGAAAAAATTACGAAATGTACAAATGTGCCTTGCATGTAAAGGCAAGCATGAGAATGTAAGAAGATGTGATTTAAATTTTGACTACACCTCCAAAGATGAGGCACATGTAGGACACTAGAAACAAGTATGGGAACGCATGCAAAATCTACATGAGGTGAGATAAAAGGTAAAAATTCTCTCTAGGTAAGCTTGAGCTTAGTATGCATAAGACCAATTACATAGAATAATAACTAGATAGGTAAAAATACTATCCACTCTAACACCCTCGTAAGTGATACTTAGGGAAATAGATAAGAACTGAGAAATGACTACAACAACTGAGCCTAATAACATTTTCTTGTGTACAAGTAAAAAGGATTTCATAAGTAGAGAAAAATTGAAACACTTATCAATAAATATTCCTCTCCAAAAAAGGGTCCATACAAAGGAATGGGGAGTCAAGATATCCCAAGGAAAATTTATTTTACCCCAAGTATATGCCACAACTCTAGATAATGAGGTGATACTAAAGGTCTAGTGAGGATGCTTGCAACCTAATCCTATGTAGATAAACACTCTAAGGAGAAATCGAAATCATAGATTATCTCTCAAATGAAATACATGTGTATTTTAATGTTCTTTATGCTCTAGTTCTCAACTAGGTCATGAGAAATGGGAATGGAACTTTGTCATGAAACTAAAGAATAGTAGATTGTGTGATGTGCAAAAAATGGATCTAGGGTCTA
The DNA here is from genome assembly GCA_007258455.2 of Sequoia sempervirens. NCBI lineage: Eukaryota > Viridiplantae > Streptophyta > Pinopsida > Cupressales > Cupressaceae > Sequoia > Sequoia sempervirens. Next base: position 329,062,398 of record VDFB02193867.1, on the reverse strand, counting down.
AATTACACTTTCTCCTCATCACAAATGGAAGGAAACAAAAATGATCGCAAACACCCACTTGGCTACTAACCTCAATGGATGATCCATAATGGAGGATAAAGGTTTTGGTTCTTTCCTTTAGGGTTGATTGACTAATTCATAATCTATTAAATTAAATGATGTAAATGTATGCCTAAGTTAAGTATGTAACTATAGTGAACTATTATGATTTAAGGAAAGAACAAAACAAAAACATAGAAAATAATTATAGAACAATTGAGTGCAAAGATAGAGGAACCTAACAAATGAATATGAGCTAAAACTGGTTGGAAAAGGGGTGTTGGTGACCTAGACATCGAAATGTAGACCTTACAATTATAATTCAAATATCGAATGAACATTTTCTATATGTTCTTCCTTTCTACACTTAGTGAAAAAACTTTGTAGATATCACTAATTAATTCCACTATCCCTAAGTTTTTGACATGTGAAGTTTGAATGCTTGATTGAGCAAGTAGGTCTTCAATTATTTTCCAAATTTTCTATAGATCTATCATTTGCACACAAGAGAGGATAGAAAGGTTTGTCTCATATAGGGGCTTGCCTAAGTCAGACCTCATTTTTCTAGTTCTACCTCCACAAAGGCTATGGTGATGTAAAAGAGTGCTTACCCTAGGTTGGGTAGAGGAAAATGGATAAAAGAATGATAAATTGATAATTGTTACAACTTACCACTTAGACGTACATTCTTTGATTGATTGAAGTCATTGTACTCATCACCATCAAGGAAATTTGGATGCTTGATTTCAAGTCCTGTAAGTGTTTGTTCTCAAAAAACAAATGAACAGAAAACATGAAAAACTCACATATAAACTCTACTAACTATTGTCTTGACATTTTTTAGGATACTCAATTGTGATTCCAAAGTACTAGGATTTAAAATGGTGGAAAAAACTTGTATTTATATGCATTTCTCTAATTTCCCATAAAATTAATTACAGAAAGTTGACAAATAAATTTAAATTTCAAACTATTAAAATGACGAAAATGACATTTAAATTAGGGCCAAAATAAGTTGGATAGGGGTGCTAGAGCCCTAGTCAAAAGCGATTTTGAGTATTTAAGTGCCATTAAATAAAAATTAATCGATAATATTCCCAATTTAACTCCTATTTTCTAAATATGATCATAAAATGGGAAATTTGAGAGCCCAAATGAGTCTAGAAACATAGGGGGAGCTAAACCTAGTGTGAAATTGTCAAGGGTGATAATTTACAACAATACAAAATGATCAAGTGTTAAGAAAAACTCTATCATAAGGTATTGAAGAAATAAAACCTCTTGGATATTAATTATTATACTTTGGTACTCAATCTTAGTAGATGATAATTCAATGGAAGATTACTTCTTGAAAAATCATGTACATTGGATAAGAAACACACTAAAATTATACCCAAAAAGTGGACATTTGTGAGTCACCATCACCAACCTAATTTAAGTTAGTCAAACTTATTAACTGAGAACCTCTTGGTATGTATTAAGTGCTAAAATGTGTGGCTCCCATAACATACTTAAAAATATTCTAGGCTACCCTCCAATTACTCTCATGAGTACCATAAATAAATGAGAGAGGACCCCAAAAAAGAAGATGATATCAAGGTGATTGTGGGTCAAGTACAAAATACTATGAACTAAATTTTTATATAAAGTATCATTAACAATAGGTTTAGTACAACAAGTAGTCAAAGTATTGTGGGAGTAGGCTTATAATCAACTGGTATGATAAATCAAGTAAGAAATTCAAAGGAAATGGCAATTATTTTTTAAATTATTGTGATGTGAGATACAAAAAGAGTATTAATTAAATAATATGATTAATTAATTAAGTGATGGACTTTAGGTAAAGGGGACTATATTAGGTAAATGTTAAAATGTCGACAATGACATTCAAATTGGGGCCAAAATAGGTTAGACAAGGTCACTAGCACCCTAGTCTACACCTCTTTTGGGTCTTTATATATCATTAAATAAACATTAATTGATAATTCAAAATTTAACTCTAATTTTTTGAATATGGTCGTAAAATGGGAAATTTGAGAGCACAAATGAGTCTAGGAACATAAGGGGGAACCAAACCTAGTGTGAAATTCTCAAGGGTTACAATTTATGATGCAACATTTAGCACCAACTTTAGTGAGAGTATGCACATATGGTCATATTAAAACTAGAGTAAGGATAAGACAAGAAGGGTTTTTTTCATCCAAATATTGGAGAAGATAGGATGACATCAAATCTAGGTGGCATGCTAGCTCCTAGTCTCAAATCCTAGAGCACAACAATGTAAAGACAAAGAAAAACACACACATGAGGTGCAATACAACATGAAAAACATGAAGCATACACAATGAAGACATAAAATCATACAAAATAAAGACATAAAGAAAGCACAATATAAAATTAAAGTAAACACATAAAACACACAAGGTAAATACAACACACAATAAAAATAAGACATAAACACAAGGTTAGTATGCTAAAAAGGATTTGAGTCTGTAAGGTAAAGAGACCTTGGTCTTAAATATGTCTCAAATAACAAACATCATCCATTGAAAATGATAGAAAAAATGGTGCTCTCATAAGAACCAACAAGCTACATTATGCCAGTGCACTCATGAGTTACATAGATCCATGAATAACAAGATGCATTATGCTAGGTGTAAATGCAATATTATGAATTTCACATAGATAGCAAGGTGAGTTATTCTATTTTTCTCATAAAAAAAAGTAGTAACATAAAATTTATCCCTTTTCCTTGCTTGGTTTGGAAAGATTTATCATTGAATTAACCTAATTTTTCCTAGGTTTAGTGTTGTAATGTGTTGTACACATTCACATGGATCTTTGGCCCCTTTTAATAAAATGTACCTAATATGTACCTCATTTAAGGTGTTGTAAAGTGTTGTAACACACTTTCACACTTATCTACGGTCTCATTAATTGATTGTGGTTAATTAAAGTTAATTATCCCCTTTAATTCAAATTTAAGCCTTATTTATGACACCTTCTGAAGGATCTATCTCGACACCCACTATTCAAATTAGAAAAAAAATAATTTGGCCAATTTAAGGTCCTAGAAAATGGTGCTAGGACCAATTCACCCTACGTGGTTAATGGGTCCTCCCTCTATAGGACCCTCCTTTCATTACATATTCGACATGGGTTTTTGGTATTATTTCACCCCTAGAAGGCAAGGTCCTAGAAACTTATGCCAGGACCCATTCGCCCTAGGTGGCAAATGGGTCCTCCCTTAATAAGGTCCCCCTTTTTAAATTTAATTCTGGTGGGATTTAAATAATATTCATTTCTAGATCTGGTGTCAGCTTGAATCATTCAAATTTCATGGTTAATCTCTTGTTTTAGTATAAATATCGGGTTAATTCACCTAGTTTCTCCTATCTAGTTCAAGTTATCATTAGAGCATTTTCACAAGAGAATTTTCAAAGGCATTCAAATGTAAATTACCAAGAGTTTATTGCAGAAATTCAAGATCATATCATCATGACACAGGCATAATGCATTCATACATGTTGTTGAGCTAAGATAGTTGATCTAGCATTGAGGATCCACTTGCAAGAATTGTTACAAATCTTATTTTAGATCAAGATCTACATTCTTCATGGCCACCACATGTTAGTTTATTTACTTATACTACAAGACAACTTCCAAGGTATCAACATTTCATCATTTCATGTTTATGCTTCAATTTCATTACTTCATCATTTGGTTTAATTACCTACAAGGGGTTTGACTTAGGAAAAAACCTATTCACTAACAATCAAAAAAAAATTCCTCTTGAATGTGTATTTGCAGGTTTATAGGTTGAAGATCAAGTGGAGAAAAAATTGGAAGCAAAATTGTCAAAGTTGTCAAGTTGCAAAGTTGTCATTCATAGTGCAAGAACATGAAAAGAAGGCTACAAAATTTGTTTTAGAATTTCAAGAGTTGGAAACCTGGGAACTAAGAGTGTAGACATCAAAGTACAAAACCTAGAAGTTAGTTTTTCAAAACCCTAAAAGTACACATTCGCCACTAAAGGTGAATGAGTCCTTAGCAAGGCTTGAAGTAGTGAAAACCTGGGATCTAAGAGTGTAGACTTAGAGGAATAAAACCTAGAAGTTAGTTTTTGGAACCCTAATAGGGACAAATTTTTCCACTAAAGTTGAATGAGTCCTTTGTGGCATAAAAACAAGTTTTCTACAAGGTACACACCATTTCAATCTCTCAAAACTTCCCTCATATTTGCTATAATAGTGAGGATTATTTTTTTATTGTTTTTTGCATGTTTTGGCCATCATAATTGAATGAAACTCACACCTAAAATTTGAAAATTAGGTTCATCATTGATAGCCTATTGATGGTGAACCTCTATTTTTATGTTTTATTTTGGTGAACCTAATCCCATTGAACATCTTAATTTTTTATTTGGAGTGCATTAAAACCCTAGATCCTAGTTTGCATTAGATTTGCATTGAACTTATGGTTTCTTCATGGTGCATTAGTGATCATTGCACATAGGGGTTTAAATTTTCATTCTTTCATTGTTTAAATCTGAAATATTCAAAAATTCCCATGCATATTACATTGATTTTGCATAGTGTTTACATATTATTGTACTTTTAATCATTCATATTCAAAAATTGAGTCAAAATTGAATTTCAAAAATTGTCATATAGGTCATCATTTACCCTTCATTTCACTTGCAAATTCTGGAAATTTTTGTCATAAGGCTTACAATTTGAAACTAGGCACGAAAAAACACACAAAATAATTATAGTTTCCACCTCTTTAAAACCTTGATTTGGAACCCATTCAACCCTATTGTGAATGTGTCCTTGATTAGGCTAGACCTAAATGTTTTGGAATTTGAAACTCATTGAAAAACACTTGCATATTAGTAAAAACATCTCAAAAATGCAAGTATTCAGGACCCATTCACCTTTACTCACGAATGAGTCACTGATAGGTCCTGATCTGCATTTTCTAGGATTTGAAATCTCAGTTTTAGGCTTCTATTTGCTACTATTACTTTCCTATTTCAGTTTTATGACTTGTTGTTTCATCAAATTCATTGCATATAGCTTAATTTTCTTCATCTAAGTGCATTGTCAAAAATTCAAAATTGTATTTACAACACTTCATTTTTAGTCAATCGCATTTAAACATTCCATTCTAAGTCATTGCATTGCATTTCAAGACTCTTTCCATTTTGATTTCAACAGGTTGCTTTTCACAAATGTTAGTATCCATCATTTCCAAGTTTGCAAAGAAAATTTTAGTCAATAAGCATGTTAGTCATTCATTCAATACATGTCCTAGTTATGAGAGTCTCTTAGTGCAAGAGATAAAAAATGTTGATGCTTGCCTTAAAGCTATACCCCCTCTTATCTCTCCTATTTGTGGGAATGATGTGATAGAAGAAGATGAAATCATAGACAATCATGATAACCATAGTTTCTCTTCTCCTAATACCTCTCCTACATGTGACGAAGGTATTTCGGTGTTAGAAGATGCACTCATTAAGAATCATGAAAATGTTGAAAGCTCCTCTTCTATAAACTCTCCTACATTGGAAGGCATTATGGAACAAGAGAATGAGATCATAGAAACATTTCTAAACATCACCTCACCTAATCTCCATTCATCTCTTGCCTGTGAGACTTTTTTAGTGAAAGAGGATGCAATTGTAAGGAATTGTGTCATAGAAAAAAGGACCCTTTGCTTGACATGAGATTAATTGGACTTAATAAGGCCTTAATCTTGTGTTGTGAGGAATTTTATGCATCCACACTAGGTCTTGGACCCTTGCAAATCAAATAACATGCTTTTAACGACATCTTGTAAAGGTGTTGTAATGTCTTGTAAAGGACTTTCATGCTTTTCTAGACTTAATTAACTTATTTCTCCATAATTCAACATTATAAAATGTGTTTTATAACATTATTACATCAATATAGAATGTTCTTAGTGTAAACTTAATAATAAACTAGTGTTGTAATGTGTCTTGCACATTGACATTGGTTTTTGTGCCCTTCTAGGCTATGTGGACCTAATTTTAGTGTTGTAAAGTGTATTTAATCACACTTCCACATTGATTTATGTGTCCCAAGCCCTATTTAACATTTACATCATCACTAATAGGTCCTTAATGATCCATATTGTGCATCTTGAGGCTTTAATTAATCAAATAGCATACAAGATGGCATTTTAGACCTTATTTCCTAATTCCTTGGCTTCTTAGGTATCAGAATGGTTCCTATGGGACCCATTCACCATGTGTGGAAAATGAGTCCTATCTGGCCCCATTTTGACTTTTGAGCAGGAAATAAAGTGAAATTTGAATTAATTTTTCTTCATGTCGACCTGTCATGAGGTATGAACGGATACTAAGGCACAAGAATTGTATAAATAAGTGATTTTCACCTCATTTTGCATCTCCTCACTCATTCAAGCATTTAATCTCACATTTCAAGGATTCAAGCATTTTGCATCATCTTTTCAAGCACTTTGAGTAAGCAATTGACATTAATTTAGACTTGCATTATCAAGGGTTAGGTAAGTTGATAGCACTTGCATGTTATTATTTTATCTTTCTCTTTCATTTCATTATCTTTTCAAGGGTTTAATTACCAAAAGTGGGGTTTCACTAAGGCAAACCCCTATTCACTAACCCTTAATCATTTTTCCCCTATTACATGTTTGTTTGTAGCTCTTTGTATGCAAATTTGATAGGTTATTAGGTGTTGAAGATTGATTTCCAAATCAAATAGGTGCTTCAAGTCAACTTGAGTCAAATTCAAGCTTGGAAAGAGTTATTTGTCCATCTTTTGTAGAACTGACTTTGGCAACTTGACAAGCGGACTTTTCCAGATTTCGTATTGCAGAGTTGTCTCTTGATTTTTCAAAAATTTGGGAGAGGACTGATTTGCCACCTGTGGTGAATGAGTCCCACCTTAGGACTGAAAATCTGAATTTAGTCTTAGATTCTGGATCCCAATAGATAGAAACTAGCTCCCGATAGTTTTTCAACAGGAGGAGGACTAATTTTCCACCCTAGGTGAATGAGTCACACTATGAAAATTCAATAATTTCCATCAACATTCAAAACACTCCAGAATCATCACAATTCATCCAAGTGCACTCATATTCATCCCTATACTTTTTGTTTTGCATTATTTCTTCATTTACATAGTTATTTGCATATCATAATGTGTTTCCAAACATAGTTGTAATTGCACCTTTTCATTCATTTTTTGTCATTTATATTATTCAATTGCATTTAGTTAAGTCCATTTACTTTTAAAAACATTTCATACATTCTAATTTGAGTGATACATTAGAATTTTTGGCCGTATCTCTCTCCTTTTAGGTGAAAAACCCAGAAGTGCAAGAGTAGTCCATAGGGTCCCAAAAATCTATGTTTCAGGAATCATGACAATTATATTGTAAGTGAGGACAATAGGTCAGTGTTAGATGATCAAACCTTTAAGATCTATGATGACCCTCTTTATTTTTCTTCCCCTACCTATCATATTTTGGAAGACATTATGAGACAAAGAAATCAAATTATGGACAATCTTGATAATCACATTTGTTCTTCTCCTAGTATCTCTCCTAATTGTGAAGAAGATACTTTGAAGTTAGAAAATAAAACTGATGAAATTCATGAGAATCTTAGTTATCCCTCTTCCCCTAGTGAAACCCTTATTGAACAAGAAGACCCAACCATTGATCATTCCCCTACTTGCGATGAAGTCATTTTAGAAGAACCAACCTTGGACTTTCATCAATATCTAGTTTGTAGTTCTCTTAAAAACTATCCTATTAGGGAAAATATCATGGTGGAAGAAAATGAGAACATTCATGATAGTAATTCCTTAGATGAATATTATGAAGTGGCATTAGACTCACATTCACTAAGAGATTCAACCAACAATTTTTGGGTGGTTATGTACTCTCTTGCTCACTTAAGGTTTTTCACCTAAAAGGAGAGAGATGGGCACAAAAATTGAGGTGGTTCACTCAAAATAATGTATCTATGATGGAATTATGCCTAAATAAAATGATCTAGATGTAGAAAACTGATGAAATTGATTGATTATTTATGCAAAACTGAAGAAAAATGAATTGTTTGAAAACACAGTGTGATATGTAGAAATGAACTAGAAACATAAACAAATGAAAACAAAATTGAATGAGACTGAAAAAATTGCACTTGGAGATGAAATTTTCATGTTAGAAGGTTCTATAATCTAACATAAATCACTGTTGATGACCAGTGGGACTCATTCGCCACTGATGGCGAATCAATCCTACTTCTAGTAAACTTTGCTGGAATGGGTTTCTAATTGTCAGAAACTGAATTAGGATGAAATAAAATTTTCCAGCCTGTCAATTAGAATCATTTTCCACTAATGGAGAATCAATCATCCACCAAAATTTTTAAAATTTAGGGGTCAACTTTGTGGGTCTAGATCTGCACTTGTCTTCTTATCGGGTTGACAAAACCAAATCTGCATAACATAGGCTAAATGGTGTCTCCAATCTTGAATTAGGGTTTTTTTGAATTGAATAGATTTGATGACTTGTTGACCACTTTTCAACACCTATCTCTTTGACAAATATTCCTACAAAACCTACAAACATACATGCAAAGAGGGGGAAAATGGTTAAGGGTTAGAGTATAGGGATTTTCCTTGGTCAAATCCCACATTGGTAATCAAACCCTTGATAAAGAAATGAAATGAAAACAAGAAAGGAATGATGAAAAAACAACATTCAAATGTGCTAAACTCACCAAACCCTTGTTGAAGTCTAAAGATATTTCAATGGTTGCTCCAATAATCTTGATAATTGCTTGATTGAATGATGCAAAATGCTTGAATGCTTGAGTGTATGAGATGATTAAGTTTAGAAGATGAATAGGTGAATTAGTGAAATTGATGAATTAGGGTTAAAATGGATGGAAAAAAATTTATTTATACACACTTATGCCCTAATTACCCAAAAATACATCACAAGCTGACATAAGATCTTAATGAATAGAAACCCGAAGGAAATTTGAATTTTTTTTTAATTTTGTGCTAAGAGGGACTCATTCGCCACCCATGGCGAATGGGTCCCACTCTAGGCTTGCAAGTGGGTCTCAGGAATTAAGTTTCTTTTAATGTTGTTTGTCAGGTTTACATTAAAAAAAACACTTAATTAAGGCTTATAAGTGCATAAAGGGACCAAATAAAGAATAAGAAAGGTGTAATTAGTGATGACAAGCCTAGAATAGCATGAAATCTTATTACAAACTTTACAACACTTTGAAATAGGACTTGATCAGGGATAAAAAGATTATATTTAGATGAATTATAATAAGAAGAGTCTACAAAAGTGTAGAAATGTGTTACAACACTTCACAACACCTTCACAATACATCATAATTTGAATATTCATGACCTAATGTGAATGCATAAGCTACATTGTAACATTCAATCTAAGCTAAATAAGCCAAGCATCACAGGAAAAAGTCCTAAATGACCATGAAAATATCAAAGATCCATTTTTCTATGGTACAAAGATCATGAAAATGAGGATAAGTCTTTTGAGGTTATGCACATGAGATATCTCTTGAAGTACTCTCTTAAGCCTAAACTTATCATTTATCCACCCTCTCAAAAACCACAAGTTTAAAACAAACCCACCCTTATCCTCAAACCACCTAAGAATAATGTTTTGCAGTAACCAAATTATAACACTATTGCTTATACATATAAAACTAGAAACAATCTGTAACCAAGAAAAACAACTCAAACATCTCTCCCATTGCCTAACCCTATCTTGTTGGATCCTCCTTGTTTTCCTTTAAAATACGGAAAGGAGTGTGATGTTGTTGAACAACTAAAGAATACTCCTGCTAAGATATCCTTATGGGACCTTTTTCAAGCTTCACCTATTACCATAAAATCCTTCAAAGTGTTTTACAATAAGTCCCTACCATTCATAATGTGCAATCAGATGATATGGCATCCCAAATTCGAGCTGTAATTCTAGCAAACTTAGACATTACTTTTCATCAAGTTGAGTTACCTTCGCTAGAAGAGAAAAAATGAAAATGAAAATTTCATGATAATAGCTTATGTTAATCAAGAAATGATAAAGAGAACTATTTTTGACAATGACAACCCTTAATTTGTGTAGCATAAACCTTCTTGATAATATTAAAGTAGAAAAAATCCAAATTCAACTTGATTCTTTATCTATTCATGGGTTTGATAACATAGGAAAACAATCACTTGGAGTCATCACATTACATATTAAAGTTGGAAAGGTCCTATTACAAACTCCAATCCATGTTATGCCTTACGAACTTTAATATAATCTTGTTTTAGGAAGTCCATTGATTAACATAATGAATAGAGTGCCTTCTACTATTCATCATCAAATGAAGTACATCTATGACAACAATGTTTACACACTTAAGGCCTATCCTCAACCTCAAAGTTGTGTGATTTCTAAGAGAGAAGGATCAGATCCTTTGGAAGTATTAAATCAAGAAACAAAATGAAAATCACAAAGGAAAAAGAACACGAGAAGCAAATTGAGGAAGTCACTAAATTGTTAGAAGATTATTTGAGTTCTTTATGTTTCACACGTACATTCATGGGTGAATACAAGATCATAAACAAAGTCTCAAAAGAGAAAATAAAAAGTAGTAATGTCAACACAAAATTCGAAAACATCCACCTCAACTACTTTAAAAGATGAAGTAAATTACATAACAAATTTTGACGAAGTTAATTATGAATAACCACCGAATCCTAAAGAAATGAAACAACTTTATGGAAAAGGTTATGAACTTATGAGACAACTTAGTTATAGTGGAAAAGCATGTGGTGCTAGAGAACAAGGTATTCCTGTCCCTATGGAGCCTAACCATTCACTTAATATCAACAACCTTACAAAAGATTATGCTAAACCAACTTTAACATTAGTGCATCTTGAACTAATAGAAACTAGTAGTACTGGTTATTTTCAATTGAAAGAAATAAATAAAATAGAGAAATCCACACTTAATATCAATTTCATCACACAAAACATTAATTATTTGAATTTGATAGATTTTACACCCTCCTGTAAAGGAGAGTACAAAATCTCTCAATCTAAACATCCTTGTGTAAGTACGACACCTTGTACTAAGCAAGTGATATTTTTGTCACAAAATAAAGGAACATATTCTTCTATTGATCAAGAGAGTGTCTTGTTGAGACTCCTCCAAGATCATTTGATATCTCTCCCTCCAAGAACGCAAAAGAAATTTTATTACAAGAGTTCATCTTGTGCATATCATATAGTTCATGGTCATTCTACTAATGAACGTAAGGCTTTAAGTAAAAAAATTCAACATCTTAAGGAGTGTGGTGCTCTTCCTTATGTTGAAACACCTTGTTCCTCTAATTGATACTAATTTTCATGTTTCTCATCAACCATCTTAGCTCACTCTTGTTCTAACTGATTAGGTAGTAGGACACTTTGCACCAAAATGGGACACTTTGTGCCAAAGTGGGACACTTTGCAACAAAGGAGGATGCCTTAACCAATCTTTATCTTTGTCCTTGTATGTCATTTTTTGATTGTCTCTTTTTGCTAGTTAATTTCCTTCCATGTTTATATGAGAGAAAGCTTGGGATGTGACCAACACGCCTTAAGTTGGCTCACATGTGAAGTACTGGGTTATCTTTAGTATTGTATTTTTTACGGCAAACCTTCCTTTCTATTTCATGGCATAGCTTTATTTTTAAAAACACAAGACTTGGCATAGAGTTTTCTGAGGAAAGCTCTCATATCTTAGGACAAAACATTGGCTACTTTAAAGAAATTTCTCACAGTAATGGTGTTAGCAAACACTTTAAAGTGGGGGCATACATCAATGACAATTTTCAGCTTATTTCATGGCATGATTTTTCTTTTTCTTGGTAATTTCATTAGGTTTGATTTCCTCCAAGAGTGTGATATTTCTAAGCAAATGATATCCCTTTGTAGCATGATGTGAATGAGGCATCCCATAAGTGGTGATATGATATTCTTGACTTGTCCTCTATGGAGACATTAGGCATAATGTTCCCTAAGAAAAAGACCTTACATGAACAAAGCAAAATCCCCTTTAACAAAATTTTTATAGACATGACATTCAAAAGCATTACATTGTGGTGCCTTATTGAAGTTATTAGGAGGATAGCTTTGGTATGGTTAGTATGATGAGAAGTCAACACACTGGAATTCCTTTCTCACTAAACCACCTCGTTGGAATAACTCACCTAGTGGACAGACTGAGGTTCAACTAACCCAAAGTGAGAAACACAAATTTTGAGACAACTCACCTAGTAGATAGGTTGGTATGTTTATTTTTCTTGTCCTTTAATAGGGTATGATTATGTATCTTAGCTATTGTTGCATACTTAAGTGTCTTGAATGTCTAATTTAGTGTGAGTTTGGCATGGGGTCATCCTCTCACTAAAGTGAGTGAAAAATGTAGTAATGGAAAAGGTATCCCTTTTCCTTGCTCGGTTTGGAAACAATTGTCATTGAATTAACCTAAATTTTCCTAGGGTTAGAGTTGTAATGTGTTGTACACATTCACATGGATCTTGGGCCCCCTTTTATTAAAATGTACCTAATATGTACCTCATTTAATATGCTGCAAAGTGTTGTAACACACTTTCACACTTATCTAGGGTCTCATTAATTAATTGTTGTTAATTAGAGTTAATTAGCCCCTTTCATTCAAATTTAAGCTATATTTATGACACCTTTCGAAGGATCTATCCTGATACCCACTATTCAAATTGTAAAAAAATTAATTTGGAAAATTTTAGGTCCTATACAATGGTGCTAAGACCCATTTGCCTGAGGTGGCAAATGGGTCCTCCCTCTATAGGACCCCCCTTTCTTTACATATTTGGCAAGGTCCTAGAAACTTGTCCCAAGACCCATTTACCCTAGGTAGTGAATGGGTCCTCCCTTAATAAGGACCCCTTTTTAAAATTTAATTATAGTGGGATTTTAATAATATTCATTTCTAGATCTAGTGTCAACTTGAATTATTTGAATTTTGGGGTTAATCTCTAGATTTAGTATAAATCTAGGGTTAATTCATCTAGTTTCTCCTAGCAAGTTCAAGTTATCATTAGAGCACTTGTGCAAGAGCATTATAAGGTTCACAAGAGAATTTTCAAAGGTGTTAAAAGGTATATTATCAAGAGTTAATTGTATAAATTCAAGATCATTTCATCATGACAAAGGCATAATGCATTCATACATGTTGAGCTAAGATAGTTCATGTAGCATTTAGGATCCACTTGCAAGAATTGTTACACATCTTATTTGAGATCAAGATCTACATTCTTCATGGCCACCACATGTTAGTTTGTAGATTTATACTCCAAGAAAACTTCCAAGGTATCAAAATTTCATCATTTCATGTTCATGCTTCAATTTCATTATTTCATCATTTGGTTTAATTACCTACAAGGGGTTTGACTTAGGCAAACCCATATTCACTAACAATCAACATTTTTTTCTTCTCTTGAATGTGTTTTTGCAAATTTATAGGTTGAAGATAAAGTGGAGAACAAATTCGAAGCAAAATTGTCAAAGTAGTTAAGTTGCAAAGTTGTCATTCATAGTGCAAGAATATAGAAAGAAGGCTACAAAATTTGTTCCATACTTTTAGAAGTTGGAAACTTGAGAACTAAGAGTGCAGGCTTCAAAGTATAGAACCTAGAAGTTAGTTTTCCAAAACCCTAAAAGGATCCATTCACCACTAATTGTGAATGAGTCCTCAGTAGGGCTTGAAGCAATGAAAATAGAGGACCTAGGAGTGCAAAATGAGATGAATAAAACCCAAAAATTAGATTTTGGAACCCTAATAGGGACCCATTTGCCACTAAAGGCGAGTGAGTCCTCTGTGGCCTAAAAAACAAGTTTTCTACAAGGTACACACCATCTCAAGCTCTAAAAACTTCCCTCATAGTTTCTATAACAATTAGTATTAGTTTTTTATTGTTATTTGCATATTTTGAACCTCATATTTGAATGAAACACACACCTAATGAAAGTTAGGGTCATCATTGATACCCGTTTGATGGTGAACCTCTTTTTCTATGTTTCAAACACATGGCCTCATTGGAAAGTAAGTTGTGTTATGTTAGGTGGTCATGTAACAATGCTCATGTTCATGAATTATCAAGTTGTATTATGTTAAATCTGTGGACAATCTTTCCTATCATGCCTTAGGGAGCACATAAAATTTTATCATAAGTTGTGGGATTTTTTTGATTAAATTTTGTTAGATCTTTTTTGCATCAATGTTTTGAATCACATTTCATGATCCATTTTTTCCCTAGCTCTCTTATCATTCTGATGATGGATCATGGAATGTGATTTGAAACATTGATACAAAAAAATCTAACACAATCGAATCCAAAAACTCTCACAACAATAACATAATACATTGTTAAGCCATAGGTATGCTTTTTGTCTTTTGAAAGTAACATATAAGTAGCGTAGATAAATTTATTACATGAAATATATGTCACTCTTAGTAATGGATATCCATCGAGGAGAAACATTAGGTGTACGTAAATTGGACATTGGATTAAGGGATATAATACTTGAATCTACGCTGGTTTTTATGACCACTGTAGATGAGTGGTATATGCTCTATGAAATCTTCACACGCTCTACTTTTTTATGACCAAATTTCTCACATTATAAGATTTTTTCAAGTTGAGTCTAGTATTTAACATTCAAAAATCACATAAAAATTTGCTTAAATATCTATTGTAGCATCACATTTTTATGATTATGTTGCAAAACAGATTGATTATATTAAAATCATAACCTTAAGTTGACATTTTTCCTTCTTCATTTTCCACCAGTTGTAGATATGATCATAATATATGATTTGAAAAAATAGAACTAATTGTGTATAGTGCACCATAGAAAAATGGACCCTTGTCATTTTCATGGCCTTTTAGGCCTTGCTTCATGATGAACTTGGTCTATTTTGCTTTGATTTAATGTTGTAACATGGCTTGAACATTGCATATTTAGGTAATAAAATTCAAATAATGATGTCTTGTGAGGGTTTTGTGAAGTGTTGTAAAAAATTTCTACACTCTTCTAGACTCTATTCATTACAACTCACCTGAAAAACACCTTTTCATCACTTATCAAGTCCTATTTTGAAGTGTTGTAAAGTTTTGTAACAAAATTTCATGCTTTTCTAGCCATTATTTCACTATTTACACCTTTCTTATGCTTTATTTGACCCCTTTATGCCCTTATAAGCTTCAATTAAGTGCATTTTTTAATGTAAACCTGACAAACAACATTAAATGCAAGATAATTCCCGACACCCATTTTCAAGTCTTAAGTGGGACCCATTCACCATGGGTAGCGAATGAGTACCCCTTGGCTCCAAATTCAAAATATTTTAAATTTCCTTTCAGGTTTTTATTCAAAATGACTTGATGTTGGCCTGTGATGAGGTCTCAACGGGTTACTAAGGCACAAAATTGTATAAAAAGGTGATTTTCACCTCATTTTACATCTCCTACAATCACACATGTCACATCCAAGCAATATTTTCATTCACTCAAGCATTCAAGCACTTTACAAGATCAAATCAAGTATCCATCAAGCATTTCGAAGCATCCATTGACATCGTTTCATATTTTATTCAACAAGCGTTTGGTAAGTTGATAATATTTGCATGTTATTTGTTTATCATCTCTTTCATTTCATTATTTCATTAAGGGTTTGATAACCAAAGTGGGGTTTGACCAAGGCAAACCCCTATTTGCTAACCCTCAACAATTTTCCCCCTCTTGCATGTGTGTTTTAAGACTTTTGTATGCAGATTTAACAAGCATTTAGGTGATGAAGAGTGGCCAACAAGTCAACTTGGTGCTTCAAGTCAACCATATTTCAAGCTCAAAGAAGGTATTCTGTCTGTTTCCTACAAAATTGACTTTGGTAACCCAACAAGCAGACATCCTCAGATCTGGTGTTGCAGAGTTGTCCCCTGATTTCTCAAAATTTTGGGAGAGGACAGATTCACCACCAGTGGCGAATGAGTCCCACCTTAAGGTTGGAAATCTAAGTTTTGTCATATTCTAGATCCCGACACTCAAAAGCTAGTTCCTGACAATTTTCATCAAAAGTAGGACTGATTCGCCACCTTGGGAAAATGAGTCCCACTAGTGAATTTCTATAATTCCAAATAGCATCCAAAACATTCTAGAATCTTAATTGGACCTCCAGGTGCAAATTGATTTAGTTCATTTCTTTCTATTCAACACTTACTCATTCATAGCTCTTTGTTTGCATATCACATTTTGTTTTCCAACATAGAATAAATCTTAGATTTTGCATACATAATCAGTCATTTAGATCACTTAATTACATTTAGTTCATTTCATTTAGGCATAATAACATCCTAAATTGCATAATTTGAATGAACCTAGCTAGCATTTTTGGCCTACCTCTCTCCTTTTAGGTGTAAAACCCTAGAAGAGCTGAGAGCCTTGTGGGTCCCAAAAATCTATGATTCAAATAGCTACATGAATATGAGTACATAGATTAATTAATTTAAAGATGTAGGACATAGTTGAGGCTCGACTCTCTAAAGAGTATATAAAATCTTGCTAACAGTTCTGGGTAAAAGCACAAAGCTGTGTCACACTTTATAAAGAAAATGGCCAACACTGATCCAACTTTTAAACTTGAATCACTAAAAAGTGGTATATATGTTTTGAATTTTGAAATGATGTAAACTAGTAAAATCTATATTTTTTAGTATATTTTATGTTTTTTATTTTTTAGAAAAAAATTAAAAAATATTTTAAACTAGTTTTTAATAAATTAACACTATAATTTAGTTGCTAATAAAATGCTGAAAAATGAAGCTGCATGGGACATCAAACTTTTTATAGTATTTTTCTTTTCTTTCAAATTTTGTGTGTATTTCTAACTTGAAACTTTAGTGCATGGATATATTTTTTTCCAATTTTGATAAATATATATTTTTAAGTAAATATTAAAATGTGCATGAATCAAAAAACAACTGTTTCCATTGGACATCAACTTTTATATTAAATATTTATATAAAATGAAAAAAAAATTATACCATCTTGAAATAGATTCTTTTATCTAGTGCATCATATTTTTTTCAATTTTTTTAATAAGTTTTAGTATTTTTCCTTAGCATGGTAATCGACCTAATATTTTGTGTTGATAACCTACTTTTAGTAGAAATAAAAAACAAAATATAAATGATAATTAAACTATTAAAATAAATGCCAGAATTGGCATGGTGTGATGGTTTATAGGTGGCATTGTTCTTCTTTCCACCAAGGTTCAAACCCCGTTGGGGTGGTATTGTTGAATGGTTGTATCCAGTTCATAGCTCCGATCAAAAGCGGTTACCCCTTGAATAAAAAAAAACTATTAAAATAAATATATTTTTTAAAACTACACTTATGGATCTACAAAAGGGTATTTTTATATTTTTTTTTAAATGTTATTTACATTAGTAGGAGCTATTGAAACTTCAAGTTTTTCAAATAATTTTATTGTTTTGGTAAATTGGACTCAAAGTGGTGCTCCACATATTTTTAGCCAATAATTTAGTTGAAAAAGTTGTGTAAGTATCTAACGTAGCTAGAATGAATCTTACTAGATCATATGTTTGACCAAAATTGAT
The DNA here is from genome assembly GCA_007258455.2 of Sequoia sempervirens. Taxonomy (NCBI): domain Eukaryota; kingdom Viridiplantae; phylum Streptophyta; class Pinopsida; order Cupressales; family Cupressaceae; genus Sequoia; species Sequoia sempervirens. The sequence continues at coordinate 329,044,607 of VDFB02193867.1, read as the reverse complement.
TTTTAGTTAGAAATACTTAAATAAAGTTGTGTTGATAAGTTGGTTGAAAGTGTAACACAACTTTGTGCTTTTACCCTTCTTACCAGTTCCATGTAGAATTGTGTCGATAACTGCACAATTATAGGAATAATATTGTTAGTGAGAGATTATTATTTTTTCCAAGCCAAAACTATTATTCAGTTTCTATTTAGTAGTTAGTAGTAAAACTTAATCAAGAATTAAAAAACAACTCAAGATTAAGAATAGAGAAATTTGTTGACTTCACTTTTACTAAGACTGTTGTAAACTTATAAGAATAATGTGACTGACACATCATCATTTTATTTGCTACACACTACCATGGGTAGACAAGGAAGAGTTGTTTAAGTTTCCTTTATGTCAGTATAATGTAAATCTAAAACACATTTTTGGGGACTCTTCGTGGAATAAAAGGAAATGAAATGTTGTCTTCAAAATTTTCCTTGTGATATTTTAGCATAAATTATGTTGGAAATAAGCTTTATTGGGATTTGGCATGAAAAATAATGTTGTTTCAGATTCTATGAAACATTATATTACTAAATATATGAAAAAGCAAATGTTTAACATTTTTTGCTAAACATAATGTTCGCCAGGAAGGGGAAATGCTAAAGTTTTACTCAGATGTTATTTTCCAAATTGTTGTGTTGTGTTCTCAATTGTAGGGGATGCCTGAAGAAAAGGTGAAAATTAACAACCACTTGGACAAGATATACCCTCAACCCTCATAGGGGGAGAGAGAAAGAAGGAGGAAGGGATAGAGAGAGTGAGATGAGAGATAGATATTAGAGAGGGTAGGAGAGAGTGAGAGAGAACGAGGGGGGAGGTGGGAAGGATGGAGAGAGAGAGAGAGAGAGAGAGAGAGAGTGGTGAGATAGAGAGGAGAGGGTGAAAAAGGGGGAGGTAGGGATGGATATGTCACATCCTGTTTGATTAGCTTATCTTAATCATGCTTGATTACTATATTAATTGTTTAGTAACAAGTGATAAGGAAAGACAACTTGGTTATATTAATTATTACTTGAAGTGTAATTAAAAATGATTATAATTATGGCTAATTATGTGTTCCAATTCATAATAGAATCATGAATTATGGATATTTTCTCATATTGGAGAGAGAGCATCATCAGGGAAAAGGTTGTAGTTGGTGAGGGTAACTTGTCATGATGGAATTACACACGCACACATACTTAGAATCATGTATCTAAGTTACATAAGACTAGTGTATATATGTGTTTTGGTGCAAGAGCACCAAATCTTATTTTTTGTCAAGGTTGTCCAATATGGACTTATGGTAGATTTTATAGTGTGTTTGATCTTTTACCTTAAATAAGGTCTAAATATACCAATGAGTATGTAATAGGACATAATTGTGTGGTTTGAGGTCATTGGATTGAAATTGGTAAAAAGTTGCAAAATTGCAAAATATGTAATGTTTAGGAATCTCAATGGTCATAATAGTTCAAAGGGTAGTTTAGGAATTTTTTCAGTTGATTTTTTGGTGGTAAATGCTTATATATGTTGAAGGCATCGATGTAAATCTTTCTCCAATGTTTCTGAAGGGGAAACCAATTCAATTAAGCCCAGTTTTTGTAAATTCTCTATAATTTCAGTATTTCTAAAGCTTGTACGGCTCCGTACAGTAGTGGTATGTCTTGAAATGTGTTGAAATTGTTAAATGTAGATGTTTTCCACATTTTCCTTTTGATTTGAGAGTTTTCGTTGTAATTGGTGCAAGTTTTGAGCATTTTTATGTGGCAGTCTATATATACCCTATTAAGTGTTTGACAGGAAATTAGAATGATTTAAAGGGCCATTCCACGAACTGTATCCACTGTATATGAGTGGAATGGACCCTATGATGTATGAATTAGGCATGTGCATTGTTTTGAGGGCAGGGGAGAACTTCTGAAGGTTCGGGCTTGTTGCCCTAGATGATAATTTTGAGATTTTGGGGTTGAAAGATGGTGAATTTGGGTGAGTATGTGATTTAACATAATTTTCAAGGCTAGGTGAAGGATTTTTGAGTAAGTGTAGACATGTATTAGTGTGATTGAAGTGGTGGCAAGTTGGGAAAAGGACTATAGTATTTTTTTTCAATAACCCTCCTTGTTCATTGCATAAAAAGCCTAAAACCTAGGGTTTGGTGGATCAACGCCTTAAGTGGTGTTTTAATTCCTAAAGATTGGAGATTAGGTGGTTTTAAAACTAGACTAAGGTTTTTCAATGGTTTTTTTAGTTTGATAGAAGGGTTAGTTTGGACTTCTTTTGGAAAAGAGACCTAATTAGGGGTCTAAAAAGCGTAGAAACCTAGTTTTTGGGTGGTTGGTTCAAAGAATCTTATCAAGTCTTTGTGATATGTTTTGTGAGAGCTAAATGGGGGTCAAGAATGGTGTGGAGTTTGAAGTATAAAATCCTTCTCAGAAAGATAGTTTGGAAATAATCAATTTGCAAACCTACAAGAAAACTAAGCAAAATAGTGAAAGATTGAAGTAGAGTTGTAAGGGAAAAAAATTGGTTTGAGTTCCATCAAATTATGATTGTTTTCTGATTTACCAGCCTATCATTGCATCAATTGGTATTAAAGTGTAGGGAAGAGATCTCTTCTGTGTTGGAGGTTGTTGATTGAAGGAAGGGTGATTGGAAGTTGAAGAGACAAAACTATCAAGATGCCTCCTAAAGGAAGCATAGTTGCAATGAATATTGATGAGTGGGCTAGACAATTAGAAGCCTTGAAGAGGGAGATGGTTGCAAAGAAGTCTAAATATGGGGTTGACATGGATGAGAATGATTCTAAAGAGGAAGAAACCTCTAGTGAAGAGGAAGAGTTGGATCTAGAGGATGTGATGATGTTGAAGCTTTTCAAGGCTATGAAAGGTGATGGACATGGAAAATGGATTTTCCTATGTATGGGAGTAAAGTAGATGGTGAAGAGATCTTGTACTGTATAGGAGTCATGGAGAATTACTTTGAAAGTGAAGAGGTAGATGAATAACACAAGGTGAAGAAGGAAAAAACCAATTTAAAAGGACATGCTTTGCTGTGGTGGAATTTTGTGCAAGAAGAAAGGCAGAAAAAGGGGAAGAACAAGATCACTTCTTGGGAGAGAATGAAGGAAAAAATCAAAGGTAATTTCCTCCCTAATGATTACAATGTTCAATTCCTTAAAAATCTTCAAAATTTTAGGCAATAGGATCTAGAGGTACAAGCATACACTGAGGAGTTCTATAGGTTAAGTATAAGAACAAAGCATGAGGAAGATGAGGAAGAAAGAGTAGCAAGGTATCTTAATGGTCTAAGGTATAATGTACAAGATAAAATCAATTTGATGACACCAAAAATAGTAGAAGAATGTTTTCAAATGGCTATAAGGGCTGAATAGAAAGTGAAGATAAGAAAAGAGAAGGCAACAAAAGGAAGAGGTAGTACTTCTAGGGGTAGAGGTACATTTTCTATATTAAAATAGTCCAAAGAAGATCAAGAGGATGTTGGTAAAGGAAAAGAACAAGTGGATGAATCTAGAGGTGGATAGAGAGGTGTAAGAACAAGTTTTAGGGGTAGAAATACTATTCAAGGAAGTGGTTCAAATGTGTTTTCAGGAAGGTGTTATAATTGTGGTGAATTTGGACATCCATCTTTTAAATGTCCTGATAAGTTTGTTGTCACTTCTAGTGGGGGTGAGAGTAGAGGTGAAAAGAGAGTTCAAATTCTGTAAGAAGATGAAGAAGAAAGTGTCAATTCATCAAGTAATAATTGTATTCCTAAAGTTGGTGAGAGTTTGATGCTGCAAAGAAAAATCTTGAAGGCCTCCAAGGAGAAAGAACCATTGCAAAGGAGAAATATTTTCAAGACCACCTACAAGAGCAAAGGTAAAGTATGCAAGTTAGTAATAGATTTAGGCTCCACTAATAATATAGTGTCAAGAGAAATGGTAGATAAGTTGAATTTGGTAAAAGTTCATCATGAAACACCCTACAAGGTGTCATGGTTAAATGATGATTAGTCACTTCTAGTCAATGAGCAGGCTTTAGTTGAGTTTCAAATTGGAAGGTACAAGGATAGGGTACTTTGTGATGTTCTAACAATGCAATGTTTCTATTTATTGCTTGGAATGAAATGGAAATTTTACAAACATGTTGTGTATGATGGATGGGCTAATACATACCAGATTGAGCATGAAGGAAATACATTTACTTTGCATTCATTGCAAGAGGAATTCAAGGAGTAGACAAAGGTAGCAATGGTAATCATTGTGGGTAGTAAAGAGTTTGTGCAAGTTGAGAGTGAAAAGGAGATGAAGGTTGTAGGCACCACAAGGGTGAAGAAAATAAAAACAATGAATATGCAACTATTACAAGAGCTATAAGAGCTAGGACAATAGGAGAAAGGAAAGAAGGGAATGTGAAGATGGTAAGTAATCTAAGTTTCCAGAAAAAAGAAGACAAAGTGATGACAGAGGCAGTTCCAAGGAAGAACAAGATTAAGTTAGTTGAAGAAGCACAACATGAACTGATGAAGCATGAGGAAATCTTAGTTGGGATAGTGAAATGTCCTATTGCAACAAAGTGGATAGTAGGTAGTCATTGGTGGTCAAAATAGAGATTTGTAGACCTAGTAATATAGTAGCATTTGGAGTAGAGAGTACAAGGATAGAGATAAAGGAAAAGAGTGTAGTCAATAAGAATGGTTGGAATGGGTTTGAGCATTTTTTAGGTGTGGAAAAGAGTATCAATCAGGAAATGGTTGGTAAGGGCATGTGTTCATAACTCAGAGTAGGTACAACACTAGTGCATGATGGTGAAAAGACTAAAGGAAATTCAACTAGTCAATTTGTACAGATGAAGAACTATCCCAAGCACAAAGCATGGTAGTACAATTGGAGTGAATGGAAAGGTGTACCAAGTGGGAAGATGTATGGAAAGTTTAATGGTGGGAAAGTTGTAATACCATTTCCAAGAGACTTGGAAAATTTAAAAGGTTGGTTGTATGGTGCAAGAGCACCAAATCCTACTTTGTGTCAAGGTTGTCCAATATGGGCTTATGTAGATTTTAGGGATTTTTTTATTCTTTTACCTTAAATAAGGTCTAAATAGACCAATTAGTATGTAATAGGACATACTTGTGTGGTTTGAGTTCATTGGGTTGAAATTGGTAAAAAGTTACAAAATTGAAAATGTTGTCAATTCAAAATTGCAAAATATGCAATGTTGAGGAATCTCAACAGTCATAATAGTTCAAAGGGTAGTTCAGGTGGTTTGTCAATTGGATTTTTGGTGGGAAATTCTTATATATGTTGAAGTCATCGATGTAAATCTCTCTCTAATGTTTTTGAAGGGGAAACCAATTCAATTAAGCCCTATTTTTGTAAATTATCTATAATTTTAGTATTTCTAAAGCCTGTATAGCTCCGTACAGTAGTGGTGTGCCTTGAAATGTGTTTGAATTGTTTCCTTCTGATTTGAGAGTTTTTAATATAATTGGTGGAAGTTTTGAGTAATTTTTTGTGGTAGTTTATATATACCCTGCGAAGGGTTTTACAATCAATTAAAATGATTTGGAGGGCCATTCCATGAACTCTATCCATTGTATACAAGTAAAATGGACCCTATGTTGTAGTAATTAGGCATGTGCATGGTTCTGAGGGTAGGGGAGAAATTTTGAACGTTCAAGCTTGTTTCCCTAGATGATAATTCTGGGATTTTGGGGTTGAAAGATGGTGAATTTGGTTGAGTATGTGACGAAACATAATTGTCAAGGCTAGGTGAAGGATTTTTGAGTAAGTTCAAACATATTTTAGTGTTATTGAAGTGGTGGTAGGTTGGGAAATGTCATGTAGTATTTTTTTCAATAACCCTCCTTTGCACAAAAAGCCTGAAACCTAGGGTTTAGTGGATCAATGCCTTAAGGGGTGTTTTAGTTCTAAAATATTGGAAATTAGGTGGTTTTAAAACCATAATAAGGTTTTTCAATGGTTTTTTGGGTTTGATAGAAGGGTTAGTGTGGACTTCTTTTGGAAAAGAGACCTAATTAGGGGTCTAAAAAGCGTAGAAACCTAATTTTTGGGTGGTTGGTTCAAAGAAGCTTATCAAGTCTTTGTGATATGTTTTGTGAGAGCTAAATGGGGGTCTGAAATGGTGTGGAGTTTGAAGTATAAAGGCCTTCTCTAAAAGATATTTTGGAAAACATCAATCTACAGACCTACAAGGAAACTAGGCAGAATAGTGAAAGATTGAAGTAGAGTTGTAAGGGCAGAAAATTGGTTTGAGTTGCATCAAATTGTGATTGTTTTCTAATTTACCAAACTATCACTGCATCATGTTCTTACTCGCATATAATTACCTAACGATGAAACCTAGAGAGTTCATGTCAGTATTGGATCATCATCCAAACTTAGTGCAAGAGTATGCTACTTGTTGATTGTAGTTGTATTAATAAATTTTATCAAAATGAGCTCAAACTAAATAGGAATCGACATAGGAATGCAAATTTCACTATTGCAATTATGTATATATGCATATGCAATACATGTATATGATGTAGGTATGCATATTGCCTAAAATTTCTTAATTTTATGTCAAAAATATTGTGTGGAACTATATATATGCATACTAAGTCCTATAAAAATACATCCCAAGATTTATGAAGTCAACCTACACTTTTCACTTTGGAAATGAATTTTCATTCTATATGTGCAAGCATGTAGATATAAAAGGAATAAAATTTATTAATAATATTATGTTTTAATAAGACATTATAGTACCCCCTCTATTTTTTAAAGGGACCAAAAATTATTTAAACAATAATAATAATTCAAGATTATTTAAAGAAATAAAATTAAAAGGTAAAACCTAGATAAAAGAAAACAATAAAATTAAATTACAATAAATAAACTTTGAAGTAAATTCTCCCTCCCTATGTGGCTCGTCAAAGGTTCTACAAATTGCATGCATATCTTCGTGGCAAGAAGCTGGGAAGGGTGGGGAAAGTTGGCTACATGTCTGCCAATTGCATTGGGGAATAAAAGATTAGATTTTACAATTATAACACTTCATCAGATTGTGTTCTTATTCGCATTCGAAGGGAGAGAATATTGCAAGCTATCAATCTTGGTCATAGAATTTTTCCACACTAAAGCTCACAGCTATTAACCCATTTGTGGCCATTCTCTCTACATATAGGAAGTCACCATCATTTAGGTTTGGGTCATGGGACTTAGTTGAGGTCATGATAGTCTGAGGTGGGCATACTATTACATTTTTCTTGGTGCTTAGTTAATTTACTTAATAATGCTTATGGGTAAGTGATTTGGGTGCCACCATTGATATGTGGGATTCTATTTTTATAGTGCTTTATCCTTGGCAAGTCTAGCCGAATATGATTCCATAGGAAACAATTCTTGATATATTTTTTGTATTATATTAAAATTTTGAAGAACATGATAATAGGATTTTGCTGAAAATTTAATTAGAGCTCTTTTTATGCACCGAGAAGTCATTATTGTTGGACAAGGTTTGCATATATTATCTAAACCCATATTTTCCATTGGAAATTGGGAAATGTTTGGGAATTAACCCATATTGATGTTTGTTTACATTGTATACTTCTATAAAAATAAGAGAGCTTCCAATGAATTCCCACCAAAGGTCTTATTGAATAATTGATAATTTATGTTTTGTGATTTTTAATTAATTTATTTACAAAATATCACTTCAAATTGTGGCCTTTTGTTATGAATTCATGAAAGAATATGTGGTGATTCAATGTATATCTACTGTCACAAGTGAAAATGGATTAAAGAGAGATACATTCTTACAAACTATAAGATTGTTGATTTGGATAATAATATTTATAAATTGGAGGATTGTATCTAACTGATAAACTAAATGCCAGAATTGTGTTGTTTTCAAGCATTTTAGAGAATTTAACACTTATTTCACAAATAATATATATAATTGCTACTATAGGTTAGGAAAAGATAAAATTCATTTAAATTATTTGACTTAACTAGAACATCATTGAACCTATATTTACAAATATTAAGATAGTCTTTTGTCAACTGTTGTTCTAACGAATAGAAATGGAGAGATCAATGGTGGTGTTGCTCTGCTCGATGGATTAAGATCCAAGCCTACATCATTAGTTGTGGGGGAGGCCATACCCTCCACCACAAATTTTTTCCCCTATTGTAAGGCCTTCTTCCCTTTGGATTTCTTGTCATTCTTTAATTTTTCCTTGTGTGTTGCCTTGTTTTCCCTTGCTTTGGCTTTGTATGTTGTTAATTTGTATGTGTTAACCCCTACATTCGATTTCCTCAGAGATTTTTTTTGGGTGTGTTTAAGTTCATTAAATGGTGGGGGTATGAAACCCCCCGACCCTCCTATTGATAGTGGCAATGATGCTTCCTAGCAACAGTTGCATAAAACTTTCAACGAAGTTGTGGTTAAACAGGGTTTTGTTATATTGGAAGGTGTTGGTTTCATTGTGGAAGACCTAAGCAATGGGGATGGCAGGGAAGGTAAGGAAGCCTCTAAAGAACCTAAAAACTTTCATCTTCTTCCAAATGTTGTCATGAAAGAAAATATAAGTAATGAAAGATCTAGACTTAAAGAGTTTACTATTTTCTTAGTGGTTGTAGATATTAATAAGTTTCCTACTAGGAAATTCATTGATGCATGTTTTTCTAATGTTTGGTTAAATAAATTTTTCATTCAATTAACTTATTGTAGGATTCTACAAAAGGGATTCTTTGTTATTTTCCTAAAAAATCATTCCATGCAAGAAAGATTTTTGGCCAAACCCTACTCAAATATTTGGGGTTGTGCATTTAGGGCCCCTCCTTGGTCACCTATGATCATTGTTGAGAAAATTATTGCCCTCTCGACCCCTAGATGGCTAATCATAAAAAATATCCCTTTGGAGTTCTAGAGAATTTTACCATAAATACTAGAGCCAATTGGAAAGATTATTAGGGTTGATGAGTCTAGAGATGTGCTTCCTAATTTGGATGCTAAGAATTTGGTATCTTTGAACCCAGGGATTGAAATCATAAAGAATCTAAAGACTGTAGAAAAATTTGGCATTGTTACTTGCTCACTTAAAATTTTGGGTGGGATAAACGCCTATTTTCTCTTCAGGAGAAAGGGGCACATTAGGAAGAACTACCCCATTATCTAGAAAAATAAAGATAAATCAATGTGGGGAAACCCTATCACTAGCTCTAAATACATAACCTCTAAACCCCAGATGGATAAGGTTGATCAGAGTCATCATCCTTCCCTTTAACCTAGTTTTTTCTCAACCCTTGACCCTGGTCAAGATTTGACTGACAACCCCCATAAGGTAGTTGTGAATTGTTTTGAAGATTTTACTAAAGACGTCTCAACCCAAGAGCCTCCCCCCTGTTGTTCATTCCCTAGACCTTGAGCTTTCTAACCCCTTTTGCATGCTCAAGCATGAGGGTGGGGCTCCCTCCATGGAAGATGTGACTATTGACATGGGCCTCCCCCGTGATATGCCAAGGAAGAATGAAACTGGGGACATTCTACTTCTGTAAAGACTTAATCCTCAGCATCAATCCATGAAAAAGATTAGACAAAAAAATTAAAATAAATTCCTTCTTGAAAGGAGAAATGAAGAAAATTTGGTTTGTAATTTTAAAAAAGGGCTGAACCAATTTGACCTTTTGTTTGACACTCAGAACTTAGATAGAATTATGAATGTGGTTGGGTGAGGGCACCGAGGACCCTTGCTAGACTCATGCAATTATAAATCATCTCTAGTGACCCTAGCCTGTGGCAATGTGGGTCTAACCTTGTCCCCTGATCCATATTACCATCTAATAGAGGTTGTGTCATTCCTTTCTCGTCCTATGGATGATTTATCGATTGTGGCTAGGGAGGGATCCTCTACTACCCCTTTCCAAACCCACTGGCCAACTCTTACCCAAGTTCCTAGTGTTTCTTGTCCTATTGATCATCCTTATAACTCTATTATTGCAAACCTGACCCCCATGGGGGACCAAAACTGCATCCTTGAAAAGGATGGAGAGGTTGGAAATTCTAAAGATTTGGGGGAAACCAATCTTGAAGAGAGCATTGTGGTAAAGACTCTTGAGAATTTAATTCAAGGGAATCCTGACTAGGCAAATAGAAAGTTGGCCTTGGAAGGCCAAGGAACAAGAGAAATTCTCTAAAATTGGGAAAAACCCCAATAATTATCAAAAGTAAGAGGAATAAAACAATTCTAGATATCTAATCACCCATAGTTAAGAGGGTTGAAACAAAGGAAAAACTACCTAAATTCTTTGAGTAGTTTAGGAATGAACAAGTGGAAAATGATATGGTTATTGACGATAGGCATTAATTGTATCTCTTAGAACATCAAGGGACTGGAATCACCTAACAAAAAATATATAATTAGAAGGTTTCTAAACCTTGAAAAGAAAAAGGATTTTGTTTTTCTGAAAGAAACAAAATTTGTGGGCTTCACCCTTGAAACCAACCACAAATTCATCTGGAATGGATCCACTTTTTTCTCCATCCCTTACAAAAGAGGAAGAGGAGGCTCTGTAATATTAATGTATAAATCTTGGGCCAATCTAGTCACTAACAGCATGCACTTCCCCCTATAACAAAGTTATGTGGGTGATGCTGAAAAATGGTGATGTGACCTTTGGTGTTTGCTCTATCTATGTCCCTAATGATCATAGGGACAAAATTAGGCTATGGCAATGGCTCTCTTGCCTCCTAGAAGAGCCTTGGATTATTGGTAGGGACTTTAATATGGTAGAGTAGTTGGAAGATAAGTCGGGGAAAATTGATATGTCCTGGAAAGACAATGAAAAACACTTATGGTATAGGGAGAAATGCAAGCTCAATCTTGTAGAACCAATGGAAAAGGGGAAAGTTGAGTGCAAGGGCATCTGGTACACTTGGTGTAATTCCTAGAAAGGGGGGAACAAAATTTATTGCAAGCACTATAGGATGTATGCTAACAAGGACTTCTTTAACTTTGTTCCTGATGGTGATGGCCCAAAGTTTTGTGTACCCCTACACATTCTCTAACCATCACCCCATTAAATAAAACCTGAGAATATGCCAATGTGGAATGAATGAAGGATCCAAAAAGTTAGAATTTATGCTTAACATATGCCTCCTTAAGGGTAATTACTATAGGGAAGCTATTTCCTCCCTTAGGGAGATAAATAGATGGTTACTAAAAGATGTAAGTGCTATCGACAGATGGAACTAAAAAGTATCTAGTTGTAAGAAATTATTTCAAACTATAGGAAAGAAGAGGGCATTGGATGCAAGGAAAACTGAAAAATGAGCTCCAAATGTCTCTCTTCGAAGCTGAAGCAAACCTGCAAAACAATCCTAATGATGAAACTTTGGGTGAAGAGATCATTAAAACCAAAGATAGTTTAAGGATAATTTAGGACCACAAAGTGAATGGGAAGAGAATTAGATCCAAGCTTAATTGACTAACCAGTGGGATACAGGTTCCATTTTTTTCTTCAAATACTTGAAAGAGAAAAATATTAAAGAACGAATTGACTAGATCTGGGATGGGGGAAAAACACTATCCTCACAGGCAGAGATTGTAAGCCAATTTCAAACCTTTTTCAAAGACTTCTTTACTTTTGAAGGGGGTTCTAAAGACTTGGGTGGGTGCATGAAGTTGGGTTACACTTTTGTGGCCAATTCCAAAAAAAAATTGAAAATGACATAATGCAAGTGTGTTATAACACGCTCGTGTTATGTCATTTTAAAAGAAAAAAAAAAGTGAAAGTGATTCATTTTTTGTTTATTTTTCTACTCTGCTTGTGGCAAAAAAACCTCATTTTTGCGCTCGTGTTCTAGGATGAGGAATTCTACAAAATTCATCAACAACAGTTGCTTTCTCTTTGCAAATATGGTGCCATGATGACGAAGAGGTGAGGGAGGTAAGTATTTTTTGCTATTTGTTTTGAATTTCTTAGTTTCAAGTTGATTTTGTTTGTTTTAGGTTAGATTTTATTTATTTTTTTAAAAATTGTAGGAGATGAAAATGATCCTACAAATCCTCAAAATACTCAACAAGAAGAATAGGAAAATCCTCAACAACAAAATCCTCAACAAAATAAACCTCCCCCGCCAATCACTCAACACCCTCCTGGCACTCAACAAAATTTGAGGAGTGAGATTGGGAATGTTCAACAAAAAAAATTTGAGGATTTTATCAATAGGTTGAGTGATCCAAATGCTTCAACCATAGAAATAATGACCCGAGCAAATTCAATGAAAGAGATGTTAAAAAATTTAGATTCAATAACCCAACAAATTTACATGGCATACACAGTTGCTTTCACTTGGTACGGTTGATTCAGTGGACAACATTTTTCTTACATTCAGATTTGATGTATTCATGTTACTAATCATATTGAGCCTCATATGTAGATTGTCTTGCATATACAAGTGATATCGTTTATATGGTTGATCATGGAACAGTTGGTTCCATTTGGACAGGTTGACTCTTCTTTATTGCACAACAGGTATATTATTTCAATTGCTCAATATCAGGTTGATCATGGCATCATCGTTAAGGTTCATTTGATTATGTCTTCATGGCATTCTATTGATGGTTGTCACACAATTCTTTGGTGTCAACAGTTATGATACATTATTTGATATGTGGCATATTGGATTGGAATTATATTAATGTTTTCTTTGACACTTGAGTTTTATATTTTATTTGGAATCATTGGTATATGAGGTTACTATACACTCTTCAGTTGGTTTTGTCATTGCATATCTTCATGACTCTTTCACATTATCTTGGTGTCACTTGCTAGGACATAGTGGTTGGTATATATGAAGTACTCATTTGGTTCATATGTTTCAAATTGGATTAATTTCATAATTAGCTTCTAAAGATGAAAGGTTTCTATGTTGATCATAGGATCATGGTGTTGTCTATTTCATGCACTGTTAACTCTTACAGGTGATTGCAATGGTATACTGTTGATTCAGTTTAGTCTTTGACAGTCAGATTCAATGTCTTTATACATTTGGTGAATACATTTATTCACATATACATGATAGTATTGAGCTTTAGTTTTGCACCATGAACATAGCATGAATTCACACTTCATTGTGACTCAGCACTATATGATTTGCATACTTAGACTTCAGTGTTACATTGATTATTCATATACGCATGGTATTTATGCTTATTCATAATGCTAACATTTAAGCATTATCAAGCACTTTGATTACTTTGCATATTTTATAGTGCTATCAGGTATCACTTTACATTATTCACTTAGCACATTATGTGCTATCGGGTTGATATATATATAGTGCTTTAAAAGTGCTTTCATAAAGCACTTAAGGCCGACAACATTCTCATTATTATTGGGCTCATTCTTTTGCATGTATAGTCAGCATATTTCATTTAAATTGACATTTGAAAATGAGAATTCACGTGAATGTGACTGGGAAACGACAGTTATTATGGTATTTTGTATTCACATGGGAAACGATATAGTCAATATGTGACTTGGATAGTCAAATGTTAGAATGATGATTTCCTTGGAAATACAAGTGGACGGTGATTTCACACTTGATTATAACATTATGGTGTCATTGTTTGATGGAACTCAAAATGATTACAATTTGATTTGTGGATTCCAAATGATTATTTTTTTTCATTGAGTACTCGATGGTAAAGGAATTGTTATGTTTTCATTTGACATTGCAAACCTAAACCCTAGTTGCACCACCATGGAAAAACTAAGATCACAGTATACAACTCGTTTTCAAGCTAAAAGTCGGAAGAGTTTTAGTGAGGAAGTTATAAGAAGTTTGCACAATCATCTGGTAAAAGTTTGGCCTATTCATTGAAAGAGATGTTACAAAATGTAGACTCAATTACCCAACAAATAACTAGATGGAAAGATAGGAGGCAGGCAGCTAGGGCATATTATGCAGATAAACTATCATATAAAAAAGTAAAAGAATAAAAATTACTAAAGGTGATTTGTGATCTTTATTCACTGACCCTAGAACACATCAAAATCTTATCCTCAATGTGAAGATTTTTCCTATTCATTGGTGCCACCACCAAGAGATTAGGAACCATTTTTATGATAGGTGGTACTTGATCTTTGATTACCCACCATGCAACAATTGTGAAGTCCCCCAATATTTTCATAGGAAACTATACAGTGAGTTCATATTGAACCAGATTCAAAATTATTTTGATATGAGGGAGTTCCAAGGGAGAGGGTCGGCTCAAGATAGGCCTAGTGCACAACTAAATCTTGCGCGGAAAGGGAGATGACCTCTCACTAGGCCACCTCATGAGCACATTGTTATGCATGTCTTTGCGAAGGAGAGTGTCAATGTAGAGACATTGCAGGTGATCAACACTTTGACCTAGAGTGTCATCCATCATACTAACCCTATTGTATAGCGCCATCCAAGGGAGTCTTTGGGTGGTGGCCTTCGAACCCATGTGTGTCAATCTTGTCGGGTGACTTGTTCATATGACCCCACTGACACTCAGGAGGTTGTTACACAAGATCCATATGCATCTACAATTATGGAGAGGATGGCTGACATTTTGCATCATGCATATGGCATTGATAGTCAGGTAAAAGTCAGCATGTTCATTGAATTTAATTTATTAAATTTTGATTCTGAAATGTAAGATTAACTAATTTAGTTTTATTATTTTAATAAAATTGTACGGTCACAATGTTGAGACTGGATACACTGGTCCTCCACCTACTTATTTTTGTAGTACACCTATCAGTGGGGTATGTAACTAGTAAACAATTATAAATTTATTACATGTTAATAGCATTGTTTTACGAATGGTACTTTAATACGTGATTTTGGATGTTGAATCTAGGCTAATATTGGAGGTTTCAAGCAAACACCTCCTAGTGCCAGTGGATTCACTCAAACGTACACAAAGGTAATAGAATAAAGAGAACTTAACTAATGATTTATACATAATATATTTGTGTAGTTTATATTCATATTATTGGTTACGTTGCATTACACATCATTCAAACTCAAAGCATTAC
>VDFB02193867.1:329009463-329029416 GCA_007258455.2 Sequoia sempervirens | reverse complement strand
GATTTGCAACAATGATGCAAAATCAATCCACTAAACATTTTCCACATATCACCACATCAATATCTTTTGAATACTTTCATTACTATCGAGTCCCATAATCGGCATTACATTCACCAATTGCCATATCATAGAGACAAGCTTCATAGTCCTGGTGATATCACTTTTTCTATCTAATGAGAATTATCATCGTGGTATCGAAGAGACAGTCATGAAACTCCCTTTGAAATGACTAAGTCACTTCGATGAGAAACACAACACTAATATGCCATTCCAATGTGGGGGTTCACACATTGTTAACATGTCCACATCATCATGTCATAGCTTCAAAATCCACAACAAGGATGTGGATTACCGTTCCCCCAATCCTATCACGCCATGCCTCTACTTTGTCATCACTCTCAGCGACATCATTATGATTGGTTCCCACAAAAAATAACACCTTCACATCGCTAAGTCAAGGACACTGAATCATAGGTCCCACCAAAACCATTCACTCATGCCGATAAATCTATCCTTACTCCTTATTGCTCCATCAAAGAGATTCCTTCCAAACTCCTACCAAAATACTAGTGTCTTGTCGAGAAAATGATCACTGGTCCATCGAAGAGACTTCAAGACAAGTCCCACTGAAATGTACTTGTCACTCTGATGTAACTTAACTCGCTTTCTACAATGCCATTTTGAAGAGACATAACACATGATCTCTCTAAAAACACACTATCACTACGATGTCATTTACCAGTATGTTGAAGAGACTCCTACTTGACTCCTACCAACATCTAGCCATCACCCTAAAATGAATACATGGACTTGACAGTAACCAAAAATCTAGACACACGGGGTTAGTCACCAAACGGGTGTAATGGACTTAATTTGTTACTTAAGCATCCTACAACCACTAAATACAAGTCACCAAAAAAATAGAATCATGTATGATCACCATGACTGCAACAAACATAGGTTTTAAGTGATAAACCCTAGCACAACCTAAGAGAAGAAATAATTCATTCTTGGACGTATTCATCAACTTCTAGATCTGCAGAGCACATCTCTAGAAATCTATTGAAAATATCATAAAGAATCTAGTCTCCAATTTTTCCTTAGACATGTAGAAGCAACCTTTGCAATATTCTAACAACATGCCATGACAATATTGCAACTTGTTGAGCAACTTTTGAAACAACTTGATCAATTTTCTCTTCTGAACCAACACTCAATCCTCATACTTCTAGAACCAGATCCACTGCATCTTCATAACATCCAGGCACACCACTGAACTTCCTTTTTGCATCAATGATACATTTTGTCATTATGCCAAAAAACTACCCTTTAGGACCAATTCCATTCCACTTCTAATCACTTCCTTGACACCAATGACACCCTTACATTTACATTAAAGCCAACATCCCCCTTTACCATATCAGGACCATCTCACCTCTTATCCCCTTTCATCATGCCAACACTATCCTTTGCATGATTTCCCCTTTTGACATCAATGAAAACAATATTCCAACATTTAACACAATCTCTATAATATTCCATCAACACCCTAAAATCTAACAACTCCTGCATAACAACATACACCAGAAGAACACATTCATTGCACACAACTAGCTAACCTTCCATACACTACAACACATGTATCCAACCTTTTGAAGCAAAAAAAATAAAAAAACCTAGACTAAAGATAGATATGAGCAATATAAGCACACCCTTAGATTTGCAAGACCAGAAACCACACTACGGAGAAATGTGGAGAAAAGCCTTTTCTCCTAGACCACACTGCTTCCACAGTTCACACACTAGTGAACACAACTTTCTCTGCACAATGATCCATCATATGAAACTCTATATATAACACCTTGGAACACCTATGATCAACATATATCTTAACCACACAAGAATATCTTCAACCATGAAGAAATGCGGAGCAAAACATGGAACACCACTCTGTTATATTGAACACCTCTCAACCACATTCTTTTCTCTTTTCTTCACATTTTCTCAAAATCACTTCGAAACCAAGCACCACAAACAAAAACTCATCACTTGGAAAACCTTCTTAGAATCTCAACCACACAAGAGGATGAAAATTGCCAATACATGATCATCAAAGAAACACTAGAGGTTGCATCAGTGATACTAATAATGACAACATAATGCAACCAATTAAAGCATCATCATGGACTTCCAACAATCTCCTCATAGGCCTATTGACATCAATGACAACACACAACTACTCATACTTCCAACAATCTCTCCCTTTGTCATTGATGGTGAAACATGGAAAAACCATCAACAACAAAAAAAACTCTAATCACCATCTCATATACTTCACCTTAGTACACACTACTCCCTCTTACTTCATATGGTTTTTTGGTCAATACTATCCCCCTTTGACATCAATCGTAAATGATGACACACTTGTATCTTTCCTCTTTTCACATCAATCACATACTCTCTCTATCCCCTAAAGGCAATTTACTTATAAGGGACAATAACTACTCTACAACCTCTCCATTCACTTCCTTTGAGAAGGCTTCAAAGGACAACACTTACTCCCCCTGACTACAACAACCAATAGTGCTACTACTTACTCCTCTTGAGAGGTAGCCACCAACATCAATCTAGACCAAGGAATGAATCTTGAGATCCACTAGAAAGATGCATATTCTTTTGCGTATAGTTGAAATGAGGGGAAAAACCCCCAACTCCTCTCAGAGATGCTCAAAAGTATCCTTAGGAAGAGTCTTCTTGAAGATATCTACAACTTGATCCTTAGTAGGTACATACTCCAACTTCACCTCATTCTTTGCAACCTTCTCTCTCAAAACATGATACTAGATTGAAATATGCTTTTTCCTTGAATTCATTACTATATTCTTTGAAATATTAATAGTACTTGTATTATCGCATAAGAGAGAAATTGGTTCATCATATATCACTTTGATATCCTTCAAATTTTGCTTCATCCATAACACCTTTTTGCAACATAATGCTACAAAAATGTATTTTGCCTTTGTAGTAGATAATGACAATGAATCCTACTTCTTGCTTAGCCAAGACACCAACCTATTTCAATGAAAGAATGCACCACCACTTATACTTTTTATGCCATCCACATAACCTATCCAATTTTCATTTGTATAAGCACTCAAAGAGACATAAATATCCTTTGGATACCATCAACCATGTTCTAGAGTCCCCTTCAAGTATTTGAATATTTTCTTCACTACTGCCACATGTGACTCTATAGGATCTTCTGGAAACCTAGACACAAGATAAATTGCATGCATGATAAATGGTCTAGTAGTAGTTAGATATAGAAATCCTCAAATCATTGATTTTTACTTTCTCTGATCATCCTTAGGAGATTCATCATTCTTTCTCAACTTGCAACCAATAACCATAGGAGTACATACTAGTTTAGAGTCTTCCATCCCAAACTTCTTCAACATTTCCTTGACATACTTAGATTGTGAAATGAATATCCCTTTCTTTTTCTAATTAATTTGAAGTCTAAGGAATACATTCATCTCCTCAAACATATACATCTCAAATTATTTTTGCATCTCTTCTACAATTTTTTTGTACATTGCTTCACTCCAAAGATTATGTCATCAACATACACAAAAACAATAAAAATTTGATATTTCTCAACCTTAAAGTAAAGATTACTATTTGCGGCACCTTTATTGAATGCTTACTATAACAAGTACCCTTTGAATATTGCATACCAAACTCTAGGAGCTTGCTTGAATCCATACAATGCTTTACTGAATGCTTACTACAACAAGTACCCTTTGAATATTTCATACCAAACTCTAGGAGCTTGCTTGAGTCCATACAATGCTTTCTTCAAACTATAGACTATATTAGCATTATCTGATAACTGAAAGCCTTCTGGTTGTTCAATATAAACCTATTCTTCGAACTCACCATTTAAGAATGCATACTTCACATCTATTTGATAAACTTTGAAATCCTTATGTGATGCAAAAGCCAAAAACATCCTAATAGCTTCCATTCTTTCCACCAAATAAAATGTCTCCTAAAAATCTATTCCTTCCACTTGTGAGTAACCTTTACACATAATTCTTGTCTTGTTTCTTACCACTTCTCCACTCTCATTCTTCTTTTTTTGGAATACCAACTTAGTTCCAATCACATTTTTGTTTTCTAATATAGGGACAAGTTCCCAAGTCTGATTCTTCTCTATTTGCATCAATTCTTTCTCCATATCCTTAATCCAATATTCATCTTTACATACCACAATCACTGTTTTAGGTTCAACATTGGAAAGTAAACATAAGTTTACTTCTTCTATCATAGCATCCTTTCTTCTTATCAATATATATTTGCTTTTTTCACCAATGATCTAATCTTTTGAAAGATTATTCTACACATGCTTAGTGGTCTTAGGGATCTTTTTTGGAGCTTCTTCCTCTTCAATTTACACTTCTTTTATTTACCTTCATCTTTCTATTCTTCTATGTCAGAGGACTCATTTAATTCATATCCAGCTATCATCACAAAAATTTTATGTAAGTCTTCATCTACTTTGACACTTGCACTTTCAACAATCCTTGTCAGGCTCTTGTTGTAGCACCAATAATCATTGCTTCTTGTAGACTATCCAATGAAGATTCCTTCATCAAATCTTGCATCAAAGTTTCCTAAGCTTTCTTCATCTCTTTTGATATAGGATTTGCTTCCAATCACTTTGAAATATTTCACCGTAGGGTTTCTTCCATATCATAACTCAGAGAGAGTCTTTGAACTATTTTTCCTTGCTTGTGCTTTGTTAACTATGTAGACTTTAGTATAAATTGCTTCTCCCCAATACACATCTAATAGATATTCTTGATTCATCATTGTCCTTGGTTCTTCTTGAAAAGTCCTATTCTTCATTTCCATAACTCCATTCCACTAAGGAGTCCTAGGGGCTGACAAGTGTCTCTATTTCACAATCTTCACAAAAGGTGTTACACTCATTGGAGGTGAACTCTCCACCTTTTTCAAATCTCAAAAACTTGATATTCATATCCATTTCATTCTCAACCATAGCTTTTTATGCCTTAAAATTATCTAAATCTTTTTATTTTTCTTTGAGAAAAATAACCCAAGTCATTCTAGAATAATCATCAATTAATAGCATGAAATGCGTGTCACCTTAAAAATTTTTGATTCTAATAGGTCCACAAATATATGAATGTAATAACACCAAAGGATTAATAGTAGACTTTTCTTTGAATTTGAAACTCTTTCTAGCTTCCTTCCCAATTTAACATTCCTTGCAGACAACATTAATGGCTTTGTAATCTTTGGTAGATCTCTTACAACTTGATTTGAACTGATCCTTACTAGGCTATCAAAATTGATGTGATACATTCCTCTATGCCATAGCCAACTTTCATTAATTTGTGTCATAAAACATTGACCATTTGTACCCTTGAGTTGATAAACATTTCCATCTATCCATATTCCTACTAAAACCACAGTTTGAGAGCCTTTTTTGATCTCACAACTATTGTCCTGAAACACAATAGTATATCCTTTGCTACACATTTTTCCTACACTCAAAAGGTTATAATAGAGACCCTTAACAAAAAGAACATCATTTGTATTATGCTTCCATCAAAACATATTGAACCTTTTCCACATATATTAGAAAATGTATCATCACCAAACTTAACTAAACCACCTTCAAACTACTCAATATTAACAAACCTACTCTTATCACCTATCATGTGATTTGATCATCCACTATCAATGATCCAGTTTTTCTTCTCTTCTCTAGCATGAAAAGAAGTCACCAAACCTACTTCTAGAGCACCTTCCTTCATAGATATCTTAGAGTTAAAGAGATAGTTCCATCATTTAGAACCATGAAAATCATTCTTCATCATCAGGGTAATCAGATTCATCATCATATATAGTGGAATCTACTCTAACATAATATCTTTTCTTAAATCATTTACCTTTATTCTCCTTAGGTCTATCTCTTGAAGCTTTGATAGGAAATATTGAAGGATAATGACCAATATTTCCATAGTTAAAAAATTTGAAAGGTAACTTACCTATGTATTTTCCAATACCCTTTTTCAATTTCCTCACAAGTTTGCTTCCAACTCATCAATTTCATCTAGATCGGATTCCTCATTCTTCTCTTCTTTTCCAACTTTAAGAGCAATCTCCTTTTTCACATCACTCGGACCAAAATCTCTCAATTCAAAATTAGTTAAAGTGTCAAACAACTGATCTATGGAATACTGATCTAAATTTTGAAATTCTTTGATAGTAGAAATCTTATGACTATAAGCTTTAGTAAGATTTTTAGCACCTTCTCTACTGGTCACCTTTTCTTCTTAAATTTTTCCTCCAAGGGCTTTGATGAAATTGATAACTGCATCCACTTTATACATGTAGCCTATAATATCTTCATCTTTTGTCATCCTTAAGGTCTCAAATTTAGTCTTCAGATTCTACATATTTGCTTGCTTTACTTTGTCATCTCCTTCATAGATACTTTCCAGCTTTTCCCAAATTTCATCAACAATTTTAAGATGGTTAACTTTCACAAGTTTTTAATTAGAAAGACCACTCAAAAGAGCATACCTTTCTTTTCCATTATTCTCATATGCATTGATCTCATCATTAATACTTAGACTCTTTGCAAGTATACTATATCTAGTTTCAACAAAATTCCAAACTCTGAATCCTGAAGAAATGAGAAAACCTTCCATCTTGATCTTCCAAAATGCATAATCAAATCCATCAAATAGAGGAGCCTCCTTCTTGTGTGTCATCCTAGATCTACCTAAAATGGTTAAGTTTTTTCTATTGAACCTTACTCTGATAGCAATTTTTATATGCACAAGACAACTAAAAGGGGGGTTGAATCAATTGTGCATTATGAACCAACATTTTTTGTTGTTCTATGTACGTCTCTTGCACTCTTAGGGTTTTTCACCTGAAAGGAGAGAGATAGACCCCAAAAATTATGGTGGTTCACTCAAAATAAGGAATACATGATGTAATTATGACTAAATGCAATGATCTAAATGCAACTAATTGATAAAAAAAATTGATTATGAATGAAAAACTAATGAAATGTGCAATGTTTGAAAACATAGTGTGATATGCAAAAATGAACTAGAAACATAAACAAATGCAAATAGAATTGAATGAGACTGAAAAAAGTACACTTGGAGGTGAAATGTTGATGCTATAATATTCTATAATTTGGAAAAATTCACTATTGATGACTAGTGGGACTCATTCGCCACTCATGGTGAATCAGTCTTGCTATTGGTAAAATGACCTGAAACTAGTTTTTGGCTGTCAGGAATTGAATCTGATGAAATCAACTTTTCAGCTTGAAAGTGGGACTCATTCACCACTGATGGTGAATCATACCTCCTCCAAAATTCTGCAAATTCAAGGGTCAATTTTGTAGGTCCAGATCTGCACTTATCTTCTTGTCGGGTTGATAGAGTCAAATCTACAGAAAATGGGTTGAATGTTGTCTCCAAGCTTGAATTAGGGTTTAGTTAACATGAATCACTTTGGTGACTTTTTGACCACTTTCCAACACATATTTCTTTGATAAATCTACCTACAAGACCTATAAACACACATGCAAACAGGGGAAAATGGTTAAGGGTTAGATTTTTTCCAAGTGGTCAAATCCCACTTTGGTAATCAAACCCTTGATAAAGAAATTAAATGAAAATAGGAAAGGAATGATGAATAAACAACATGCAAGTGTCCTAAACTCACCAAACCCTTGTTGTTTAAGTTTGGAGATATGTCAATGGTTGCTCCAAGATGCTTGATAATTGCTTGATCAAATGATGCAATCATGCTTTGAATGCAAGAATGCTAATTCATGTTCAATGATTGAATGGGATGAATGGGGGTTAAAATGGATGGAAAAACACTTATTTATACACACTTATGCCCTAACAACCCAATAATACAACATCATAAGCCGACATAGGGTCTTAATGAATAGAAACTTGAAGGAATTTTTGAATTATTTTGAATTTTGAGCCAAGAGGAACTCATTCGCCACCCATGGTGAATGGGTCCCACTCTAGGCTTGCAAGTGGGTGTCAAGAATTAAGTTGTATTTAATGTTGTTTTTTAGGTTTTTATTCAAAAACACACTTATTTAAGGCCTATAAGTGCATAAAGGGGACAAATAAAGCATAAGAAAGGTGTAATTAGTGATAACAAGCCTAGAAAAGCATGAAATATTGTTACAAGACTTTACAACACTTTGAAATAGGACTTTATAAGGGATAAAAAGGGAATATTTAGATGAGTTATAATAAGAAGAGTCTAGAAATGTGTAGAAATGTGTTACAACACTTCACAACACCTTCAGAAGGCATCATCATTTGAATATTAAGGACCTAATGTCAATGTTTAAGTTACGTTACAACATTAAATCAAAGAAAAATAAGCCAAGAATCATATGAGAAAGATCTAAATGACCATGAAAATTTCCAAGATCCATTTTTCTATGGTACACATTAAAACATCAAAAACCTCATTAACATTTAGATCTACATTAGTCCTTAAACCCTTAACAACCATTAAACCTTTATCATACATTAGCAGAATCTGAACATGAGAAATAGTAATGCAAACATATCCAAACACAAGACAACACCAAATTTACATAGAAAACCCAAAAAGGGAAAAACCACGGTGAGGATTAGCTTACAATTAATGTAATTGCAACACTGAATACAATAGGCTCATTGTCAGATGGCTCACTGCCCAAAAGAAAAGAAGGGATCATTTCCAAATTAGAAAGAAGAAGAAATAAAATTTTTACAATGAGAAATCCATCTTAGAGCAACAAAAAGATCCACCACTGCTTCACTAGAACATTCAGACTCTCTTTGTAGAATGTAGGCACATTTTGCTCACTACTTCTAGTAGTCTTAGGCATTAAAGCTCACAGTGTATTTCAAACTTTCACACTTCTTACATTTGTACTTCACATCACACACTTCTCTACACAATTCTTCATTAACTCAACACTTATTTATACCATCCTCAACCTTGAAAACAATTCACAAGGTCAGTTATACACCTCAAACATGCAAATTCAAATTAGGTCGGCACCAAAACATTCTCGCAGTGGAAAGGAATGAAGGTGAACCACAACACACTTTAACTTGGACCCAAATCCATACATAGACACCATGCCATGCTTTCACAAACACCAAAGCATATATGTAATCAGTGTATACACCCAAGGTTAGTTGAACCTATGTTAACACCATTAAATAATTAAGTACATGTTTCCTTTGATCCAAAGATGATTTGTGAACCACTCACACACTTTAACACAGTCTAGAATATTCCATCAACACCTTGAAATCCAACAACTCCTTCACAACAACATACACCAAAAGAACATATTCATTCTGCACAACCAGGTAACCTTCCACACACTGCAACACTTGAATCAAACCTTGTGAAGCACCAAAACTCAAACAACTCAGACTAAAGATATATATGAGAAATAGAATTACACCCTCAAATCCACAAGACCAGAAACCACACTGTGGAGAAATATAGAGAAAAACCATTCCTCCCAAACCACACTACTTTCACAATTCACACACTGGTGAACACAACTTTCTTTGCACAACGATCTATCACCTAAAACTCTAGATATAACACCTCTGATCAACATATTTGAACCACGGAGGCATATCTTCAACCATGAAGAAATGCAGACAAAAACACGGAAGACCACTCTGCTATACTAAACACCTCTCAACCACGCTATTTTCTCTTTTCTTCAAATTTTCTCAAAAGCACTTGGAAACCAAGCACCACAAACACAAACTCTTCACCTAGAACACATTCTCAGCATCTCAACCGCACAAGACGTTAAACATCACCAATACATGTTCATTAAAGAAACACTAGAGGTTGACATTAGTGATACTACTAATGACAACATACTGCAACCAATCAAAGCATCATCACAAACTTCCAACAATCTTCTCATAGACCTGTTGACATCAATGCAACAACCTAGAACTATTGACATCAATGACAACACATAGCTAATCATACTTCCAACAACTGATAAAAAAACCATTGGTGGTTATGTTTTTCAACTTGAATCACACATTATTATATAGAGTAGAAAATAATTATAAAAAAAATACATCATTATCTTCATGTCAAGAATAATATAGAGAAATAAAAGAAGTGGGAAAAGAAGCAATTTTGGACTAGAAATTTTTTGTTTGAGCTTGGTTTTTGGTAAAGTTATGTTACTACTTTGTATTGTGATAATCAAAGTGTTATATAGGTTGCCAAAAAAAAAGTTTTCTATGCTAAAAACAACATATTAAGATTCGTGTTCATTACATTCTAAATATTATTCAAGTAACTGGTGTCAATCTTCAGTTTTGTTGAAGTCAAGAACAAGCAGCTGATATATTTACTAAGATTATGATTGAAACCAAAATTTTAAAATTATGAAGAATGTTTAGCATTTTAGAAGCGAATATTTAAGAGGGATATTGGTATAATGGTCCCCTCTCCTTTATATCTTGTTTGTATTGTTCTAACCAATCTTAAAAGAGGAATGATAAGGGAAGGTAATATTGCTTAGGACAAAAATAAGAACTTTCTTATCTTTCACAATATAAGACCATTCAAGATTTGTAGAAAAAGGAAATTAAAAATATACAAACCTTCAGAAAATAAGAAGTTTTCAGATTTTAGAGTTTTTAATCATCAATATGAGGCTCGTTATTGTGAAAAGCACTACAGTATATTGCACTGGATTGAATGTAATGCAAGCCAGATCAATTTAATTGCTTCCCTCGCCTATTGCACTTTGTTTTGTGCTCTATTTTAGCCTATCTGCTGCTGTTATTTTGTTTTTATTGTTGTTTTTGGACCTGTTTTTACAATGATAGCACTAGGTTTTCTACCAATATATGTTTGGGGCCCTTAACATGTGACATTGTCCTCTTCTTATATTTCTTCTTGAATACATCAGGTTTCGTACATGATACTTCTGTTTGCGTTCTTACTCTGTATACGAATAAAAATCAGAATTAACAGTGAATTATCTTGTTATAATAAATGTATTAGTTATAACGCTTAACACTGTTACTCCTCCAAAATGACTTATGCTGACTGTAAACGTTAAATATGAACTAATGCCTACGCCAACATGATAATATAATGTCTGCATCCATCGACACCGATGAAATCTTTCTAAAGCTGACTTTTATTGGATCCAAATTTATTGCTTACTATAAGAATTTAGAAGCATATCTCTGTTAACCATGTGTACATCTCAGTAACAGTATTATTTCTATTAGTGGGCAGCTAGTGACACAAATCCTATTGAGGTTACCTTATCAAGGTCCTGGTTCACTTATATGCATGTTTACTCTGATTAGGTAGTGATATTCAGGTACAATGATTTATTCGTGTTCACTGGCTCTTTTTGTCTCATAGTTGTTTGTATGGCTGGCAGATGTGGATGTAACATAATGCTTCTTCTGTCGTTACTTGTCTTCATGTAAAGTATATTTGTCAGAACCCTCGAGTGAGACAAGTTAAAGCCAAGTATGCCCTGGCTGATCGACGCTACATCATACGTACTCTGTCTCATTCTTTAATCCTTTATACTTGAAATTTATAATAAAGAACATTTAATGGCTCTTTTGTGGAAGTAGGGAAAATTAAAGAACATTTAATGGCTCTTTCCTGGAAGTAGGTAGAATCCCTGTCTTCACTTGTGTTTGATTTGTAGCCATTTTTGTCATTGTCTTACAGTCACTGCACATTTTTCGAGTTCATTGTTTATCTCAATTGCTTGCTATGGTTGGCAAGTTAATACCATTTGGTTGCATCTTATTTCTATAATCTAGTTAATCTGGTCGTTTTCATCAGTGGGTACTCTCTTAAACGAAATGGAATCCTTGAAGTGACATTTTATCAAAAAGAAGTGGAGAGGATAAATGAAAGTGGGGAACAACTCAAGGAAGCTTTGTAAACCTTTTTTAAAATTGATTAAAATATTGCAAGGCATGTAGATTTTTAAATATAATAACCTATAATTATTAAAAACTATTATGTTTATGAAACCTAACATTTTAAAATAAAATTATTATATTTTAAAATATAATAATCTATAATCTATAAAAAAAAATTATGTTTATGAAAGTTAACATTTTTAAATAAAATTACTATACTTTAATTTATAAATGAAATTGAGGAGGTTGAATTTTTTCATTGTCATAAATTTGGTATGGATATATCAATTTATTATCCTCTCAAATGTGATAGAATTTTTTATTTAGAATGAAATTATTTATTCAATATTCTAAACATAATTTAAAAATTAAAATAAATAAATTTTAAAGAATATAAATTAGATTAGGTAAAATCTTTTATTGTATAACCTTCTACTTATAGGGATCAAAATATGTCCTACACACAAATATATATATATATATATGAAGTTATTGAAAAAATAAAATTATTATATATAATTGTGTTTAACAAAACACCACTTTAAATAAATATATTGCTCTAATGATGAAGATAATTCAATAAACCACTCCAAAAGGATTTTAGATAGGATAATGGCTTGAGTATGTAACATGGTAAATAAATAGAAAATTAGATAGGAGGTTATAAACCACCCAACTCTTGAACAACTCTTCTTGGACTATCAAGATTAGATTTGGTGTATCCTTTTTGTAGAAAATGAGTCCCTATAATATACATTACAAAAAAATGTAATCGTATGTGATCCTCTTTAGATATTTCATGAATATGTCTCATATGATATATTTCTATCTATGTTTGTTGTATACCTCCATAAATTTTTCCTCTACTACAATATGTGAATTGGGATCAATATAGTTCTAGAAAACACATTTAGTAATTTTCTATGTTAAAATTGATGTACAATACTTCCTTTCACCTTCAAACACCTTATTTCTCTTTATAATTACAGTGGAATTATTTGAATATGTAATATGCAATATTCTTGACGAAGAGTTTTCTAGTGATAATATAGGTCTTTTGATTTGATGCTATAAATTCTTGAATACTTCTTTAAATAATGGTATGAAAGATGATGCTCTAATATTGATGTATGAAAATGTGTAATAGGAATCATCTTTAAGTATGACATCATAGATTTCAACCTCAAAATTTTCCAGTAATGTTCAATTATAAAAGGTCCATATTTAAATTAAATCAAACCAAGAACATGAAAGTAAATGTTTTGAATAAATTATATAAGATCATTCTTATAACTTATTCAAAATACCAACTTGCATCCCCTATTTTGATAAAAGGAAGCAAAATAACTAAAAATTATGTTGGATATGGACCATAGGTGGTGCAATCACAGATGGAGGGTTCAAAAAGAATAGTCCAAACCGTACATCTTAGAGTCAACACACTGGAAATAACACAAGAAAATGATATTAAAGGTTTTTTTTTGTTGAATTGATGATATTGCATCCAACATATCCAAATCGTGCATCTTAGAGTCAACACACTGGAAATAACACAAGAAAATGATATGAAAGTATTTTTTTTGTTGAATTGACAATATTACATCCAACATATGCCTCATGGATGAATAAATAGAGCACACAGGACTGCTACAAGAGAATTCAACATTACAACTGGCCAAAGGCCATATTACAGTCCCCTAAATGGTTAGTTTGAAAATCCTAAACTCTGCTTATGAACTCTAAGAAAAAATATGAATGACTAACTTCCAATCTACATTGAATTATAATAATCTTCAATATGATTATCCGACTCCACCAAAGGTATGTGTTGGCCACAAGGGCTTACAAAACCCAAAGAACCAATTGTGAAGGTTGGCCTCAAAATATGAAAATATAATCCTTCGCAGAATGAAATGACTTGAGAATCTCCAAGATAGCTCCCATTGGACCCAAAATGCTTGTAAGGTGTCCCATTAAGCTCCACACATTCTAAAATAGGTCCAAACTAAGAAATATGGACCAGGTTGACCCCAAATGCTCTGACTGGTAATTATAGTGAAATTTTGAGAGAGATAACTTTTGGTAGACAAATGCAAATCATCTAAAATCTGGATATGTGGTAGATGTCAATGTGTAGATGTTATATCTTGCTCTGTGAGTTGAGAAGTGATACTGTGGTGAAATGTGAAATGAAATACGGAAACTACTACTAAATGAAATGCAAGAAAATAAATATTTTTGGTTGATATAGGATTGCTTTACAACCAAGGATGATCTTGCATCAAACACTCAAGGTTGGAAAAAAGTGATTCCCCCACTTTCCAAGGCTAAGAGGAAAACCAAAGTGGTTCGCCTTAGCCTGAGAAATCCATGATGAATCCTCCATGAATCTACTTTTCCACTTTACTAGATATTCTTTGTACTACTTGTTCCTAGTGCTCCTTCCAGTTCTGTTATCCAAAATTTTCTCAATCTCCTTCAATTCTGAAATAGATTTTGGGACCCTAAATGCTAGGCTCTCTTTCTAAGATTTTTCACCTAGAAAGAGAGAGAGAGAGAACTAGTTCCAAAATGCTTATGTAACACTCAAATTAGTATGTATGTTATATGGTATGATGTAAATGAACTAAACTAATTGCAAATGATTAATTAAAATGATCTAAAATGAATGTTAAACTGCAATTTAAGCTATGTTTGGAAACACATTGTGATATGCAAACAACTATGAAATATGAATAAATGGAAAGAAATATGTAGAACAGAAGGTATAGTGTCAAATCTAAAAGCACATGGATGTTGTGTGAGCTTTCTAGAGTGTTTGGAATGCTGATGATTTTTTATTATTTTTCACAGTGGGACTCATTTGCCAAAGGTGGTGAATCAGTCCTACTATTGAAAAAGTGTCAGGAAATAATTTCTGACAGTCAAGAGTTGATTTATGAAAAAATGCATATTTTCAAATTTCAAGTGGGACTCATTCACCAAGGGTGGTAAATCAGTCCTCCCCAAGATCTCTAGAAAATCAAAAGACAATGCTACTACTCCAAATCTGGTAATGACTAAATATTAGGTTGTTGAGGTCAAATTTACAGAAAATAGACTAAAAACACTCAAAATGCTTGAAGGGATGATAAGTTGACTTGAAGAGCCTAGTTGAATTGAATTCCACTTTTCAACACCTTTAAACCTATTAAATCTACAAAACAAAGCTACAAATACACATGCACAAAGGGGGAAAATGTTGGGGGGTTAGTGAATAGGGGTGTGCCTTGGTCAAACCCCACTTTGGTAATCAAACCCAATAGAAATGAATGACATGTAAAGGAAATGATAAATCAATAACATGCAAGTATTAGAAACTTACCACATCCTTGAATATGCAAATTTGAAGTGATGTCAATGGCTGCTCCAAAGTGCTTGAAAGTGCTTGAATTGATGATGCAAAATACTTAGTGCTTGAAGATTGCTTGAATATGTTAGGATATTGAATACTTGAATGAGGATGTAAAATGAGGTTAAAATCACATATTTATACAAATATTGTGCCTTATTATCCGTTCATACCTCATCACAGGTCGACATGAAGTGAATTTGAGTAAAAGTCCAAAAGAAATTTTGAAATATTTTGAATTTGGGGCCAAGGGGGACTCATTTGCCACCCTTGGCGAATGAGTCCCACCTGGGACCCAAAACCAAGTTTTGGGAAAAATGTTATGTTTAATGTTGTTTGTTAGGATAGGATCCAAAAATACACTTAATATAAGCATATGAGGGCATAAAGAGACAAAATAAAGCATGAGAAGGGTGTAAATATTGAAAATATGCCTAGAAAAGTGTGAAATCTTGTTACAATACTGTACAACACTTCAAAATAGGACTTGTTCATGAGTGAAAAGGTGGTTTTAAGGTGAATTTCATTAAATAAAGTCTAGAAGAATGTAGAAATGTCTTACAACACTGTCACAAGATGTTGTTCTTTGAGTTTTAGCACCAAAATAAGCATGTTCAAGCCAAGATACATCATAAAATTAAAGCAACATAGCTCCAACACTATGAAACAAGACCTAAAAGACCATGAAAATGGGAAGGGTCCATTTTTTGATGGTACATTTAGCCCCCACTTTAGTGAGAGAAACTTGCTTCCTCACATTAAAGTAGCCATGAACATCAAAAAGAAGAGGGTTCTAATTCACTTACGTTAGCAAGATGGAATACAACAAACCAGGAGGATGATCAAGCCCCCCAGATGAAGATCCCATGACAAATTGAAGATAAGGACAGAGGAACACACACAAGTGTTGAAATCAATTGAGTGAAACTCCAATCATCAATCCAACTAGTTGTGAAAAGATATCTAGGCTGCCTGTTTGAAAAAGAAAGAATGTGTACTCACTCTGGGGCCACGGAACTAGTTGTTTATGGGGTGAGAAAGCCCAATAAACAAGAGTAAGATACATACGCTAGTTGGTATACACTCACAAAAAAACACAAAAAGTGGCTATGGGGAAAAGTCTTGCCGCTAGTTGGGCTTCCTGCTCAACCATGCTAAAGCTATACCCATTTGATAACTTTAACAAGATGCCACAAAGGCAAAAAAAAATGAAAATGTTGGTTTAAGTTTCATAAAATAAGAAAAATATGATGGCACCATAGGCATGCAAGTTGTGTTATGCAATTTGGCCAAACAAATAAGATAGCTCCATAGGCATGCAAGTTGTGTTATGCAAGGCGGCCAAATAAGAATGTAATATGTAAAAATGTCATGTGTAATATGTTCAAAGGAGTCTTGTTCAATTTTATGCAAGGTCAATCACTTAGGGGACATTGTGTCTAATGTCTCCAAAAGAGGACCAATCAAAGAATAGTATATTCACAACTTAGGGGATGCAATGCGTCGCATCAAACCACAAAGAGGAATGCAATATTCTAAGAAAGATCACACTTATGAAGGAAATCACACCCAATGTCAACCATAAAGTGATAAACACATCAAGTAAATGACAAGGCTTCTCTAAGAATAAAAATGAAATAATGGTAATGTATGCCCCCACTTTAAAGGAATTGCTACACATCATTTGGTGAGCAATTACTTGAAAGTAGAGAAGAAAAGAAAATGCAAAAAGAAAGCAAGACATGAGATCCAACTTGGAAAGCTCTATGCCAAGTCATATGTTTCGAAGTCAGGCTATGTCATGTCAAGATGAAGGAGAAAATCAAGGAAAGAAGGGATTCAAGACCCCCAGAAAAGAAAGCACACCAAACACATAAGGGATCTATCGATTTGGGGTCTGTATGTTCGTTGTTGCAATGTTTTGTATGAAAGAGCTCAGAAATGTCATCATTCCCCAAATACACATAGAACTGGAAGAATGACACAAAGAGAGTGAAAGAAAAGGAAAAAGAAACTTTTTTTTGAGTTAACATGGAAGAGACATAGGGCGTCTCAATACTTTGTGTCATCCGTAAAAGGAAAACGCAAAACCAAAATGAAAAATACAAGGACAATTTGGGTCAACATGGAAGAGATATAGGGTGTCTCTATGCTTTGCGTCATCCCCAAAAGGAAAACACAAAACCAAAATGAGAAAGACAAGGATTGTTTGGGTCAACATGGAAGAGACATAGGGTGTCTCTACGCTTTACATCTTCCCCAAAAGGAAAACACAAAACCAAAAGAGAAAAGTAAAAGACATGGCAAGAAGAATAGAGATACACATAGAAGAAGTGTACAAAGAGAAGGAAACATCAAATGTATGATACGGGGGAAAACAATACACACATGAAAAGAAAGAGTAAAATGAATGAGAAGAAAAGACTAAGTAGGCAAATGAAATTCACCCATCAAGTCATTTGCCTCCCAATCATGTTCAATGGAATGTGAAGGTGATTGACTGTTTAAAGGAGGAATCACAAGTGCCAAACTAGGAGTTGTACCCAGTTATTCACTTGGCAGAGAATATTTATCATTTAAGCTCATTGTAGATGAAAATAAAGAGTTCAAGTCATTGTTTATTGTTTCATCTATGTTAGCAATCATAACATCTTCATCATCAGCATCAAGATTAGTAATGACGGGAGGATGAAGGGTGATTTCTAAGGATGGATGTGTCAAGAGTGTGGGTTGGGTGGGTTCATTTTGTTGTAATTGTTGGGTTGAAATTTCATGTGGTTGATCAGGACAAGGAGGATGGTCATCTATTTTTGTTGTCAAGGGTAAAGATTGATTGTCATGATTGGTTTTTGTATGAGCAAGGAGATAATAACAACGCTAAAATTGCAAAGCAACATGGTTTCATTTAATTCTATTTTAGAGTTGTTGAGATGTAAGAGTGGATTGAGTTGACATAGGTTCATCTACTTCCAAAAGAGGAAGAGCATGAGAAACTGAAGAAGAAGGATCAACCATTTCTCTTTCACTTTATATACTTTTTTGGTACGAGGAAGTGAGGCAAGAGTTATTTCTTAGTCTCTTGGCCAGTTAGATGATAGTTGGGAAGTATCAGGATGCGATTATTCAATATGAGATTCAGGTGTAATCCTAGCTTCATTGAGGATAGGATAAGTAGAGTTGGATGTAGATGTGTTACGAAGAGATAATTCAACGATCTTTTTGGCTTTAAACTTTTGATAAGCAATGTAAAGGAAGTCCTTACAAGGAGTGATAGGTTCCATGGGTTTAGGCCAAAAGGCTTCTAATGAAAAGTTACCTTTGAAAGATAAAGGATTGAAGCCACTATGGTGTATGGTGAATACCACATTTCCATGTGGAAACTTCAAGCACTTGTGAATGACTAATGGGACCGCCTTCATTGAACAAAGCCAAGGAAGGCCTAGCTGCAAATGAAATTGGTTGGATTGTGGAATAATAGAAAATGTTACCTCCAAAGTCTTAGGTCCTATGTGTAAAGGAAATACGATTGATCCAATCATAGGGTATGAAAAACCATGATGTTTTTGAATCCATGCAGTCAGTGGATTATAGTTATCTTGATATAGATCATGTAATACTAGAAATTATTTTGTGATAACATTCTCACCACAAGCAGGATCTATTAATATCCCATTAGTAGGTTTATCATAGATTTTACCGGCTATGTAGAGAGGACCATCAGGAAGCTTCTATAGTATGTCTTTAGCAGAAAAAATAATATCAAGAGATTGAGTGGTTTGGCCCTTGCGAGGGATAATGTCTATCATAGTGACAAGTTTATCCATAGGACTAGCTTGGGGAAAAGGAGGAGATGTATCAAGTTGTTTAGTGTGTGTATCAAGAGTCATTACATCAGGCTTTGATGGTTCACTAGCCTTGACGAACAAGGTAGTATGCTTAGGCATAGGGTTGGAAAATATTTGGAGATTTTGGTTAGGGGTGCGACAGACTTATTGCCTTGATCATTAACACCCATAATGGTCAATTCACCTGAATCAATGAGGTCTTGAACTAGATGTTTAAGACGCTTGCAATGCTCAGTGTTGTGGCCATTTTGATGATGAAAATGACAATAAGCATTAGGCTTGAAGGTAGGAGGTAGGGGTTTATTAGGATCAAGTGTTTGAATAGGTGGTAGGGTAAACATCCATTTTTGGATGAGTTGGTTCATTTTTTGATGAAGGGTGTCAAGTAAAGGAGTGAAATGTCTGTTTGGATCACCATAATGATAAGGCACGACTGTTTTAGAGGCGGCCATTGAATTTTGAACTTGTGAAGTTGGTTGTGGTTGGGGTGAAGGAGGTGAACTAAATTGTAAGAAGCCTTGGTTAGGTTTGTGGAAGTTTTGTGTGTTGTTTTGGTGTTGATAGTTATTTTCAGTTTTGTTAGTTTGGCTAGAAGTGGATTTTGACTCACGAATTGAAACTGAATTTTTATATTCACATAAGGTTGTACATAAGTGCATGAATGAAGGTAATTTCATCATCA
>VDFB02193867.1:328992535-329009363 GCA_007258455.2 Sequoia sempervirens | reverse complement strand
CAACTTTATTATAACACGAGCATGTTATGAATAATTAGAGACATGGCCGTTTAGCAATAAATAATGTGCTTGCATTATAATGCGAGTGCATTTTTTATTGCACTAAAAATGGTAAAAAAACACAATATACACATGATGTCAGCCCACATTCTACATATTCTCTTGGTTCT
This sequence comes from Sequoia sempervirens, assembly GCA_007258455.2. Lineage (NCBI taxonomy): Eukaryota > Viridiplantae > Streptophyta > Pinopsida > Cupressales > Cupressaceae > Sequoia > Sequoia sempervirens. The sequence continues at coordinate 329,009,193 of VDFB02193867.1, read as the reverse complement.
ATGTGTGCTCCAACAAAAAGTAGCTTTTTGGTGATTGAGTGAAGTGTGCATGCATGAGTTTTAGATTCCACCACCTTTTCATGATATTTCCATCATCTTGCATGAAATAGCAAGAGTTTTTACTATGAAAAGGCATATAATATAGTTATTCAAGTTTGAATTCTGATGATAAAGCGATATACAATTGAAGTTTGGAACAAGCTTTAATGTCAAATTTTGAGGATTTTGAAGAAGGAAAAGAAGAAAAGGCTACATAATTGGAATTAGAACTCCATTTGAAACTTTGGTTTTAGGTATGTGAGAATCTTTGTACATTTTTTCATTCTAACAATCTTGCTTTGATTTTTGTTGTTTTGCTTATTGCATGTTGATGAAACTGTTTGTTTGTCATGTTACAACCTTAGGTTGTCAATGGAAATTTTAAATTACACAATTCTATACACTTTCCTATTACATTTTTAAACCACATCTCTTTGAGGCATTTTGTTAAATTTAACAATTGAATTTCTTTGTGTATGCTTCCAAAGCTTCCATTGAGGTATTTTGTCAAATAGTTATACAAACCAGCTCATTGCCTTGTTTATGCTACCAAATTTTCCATACATGTCTCTTAAAAATTGGAATATACTCCTAATGCAATATACTCCTAATGCAATAGGGGGAGGCCTACAACATACAAACACACAACTCCAATCTGCAAACAAATTTTCAATTTACAATTTCATCAGGACCTCTTCTTTCAACAAATTCACATTGTTTAGGTTGTAGCATATCAAAGTCACTCAATCAGGTATAATTCCCCACACAACCTTCTAACTTCTCAATAGACCCCCAAATCCAAAAAAATTCTTTACTTAGGTCTCAAAACAAAATATTTTCCAAGTTTTAGGACCTTGCATGCTCATATAGGTTTCCAATACAAAAACCCTCAATTTGCTCATAAATAACTAGGGTTTTCTATATTTCACAACTCCAAGGCCTTCCAAGCCTCAACAAAGCATCAAACTAGTTTTTCAGGGTCTGCAAAAACAAAATAAGCCTTCACTAGGCCTTTAGCCTCATTAGATTTCAAAAACACCACTTTGGTTCCTCCTTTTCATGCCAAAAATGCACATTGTCAACCTAAGATAACATCACCAGCCATATAGATGCCTTACCACTATGAAAAGAAACATGAAACTTGAAAACAACATATTACAGGCCTCTCCTCCGAATCATAGGTCACCACAGTAGGAGGAAAGGCTCCATCTTTAAATTAAAGTAAAACTCATACCCTACTGGTCTATACAGGTTGATCATGAAGAATGGAGTTTTTTGTTCACCAAAACAACCAAATGAGTCTCAAAATAGAATGAAGTCCAAGTTAAGATCTCCCACCACAGTGATTTATGAATTTCTAATCATGGGAGGCCTATACTAGGCCATACACAAGAAAAAGAAACTAAAAACACAGAAAAAATACTTGAAACTCCTCAGTTTAGGCATTAAGTAGAGCACAAAATCCTCAAAAGGAATTCATTGAACCCTTTATTCAGGCTTGTATGATGTTTTTATACATTTTCAAATCAGGAGTCCCAACTTTCTTCAACGCCCATAACCACCCTTGAACCACCAAACCTTCATTAAGCCTAAAAGTACTAGTATTAGGAATGGTTTGCTTAATAAGCTTCATTATGAAAATTTGTTGTTCTACAAACCTAGGACCATTTAGACACCTTTATTTTACTGATTACAAAGCCTTTCAACATATCCAACAATCACCAATGCTTGTTTTGTACCAAACTACACAAATTATAAAGTTTTCTATGCTTTTAAGGGCCCAAATTAGCCCACTTTTACAAAGGGACCACTTTCAAAACTTGTCCAAATCTCCTAAAACCTTGGGGAAGGACTTTATATCTATCAAAACTTCAAATTATAGCATTATATTGTAGAGATTCAATCATTTACCACCTAAACCATAAAACCCTCTCCCTAGGCTTAGAAACCATATGTTTTATTGAAAGTAGCACTTGCCAAACACTCCAAAACTTGAAAACTATTGAAACAAGCCTAATATACCTTTCTCATGCTCAATCTAACATAAAATAATGCTCCGCAACTTAGAAACTCAATTTCAGTCACCAAAAGCTCAATTTTGTTAAGGAAAACTCAACATTTCCTCATTTGGTTTGACGCCCAATCCAAGATCATCCTCCATTCAAGTTTATCATGGCCTTTTATAATGTTTCCCTCTTAAAAAAAACCACTTCAACTTCGAAAACTAACATTTGAAATAGGTGACCATTGGTCTCCCTCTTTAATAGAATTTTACAACCCTTCACTATTAGTTAATTTGACTTGACTTAGCACTTTTTTCATAGGTAGAATGATTCGTCATGTTGAAGAAAGGAACTGTTAAAAGGAAAAAACTAACAGATGATCAACTCCAAGCATTTAGAGATAAAGAGAAAACACAGATGAAGGAATATCGTGAAAATCAAAAATTAGGAACGATTGACAAAAACAAGCCAGTTGAAGAGGAACCTCAACTGTGAAAAAGAGAAAAGAAATTGGTAGCACAAATGGCACACATGTGAAAGAGTCATGCTAGGGGAGATGAAGATATTGTAGTTGGAGACACACCCTCTACCACAAGTGAATACAAAGGGACACCATTAAGCACAAGCGAATATGGAGAGACACCATCTACCACAAGTGAGTATGTTTGGACACCATCCACCACATTTGAAGTTGAAAGTACATCATCACTCAGATTTGATGAACAAGGTATGTCATCATCCCCATGTGAAACTTAAGGTATGTATTCTATTCCACCTTATGTCAAAGGTACGCAATCTATCCCACCTCAATTAAATATTGATGGAATTGTTGATGTTGATATGTATGTACCTAAGAGAGCACCACCTAGAATTTTGAGTAGAAAGCCAAAGTTTTTTGATTAATATTGATGAGGATATTTTGCAGCACATGGAAGGTAAGATTCCAGAACACACTTCTTGCTACAAAATGTGCAAAAAAATGCATTCTTGCTACAAAATTGTCAATATTTGAATTTGGTTGTAAATGTGCAAGAATGAGGTCTAAGAGTTTGATATACCATTTGGTTGTAAATGTGCAATATTTATGTTGAGGAAATTTCCTTTAGATGTAAGGATTCAAAGCACATCAACCACATGTGGTACAAATGATTAAATCCTAGATATGATCTGTAGAAATGAGAAAGTCTGAAAAGGTAGAGAGAGCAACACTGGTGACTTAGGAGAAACTTCATCTTTCAAAAACAAAGTCAATTAGGCTGGCAGACGTGTGGATTGGGCCAACATTTGGTGGAAGAGGAAGAAAGATGACTGGAACTCTGGAGGCCCACCATACTAGATTTTGGTATTTACCATGAGAGTAGATGAGAGAGTTGATATCATGTATCAAAACATTAAGCATGCATTCTTCTAGCCAGTCAGAGAAGGAGATGATTACTTTGCTTCATTTTCATTTGCATAACCGTATCAAGGAATGGGAACCAAGAAGACCAAGGATGTTGAGTTTTATGTGGAGGTAATGAATGTGGTCCAAACTTTAGGAGGGGAAAGAAGGTCAATGCATGATTGTTAACCTTGAGAGAGTATGACTTGGGAAAAAGAAATTTGATATGGCTATTATTTTGAAAGACTTCAAGCGGGATGTACTCCGCATTGACGCCATTCCTCAATCTTCACTTGATGGCATGAAGGAATGGTTGAACTCCATGGATACAAAGTATTATGAAAGAAGAATGAACTTGAACTAGTGGCCAATTTATTGAAGATGGTGGTTGGGAATTTTTTAATATGGAAGCTAGTAATTCTGATTCTGATAATTCAGAAGAGTCAGAACAAGGATATATGAGTTCCCTCTGATGTAGAAGAGGAATCAGAATTAGATTTCATGTAGCCACCATCAAGAGTGTTACAAGCCAACAAGATGGAGGGAATTCTTATATAAGGATAATTTTCAATGTTGCAGGTACTGACTTTAATACCAACTACAATGGAAACAATGAAATTCCTTAGTAGTATTTATGTTGAGGAAATTTCCTTTAGATGCAAGGATTCAAAGCACATCAACCACATGTGGTACAAATGATTAAATCCCATAGACGATCTGTAGTAATGAAAGAGTTTGAAAAGGCAGAGAGAGCAACATTGGTGACTCGGGAGAAACTTCAGCTTTCAAAAACAAAGTTAATTAGGTTGGCAGACATGTGGATCAGGCCAACATTTGGTGGAAGAGGAAGAAAGATGATTGGAACTCTAGAGGCCCACCAAGAAGACCACAACATTAAGCATGCATTCTTCCAACCAATAGAGAAAGAGATGATTACTTTGCTTCATTTTCATTTGCATAACCATATCAAGGCATGGGAACCAAGAAGACCAAGGATGTCAAGTTTTATGTGGAGGTAATGGATGTGGTCCAAACTTTAGGAGGGGCATGAAGGTCAATGTATGATTGGTGTAGGAGCACCATTCAGTAGGTTTTGTTCATCAAGGCAAATAAGGAGTAGAATATAGGATTTTGAGTTTTGTATTAAAATAAGGTCTATGAGACCACTTTATTATGTATTTAGTCATATTTGAGATGTATTAGGTGTTTAATAGGTTGGGTTTTTTAAAAAGTGTAAAATGTTTAAAAATTGCAAAAATGTGCAAAATTTGCAAACTCAAACGTTGTAAAATTGCAAAATTTGCATTATGGCCGGAATGTGAAGAGTCAAACTAGTTCAAAGGTCAGTTAGGAAGGTGATTCAGTTTTTAATTGGTGGGAAAGAGTTTAAAAACATGGAGAACTCAAATTGAAGATTGTATTTTGTGATTTGAAGAAGCAAAAATAATAAAAACTTAGAATTTTCTAGAATTTTCTGTATTTTCAGCTGTAGCAGCAGATTGTATGGCTTGTATTTCAATTAGTTGATCCAGATTTGTTAATATTTGTATATTAGATGGATTTACCTTTCTTTTGAATCTATTTAGAAGGTTTTCCATAACGTTTTGTGCATGTTATCATCAATTTACTAAAACCGGCCTGAACTTGTAGATTTGAAGGTTTTGAGTCAATAAAAATGGATTTTAGACCCATTCCTCTTTCTGTAGCCTCTGTAACTTTAGGAATGGGTCTGCACTAACATTATTAAGGTGTGGGGATGATTTGTTAGTGTTGGGGAGGTCTGAAAGTGAGATGGGTATGAAACCCATGTGTGTAAAAGTGAGTTTTCTTCAAGAAAAATGGTGGTTTTGAAGAGTCAAATTGTGATTTTTTCTAGGGCAGCATTATTTTATGATTGTTTGAGCTTGTGTAGGGTATCAAAAACTTTTTGGAGTAATTTTTAGGTTGTAGTTAGCTTTGGAAGTATCATTTTCAATAAACCCCTAAGGTTTAGGATACAATAGAGGGTTTTGTGGTTTACCCATTGTACGGTGGTATAACTAAGATTTGATTGTGGATTTTGAAGATTTGACACCTTAGAATTGCTGCCTCAAGAGTTGGTAAGGTTTGGATAGGTTTAGAGTATAGACCCTTTGTTCAATCGGATCGATCCCTTAAGGGTCCAAAGGGCAAAATGGCTGAAAACTTCAGCATGAAGTTACTCAAAAACCGTGACACTTAGAAACTTCTCGTCTAATCCTATGGGATCAAGTTGGGCCCCTCTAAAATTACCTCTCTTGGTTTTGATTATCTCAGAATGGTTTTCCCGTGGTGTCTAGTTTTTAATTGATGGAAAAAGTGTTAAATGCAAATAGTGGAAAGTTGCAAGGTGGTGCAACTTTCATTGTGCAACTTTTGTGGCCAAATAGACTATTACAAAACATCTGAATAGGAATTTTTACACTAGGCATGGTCCTCTTTCACACCCAAACACGCGGAATAGCTCCGAGCTACGTTCAACCAGATTGATCCCGTAAGGGTCCAAAGGGAAAATGGTTGCAAAGTTCTGCATGAGGTTACTTGGACACGATGATGCTTAGAAAATTATCATTTGATCCTATGGGATAGAATTGGGCCCCTCTACAATAACCTCTCTCGGTTTTCATTATCTTAGAGTGGTTTTCCCGTGTTTTCCAATTTTCAGTTGATGGAAAAAGTGTCAAATGGAAGTAGTGGAAAGTTGCAAAGTGGTGCAACTTTTGTTCTGCAACTCATGTGACCAAACAGACAATTCCAACGTGTCCGAATAGGCATGTTTACACTAGGAATAGTCCTCTTTTGTACCCAAACACGTAGAATCACTCTGATCTACATTCAACCAGATCGATCCCTTAAGGGTCTAAAAGGAAAAATGGTTGCAAAATTTAGCATGAGGTTACTCAGACACCGTGATGCTTAGAAACTTCTTGTCTAATCCTATGGATCAAATTGGGCCCCTCTATAATAACCTCTCTCGGTTTTCATTATCTCAGAGTGGTTTTCTCGTGGTGTCTAGTTTTCAATTGATGAAAAAAGTGTCAAATGGAAGTAGTGGAAAGTTGCAAACTGATGCAACTTTTGTTCTGCAACTCGTGTGACCAAAAAAAATTCTCCAACACGTCTGAATAGACATGTTTATGCTAGTAATGGTCCTCTTTCACACCCAAACATGCAGAATCACTCTGAGCTACGTTCAATCGGATGAATCCCTTAAGGGTCCAAAGGGAAAAATGGCTGCAAACTTTAGCATGAGGTTACTCGGACACCATGACACTTAGAGACTTCTCGTTTGATCTTATTGGATTGTGTTGGGCCCCTCTACAATGACCTCTCTCAGTTTTGGTTATGTTAGAGTGGTTTTCTCATGGTATCCAGTTTTCATTTGATGAAAAAAGTGTTAAATGGAAGCAATTGAAAGTTGCAAATTGGTGCAACTTTCGTTTTGCAACTCATGTGACCAAACAGACTATTCCAATGCATCCAAATAGTCTTGTTTACTCTAGGCATGGTCCTCTTTCACACCCAAACACACAGAATTGCTCCAAGCTACGTTCAATCGGATCGATTCCTTAAGGGTCCAAAGGGCAAAATGGCTGCAAACTTCAACATGAGGTTACTCGGACACTGTGATGCTTAGAAACTTCTTGTCTAATCCCATAGGATCATGTTGGTCCCCTCTACAATAACCTCTCTCGGTTTTTATTATCTTAGAGTGGTTTTCCTGTGGTGTCCAGTTTTTAGTTGATGGAAAAAGTGTCAAATGGAAGCAGTGGAAAGTTGCAAAGTGGTGCAACTTTCATTCTGCAGCTTGTGTGACCAAACAACCTATTCCAACACATTCAAATAGGAATTTTCACACTAGGAATGGTTCTCTTTCTCACCCAAACATGCAGAATCACTCTCAGCTACGTTCAACCTGATCGATCCCTTAAGGGTTTGAGTGTAGTATGTTGAAATATGCCATTCCACCTATTGTTCAGGCTATGTTTTAGTGATATGGGCCTAATGTAAGTAGGATAGGGAGTAGGAATAAGAAAATAGCATTATTAAGGGAATTGGAAGAGATTACTAATGCTTTCCCTTTTGAAAATTCAAAATTGAGGCCCCTTAAAAGCAAGGCTAGAAGAGGTGAGAAGAAGAAATTACTTGAAAATAAGTTAGAATAGGTTGGAAATATGGCAAGATTATGGATTTTGATGTGTTCAAAATGTCTACAAGGATAGGGGAGGTCAAAAGTATGTTATGGCATGACATGCCCTAGTTGGGAAAATAGGGGTTTTGAATGAAAAAGAGAGGTTTGAGGGAGTAAATGTGGGTAAAGTCAAGGGGAAACATAATTTGGTGGTCAATTAAGTTTGTGCATGAAAAATGAAGAGTGTTGGAATAGGTTTTGAGGTTTAGGTTCAGGGGTTCACTTCGTTGGTTTGGCCAAAATGTTTTGGAGGGGGGTTCAGTTTGTTTTGGGTTCGTTGGTACAAAAAACATGTAAAAACAAAATATATATCTATGCAACCTAAAAGCATGAATTAGGATTAGAATATCACATATCATCATATAAACAACAAAACTAATATAAACTTGAATGTCATTTAAAACAACAAAATTTAAAAAAAAAGTGTTTATAACCTGCAAAAAAATGTGAATAAAATCACGCTAATTTTCGCGTGAAAAAAATTTGTGAGACCATAGCTTGTTGCTTACTATTATGCTTTGATAGAATTTTTCCAAGCATCCATAGCTTGTTCAAAAGTACTTTTTTTAGGATTTTAGCCATAGTAGCAAGGCAGTGAATTGTTTGATAAAATGCTTTGGTAGACATGTATGAAAAATGTGGTAGCATAGACAAGGCAATGAACTGTTTAAAAAAATGCCTCAAAGAAATGTGGTTTCATGTTGATGGAATGGCATCATGAATTCCATGACAAGAAAATTTCTATGGATTGTCATGGCATTCCATCACCATTGAGACCACATTTCTTTGAGGCTCTTTTTCAAACAGTTCTCTTCTTTATCTATGCTATTGCTTATTATTATGCTTTGATAGATTTTTTCCAAGCATCCATAGCTTGTTTAGAAGCACCTATTTTATGCTTTTAGCTATAGTAGCAAGGAGGTGAACTATTTGATAAAATGCTTTGGTAAACATGTATTAAAAATGTGGTAGCATAGACAAGGAAGTGAACTATTTGAAAAAATGCCTCAAAGAAATGTGGTCTCATGGTGATGGAATGCCATGACAATCTATAGCAATTTGCTGTTAATGGAATTCCATCACCATGAGACCACATTTCTTTGAGGCATTTTTTTCAAACAATTCATTGCCTTGTCTATGCTATTTCTTACTATTATGCCATGATAGATTTTTTCCAAGCATCCATAGCTTGTTTGAAAGCACCTGTTTTAGGCTTTTAGCCATAACAGCAAGGCAATGAATTGTTTGATAAAATGCTTTGATAGACATGTATGAAAGATGTTAGCATAGATAAGGCAGTGAAATCTTTGAAAAAAATGACTCAAAGAAATGAGATCTCATGGTGATGGAATGCCATGACAATCAAAAGCATTTGATTGTCATGGCATTCCATCACCATGAGACCTCATTTCTTTGAGGCATTTTTTCAAAGAGTTCACTGCCTTGTCTACGATATTGCTTACTATTATGCTTTTGATAGATTTTTTCCAAGCATCCATAGCTTGTTCGAAAGCACTTGTTTTAGGCTTTCAACCATAGCAACAAGGCAGTGAACTATTTGAAAAAATGCTTCGGTAGACATGTATAAAAAATGTGGTAGGATAGACAAGGTAGTGAGATATTTTAAAAAATGCCTCAAAGAAATGTGGTCTCATAGAATGCCATGACAAGCAAATGCAATTGGCAGTTGCTCCTCGTTATTAGTTATGCAATGTGAAGTAATTGCATAATTGCTTAGGTTGACTTTGTAAAAACTATATTGTAATTGAAAATTTGTCATCTATCAACATCTAGTTATTACTTATGCAATGTGAAGTAGTGCTTTGAGTTTGAAAGATGTGCAATGCAATGTAATCAATGATATGAATATAAACTACAAAAATCTATTTTTTAAAATTTATTAGTTAAAATATTTATTTTATTTTCTCTCTATATCTCTATGCTATGTAAATGACTTTAAATTTTTTAAAACAAATTTTTATCTCTTGTTCTATTATTTTTTACCCTTTTTTTAAAATCTATTTTTTTCAATTTTTTGTAGACTTTTTCCCAATTTTTTCAAAAAATCTTATACTTTTGGTTTGCCGATTTTTTCCACAAAAGATTTTTGTTGCTATGGTATAAACACATATGTTTTTGTAATATCAAGGACACTTTTTGAAACTTCCATGCATTGCTAATCTAAAAGGAAAAGTCTTTTGCCTAATTTGTATGCAGCCATGCTTTTGGCATTGTCAAAAAGAGAAAAACTTCTTGAATGATGCAAAGGAATGGCCAAGCAGTTCTAACTCTTTGCATGAGAGAAGAGAGATGTTGGAGAGTACATCAAGTCAATGAGAAAAAAAGTGTAATGTGTTTTAGTTTGTAGTATTCATCTGTTTCTCTACAAATGTGTCATAAATTCTCAGTTCAAATATAGACACCAACTATCCATAAAAGAAATTTGTATTAACCAAATAGCCATGTACGCATACATCAATATATGTCGATATAAGTATAAAATATAGTTACAAAATAGCCATATAGGCTTACGAGAATTCCATATAGGCATACAATGTCAAATATATCCAATACAAAATATGTACAAAATTTCCATGTCTAGGCATACAACAAAGGGCTCTGGAATCAAAATTCATTTCTCTCCATGCTCTGGAAATAAATTCTTTCCCTTTGTTTGGTGATTCAATGGCGATAAGTCCGTCACTCAGTTCTACTGTGCTCAAGGAGTGCTCTTGCTCCTCTTCCTAGAGTTTAGCTCCTCGTGAAGTTTTAACTATTACAATAAGAAGTAAAGACATTAATATATAGAAATTACATTATAAAAAATGATATATTTAACAAAATAATCACTTACAACCATCTCACAATCACTCTCCACAATGGAAATATTTGCACGCCGATGCTGAGGCATGCTCAAGCCTTGTATAAACCATCCAAATAGGAATTAAACTATGAATCAATAATGGTTTTGATTTTTCACTAAAACTAACATCTATAACAACGAATGTAAATTGAAATTTAGTAATTTGCCTCATACCTCCCCTATCAGAGCCATCGAGGATTGTATAGTGGATTAAACACCGATATCCATTTCCCTTGTAACAATTGGAGGTGTTTCCTCAACCAACATCTAAAAATAAAAAAACAAATCATTCAATTACAAAAAAGTTACAATAGTGATCCATGTCACATGACTTAAAATGTATGATATCTAATGAACAAGATTTTGAGTACAAGTATTAAACTATATATTTCTAATTATCATGCTTACTATTTCCCCTATCCATATCTTGTTCAAAAGGACATGTTTTTAGGATTTTACCCATAGTAGCAAGCCACTGAACCATTTGATTAAATGCTTTCATAGACATGTATGATAACTATGGTGGCATAGAGAAGGCAGTGAACTATTTAAAAAAATGCCTCAAAAGAAATGGGGTCTCGTGGTGATGGCATGCCATTACAAACAAATGCACATCATGGCATTCCATCACCATAAGACTGCATTTCTTTCAGGCATTTTTGCAAAAAGTTCATTGCCTTCTCTATGGTATTATTGCTTACTATTATGCTTTGATAGATATTTTTCCAAGCATCCATATAGTTTGTTGGAAAGCACCTATTTTAGGCTTTTAGCCATAACAACAACTGCAAGGAAGTGAGTAGTTTGATAAAATGCTTTGGTGAACATGTATGAAAAATGTGGTATCATAGGAAAGGTGGTGAGTAGTTTGAAGAAATTCCTCGAAGAAATGTGGTCTCATGTGGTGATGGAATGGAATTCCATCACCATGAGACCGCATTTCTTCGAGGCATTTTTTCAAACTACTAACTGGTGCAGGAGCACCTAGGTTACTAGTTGCCTCTCATAGGAAATTTTTTGTCTAGATTGAATGCCCATTTGTAAATTCATGTAAAGGTCATATAAAGACCTACTTCATTGCATTTAAGGTCCTTAGGTGGTCACAAAAAAAAAAGATTTCCAAATGTCGCTAAAGATGGGAAAATTTGTAAAAAGGAAAAGAAGCATGGAATATTAAAAGTTAGAAGGAAGTTTCACTTGATGAGGGAGATTCAAAAGGTAGTTATCTGATTGGGAATATATATAAAAGCATGTAAAAGGTGGGAAAAAGAACAAATTTTGTATTCTTGAATCATTTTCAATAAATAAAGTTCCTTGTTCTTGTTTTCATTGTGTTTCATTCTTGAATTCAATTCTTGCACAGGCTATATATTTGTTTGTTCACTTTATGCAAGGTGTTAACAATCATCTAGTGATGTTTTGAAGAGTTACCATCAAATTTAAAAGCCAAGGTTTGTGTGGTCTGTTAGATTAGCTAGTCAAGGGTTTTGAGGGTCATTTAAGGCTTGAATTCACCATCCCACCAATGTAGATATAGGAGATTGGTGGGATGGAATATATAGAAGGTTTTTAGAACTTTTTAAGCAATTTGTGAGTATACAGGAATAGGGAAATCAAGAAATCTCTGATTGGTTGTTGAATCATACAGGAAATACAAAATTTCCTTCATGGAAAGCATGGTTTCATGGTGGTGTTCAATGCAAAAGCATGCATGAAGGTAAGTGGTGAGTTTATAAAGCTTATGCAGGATATTTCCATGGTGTTTGTGGTGGTGGCAAGAGTATTTAAGGTTTGTAAGTATCTTATGCAATAAACCCTCGTTTGTAGGGCTTGATTTGTGCATAGAATAGGGGTTTTTTGGAACAGTGATTTATGGAGTCTTTCTGTTGCTAAAAATGTTTGATTCTTCAATTTTGTGACATGATGAATGATTGTTTTCAGTCCTTTGGTATTTTGGTGATAAACTATGAGCACTTTATTTATAATTTAGGCCTAAATTAGTAGCCCTTTCCAGCGAACAACTCAAGAATCTAGTAATTTCTTTATGACAAGCTACTAAGAAATTTTGATATGTCATCATGTGTTAAAAAAGACTCCTAAATGTACATTGGTAATATGGATATACAAAGTGAATGGAAAGGAATCACCTGATTAAGGGATATGTGACCTACAAGCAAAATGGTGGTAAGATTGTAAAAGTGTGTAATTTTGTAAATATATAGATTTAAATGTTTATTTTGGCATAGAACCATCAATGTGAAGATATCAAAGGTGTTTGAATGGTTTGGTGAAGGCCTTGAGGCCAAACATGATGATTTGATATGTTGTAGCAATATATCCCTAGGTGGAAATGGTAATTTGACTACATAAGAATTGATGAATTTGATAAATCAGTATTATGTGGATATGAACCAGGTTTGTTTTAGTCAAAAACATGATGTGAGTAATGTATTGGAAGTCAGATGAAATGATTGAGGTGTAAATGGTTGATTGTAGTATCTTGGTCTTGAGGAACTAGTTGGTAAAAGTGAAAATTTAGTGAGTTGTTTAAGGAACTAAAAGATTTAGAGCTCTTTATCAGGTTTTTGCTTTGAATTCAGATAAATTGATGATGAAAAAGGTGTGTTAGGATCTAATGGATATAGGTTGTAACATGAAAGATTTGTTTTTGGTTATTTTTCCTAGGTAAAGCAAATTGAGTGGAAGGGTACCTTGGTGAATGATGAAAGAGTGGATTGTTTAGTGACTCTAATTAGGTTTCTTGTGCATGGATCAATCATTTTTGTTGTTAAATAAGATGTTTGAAGCTTGAGGATGAAAAGAAGTATTGAAATGAGTTGGCTTGTTGTTGCCTTGTGGTTTGCAAATGAAACAATCTTATTTTTGATGAAAAGAGAAAGAAATTTTAGTTGCTTATTCAATTTGATTTTCTCCTAATTCAATTGGGTCAGATGTTGGTGCAGGAGCACCTAGGTCATCAAATACTTTTGAATTTTGCAAAAGGGACGAGTGTTCAAATTTGTATTGATTTAATCACAAAAGGTCACGGAAAAATGATTTAAAGCATGTTCAAGGTCATATGAGGTTTTATTTGAATGTATTTAAGGTTATGGGTAAGTTCTAGGTGGTCAAAGTGGGAAAATGCAAACAATGCAATAATGTAATATTGTTAAAAGTTGTTAAATTGACAAAAAACAAGGAAATCAAGCATATTAAGGGTTAAAAGGGGTAGTTTCAATTGATAGAAAGACAGTTATGGAAAATAAAATATATTTAAAAGGCATGTAAAGGTGAGAAAAAGCAGAATTTTGTGTTCTTGTAATTAGATTTTGAAATAAAAACTCCCTATTTTTGAGTTTGCAACATTACTCCATTGTTTTTTTTTCTTGTGTTGGTAATTTAGGAACACCAAAAGTTAAATCATAGTGTGAATGCATGTAAAGAGGAGTTAGTTTCCAATTTCAAGAGTTGGAAGGTTAGTTTTAGGAAACAAAAGAATAAAAGGCAGTTTTTAGTGCCTGATAGAGTCCTTTTAGAAGCAAGTTTAAGAGTCCAATAGGGTTTTTCTTCACTACTCCACCAATGTAGGTCAAGTAAATTGGTGGACTAGGTTAATGTTAGGATTTTTTTCATGTTTTGATTACTGTAAGTTCAGGGAAAAGAAAGAATACCATGGTGGAGTTGCTGCTACACTGGAAAATAGAGGATTTTCCTACACAAAGTGATGATACAGTCATGGGTCATGAATAAATAAAGCTTGAAGAGGCTTGGAAATGATGTAGAAGGTCTTGGAAGACATAAAAAATCATGTTCCAGGTGGTGGCTAGAGAAATAGAGGTTTGCAAGAGTATTTTTCACAAAACCCTCCTTGATTTGTGCTTTTACACCCTATAAATGAGGGTTTATTGGATCAAAACATTTTCATGGTTTTCAATCCCTATAAATGGTGAATCTTGAGTTATAAGACATGCTTGAAGACTTTTTTGAGGTTTTGAGTGATTTGGAATGGTTTTGAAGGGGTCTCCCTTGTAAAACAGGCCTAATCTACTAGCCTTTCTTTAGAGGACAATCTGGAATTTGATGATTTTCTTTATGTCAAATGTCTAAGAAATTTGATATGTTGTGATGTGTTGGAAAGTGTTTCTAAATGTGCATTTATTTTTTTAATAATATTTGAGATAGGAATGTAACTACCCAATTCAATGGTTGATAGACCTACTAGAGGAATATGATATTGTCTGATCAAAACAAAGATGTTTGTTTAAACAGTGGAAAGGATGATATTGAGTGCTTGGTTACTATCAAACTAATGATATGATTGATGTTACTAAATTTGGTTAAGGTGTGTAAGAAAAGTTTGGTGACTTTGATGGTTGGATGGGTGAGTATTTGAAGCCTTTTGAGCAAATTGGTGATTAACCACAAGATTTATTAATCAAGATTTTGTTGTAATAGCGGGGAGTTTGTAACCTATAAATAGACTACTCTTGATCAAAATATCATAGTGCTTAGTGCTTTGATAATGGACTAATAAAAATGAGGTATGGTTTTAGTTGATTTTTGCCTTGGTGAATAAATGAAAAAGGATGAATTGTTCAGAAATTAATCCCAATAATCGGAGTTTATATTTGTTTTATGGTGGTTGAGAATGATGTAGAGATCTAATTGATTACAAGTCAAAAGTTTTCCACTTTTAATATGGTTTTACTTTGAATGGAGTGAAATTTGGAGATACTGATTAGTGGAATGATGAATGATGGCCTATGGAATGGCTAAGAAGATTTGAGTGCATTTTGGTTGAATGAAAAGTAGATTTCGATGAAATTATATTTGATCTTCTCTTGATTCTATTTGGGATTGAAATGCATGAAGAAATGATGTTGATGGTGTTTGTTGGATGCTGCACTTGCATCAGTGTACCACGATGATTGAGTGTTTTGATATGATGCTCTGTAGCACTAAGCGCCTTGTCTATGTTGTGCTTACTATTATGGTTTCATAGATTTTTTCCAAGCATCCATAGTTTTTCGTGCTGGTGCACCTTTGCAAGCAGATGCCTCCATGTGAAGTAATTGCATCGTGCTGCTTATGTTGACTTTTTAAACAACTATATTGTACAGTTGAAATTTTTTCATCTATCAACATCTAGTTATTAGTTATAGAATTTGAAGTAATGCTTTGAGTTTGAATGATGTGTAATGCAACGTAACCAACAATATGAATATAAACTACACAAATCTATTAAGTAGAATTCATTAGTTAAGTTCTCTTTATTCTATTACCTCCATGTACATTTGAGTGAATCCACTGGCACTAGGAGGTGTCTGCTTGAAACAAGAATCTACTGAAAGCGTCATATTGTTCTCTATCTCTAAAAATTTATCAAGTCATGGGGCTCTCAGATTTGGTAAGCATTGTGACTATTAAAATGCCAATCTAGAGAATGAGATGCTGCTAAAATGCAATGATCTAATCCTATATGATGATTTTCTAAATGATAAAAGGAAGCTACTGTAATCTAAATTGGCATGAAACTATGATGAAAGAAAGCTACAGTAATCTATGATGCAACTATGATTATGATTTTACTGATGCTATGATGCTATTGCTATTGTTAAATGATTGATTGCTTGATTGCTATTCCTACAGAGTAAGATTGCACAAAGTTCAAATTTTGGGATCCTTTTCCTGTAGAATGAGGTTGTATTTATAGATTCACGGCAACACATTGTGACGGGGCAGAACATCAAAGGCTTGGATTCAATCTGGAGAATTGAATGGTGAGAGATGAAGAAGCTTGAGCTGATGAAGGGAATGGTTTCTCCCCATGAAAAAATAAAGCCAGATGATAGGAAGAATTAGAGGAAGGAAATTGAGAGATTGATTCCAATTTGTCTCCAAAGCTTTCCTATGAATACCAATTGAATTAAATTGGATATTTGATGTCTAATTTGGTAGGTGAGTGAATAGAGGAAAATTTTCCTTTATGCCTTTTTTTGAATAATTTTAATTTATTCAAATTAGTAAAAGGGAATAAATAATTTAATAAAACAAACTATAGAATTTGTTTATTAAATAAATATAGAAGGGATATGATAATTAAACAAAAAAGTATTTAACCTTGTTTAAATAATTAAAATTGAATGATGTGATAATTAAATA
>VDFB02193867.1:328973120-328992435 GCA_007258455.2 Sequoia sempervirens | reverse complement strand
TGTAAGCCAATTTCAAACCTTTTTCAAAGACTTCTTTACTTTTGAAGGGGGTTCTAAAGACTTGGGTGGGTGCATGAAGTTGGGTTACACTTTTGTGGCAAATTCCAAAAAAAAATTGAAAATGACATAATGCAAGTGTGTTATAACACGCTCGTGTTATGTCATTTTAAAAGAAAAAAAAAAGTGAAAGTGATTCATTTTTTGTTTATTTTTCTACTCTGCTTGTGGAAAAAAAACCTCATTTTTGCGCTCGTGTTCTAGGATGAGGAATTCTACAAAATTCATCAACAACGGTTGCTTTCTCTTTGCAAATATGGTGCCACGATGACGAAGAGGTGAGGGAGGTAAGTATTTTTTGCTATTTGTTTTGAATTTCTTAGTTTCAAGTTGATTTTGTTTGTTTTAGGTTAGATTTGATTATTTTTAAAAAAAATTGTAGGAGATGAAAATGATCCTACAAATCCTCAAAATACTCAACAAGAAGAATAGGAAAATCCTCAACAACAAAATCCTCAACAAAATCAACCTCCCCCACCAATCACTCAACACCCTCCTGACACTCAACAAAATTTGAGGAGTGAGATTGGGAATGTTCAACAAAAAAAAATTGAGGATTTTGTCAATAGGTTGAGTGATCCAAATGCTTCAACCATAGAAAGAATGACCCTAGCAAATTCAATGAAAGAGATGTTAAAAAATTTAGATTCAATAACCCAACAAATTTACATGGAATACATAGTTGGTTTCACTTGGTACGGTTGATTCAGTGGACAACATTTTTCTTACATTCAGATTTGATGTATTCATGTTACTAATCATATTGAGCCTCATATGTAGATTGTCTTGCATATACAAGTGATATCATTTATATGGTTGATCATGGAACAGTTGGTTCCATTTGGACAGGTTGACTCTTCTTTATTGCACAACAGGTATATTATTTCAATTGCTCAATATCAGGTTGATCATGGCATCATCGTTACGGTTCATTTGATTATGTCTTCATGGCATTCTATTGATGGTTGTCACACAATTCTTTGGTGTCAATAGTTATGATACATTATTTGATACGTGGCATATTGGATTGGAATTATATTAATGTTTTCTTTGACACTTGAGTTTTATATTTTATTTGGAATCATTGGTATATGAGGTTACTATACACTCTTCAGTTGGTTTTGTCATTGCATATCTTCATGACTCTTTCACATTATCTTGGTGTCACTTGCTAGGACACAGTGGTTGGTATATATGAAGCACTCATTCGGTTCATATGTTTCAAATTGGATTAATTTCATAATTAGCTTCTAAAGATGAAAGGTTTCTATGTTGATCATAGGATCATGGTGTTGTCTATTTCATGCAGTGTTAACTCTTACAGGTGATTGCAATGGTATACTGTTGATTCAGTTTAGTCTTTGACAGTCAGATTCAATGTCTTTATACATTTGGTGAATACATTTATTCACATATACATGATAGTATTGAGATTTAGTTTTGCACCATGAACATAGCATGAATTCACACTTCATTGTGACTCAGCACTATATGCTTTACATACTTAGACTTCAGTGTTACATTGATTATTCATATACACATGGTATTTATGCTTATTCATAATGCTAACATTTAAGCAATATCATGCACTTTGATTAATTTGCATATTTTATAGTGCTATCGGGTATCACTTTACATTATTCACTTAGCACATTATGTGCTATTGGGTTGATATATATATAGTGCTTTAAAAGTGCTTTCATAAAGCACTTAAGGCCGACAACATTCACATTATTATTGGGCTCATTCTTTTTCATGTATAGTCAGCGTATTTCATTTAAATTGACATTTGAAAATGAGAATTCACGTGAATGTGACTTGGAAACGACATTTATTATGGTATTTTGAATTCACATGGGAAGCGATATAGTCAATATGTGACTTGGATAGTCAAATGTTAGAATGATGATTTCCTTGGAAATACATGTGGACGGTGATTTCACACTTGATTATAACATTATGGTGTCATTGTTTGATGGAACTCAAAATGATTACAATTTGATTTGTGGATTCCAAATGATTATTGTTTTTCATTGAGTACTCAATGGTAAAGGAATTGTTATGTTTTCATTTGACATTGCAAACCTAAACCCTAGTTGCGCCACCATGGAAAAACTAAGATCACAGTATACAACTCATTTTCAAGCTAAAAGCTAGAAGAGTTTTAGTGAGGAAGTTATAAGAAGTTTGCACAATCATCTAGTAAAATTTTGGCCTATTCATTGAAAGAGATGTTACAAAATGTAGACTCAATTACCCAACAAATAACTAGATGGAAAGATAGGAGGCAGGCAGCTAGGGCATATTATGCAGATAAACTATCATATAAAAAAGTAAAAGATTTAAAAATTACTAAAGGTGATTTGTGATCTTTATTCACTGACCCTAGAACACATCAAAATCTTATCCTCAATGTGAAGATTTTTCCTATTCATTGGTGCCACCACCAAGAGATTAGGAACCATTTTTATGATAGGTGGTACTTGATCTTTGATTACCCACCATGCAACAATTGTGAAGTCCCCCAATATTTTCTTAGGAAACTATACAGTGAGTTCATATTGAACCAGATTCAAAATTATTTTGATATGAGGGAGTTCCAAGGGAGAGGGTCGGCTCAGGATAGCCCTAGTGCACAATTGAATCTTGCGCGGCAAGGGAGACGACCTCTCACTAGGCCACCTCATGAGCATATTGTTATGCATGTCTTTGCGAAGGAGAGGGTCAATGTAGAGACACTGCAGGCGATCAACACTTTGACCTAGAGTGTCATCCATCATACTAACCCTATTGTATAGCGCCATCCAAGGGAGTCTTTGGGTGGTGGCCTTCAAACCCATGTGTGTCAATCTTGTGGGGTGACTTGTTCATATGACCCCACTGACACTCAGGAGGTTGTTACGCAAGATCCATATGCATCTATGATGATGGAGAGGATGGCCGAAATTTTGCATCATGCATATGGCATTGATAGTCAGGTAAAATTTAGAATGTTCATTGAATTTAATTTATTAAATTTTGATTCTGAAATGCAAGATTAACTAATTTAGTTTTATTATTTTAATAAAATTGTAGGGTCACAATGTTGAGACTAGATACACTGGTCCTCCACCTACTTATTTTTGTAGTACACCTATCAGTGGGGTATGTAACTAGTAAACAATTATAAATTCATTACATGTTAATAGCATTGTTTTATGAATGGTATTTTAATACGTGATTTTGGATGTTGAATCTAGGCTAATATTGGAGGTTTCAAGCAAACACCTCCTAGTGCCAGTGGATTTACTCAAATGTACACAAAGGTAATAGAATAAAGAGAACTTAACTAATGATTTATACTTAATATATTTGTGTAGTTTATATTCATATTATTATTTACATTGCATTACACATCATTCAAACTCAAAGCATTACATCAAATTCCATAACTAATAACTAGATGTTGATATATGACAAAATTTCAACTGTACAATATAGTTGTTTAGAAAGTCAACATAAGCAGCATGATGCAATTACTTCAGATGAAGGAATGTTCTTACAAAGGTGCACCAGCACAACAAACTATGGATGCTTGGAAAAAATATATGAAACCATAATAGTAAGCAATAGCATAGACATGGTAGTTAGTGATGCAGAGCATCATATCAAAACACTCAATCATCAGGGTACATCTGATGCAGAGCATCCAACAAACACCATCAACATCATTTCTTCAAGGGATTTCAATCCCAAATAGAATCAAGAGATCAAATATAATTTCATCAAAAATCTACTTTTCATTCAACCAAAATCCACTCAAATTCTCTTAGCCATTCCATAGGCCATCATTCATCATTCCAATAATCAGTATTCCAATTGACTCATTCAAAGAAAAAACCATATTAGAAAATTTTGACTTAATCAATTAGAGTCACATCATTCTCAGCCACCATAAAAACAACATGAACCTTATTATTGACACTTGAACAATTCATCCTTTCATTTATTCACCAAGGCAACAAATCAACTAAACCATACCTCACTGTTATCAGTCCATTATCAAGCACTGTACTCACCATATTTTGACTGCAGTAGTCTATTTACATGTTACAAACTCCTACTACAACAGAATCTTGATTATCATCTTGTGGTTAATCACCAATTTGCTCAAAAGGCTTTATAATACTCACCCATCCAACCATCAAAGTCACCAAAACTTTCTTATACACCTTAACCAAATTTAGTAACATCAATGATATCATTAGTTTGATTGTAACCAAGCGCTCAATATCATCCTTTCCATTGTTTAAACAAATATCTTTGCTTTGATCAGACAATATCATATTCCTCTAGTAGGTCTGTCAACCATTGAACCGGGTAGTTACATTCCTATCTCAAATATTATTAAAAAACTCAATGCGCATTTAGAAACACTTTCTAGCACATCACAACATATCAAAGTTCTTAGATGTTTGACATAAAAAATCATCAGATTTCAGACTGTCCTCCAAAGAAAGGTTAGTAGATTAGGCCTATTTTACAAAGGAGACCCCTTCAAAACCATTCCCAATCACTCAAAACCTCAAAATAGTCTTCAAGCATGTCTTATAACTCAATATTTCACCATTTATAGGGATTCAAAACCATGAAAATGTTATGATCCAATAAACCCTTGTTTATAGGGTGTAAAAGCACAAATCAAGGAGGGTTTTGTGAAAAATACTCTTGCAAACCTGTATTTCTCTAGCCACCACCTGGAACATGATTGTTTATGTCTACCAAGACCTTCTACATCATTTCCAAGCCTCTTCAAGCTTTATTTATTCATGACCCATGACTGTATCATCACTTTGTGTAGGAAAATCCTCTATTTTCCAGTGTAGCAGCAACTCCACCATGGTATTCTTTCTTTTCCCTGAACTTACAATCATCAAAACATGAAAAAAATCCTAACATTAACCTAATCCACCAATTTACTTGACCTACATTGGTGGAGTAGTGAAGAAAAACCCTATTGCACTCTCAAACTTGCTTCTAAAAGGACTCTATCAGGCACTAAAAACTGCCTTTTATTCTTTTGTTTCCTAAAACTAACCTTCCAACTCTTGAAATTGGAAACTAACTCCTCTTTACATGCATTCACACTATGATTTAACTTTTGGTGTTCCTAAATTACCAACACAAGAAAACAAAACAATGGAGTAATGTTGCACACTCAAAAATAGGGAGTTTTTATTTCAAAATCTAATTACAAGAACACAAAATGCTGCTTTTTCTCACCTTTACATGCCTTTTAAATATATTTCATTTTCCATAACTATCTTTCCATCGGTTGAAACTACCCCTTTTAACCCTTAATATGCCTGATTTCCTTATTTTTTGTCAATTTAACAACTTTTAACAATATTACATTATTGCATTGTTTGCATTATCCCACTTTGACCACGTAGAACTTACCCATAACCTTAAATACATTCAAATAAAACCTCATATGACCTTGAACATGCTTTAAATCATTTTTCCATGACCTTTTGTGATTAAATCAATACAAATTTGAACACTCATCCCTTTTGCAAAATTCAAAAGTATTTGATGACCTAGGTGCTCCTGCACCAACATCTGACCCAATTGAATTAGGAGAAGATCAAATTGAATAAGCAACTAAAATTTCTTTCTCTTTTCATCAAAAATAAGATTGTTTCATTTGCAAACCACAAGGCAACAACAAGCCAACTCATTTCAATACTTCTTATCATCCTCAAGCTTCAAACATCTTATTTAACAACAAAAATGATTGATCCATGCACAAGAAACCTAATTAGAGTCACTAAACAATCCACTCTTTCATCATTCACCAAGGTACCCTTCCACTCAATTTTCTTTACCTAGGAAAAATAACCAAAAACAAATATTTCATGTTACAACCTATATCCATTAGATCCTAACACACCTTTTTCATCATCAATTTATCTGAATTCAAAGCAAAAACCTGATAAAGAGCTCTAAATCTTTTAGTTCCTTAAACAACTCACCAAATTTTCACTTTTACCAACTAGTTCCTCAAGACCAAGATACTACAATCAACCATTTACACCTCAATCATTTCATCTAACTTCCAAGACATTACTCACATCATGTTTTTGACTGAAACAAACCTGGTTCATATCCACATAATACTGATTTATCAAATTCATCAATTCTTATGTAGTCAAATTACCATTTCCACCTAGGGACATATTGCTACAACATATCAAATCATCATGTTTGGCCTCAAGGCCTTCACCAAACCATTCAAACACCTTTGATATCTTCGCATTGATGGTTCTATGCCAAAATAAACATTTAAATCTATGTATTTACAAAATTACACACTTTTACAATCTTACCACCATTTTTCTTGTAGGTCACATATCCCTTAATCAGGTGATTCCTTTCCATTCACTTTGTATATCCATATTACCAATGTACATTCAGGAGTATTTTTTAACACATGATAACATATCAAAATTTCTTAGTAGCTTGTCATAAAGAAATTACCAGATTCTTGAGTTGTTCGCTGGAAAGGGCTACTAATTTAGGCCTAAATTATAAATAAAGTGCTCATAGTTTATCACCAAAATACCAAAGGACTGAAAACAATCATTCATCATGTCACAAAATTGAAGAATCAAACATTTTTAGCAACAGAAAGACTCCATAAATCACTGTTCCAAAAAACCCCTATTCTATGCACAAATCAAGCCCTACAAAGGACGGTTTATTGCATAAGATACTTACAAACCTTAAATACTCTTGCCACCACCACAAACACCATGGAAATATCCTGCATAAGCTTTATAAACTCACCACTCACCTTCATGCATGCTTTTGCATTGAACACCACCATGAAACCATGCTTTCCATGAAGGAAATTTTGTATTTCCTGTATGATTCAACAGCCAATCAGAGATTTCTTGATTTCCCTATTCCTGTATACTCACAAATTGCTTAAAAAGTTCTAAAAACATTCTATACATTCCATCCCACCAATCTCCTATATCTACATTGGTGGGATGGTGAATTCAAGCCTTAAATGACCCTCAAAACCCTTGACTAGCTAATCTAATAGACCACAAAAACCTTGGCTTTTAAATTTGATGGTAATTCTTCAAAACATCGCTAGATGATTGTTAACACCCTGCATAAAGTGAACAAACAAATATATAGCCTGTGCAAGAATTGAATTCAAGAATGAAACACAATGAAAACAAGAACAAGGAACTTTATTTATTGAAAATGATTCAAGAATACAAAATTTGTTCTTTTTCCCACCTTTTACATGCTTTTATATATATTCCCAATCAGATAACTACCTTTTGAATCTCCCTCATCAAGTGAAACTTCCTTCTAACTTTTAATATTCCATGCTTCTTTGCCTTTTTACAAATTTTCCCATCTTTAGCGACATTTGGAAATCTTTTTTTTTTTGTGACCACCTAAGGACCTTAAATGCAATGAATTAGGTCTTTATATGACCTTTACATGAATTTACAAATGGGCATTCAATCTAGACAAAATATTTCCTATGAGAGGCAACTAGTAACCTAGCTGCTCCTACACCAGTTAGTAGTTTGAAAAAATGCCTCGAAGAAATGTGGTCTCATGGTGATGGAATTCCATTCCATCACCACATGAGACCACATTTCTTCGAGGAATTTCTTCAAACTACTCACCACCTTTCCTATGATACCACATTTTCCATACATGTTCACCAAAGCATTTTATCAAACTACTCACTTCCTTGCAGTTGTTGCTATGACTAAAATCCTAAAATAGACCTGCTTTCCAACAAACTATATGGATGCTTGGAAAAATATCTATCAAAGCATAATAGTAAGCAATAATACCATAGAGAAGGCAATGAAATTTTTGAAAAAATGTCTTGAAGAAATGTGGTCTTATGGTGATGGAATGCCATGACGTGCACTTGTTTGTAATGGCATGCCATCACCACAAGACCCCATTTCTTTTGAGGCATTTTTTCAAACAGTTCATTTCCTTCTCTATGCCACTATAGTTATCATACATGTCTACGAAAGCATTTAATCAAATGGTTCAGTGGCTTGCTACTATGGGTAAAAGCCTAAAAACATGTCCTTTTGAACAAGATATGGATATGAAAAATAGTAAGAATGATAATTAGAAATATATAGTTTAATACTTGTACTCAAAATCTTGTTCATTAGATATCATACATTTTAAGTCATGTGACATGGATCGCTATTGTAACTTTTTTGTGATTGAATTATTTGTTTTTTTATTTTTAGATGTTGGTTGAGGAAACACCTCCAAATGTTACAAGGGAAATGGATATCGGTGTTTAATCCACTATACAATCCTCGATGGCTCTGATAGGGGAGGTATGAGGCAAATTACTAAATTTCAATTTACATTCGTTGTTATAGATGTTAGTTTTAGTGAAAAATCAAAACCATTATTGATTCATAGTTTAATTCCTATTTGGATGGTTTATACAAGGCTTGAGCACGCCTCAACATCGGCGTGCAAATATTTCCATTGTGGAGAGTGATTGTGAGATGGTTGTAAGTGATTATTTTGTTAAATATATCATTTTTTATAATGTAATTTCTATATATTAATGTCTTTACTTCTTATTGTAACAGTTAAAACATCACCAGGAGCTAAACTCTAGGAGGAGGAGCAAGAGCACTCCTTGAGCACAGTAGAACTGAGTGATGGACTTATTGCCATTGAATCCCCAAACAAAGGGAAAGAATTTATTTCCAGAGCATGGAGAGAAATGAATTTTGATTCCAGAGCCCTTTGTTGTATGCCTAGACATGGAAATTTTGTACATATTTTGTATTGGATATATTTGACATTGTATGCCTATATGGCATTCTCGTAAGCCTATATGGCTATTTTGTAACTATATTTTATACTTATATCGACATATATTGATGTATGCGTACATGGCTATTTGGTTAATACAAAAAAAAATTATCGATAGTTGGTGTCTATATTTGAACTGAGAATTTATGACACATTTGTAGAGAAACAGAGGAATACTACAAACTAAAGCACATTACACTTTTTTTCTCATTGACTTGATGTACTCTCCAACATCTCTCTTCTCTCATGCAAAGAGTTGGAACTGCTTGGCCATTCCTTTGCATCATTCAAGAAGTTTTGCTCTTTTTGACAATGCCAAAAGCATGGCTGCATACAAATTAGGCAAAAGACTTTTCCTTTTAGATTAGCAATGCATGGAAGTTTCAAAAAGTGTTCTTGATATTACAAAAACATATTTGTTTATACCATAGCAACAAAAATCTTTTGTGGAAAAAATCGGCAAACCAAAAGTATAAGATTTTTTGAAAAAATTGGGAAAAAGTCTACAAAAAATTGAAATTAAATAGATTTTAAAAAAAGGGTAAAAAAAAATAGAACAAGAGATAAAAATTTGTTTTAAAAAATTTAAAGTCATTTACATAGCATAGAGATATAGAGAGAAAATAAAATAAATATTTTAACTAATAAATTTTAAAAAATAGATTTTTAGTTTATATTCATATCATTGATTACATTGCATTGCACATCTTTCAAACTCAAAGCACTACTTCACATTGCATAAGTAATAACTAGATGTTGATAGATGACAAATTTTCAATTACAATATAGTTTTTACAAAGTCAACCTAAGCAATTATGCAATTACTTCACATTGCATAACTAATAACGAGGAGCAACTGCCAATTGCATTTGCTTGTCATGGCATTCTATGAGACCACATTTCTTTGAGGATTTTTTAAAATATCTCACTACCTTGTCTATCCTACCACATTTTTTATACATTCTACCAAGCATTTTTTCAAATAGTTCAACTGCCTTGTTGCTATGGTTGAAAGCCTAAAACAAGTGCTTTCGAACAAGCTATGGATGCTTGGAAAAAATCTATCAAAAGCATAATAGTAAGCAATATCGTAGACAAGGCAGTGAACTCTTTGAAAAAATGCCTCAAAGAAATGAGGTCTCATGGTGATGGAATGCCATGACAATCAAATGCTTTTGATTGTCATGGCATTCCATCACAATGAGCTCTCATTTCTTTGAGTCATTTTTTTCAAAGATTTCACTGCCTTATCTATGCTAACATTTTTCATACATGTCTATCGAAGCATTTTATCAAACAATTCATTGCCTTGTTGTTATGCCTAAAAGCCTAAAACAGGTGCTTTCAAACAAGCTATGGATGCTTGGAAAAAATCTATCATGGCATAATAGTAAGCAATAGCATAGACAAGGCAATGAATTGTTTGAAAAAAATGCCTCAAAGAAATGTGGTCTCATGGTGATGGAATGCCATTAACAGCAAATTGCTATAGATTGTCATGGAATTCCATCACCATGAGACCACATTTCTTTGAGGCATTTTTTCAAATAGTTCACTTCCTTGTCTATGCTACCACATTTTTAATACTTGTTTACCAAAGCATTTTATCAAATAGTTCACCTCCTTGCTACTATAGCTAAAAGCCTAAAATAGGTGCTTCCAAACAAGCTATGGATGCTTGGAAAAAATCTATCAAAGCATAATAATAAGCAATAGCATAGATAAAGAAGCAAACTATTTGAAAAAGAGCCTCAAAGAAATGTGGTCTCAATGGTGATGGAATGACATGACAATCCATAGAAATTTGCTTGTCATGGCATTCATCATGCCATTCCATCAACATGAAACCACATTTTTGTGAGGCATTTTTTTAAACAGTTCACTGCCTTGTCTATGCTACCACATTTTTCATACATGTCTACCAAAGCATTTTATCAAACAATTCACTGCCTTGCTACTATGGCTAAAATCTAAAATACTTTTGAACAAGCTATGGATGCTTGGAAAAAATCTATCAAAGCATAATAGTAAGCAACAAGCTATGGTCTCACAGTTTTTTTCAAAAATTAGTGTGATTTTACTCACATTTTTTTGTAGGTTATAAACACATTTTAAAAAAAAAAAAATTGTTTTAAATGACATTCAAGTTTATAGTAGTTTTTTTGTTTATATGATGATATGTGATATTCTAATCCTAATTCATGCTTTTAGGTTGCATAGATATATATTTTGTTTTTACATGTTTTTTGTACCAACGAACCCAAAACGAACTGAACCCCCCTCCAAAACATTTTGGCCAAACCGACGAAGTGAACCCCTGAACCTAAACCTCAAAACCTATTCCAACACTCTTCATTTTTCATGCACAAACTTAATTGACCACCAAATTATGTTGCCCCTTGACTTTACCCACATTTACTCCCTCAAACCTCTCTTTTTCATTCAAAACCCCTGTTTTCCCAACTAGGGCATGTCATGCCATAACACACTTTTGACCTCCCCTATCCTTGCAGACATTTTGAACACATCAAAATCCACAATCTTGTCGTATTTCCAACCTATTCTAACTTATTTTCAAGTAATTTCTTCTTTTCACCTCTTCTAGCCTTGCTTTTAAGGGGCCTCAATTTTGAATTTTCAAAAGGGAAAGCATTAGTAATCTCTTCCAATTCCCTTACTAATGCTATTTTCTTATTCCTACTCCCTATCCTACTTACATCAGGCCCATATCACTAAAACATAGCCTGAACAATAGGTGGAATGGCATATTTCAACATACTACACTCAAACCCTTAAGGGATCGATCAGGTTGAACGTAGCTGAGAGTGATTCTGCATGTTTGGGTGAGAAAGAGAACCATTCCTAGTGTGAAAATTCCTATTTGAATGCATTGGAATAGGTTGTTTGGTCACACAAGCTGCAGAATGAAAGTTGCACCACTTTGCAACTTTCCACTGCTTCCATTTGACACTTTTTCCATCAACTAAAAACTGGACACCACGGGAAAACCACTCTAAGATAATAAAAACTGAGAGAGGTTATTGTAGAGGGGCCCAACATGATCCTATGGGATTAGATGAGAAGTTTTTAAGCATCACGGTGTCCGAGTAACCTCATGTTGAAGTTTGTAGCCATTTTTCCCTTTGGACCCTTAAGGAATCGATCCGGTTGAACGTAGCTTGGAGCAATTCCGTGTGTTTGGGTGTGAAAGAGGACCATGCCTAGAGTAAAAAAGCCTATTTGGATGCATTGGAATAGTCTGTTTGGTCACATGAGTTGCAAAACGAAAGTTGCACCAATTTGCAACTTTCAATTGCTTCCATTTGACACTTTTTTCATCAAATGAAAACTGGATACCATGAGAAAACCACTCTAACATAACCAAAACCAAGAGAGGTCATTATAGAGGGGCCCAACACAATCCAATGAGATCAAACGAGAAGTCTCTAAGTGTCATGGTGTCCGAGTAACCTCATGCTAAAGTTTGCAGCCATTTTTCCCTTTGGACCCTTAAGGGATTGATCCGATTGAACATAGCTCAGAGTGATTCCACATGTTTGGGTGTGAAAGAGGACCATTCCTAGCATAAAAATGTCTATTTGGATGTGTTGGAAAAAAATTTTTGGTCACACGAGTTGCAGAACAAAAGTTACACCACTTTGCAACTTTCCACTACTTCCATTTGACACTTTTTTCATCAATTGAAAACTAGACACCACAAGAAAACCACTCTGAGATAATGAAAACCGAGAGAGGTTATTGTAGAGGGGCCCAATTTGATCCATAGGATTAGACAAGAAGTTTCTAAGCGTCACGGTGTCTGAGTAACCTCATGCTAAATTTTGCAACCATTTTGCCATTTAGACCCTTAAGGGATCGATCTGGTTGAATGTAGACCAGAGCGATTCTACGTGTTTGGGTACAAAAGAGGAACATTCATAGTGTAAACATGCCTATTCAGACATGTTGGAATAGTCTGTTTGGTCACATGAGTTGCAAAACAAAAGTTGCACCACTTTGCAACTTTCCACTACTTCCATTTGACACTTTTTCCATCAACTGAAAAATGGAAAACACGGGAAAACCACTCTAAGATAATGAAAATCGAGAGAGGTTATTGTAGAGGGGCCCAATGCTATCCCATAAGATCAAATGATAATTTTCTAAGCATCATAGTGTCCAAGTAACCTCATGCAGAAGTTTGCAGCCATTTTTCCCTTTGGACCCTTAAGGGATCGATCCGGTTGAACGTAGCTCGGAGCTATTCCGCGTGTTTGGGTGTGAAATATGACTATGCCTAGGGTAAAAATTCCTCTTTAGATGTTTTGTAATAGTCTATTTGTCCACAAAAGTTGCACAACGAAAGTTGCACCACCTTGCAACTTTCCACTGCTTGCATTTAACACTTTTTCCATCAACTAAAAACTAGACACCACGGGAAAACCATTCTGAGATAATCAAAACCAAGAGAGGTCATTTTAGAGGGTCCCAATGTGATCCCATAGGATTAGACGAGAAGTTTCTAAATTTCACGATTTTCGAGTAACTTCATGCTGAAGTTTTCAGCCATTTTGCCCTTTGGACCCTTAAGGGATCAATCCGATTGAACAGAGGGTCTATACTCTAAACCTATCCAAACCTTACCAACTCTTGAGGCAGCAATTCTAAGGTGTCAAAACTTCAAAATCCATAATCAAATCTTAGTTATACCATCGTACAATGGGTAAACCACAAAACCCTCTATTGTAGCCTAAACCTTAGGGGTTTATTGAAAATGATACTTCCAAAGCTAACTACAACCTAAAAATTACTCAAAATTTTTTTTGATACCCTACAAAAGCTCAAACAATCATAAAATAATGCTGCCCTAGACAAAATCACAATTTGACTCTTCAAAACCACCATTTTTCTTGAAGAAAACTCACTTTTACACACATGGGTTTCATACCCATCTCACTTTCAGACCTCCTCAACACTAACAAATCATCCCCACACCTTAATAATGTTAGTGCAGACCCATTCCTAAAGTTACAGAGGCTACAGAAAGAGGAATGGGTCTAAAATCCATTTTTATTGACTCAAAACCTTCAAATCTACAAGTTCAGGCCGGTTTTAGTAAATTGATGATAAAATGCACAAAACATTATGGAAAACCTTCTAAATAGATTCAAAAGAAAGGTAAATCCATCTAATATGCAAATATTAACAAATATGGATCAACTAATTGAAATACAAGCCATACAATCTGCTGCTACAGCTGAAAATACAAAAAAAATTGGAAAATTCTAAGTTTTCATTGTTTTTGCTTCTTCAAATCACAAAATACAACCTTCAATTCGATTTCTCCATGTTTTTAAACTCTTTCCCACTAATTAAAAACTGATTCACCTTCCTAACTGACCTTTGAATTGGTTTGACTCTTCACATTCCGGCCATAATGCAAATTTTGCAATTTTACAACATTTGAGTTTGCAAATTTTGCACATTTTTACAATTTTTAAACATTTTGCACTTTTTAAAAAACCCAACCTCCTAAACACCTAATACATCTAAAATATGACTAAATACATAATAAATTGGTCTCATAGACCTAATTTTAATACAAAACTCAAAATCCTATATTCTACTCCTTATTTGCCTTGATGAACAAAACCTACTGAATGGTGCTCCTACACCAATCATACATTGACCTTCATGTCCCTCCTAAAGTTTGGACCACATCCATTACCTCCACATAAAACTTGACATCCTTGGTCTTCTTGGTTCCCATGCCTTGATATGGTTATGCAAATGAAAATGAAGCAAAGTAATCATCTCTTCTCTGTTGGTTGGAAGAATGCATGCTTAATGTTGTGGTCTTCTTGGTGGGCCTCTAGAGTTCCAATCATCTTTCTTCCTCTTCTACCAAATGTTGGCCTGATCCACATGTTTGCCAGCCTAATTAACTTTGTTTTTGAAAGCTGAAGTTTCTCCTGAGTCACCAATGTTGCTCTCTCTACCTTTTCAAACTCTTCCATTACTACAGATCGTCTATGGGATTTAATCATTTGTACCACATGTGGTTGATGTGCTTTGAATCCTTGCATCTAAAGGAAATTTCCTCAACATAAATACTACTAAGAAATTTCATTGTTGCCATTGTAGTTGGTATTAAAGTCAATACCTGCAACATTGAAAATTATCCTTATATAAGAATTCCCTCCATCTTGTTGGCTTGTAACACTCTTGATGGTGGCTACATGAAATCTAATTCTGATTCCTCTTCTACATTAGAGGGAACTCATATATCCTTGTTCTGACTCTTCTGAATTATCAGAATCAGAATCACTAGCTTCTATATTAAAAAATTCCCAACCACCATCTTCAATAAATTGGCCACTAGTTCAAGTTCATTCTTCTTTCATAATACTTTGTATCCATGGAGTTCAGCCATTCCTTCATGCCATCAAGTGAAGATTGAGGAATGGCGTCAATGCGGAGTACATCCCGCTTGAAGTCTTTCAAAATAATAGCCATATCAAATTTCTTTTTCCCAAGTCATACTCTCTCAAGGTTAACAATCATGCATTGACCTTCTTTCCCCTCCTAAAGTTTGGACCACATTCATTACCTCGACATAAAACTCAACATCCTTGGTCTTCTTGGTTCCCATTCCTTGATACGGTTATGCAAATGAAAATGAAGCAAAGTAATCATCTCCTTCTCTGACTGGCTGGAAGAATGCATGCTTAATGTTTTGATACATGATATCAACTCTCTCATCTACTCTCATGGTTAATACCAAAATCTAGTATGGTGGGCCTCCAGAGTTCCAGTCATCTTTCTTCCTCTTTCACCAAATGTTGGCCCGATCCACATGTCTGCCAGCCTAATTGACTTTGTTTTTGAAAGATGAAGTTTCTCCTAAGTCACCAGTGTTGCTCTCTCTACCTTTTCAGACTTTCTCATTTCTATAGATCGTATCTGGGATTTAATCATTTGTACCACATGTGGTTGATGTGCTTTGAATCCTTGCATCTAAAGGAAATTTCCTCAACATAAATATTGCACATTTACAACCAAATGGTATATCAAACTCCTAGACCTCATTCTTGCACATTTACAACCAAATTCAAATATTGACAATTTTGTAGCAAGAATGTATTTTTTTGCACATTTTGTAGCAAGAAGTGTGTTCTGGAATCTTACCTTCCATGTGTTGCAAAATATCTTCATCAATATTAATCAAAAAACTTTGGCTTTCTACTCAAAATTCTAGGTGGTGCTCTCTTAGGTACATACATATCAACATCAACAATTCCATCAATATTTAATTGAGGTGGGCT
Organism: Sequoia sempervirens; assembly: GCA_007258455.2. Lineage (NCBI taxonomy): Eukaryota > Viridiplantae > Streptophyta > Pinopsida > Cupressales > Cupressaceae > Sequoia > Sequoia sempervirens. The sequence continues at coordinate 328,976,179 of VDFB02193867.1, read as the reverse complement.
AGATTGCATACCTTTGACCGAAGGTGGAATAGAATACATACCTTGAGGTTCACGTGGGGATGATGGCATACCTTGTTCATCAAATCCGAGTGATGATGTACTCTCAACTTCAAATGTGGTGGATGGTGTCCAACCATACTCACTTGTGGTAGATGGTGTCCCTCCATATTCGCTTGTGCTTAATGGTGTCCCTTTGTATTCACTTGTGGTAGAGGGTGTGTCTCCAACTACAATATCTGCATCTCCCCTAGCATGACTCTTTCACATTTGTGCCATTTGTGCTACCAATTTCTTTTCTCTTTTTCACGGTTGAGGTTCCTCTTCAACTGGCTTGTTTTTGTCAATCGTTCCTAATTTATGATTTTCACGATATTCCCTCATCTGTGTTTTCTCTTTATCTCTAAAGGCTTGGAGTTGATCATCTATTAGTTTTTTCCTTTTAACAGTTCCTTTCTTCAACATGACGAATCATTTTACCTATGAAAAAAGTGTTAAGTCAAGTCAAATTAACTAATAGTGAAGGGTTGTAAAATTCTATTAAAGAGGGAGACCAATGGTCACCTCTTTCAAATGTTAGTTTTCAAAGTTGAAGTGGTTTTTTTTAAGAGGGAAACATTATAAAAGGCCATGATAAACTTGAATGGAGGATGATCTTGGATTGGGCGTCAAACCAAATGAGGAAATGTTGAGTTTTCCTTAACAAAATTGAGCTTCTGGTGACTGAAATTGAGTTTCTAAGTTGGGAAGCATTATTTTATGTTAGATTGAGCATGAGCAAGGTATATTAGGCTTGTTTCAATAGTTTTCAAGTTTTGGAGTGTTTGGCAAGTGCTACTTTCAATAAAACATATGGTTTCTAAGCCTAGGGAGAGGGTTTTATGGTTTAGGTGGTAAATGATTGAATCTCTGCAATATAATGCTATAATTTGAAGTTTTGATAGATATAAAGTCCTTCCCCAAGGTTTTAGGAGATTTGGACAAGTTTTGAAAGTGGTCCCTTTGTAAAAGTGGGCTAATTTGGGCCCTTAAAAGCATAGAAAACTTGATAATTTGTGTAGTTTGGCACAAAACAAGCATTGGTGATTGTTGGATATGTTGAAAGGCTTTGTAATCAGTAAAATAAAGGTGTCTAAATGGTCCTAGGTTTGTAGAACAACAAATTTTCATAATGAAGCTTATTAAGCAAACCATTCCTAATACTAGTACTTTTAGGCTTAATGAAGGTTTGGTGGTTCAAGGGTGGTTATGGGCATTGAAGAAAGTTGGGACTCCTAATTTGAAAATGTATAAAAACATCATACAAGCCTGAATAAAGGGTTCAATGAATTTGTTTTGAGGATTTGGTGCTCTACTCAATGCCTAAACTGTGGAGTTTCAAGTATTTTTCTATGTTTTTAGTTTCTTTTTCTTGTGTATGGCCCAGTATAGGCCTCCCATGATTAGAAATTCATAAATCACTGTGGTGGGAGGTCTTAACTTGGACTTCAATCTATTTTGAGACTCCTTTGGTTGTTTTGGTGAACAAAAAACTCCATTCTTCATGATCAGCCTGTATAGACCAGTAGGGTATGAGTTTTACTTTAATTTAAAGATGGAGCCTTTCCTCCTACTGTGGTGACCTGTGATTCGGAGCAAAGGCCTGTAATATGTTGTTTTCAAGTTTCATGTTTCTTTTCATAGTGGTAAGGCGTCTATATGGCTGGTGATGTTATCTTAGGTTGACAATGTGTGTTTTTGGGATGAAAAGGAGGAACCAAAGTAGTGTTTTTGAAATCTAATGAGGCTAAAGGCCTAGTGAAGGCTTATTTTGTTTTTGCAGACCCTGACAAACTAGTTTGATGCTTTGGTGAGGCTTGAAAGGCCTTGGAGTTGTGAAATATAGAAAACCCTAGTTATTTATGAGCAAATTGAGGGTTTTTGTATTGGAAACCTATATGAGCATGCAAGGTCCTAAAACTTGGAAAATATTTTGTTTTGAGACCTAAGTAAATATTTTTTTTGGATTTGGGGGTCTATTGAGAAGTGAGAAGGTTGTGTGGGGAATTATACCCGATTGAGTGACTTTGATATGCTACAACCTAAACAATGTGAATTTGTTGAAAGAAGAGGTCCTGATGAAATTGTAAATTGAAAATTTGTTTGCAGATTGGAGTTGTGTGTTTGTATGTTGTAGGCCTCCCCCTATTGCATTAGGAGTATATTCCAATTTTTAAGAGACATGTATGGAAAATTTGGTAGCATACACAAGGCAATGAGCTGGTTTGTATAACTGTTTGACAAAATACCTCAATGGAAGCTTTGGAAGCATACACAAAGAAATTCAATTGTTAAATTTAACAAAATTCCTCAAAGAGATGTGGTTTAAAAATGTAATAGGAAAGTGTATAGAATTGTGTAATTTAAAATTTCCATTGACAACCTAAGGTTGTAACATGACAAACAAACAGTTTCATCAACATGCAATAAGCAAAACAACAAAAATCAAAGCAAGTCATAATAGAATGAAAAAAAAATCTACAAAGACTTCACATACCTAAAAAACCAAAGTTTCAAATGGAGGAGTTCTACCCAATTATGTAGCCTTTTCTTCTTCTTTCCTCAAACTCCTCAAAAATTTGACATTTTCAAAATCTTGTTCCCTTCCAAACTTCAATTGTATATCAGTTATCACTGTAATTCAAACTTGAATTCATATTATATGCCTTTCACATGAAAACTCTGCTATTTCATGCAAAGATGATGGAAATATCATGAAAAAGGTGGTGGAATCTAAAAAGCATGCATGCACACTTCACTCAATCACCAAAAATCTACCTTTTGTAAGAGTACACGTAGAACTAGGAGAATATGCAAAATGTGGGTCGACATCATGGGTATATTGTGTTTTTTTACCATTTTTAGTGAAATAGAAAATGCACTCACATTATAAGGAGAGCGTGTTATTTCTTGCTAAACGGCCATGTCTCTACTTATTCATAACAAGCTCATGTTATAATAAAGTTGGTTTTTTTAAAGATTTATAGGGTAGAGGGTTAAGGGTAGAGGGTAGAGAGATAGAG
>VDFB02193867.1:328920137-328971587 GCA_007258455.2 Sequoia sempervirens | reverse complement strand
CTCTCCAACCCTCTCTCACTCTCTCCCTCCCTCTCTCCCACTATCTTCCTCCCTCCCTCCCTCTCACACTTTCTCCCACTCTCCCCCACTCTCTTTGACCCTCTCCCACTCTCTCCCACTCTCTCACTCCCTATCTCCCACTCTCCAACACCCTACCACACTCTCTCCCACTCTCTTCCTCCCTCTCTTTCCCAATCTCCCCCACTCTATCCCATCCTCTCCCATGCTCTCTCACCCTAAACCCTAAACCCTCTCCCACACTCTTTAGCTTTCTCCCACTCTCTCCTCCTTCCCTTCCACCCTATCTCCCACTCTCCCACACTCTCTTCCACTCTCTCCCACTCTTTACCACCCTCTCCCACTCTCCTAGTCTCTCGCACTCTCTCTCACACTCTCACACTCTCTCCCACACTCTCCCACACTCTCCCACTCTCTCTCCCACCCTCTCCCACACTCTCCCACTCTCTCTCCCACTCTCCCACACTCTCTCCCACTCTCTCCCACTCTCACCCTCTCTCCCACAAGCATACATGCATACATATAGGCATACATACATACATATATGACACACCAACATACATATACATACAAAAAAATCAACAAACATTTAATAAAGTGGCATTTAACAAAAGTAAGACATAACGTGAGCATGTTATGTGTTGTTAGACATGTTCACTAGAGAAGCAAAAAATGTCAAAACTAACACATAACATGCACACGTTATAATGCACTCGTGTTATATTTTGCTTTGGCAATCCCCGAGCCTTAGTTTTGGTTTTTTCCTTAGAATACCAACCCAAAGGCTTGGAGAGAATTCCCAATGACCAGAGACGTGTTTTTTAAAAATTCTACAATTTTTTACATAATCAGGTTCATGCTCATAGTTAGGATTGCATCTGGTTCAATATCGACAAAATCAAACACATGGGTAATGTTAGGTTCTCTCTTAGCTTTCCAAAGATGTAATTTTTTTCACTTTCTGAAAATGTTATGCCTTTCATCCATAATTTATTTTGTTTGTATGTTTTTTTTGCCAAAATGCAGTGTTTGGTTTTTTTTTGGTTATAAATTAACCGTTCATCAAATTTTCAAATAAATTACATTTTTTAGAAAATAGACTCCATTCTACAAATTTTAGAAAATTAAAAATGAATAAAAATCTATTACTTTCAAAAATTTGTAGGGGGAACACAGCCAAAATTCTACTTTTTAGGAAGTCCCCACTAAGAAAATTAGTAAAAAATCAAATATTCATTAAAAAATTATCAGAAAAATCTTGCATCAACTAGATACTGTTAGCTAACTTCTGACCATATCGATTTTAAAAATACTACAAAAAATTTCACCATGCTAGGGTCGTACAAGAGTTGCTATGTTTTTCTATCAAAAACAATAGAAATTTGTGTACATACCTCTTTTGAACCCCTTAATATCAACCATTTTCAAAATAAATTAGTAGTTAGAAAGTAGACTCCGAGCACTTCGATCCTTGTTTCTTTTCCATCTCAAAATTTTGAGTGTAGCTATCCTCAATTTCACGTCCAAGGTCAGTATTTCTTGATTTCAGAAAAAATGTGGCCACTTAAGCCCCATTTTTGGGAACCATCTTGGTGCACTTACCCACTTCCAAAAGGCTAGAGTCGTTAAAAACCTCATCCCGAAGAGAATTTTAGGAGAAGATGCATACATACTGCAAGCTTGCATAATGAAAGATGAAATCTGGAAAGCCATTGCTTCAATGAACAATGAAAAGTCCCTAGGGATTTGATGTTTTTCCAGTGAAATTTTATAAATCCTTCTCTAAGTGGGTGAGTGAATGCTTTTTGATGGTTTAAGAAGAGGTCATTGAAAATGGGCCCCTAGGTCCAAAGATAAATAAAGGAATAAGCAGGCTCCTCCCTAAAGGAGGAAACAATACTTTGGTCAAGAACTGGAGACCAATTACCCTTTTGAATTTGTCATACAAAATCTTGGCCAAAGTCCTAGTTGCAAGATTGACTAATATCCTCCCTAAGATAGAATGACCTATTAGGAAAGTTTGTCCCTTGACACATGCCCTTTTTGTGATTGCATCTAATGCTTTATTCTACATACTAAGAGATAGCTCAACATCTCCACAAATTAGAGGCATCCAACTACTAGAAGGAAGGGAATTACTAAATGTTTAGTTTACAAATGACACTACCCTCTTCCTAGAGTTGGACAAACAAAATGTGGAATCCCTAATGCTAAAACTCACCTTATTTTATAAGTACTCTAGGGAAAAGAGCTCTAATGCTAAACTGGTTTCCCTAGGGTGGGATGACAAGCCTTCAAACCGGTTCAAATATTTCTATTTTCAATGGGGGCTCCCAATCTACAAGTGAGCTACCTTGGTATCCTCTTTGTAATGGACCCAAACCTTAAGGAAATGTTGAATTGGATCAAAATAAAGATTGAGAAAAATATAAATGAATGGAATAAACAATTCCTACACTTTGTTGAGAGGCTATATGTCTACCAAAAGGTTTTATCCTCCTATAGAATCTATTTTTCCTCAATTTGGTTCTTTTGCAGCTACCAATTCAATGAGATTCAGAAAAGAATAAGGAATTTTCTGTAGTTGGATTGGAAGGGAAAGAGGAAAAATCATGTTGTAAGGTGGGAGTGGTGTTGTTTGGAAAAATTGCAGGGTGGGATTGGATTAAAAGACCTCAGGTTGCAAGGAATTCCTTTGGTAGCAAAGTGGATCATGAAAGCTTTGGTTGGAAATGAGCCTTGGAAAATTCTAGTGAGGAACAATATCCAACTAGTTGTTCCCAAACAAGAAAAATCCTAGAAATTGCTACCCTTGAGTGACATTCTCATGAGTAAAACATCAATGTTCCCTACTGGCTCGACACTTTTTAAAGTCTTATGGAAGGCTTGGGAGTCAGTTAAACATAATGCCCAATTCAAAACCAGTAGCATTACCCTTGGAAATAATGTCAAGTTTCATGGCTTTAGTTCCTTATGGTGGAATACATTCCACAATGGAAAACCCCTCACTCTACTACAAGATTGTTCAACCAAAAAGTGGAACCAAGAGGGTATTAGAACCTTTGGAAACATTCTTTCCAAGATGAAGATTAAAAGTTGGGTTGAATTAGCTTCTGAATTTGACCTCCCTATCACTAGTTTTAGAACTTATTCCACTCTCTTTAAAGCCTACAAGGATGTTCTTCTTTCCCTTGAGGTTGGTAGGGCCTTGGATCTGGCTAATGAATTTTTTTGGAATGATGGGTGTTTTGTTTCTATTCTTAAGGTTAAAACAATTTATAAAGATCTAACCATTGATAATTCTATTTTTCTTTCACCTGAATGTCTCCTGGAATTTGAATCTTAGCAATAAAGAGTGGAAAAATATCTTATCTGACTTATGGCATTATGGTTTGGAGCTAAAAAAAGGCTTGTTTTAGATGGATGGATTTTCTGCAAAGAATTCCTTTTAAATCTAATTGTGATGATATTGGTGTGTGCAATATATGCAGGACTCCTGAATTTGTAAAACACATTTTGTTTGACTATCTATATTCTAAGGAAATTTGGAAAAAAAATTGTTGTAGTATTGAAATTTGGGACGCTAAAGATAGAATTATTTGGAAAGATGTATTAATGCTTGATAAGAAACTAAATAAGGATTGTAATTTTTTTTGGATATTTCTTACTATAGAAATAATGTGGTACAATTGGAAAATGAGGAATGATGAAAAGTTCAAAGGTAATAGGATGTCCCTTATTGAATCATGCAAATGACTCACATTTCTCTCTGTTGCCTTGTAGGTTTCTTCGCACATTGAGATCTCCTTGCCAAATTTTGTTAACCTAATAAGAGATGGCTTAATGAGGGTAAATAAAGATGAAGTCAGATGTGGACATGCATGCCAGCTAGAAGGAGCAGAACACGATGTCTTCCAAAAGGCCATCAATGAGTTTTAGAGGCAGTTTAATGTGACACTTGAGGTGCAAGGAAGGCACAAACACCCTTGGCCCCCAAGAAATAGTAAAGCAATGCACAGTCTATGGTGGGAAAAGTTGATCCTAGCAATGGCCACATGGAGGACGGTGGTGGAGAAGAGGAAGGTGAACATACTAGCAGGGCTGCAAATGGGAACTATTATGGAGTTTCCTTTTTGGCTCAAGCAAACAATGTGCATAAGGCCATATCTTGTATAGAAGTACTTATTTTTGGAATTTAGTTATATATCATATACAATGTAATATTTTGTATAGACCACTCAGAATATATATAGAGCTAAAAATAGTGCTATATTCAGAAGTGTAACTCAGGAAGACTCTTATTTTGGATCTTAGTACATATGACATGACTAGGAGTTAGCCCCACAGTTATTATGATGGAACAATGTAACTGTTTTATAACTTATGATTATTAAAAGAAAAAAAATTATTCTAAGTGAAATAGAGAGCTAATTTATAGAGAAAACTACTTGCATGTGTTAAGGATTCATGCTAAATGCTTTCTAAGTTTGTTATTCCACCTTTCTAGAACATATTGAACTTTTAATTCCAGCTAAGGGAATTGAAAGTTATGATTTTTTTAGAGGCCGCACTTTCTCGATCAACGGAGAAATACTTATGAATTTATTTAGATGATGTAAGTTTATAAATTAAATGATTAATATCGTTATTTAAGAGTATTATATTAATAATATGGCCAAATTACTTATTTCTTTCATTCAATTCTACAGAAAACTTCTAGGCATGAGAATTTACAAATGAGGAAGTAAAACCCTTGATTCCTATATCACTTACTAGTGAGTGGGTTTAGGGGAACATGTTGAATGTGGAGTAGCCTTCTTCGAATATATTCAATAAATTTTGTTTCCTAAACTAATGTTAGTATAGTGTTGAAAAATGTCTTTCGTGACATTTTCACACTTGTTTGGGCCCTTTTGAACTAAATAAACCTAATTTATGACTTAATGATTGACATTAAAATGGACTTAATTTTTCCTTAATCTAGTGTTGTAATGTGTTGTACACATCCACATTAGATTTAGGGCCCATTTAAGCTAAATAAACCTAACTTTTCCTTGATTTAATGTTTTAAAGTGTATTTATTTACACCTTCAGATTAAATTTAGTTCCCTTAGACCTAATGGTGGCTTAATCTAATGTTGTAATGTGTTGTACACATTCACATTGGATTTAGGGTCCTTTTAAGCTAAAAAGACCTATTTTTCCTTAATTTAGTGTTGTAAAGAATATTTATTTACACTTTCACATTGAGTTTTGGGCCCTCCTGCATTGATGACCTTTATATCATCCTTAATAGGCCTATAACACCCTATATTGTGCATCCAAAGGCATATTTCAATCAAAATCCTAACAATAACAACAAATAAACTTAATTTCTTAACACCCCAACACTTTTACCACCTAAAAGGGCCATGTCAGATCCATACACTTCCCTGGGTGTATGAGTCCGACCCAGGTGGGACCCATATGGCAGGTGTGGCATATGAGTCCCATTTGGCCTATTTTTAAGGTTTTGAGTGGGAAAATTTGGTTTTAAGTTGAAATTTAATGAGTTTCAGCCTATGGGATCCAATTAATAGGATATTAAATGGATTTCCTATATAAATGAGGTGTAAAATCATTATTTCAATAAGCCTACATGATATCAAGACAAGAACTCAAGAGTTAAGCATTCCAAGACTTTACAAGATCATCAAGAGAGCATTCAAGATCATTTCTAAGGAATTCACGAGAAAATTTATTAATCAATTGTTGCAGCAATTCAAGATCCATCATCATGTCAAGGTTATCAAGCATCAATCATGTTGTTGAGCTAGTGTTATGATGTAGCATTGAAGCTCTAGGATTAAGCATTCTTCTACACTCATTTTCAAGATCAAGATCTACATACTTCATGGCCACTTCATGATAGGTTGTTGATTTACAATACATCACTCAAGGATCATTTCCCATGTTTCATGTTCCATGTTTGATGTTTCATATCCTTATTTTATTGTCTCATCATTTGGTTTAATTACCTTAAAGGGGTTTGACTAAGGCAAACCCCCATTTACTAGCAAATCGACAAATTTTTCTCTCTCTACATGTATGATTACATATCTAGGTTTCTTGGAGCTTGAAGATACCTTGTAAATTAGGTTAAAAGCTTGGAGAAAGTTTTTGGAGTTGTCCCCTCATTTGCAAGGTTGGTGTCTTCACAAAAGGTCACTTACAGGTCTAAAATTAGGGTTTTAGGTCTGGAAACAAAGTGTGGCAAGGATAGAAGCGATTGGAGAGAAAAATTAGACCCTGACCTTCAAAAAATGCACATTGGGACTTATACACCACCTTGGGTACATGAGTTCCAATGCAGCCAATTTTTTAGGGTTTCTTGAGATTCAGAACCAACACTATCAAATTCCAATTTTGGTGCAAAAAACCTAGTCTAGGACTAAATCGCCCAGACTGGTGTATAAGTCCCACACAGCATTGAAATCAACATTTCCAACATTTCCAGTCCTCGTTCAAGCCTATACAGGTTTCCAAGTGCATGCTTTTGATTTTATATCTTTTTGTTTTGATTTATATACATTTCTAGGTCATTCATTCAAGTTTCATGCATCACTAGGTTTAAAAATTAGATCATACATTTCATTAGTCTTTCCAAGGCCTAGATTGGTGGTGAACCACTTATTAGTCTCTAATAGGACCTTAGGATATCCCTATTGCAACATATCTTTGTCATTTACATACTTGAGGTTGAGATCTCTAGGGTTTGTCCTTGAATGAGAGTGTTTGTATTTTGTTATTACATCGCCCCAAGCATGGAATCACACAAAATTCTTCCTTTCATTTTAGTGAACCTACATTTATAATTATTCCATAGAAAAATGGCCCATTTTCATTTTCATGGCCTTTTAGGTCTTGTTTCATGGTGTTGGAACTATGTTGCTTTGATTTTATGTTGTAACATGGCTTGAACATGATTATTTAGGTACTAAAACTCAAATAATGACATCTTGTGCAAGTGTTGTGAAGTGTTGTAAGACATTTCTACATTCTTCTAGACTCCATTAAGTACAATTATCCTAAAAAACACCCTTTTACTCATCAACAAGTCCTATTTTGAAGTGTTGTAAAGTCCTGTAACAAGCTTTCATGCTTTTCTAGGCATATCTTCACTATTTATCCCTTTCTCATGCTTTATTTGACCACTTTATGCTCTCATGTGCTTAATTAAGTGTATTTTTTAGAATTATCCTGACAATAAACATTAAATACAACATATTTCTTAACACACATTTTGAAGTCCTAGGTGGGAGCCATTCACCATGGGTGGCCAATGAATCCTCCTTGGACCCAAATTCAAAATATTTTAAATTTCTTTTCAGGATTTTATTCAAAATCACTTGATGTCATCCTGTGATGAGGTATGAATGGGTAACTAAGGCATAAATGTGTATAAATAAGTGATTTTCATCTCATTCTAACCCCAATTCATCAAGTTCACTTGTCCACCTATTCACTCAAGTATTCAAGCACTTTTCAGCAACCATTGACATTACTTTAGAATTGCATCATCAAGGGTTTGGTAAGTTAATAGAAATTACATGTTGTTAGTTTATCATTCCTTTGCATTTCATTATTTTATTGAAGGTTTGATTACCAAAATGGGGTTTTGACCAAGGGAAACCCCTATTCACAAACCTTAAACCATTTTTCCCTATTGCATGTTTGTTTGCAGACCTAGGTATGTAGATTTGACAATATTTTTGATGTTGAAGATTGGTTTATAATTTAACTAGGTGCTTCAAGTCAACTTAAGTCTATTTCAAGCTTGGAGAAGGTTTTTTGTCCATTTTTTGCATAATTGACTTCGGTAACTTGACAAGCAGACTTTTCCATATTTGGTGTTGTAGAGTTGTCTCCTAATTTTTTAGAAATTTGGGAGAGGACTGATTCTCCACCTATGGCAAATGAGTCCCACCTTAGGACTAAAAATTTGAATTTTGTCATATTTTGGATCTCAACAGACAAATACTTGCTTCTAACAGTTTTTCACTAGGAGTAGGACTAATTCGCCACCCTAGGCAAATGAGTCCCACTGTGAAAAATCAATCATTTCCATCAGTATCTATAACACTCCAAAATCATCACATTTCATCCAGGTGCACTTAGATTCATCCCTTTCCTTTCTATTATGCATAATTTCAACATTTACTTCATTGTTTGCATATCACAATGTGTTTTCAAACATAGCTTTAATTGCACTTTTGCATTTGTTTTCATTCATTTAGATCAGTCCATTTCATTTAGTTAGCTTTGTTTAGGTTAGAAAACATCACAAATAACATTAAATAGAATGAACTAGTAGCATTTTTGGCCTACTTCTCTCCTTTTAGGTGAAAAACCCAAGAAGAGTTAGAGAAGCCCTAGGAACTGAAAATCTACAGTTCATTTTGGTGAACCCGAATTTTCAGCACTTTGCATTTATGATTTCATATTTCACCCTAGTTTTCATGTTCATTAACATTCAATTAGTACATTGTTTTGTTTTTGCATTTTAGGACATTTTATCTTGCATTAGTGAAAGCTTCATTTAGATTTCATTTATGCATTGCATCTCATTGAAAAAATAGAAATTTTGCATTCTACATCATTGTTTACATTATGTAGAACATTAAAATCATCTTAAAACTTTTGAAAAATATGAAAGAATTGCATACTAGGACTCATTCGTGACCCAGGAAGAATTAGTCCCTTTGCACTTGTTAAACAACATTTTAGCACTTTTATGCCATTTGTCTACATTTATGTTTTCTATAGTTAGATCTCTATTACAGTTAGCAACATTTCTATTATTTTCATTTTAAACTCTTAGATTAGTTTTTATTTACATTCACCCTTCCTTAGTGGTATTTGCATGAGTGTTTGGTGCCCTGTTGATAATACTTTGGTGAGAAGAAGTTCTAGACTCATGGCTTCACATGATAGCACTTTCATTTTGGACCTTGGGATCTCAAGAACTCCTACTCCTAGTATGGACAATGGTTCATTAGGCATTGATCATACCACTTCCATCCCTTCACCTTTCCATCCAATGAATGTTGACAACCAAAACAACTCTCTCCCTCAAGACAAGATCATTAGTATTCATGAAGAATTTGCACATTTACAACAAGACTTGTCCCTTGAAAATGTTTCCCAAACCACCATACTTTCTATTGACAATCTTCATCATTTGAATGGGAGTGATGATGGCTTGCAAGTGATGAAGAAAATTTATGAGATTTACAATAAACATGCCTCTTCTAATACCCAATCCGTAACCATTCTTTTCAGCCAAGGAGGACCTCAAGTTCCTCCCCCTTCAACCATAGCTTCCATCCCAACTTATACCAATCCACAAGTCCGTACAACTATGCATTAAACTACCTCTTTCCTGATTTCCACTAGCATTCCTACTTGTGGCATCGCAAGTCTCTTCCACCACCTTCACACCTCCTAGTAGTCCTTTCACTTTACCTAACATCACTTGCAATCCATCACCATTTTCCATTCCACTTCAACCCACATACCCCAATCCCCTTCTTACGCAACTCCTTACCACTGTTTCATCCATGCAACATCAACTTTCCACAATTAGGAAAGGTCAATCCACTCCACCTACATATCATGTATGTAGTAGCCCCTTATCCTTAGAAATATTGTGTACCTTGATGCCACAAGGGATAGAGATTCCTCAGTTTGAGAAATATGGAGGAAAAGGAGACCCTACCAACCATGTTAATGCCTATATAGCTTTCTGTAATGACTTCGTCCTTGATGATAAACTATTATCCAAACTATTTTCAAGTACCTTGAAAGACACTACCTTAGAATGGTTTTCCAACTTGCCCAACCATTCCATCTTTTCATTCAAATGAATTGGTGGATTCTTTCATAAGCAACCTTCAAGTTCACATGACACCTAAAAAGACAATGGTTGACCTTATGTGATGTAGACAAAACACAGATGAAAAAGTAATAGATTTTGTCTCACGATACCAATCTGTGTATGCTCAGATTGATGTCAAGGTTCTTGATGCACATCTGCAAAATATGTTTATCGAAAAATTTCACACACACCTTCAAGATAAATTAACAATGATTAAATTCCTATTGTTTATGCATTTATGCACAACCTTGTGTGAATACCATAATTTAGTTTAAAGTCATGATTCAAAATCCACTTATAACTACTCAATTGACAAACCTGAACAAAACAATCAAACCCAAAAAAACTTCCACAAACCAAATAGAGGCTTTTTCCAGTTTAATCCACCTCCTCAACCTCAACCACAACCAACCCAATCTATTCCAAATCAAGTGGCGCTTGTTAAAGTAGCAATGCCTTATACCTATGGGGACCCGAAGAGATAATTTACTCCCCTACCTGATACATTTCATAATACAATGAACCATTTAATTCAACAATACTTGCTCACTTTGCCACCCATCTGACCACTTGATCCAAACCGGCCTTTACCACCCACCTTCAAACCTAATTCTTATTGTCATTTTCATTTCCAAAATGGACATGACATTGAACATTGAAATTGTTTGAAACATTTACCCTAATCAAAATTGGTAGATTTTCACTAATCCCATGCCTAAACATACTACCTCATTTGTTAAGGCTGGAAAACCTTCAACCATTGATGTAATGACTATTGATACAAATAATGAACAAAATAATGCACCTCCCCTTGTTACTACAGAAATTCCTCTAGATGCGCTAGTAGCTATGATAGACGTTATCCTTCATAAGGGCCAAACCACTAAGTCTCTTGATATCACCTTTTTCTTCTAAAGACATACTACAAAAACTTCCTGATGGTCCTCTTTACATAGCCGGAAAAATCTATAATAATCCCACTAATGGGATATTAATAGATCTTGCTTGTGGTGAGAATGTGATCGCAGAGGAGTTTCTAGTATTATATGAGCTATATCAAGATGAATATAGTAAACCAACTCCATGGATTAAGACACATACCGGTTTTGCATGCCCTACGATCGGATCAATCATGCTACCCTTACAAATAGGACCTAAAATTTCAGAGGTAACATTTTTAATTATTCCACAATCTGACTATTTTCATTTGTGGCTAGGCCACCCTTGTCTTCGCTCAATGAAAGTGGTCTCATAAGTTGTTCACAAGTGTTTGAAGTTTCCACATGACAATGAAATAGTCACCATACATCATAGTGGCTTTAATCCTTTATCTTCCAAAGGTAACCTTTCATTAGAAGCCTTTTGGCCTACATCCATGGAACCTATCACATCTTGAAAGGACTTCTTTTTCATAACCTATCAAAAGTTTAAAGCCAAAAAGATAGCTAAGTTGTCTCTTCATAACTCATCCCCGTTCACTTATGCACCTCCTATAATACACAAAACCATGCTTCAACATGAGTTTTACATTGAGAAAACCATCCAACCTCTTGAACAACCACCCCTTGATACTTCCCCGCCATTGTTTAAATAACCAAGGGAAACTAAAACCACTCCTATCATGCCTCCTCACCTTAAACAAGTGTATAAAGCCAAAGAGAAAGTGGTTGATCCATCCTCTTCAATTTCTTCTTTTCTTCCCTCTTTGGGAGAAGAAGAACCTATGATGCCTCAATCCACTCTTACACCTCAACAACTCCAAAATAGAATTAAACAAAACCACGGTCCTAGGGAACGAAGGCACCATCATCATCTCCTTGCTCATCAATCTCGCCTAGAAGAAGATAAAGAAAATAAACCTTTACCTTTGAATGAAGTAATAGATGACCACCCTCCTCCTGACCTGCCACATGATAGTCCAGTGCAACCTTCACAAGAAATTGATCCAATCCAACACCCTCCGCTTTTGATCCATCCATCCTTAGAAATCACCCTTCATCCTCCTATTATCATTAATCTTGATGATGACGCAACAATAGTAAAAATAGATGAAGAATTGCATAATGATTTAAATTCTTTATTTTCATCTACAATGATCTTAAATGATACATCCTCTTCACCAAGTCAAGAACCCGGTATGACTCTAGTTGGGCACTTACAATTCTTCCTTTGGATAGTCAACTGCCCTCGCATTACACTAAACATGATTGGGAGGTGAATGAACTATTAGATGGTTGACTTGCATTCACCTAACTAGACTTTTTGTTGTTTTTCTTTTCCTTTTCATGTGTGTATTGTGTTCCCCTATATCATGTGTTTGATGTTTCCTCTCTTCGTACACTTCTATTTGTGCCTCTCTTCTTCTATATGTCGTACATTGTCTTTTTCACTTTTGTTTTGTGTTTTCCTTTTGGGGATGATGCAAAGCGTAGAGACACCCTATGTCTATTCCATGTTTACCCAAACGGTCTTTGTATTTTTCACTTTTTTTTTTCTATTTTCCTTTTGGGGATGACACAAAGCATAGAGATGCCCTATGTCTCTTCCATGTTGACCCAAACGGTCTTTGTATTTTTTCCTTTTGTTTTGTGTTCTCCTTTTGGGGATGATGCAAAGCATTGAGACCAAAATGTATCCTTCATGATAACCCAAAATATTTTTTGTTTTATTTCACCCTTTTTTTTGTTCTTTTCACTTATGTTTTCCTTTTGGGGACAATGCAAGGCGTCGATATCGCAATGTCTCTTCCATGTTGACCCAAAACAGACATTCTTTTTCTTTTGTTTTCGCTCTCTTTGTGTCATTCTTCTAGTTCTATGTTCTTTGGGGAATGATTGATGCAGAGGGAATGGGACTTTAGGAAAAACACAACATTTCAAGGTTTACAATGGTGTACTCTTAAACTCTCTTCTAGGCTCCCTTATGGAGATAAGGCTTCAATGGTTCACTTATGACTTAGATCCTTCCCTTATGGACCCAAACCAGAGGAATGATCTTAAGGAACTCAATAAAACTTTTCTTGAATGGTTGCAAAGCCCCAAACCTCTGTCTCAAACACAAACCCACTTATCCACCTTGACTAGGCTTCTAGCCCAACTAGGTCTCCAGTGACTGTTTTTTGGACTTTTCTCACAAATTTCCCAAATGACTCCCCAAACTAATGACTGATTCAAATGAATTTTTTGATGCTACATAACATACTCAAACCCTGATGGCACTTGTTTTGGATCAATCTCTCCAAAATATGTTGTTTCCACAAAATTAAGGCCTAATTAGCCTTTTTTCTCAAAGCAACCCTACACAAATCTTGTTCCCTGATTATGAGAATTTCTACAATGTCTTGAATTGTTTCCAAACTAATGATTTTCAAGGTCTTAGACTCTTGTGATTTCTTTAAGACCCCTAATCACAAAACCCCCAATTAAATCCCCTAAAACTAGGGCTTCTTGGATACTAGCCTTCCATTCACTTCTAGAACCGGTTCTTTGAATTTTCACCAATAACTCAACATGTTTCATAAATACCAACTCATAAGCATACCCCTTGTTCAGGTAGAACTCTTATTGTTATACCTTAGGCACCGTTCCCATGCACCTTGCCTTGTCAAATCATGGTGTACACCCTAGAATCCTCCCTTCCTGCACATCACCCTATTAGTCCTATATAATAAATGTTACATGTGATCCATTTCATAGGATACAGTCACAATATATCATGAAATGGATCAATCATTCATGAAAACCCTCAAAAGTCAGTGAAAAATCAGAACTTATGTAGACAGTCAGTTGTAATATACAAATAACTAATTGTTAGTGCTTATCAGGACATACAAAAGGTTAAAATACTTGTAAAAACAAGTCCCTAGTTCATCCAATGGAACATTTCATCAATAGCAATCAGAAATTCATTAAGGAAACAGAAGAAATTGCAAGAAAACTGAAGTTATATTCTTTTTTCATGTAGCAGTCTGTACAATCTCTCCAATGTCAACAACCTTCCATACAAATGACTTCTCCAACTTTGTAGACCCATCTCCCAACTGTTCCAACTAATTTGGATTGATTTTATCAAATTATTATTGCTAAAACACCCAAAAACTACTTACTTGCCCAAACTAAAACTAACCGTTGGATTTCAAAAATTTGAATTTCCAACTTCTAATTTATTGATTTCTACTAACTAGAAAGCTTCCAAACTATCTCATCATTATTATTCAACCTTATTGACATAATTAAAATATTATATACCTATCTAGACTCCTAGGACACTATTGGTCCACTTACAATTCATTTTGGTCCTAGGGTCGTTATCAGGACCCTCAGGACTTTTGATCCTGCTATTACATTTATCCACTTCAAAGGCCATTATAGGTTTCAAAATGGAATAATTGATACTCTAAGATGTTTGATAGGTCTTCATGACCCCTGCATCCTCCTAACTCTTCAAGTGACCCTTAAGGAGCTTGGGTGCCCCTACACCAATGATGATGGTTTCGCACTCTTTCATAAACACATTGCAACATCGAACACTCTGACACCAAAATGATAGATCCCTTATGTGTTTGATGTATTTTATTTTCTAGGGAGCAACTCCATTTCTTTTTTCTTCATTTTATTTGACAAGACACAACCTAACTTTGAAACATATGACTTGGCATAGGGCTTTCCAAGTTAGCTCTCATGTCTTGTTTTCTTTTTGCATTTTCTTTTCTTCTCTAATTTAAATTAATTTCTCATCGAATGATGTGTAGCAATTCCTTTAAAGTGGGGGGAATACATTACCACTATTTCATTTGCATTCTTGGTTCCTAGTGCAGCCTTGTCATTTATGTGATGCATTCGTCACTTTGTGGATGACATTGGGTATAATGTCCTTCATAAGTGTGATCTTTCTTATCATATTGCATTCCTCTTGGTGGCTTGATCCGATGCACTGCATCCCCTAAGTTGTGAATATACTATTCTTTGATTGGTCCTATCTTGGAGACAATACACACAATGTTCCCTAAATGACTGACCTTGCATGAACCGAGCAAGACTCCTTTGAACTTCCTTTACACTTTTGCACATTACATTTTTATATTTTTGCCACCTTGCATAACACAGCTTGCATGACTATGGTACTTTGTCTTTTTTTTCATAGCATTTTTTTCCTTGTGGTGCCTTGTTAAAGTTGTCAATGGGTATAACTTTAGCATGGTTGATCAAGAAGCCCACATAGTGGCACAACTTTTCCCCATAGCCACTTTTGTGTTTGTGAGTGCATACCAACTAGTGTATGTATCTTGCCATTTTGGGATTTCTCACCCCATGAACAACTAGTTTTGTGGCCCCAGAGTGAGTACATTTGGGCCTGCTCACCCAGCAAACCATCATGTTTTTTATCACCCTAGGGTGAGTACAAATTCTCTTCTTCATCTTATTCATCTCAACACTTGTGTGTTCCTTTGTTCTTATGTTTAGTTTTCCATGGGATCTTTATCGTGGGGCTTGATCATCCCTCTTGACTATTGCATTCCATTTTTCTAACACAGGTGCATTTGAACCCTCCTCTTGATGTTCATGGCTACTTTAGTGTGAGTTTGAATTAGGTTCATCCTCTCACTAAAGTGGGGGCTAAATGTGCCCTAGAAAAATGGCCCCTTCTCATTTTCATGGCCTTTTAGGTCTTGTTTCATGGTGTTGGAACTATGTTTCTCTGATTTTATGTTGTAGCATGGCTTGAACATGCTTATTTAGGTATTAAAACTCAAAGAAAAATGTCTTGTGAATGATTTGTGAAGTTTTGTAAGACATTTATACATTCTTCTAGACTCCATTAATTACAATTCACCTAAAAATCACCTTGTTACTCATCAACAAGTCCTATTTTGAAGTGTTGTAAAGTCTTGCAACAAACTTTCACTCTTTTCTAGGCATATCTTCACTATTTATCCATTTATCATGCTTTATTTCACCCCTTTATGCTCTCATAGACTTAATTAAGTGTATTTTTTAGCATTATCCCAACAAAAAACATTAAATACAAGATATTTCCTTACACACATTTTTGGGCCGTAGGTGGGACCCATTCGCCATGGGTGGTGAATGAGTCCTCCTTGGCCCCAAATTCAAAATATTTTAAA
The DNA here is from genome assembly GCA_007258455.2 of Sequoia sempervirens. NCBI lineage: Eukaryota > Viridiplantae > Streptophyta > Pinopsida > Cupressales > Cupressaceae > Sequoia > Sequoia sempervirens. The sequence continues at coordinate 328,955,529 of VDFB02193867.1, read as the reverse complement.
TTTCCCTTCAGGGTTTTATTCAAAATCACTTGATGTCAGCCTGTGATGAGGTATGAAAAAGTAACTAAGGCACAAGTGTGTATAAATAAGTGATTTTCATCTCATTCTAATCCCAATTCATCAAGTTCACTTATCCACCTATTCACTCAAGTATTCAAGCATTTTACAACATCCTTTCAAGCACTATTCAAGCACTTTGAAGCAACCATTGACATTACTTCAGAATTGCATCATCAAGGGTTTGGTAAGTTAATAGAAATTGCATGTTGTTAGTTTATCATTCCTTTTCATTTCATTATTTTATTGAAGGTTTGATTACCAAAATGGTGTTTTGACCAAGGCAAACTCCTATTCACCAACCTTAAACCATTTTTTCTTATTGCATGTTTGTTTGCAGACCCAAGTATGCAAATTTGATAAGATTTTTGATGTTGAAAATTGGTTTATAAGTCAACTTAAGTCTATTTCAAGCTTGGAGAAGGTTTTCTATTAGTTTTCTATAGAATTGACTTCGGCAACCCGACAAGCAGACATTTCTAGATTTGGTGTTGTAGAGTTGTCTCCTGATTTTTCAAAAAATTGGGAGAGGAATGATTCACCACTTGTGGTAATGAGTACCACCTTAGGACTGAAAATCTAACTTTTTTCAAATTTTGGATCCCAAGAGATAGAAACTTGCTTATGACAGTTTTTCACCAAGACTAATTTTCCATCCTAGGTGAATGATTCCCACTGTGAAAAATTAGTAATTTCCATCAGCATCCAAAACACTCTAGAATCATCACATTTCATCCAATTGCACTCAGATTCATCCCTTTCCTTTATGTTCTACATAATTTCTTCAGTTACTTAGTTGTTTCCATATCACAGTGTGTTTTCAAACATTGTTTTAATTGCACTTTTTCATTCATTTTCATTCATTTAGATCAGTCCATTTCATTTAGTTAGCTTCATTTAGGTTATACAACATCACACATAACATTAAATTGAATGAACCATTAGCATTTTTGGCCTACTCTCATTTTAGGTGAAAAACCCAAGAAGAGATAGCGAAGCCCTAGGAACCAAAAATATATAGTTCAAGAGTATCATATTTTTGATATGGAGTGCATCATCATCCTAGAACTTTCTTACATTAACATTGCATTGAGATTTACAAATTAGTTAATTGGAATTCTAGGTTTTCTAATTTTGCATTAGTGAAAACACATATAGGTTGCATTTTTTCATCTAAAATCATTGAAAATATGCATTTTCACTTAGGTTACAAACCATACAACATAAAAAGCATAAAATTCACTTTTAATTTTCTAAAAAATTGTGAAAAAACCCTAACTAGGACTCATACACTCCTCTGGGCGATTTAGTCCCAATCCAAATTTTAAACTACCTTTTACATCATTAAAAAACTCATTTATGTGCTTCCTAAGCTTGTTGGTAACATATAGTATAAATATTGAAAGTTATAGTAACTTTTGTTTTATGTATCTAGGTCAAATCATCCATTTAGTGTAGTCATCTTTTTTAAAAGCATTTCAAAAATTCATTTTAGGAGTAAAAATCTTCAAATATGTGGGACATTTGTTTACATTTTTTAAGAATTGCATAAATTAGATAGTTTACTTTTGCATGTTAGCATGTTTCCTTTTAAGAGATGTGGTTTTGATATGGTTAAAAATGGATTGCATAAGTACAACATTCCCCCTTATGAGTTCAATTTCAAGTACAAAATGAGATCATTAACAAACATGTTAATCATCCTTCTATTATCTTTTATAGTTATGAGAACATCTTAGAGAATTTAGATCAAACCATTGACACAATCCTTAATATTACATTTCCCATTGGTGAGGATGGTATGATACAAGAAGATACAAGCATAGATAATCATGAAAGCCATAATTTTTCTTCTCTCGATACCTCTCCTACTAGTGACGAAGGTATCTTGGTGAAAGAAGATACAATAAATGAGAATCATAAGAGTCTTGTTTGTCTCTCTCCTCCCTCTTGGGAAGATATTATGACACAAGAAGATAAGATCATAGAAACATTTCTAAACATCTTTTTACCTAGTCTCCATTCATCCCTTTCTTGTGAGAATTTTTTAGTGAAAGAGGATTAAATCATAAAGAGCCATGAATATCAAATTTTTCCTTCTCCTAATATCCCTCCTTGATGTGAAGAGGATAGGTTAGTGTTAGAATATGCACCTATTGAGAGTCATGAGAATCTTGCTCCTCCCTTCCCTCATGCTCCTACCATTTAGAAAGATCTATTTGGTAAGCATGAAAATCATAATTGTCCTTCTCTTGATGCCTCCCCTACTTGTGATGATGTTACTTTACAAAATCTAACCATGGAATATGATGAACATCTTACAAGATCTCCTACTAGGGTAGATAGTATGGCATAAGAGAATGAAACCTTATAGAAAAAGGACAATCAAATTGAGCCTTCTCTTAATGTCACCATTATTGATAAAGAAGATATTTTGACCTCCAAGGTTACATGCGATGAAGTAATTTTAGAAGAACCGACCTTTGAATGTCATGAACATCTAGCTTGTAGATCTCCTAAAACCCTCCTCCTAGGGAGGATATCATAGTGCAAGAAAAGGATAACATTGAAAATAATGATATAGTGCCCTTAGATGATAATGATGAAGTAACATCAGACTCTCATTCACTAAGGGATGTTAATATTATTCAACCTCAACTCATCCTTTACCCACCATCACACAAACCTCAAACTCAAAAAAAACTCAAACTTATCCTTTACCCACCTAAGAATAATGTTTTACAGTAGACGAGTCATAATACCATTGCTCATACATATAACACTAGAAACAATTTACAACCAATACAATCACCTTCAACATCCCTCCCATTGCCTAATCTTATCTTACCTATTCCTCCTCATTTTCCTTCACATAGTGGGAAGTAGTAGGATCTTGTTGAACAACTTAATAATACTCCTGCAAAGATATCCCTATGGGACCTGTAGTCACAAAAATAGTACCCCCCACCTTTGAGGCATAGACAGAATGATAAGGTTCCTATTTCACAAGTTTGATATACTTAAGGACACCTTAGAGATCTCAATCCAATAAAGAATAGAATGAGAGATCTAACAATAACGTATCCTAGGATATGATTTTAGATTACAAGAGGGGGTCACCACCAAGTAAGAACTTGGAAAGACTAATGCAATGTAAGATGCAACACTAAACCCTAGTTTAATGCAATGACCTACAAAATGACCTAGAAAAATGTGTAAAGAAAAGTAGAAAGTTTCAAAGCCGAATGTGTACACTTGGAAACATGTAGAGACTTCAATGGAGACTAGAAATTCTGCAAATCCTAAAATTTTGGCCTGCTGGGACTCATTCACCATTCTCGGAAAATCAATCCTGATTTTGGATTTCTATATAGGAGGACATTTCAAGGAAAAGGGTATCTAAATCTACAAAGATCTTTGAAAAACACCTATAGTGGAAATGAGTCTATTTTGGATTTTCTAAACTTTAAGATCTAAATCTTCTCTTCTTAGTCTACTAAATCTGCTCCTCCAGTTTTCTAAATTCGAAACTCTAATTTTGGGATTGTAGCTGACCTTTTAGTGAAGATTATGACCTCGCAAATTGGGAGACAACTCCAACAAGCTTGTAACCTAATCTTCAATTATCTTTCAAGGTCCAAGAAATGCATATCTACAATCACATATGTAAAGAGGAGAAAACTTATTGATTGTTAGGGAATAGGGGTTTGCCTTGGTCAAACCCCTTTTAGGTAATTAAACCAAATGATGAGACAATGAAATGAAGGAAAGAATCATGGAACAAATAACATGGATCATGGACAATGATAACTCATGAATGATGTCTTGTAAATATGCAACTCAACATGAAATGGCCATGAAGGATGTAGATTTGATCTTTGAAAATAGGTGTAGAACAATGCTTGATCTTGGATCTTCAATGCTACATCACAACACTAGCTCAATAATATGATTGATGCTTTATATGCTTGACATAATGATGGATCTTAAATTGTTGCAACAATTGATGAATAATTATGCCCTTGAATGCCTTAAAATTGATCTTGAAAACTATCTTGATGATCTTGTGAAGTCTTGGGATGCTTGACTTGATAACATGTAGGTTTATGTGAAATAATGATTTGAAAGTTTTTTTATATAGGCAATGCATTCAAATGACTGTTTATTAGTTCCCTAAGGCTGACGTAGAAGACATTTGAACTTAAAACAAAATTTTCCCACTTAAAACCTCAAAAATAGGCCAAATGGGACTCATTCACCCAAAATGGTGAATAGATCCCACAAGGCCTATTTGGTAGCTAAAGTGTTGGGGAGTGTGTAAATTAAGCTTATTTATTGATTTTGTCAGGTTTTTGATTAAAATATTCCTTGGGATGCAAAATATGGGGTCATAGGGGCCTATTAATGATGATAAATGCAAGAGGGCCCAAAATTCAATGTAAAAGTGTAAATAAATACATTTTGCAACATTAAATTAAGTCCAAATTGGGTCTATTTAAGCTAGAAGTTCCCTAAATCCCATGTGAATGTGTAAAAAACATTACAACACTAGATTAGGTACATTTAGTTTACAAGCCTTCTAAATTTAATGTGAAGTTGTAAATAAACACACGTTACAACATTATATTAAGGTAGAGTTAAGTTAATTTAGCTTTAAAAGGGTCCAAGACCTAATGTGGAAGTGTAAAGCACCTCTCAACACTAGATCAAGGTGACATTAAGTCCAAGTTATCCTTAATTATTTCCAAATTAAGTCTAAAAATCTACACAATGACATTTCTCGACACTACAAGACCTAATTCAAAATTCATCTAATTACCACACTATGCTTCAAACTGCCTTGCAACAAGTAATGGTTCCCTCTAGTACAAATGCAAATGAAGTAGTAGCCAAAATTCAAGCTATAACTTGAAACAATGTAGACATTACTTTTCATCACCATGAGTTTCCTGGACTTTGGAAGTGCAAAAACAAAATGATGCATTCATGATAATAGTTATCCATAATCAATTGGGAATAAAAAGAGACCTTGTTGATAATGGCCCCGCCCTTAATGTGTGTAGTGTAACCCTGTTGGATAAAATTGGTGTGGATAAATAAAAGTTTCAACTTGATTCTTTACCTATTTAGAGGTTTGACAATGTAGGAAAACAACCTCTTGGAGTAATTACATTACCTGTTACAGTAGGAAAGGCCACATTACAAAGCTTGATTCATGTTATGCCTCATGATCTTTTGTACAACCTCCTTTTAGGAAGACCATGGATTCATGAGATGCATGCAGTGCCCTCTACCCTTCATCATATCATGAAATATGTCTATAACAACAAAGTATATACAATCAAAGATGACCTTGAACCAAACAATTGCTTGAACATTGACAAAGATAAGGAAAATCCTTTGGAAACATTAACACCAACTACACAAGTGGAAACCGTGCAATAGAAAGACAAAAAAAATTAGGAACTCATGAAGCTATTAGAAGATGATTTGGGTTCCTTATATTTTGAACCATCATTCATGGGAGAATACAAGATCATAAACAAAGATTCAGACAAGGGAAAAGAAAAAGTGGTAACTTCAACACAAAATTTGGAAGACCCTTCGAAAGCATCCACCTCAACAAATTTAGAACAAAAGAAAACAAATTACACAACAAACTTTGATGAATTGACTATGAACAACCACTAAATCCAAAAGAAATGAAAAATCTTTATGGAAGAGGTTATGAACTTATGAAAAAACTTGGTTATAATGGAAAGGATGTGCTTCTAATGAACAAGGTATTTGTGTCCCTATAGAGCCTCACACGCAAGAAAAGATTAGTGGTCTTGGTTAATGTCCTTCAAAAGAAACAAACAAGCTTTCACTTAATATCATCACTCTTACAAGAGATTCTTCTAGTCCAACTTTAATAGTAGTGCACCCTGAATTGATAAACACTAGTGGTTTTGATTGTTATCCTTTGAAAGAAACAACAAAGTCCTCACTTAATGTAAATGTCATCATGCAAAACACTAATGATTTGATTTTTTTATATTTTACACCCTCCTATAAAGGAGAGAACAGAATCCCACAATTTAAAGAGTCTTGTGTAAGTATGACATCTTGTACTAAGAAAGAGATATCTTTGTCACAAAATAATGAAACATCCTCTACTCTTGATCAAGAGATTATATTGACGAGACTCCTCCAAGATCATATGCTATCTCTCCCTCCAAGAACATGAAATAAATTTTACTACAAGATTTCATTTTTCACGTATCATAAATTTCATGGTCATTCTACTAATGAATGTAAGGCTTTAAGTAACAAAATTCAACATCTTAAGGATCATGGTGCTCTTCCTTGTGTTGAAGCACCTAGTTCCTCTAATTGAAACTTATTTTCATCCTATTTTGATCATCCTTGTCTTGCAATAAGTGGGGGAAAGGGGTTAGGTAGCCTTGCCCTCATATGTCAATTATCATTTCCTATTTTGGCTAGTTGACCACCTTTCATGTACATATAAGAGCAAGCTTGGGATGTGGATGACATGCCTTAAATTGGCTTGCATGTGACATACTTATTCATGATGTAGTTCGATTTAGAAACATATGACTGGGCATAGGGATTTTTGAAAAATATTTCATGTCTTCTTCTACTTTAAAGAAATTTCTCACAGCAATGGTGTTAGCAACTGCTTTAAACTAGGGGTATACATCGACACTCATGTTTCACTATGTGATTTCTTTATTCTTGTGATGCATCCTTTTCTTGGTGGTGCCATTGGGTTTTATTTCCTCCAAGAGAATGATATTTCTTTGACTTTTCCTCTCTTGGAGACATTAGACATGATGTTCCCTAAGAAGAGACCTTACATGAACTAAGAAAAATCCCTTTTGAACATTCCTTATACTACTTTACATTTACAATATCTATTATATGGCCATCTTGCATAACACTTTTTGTTTTCCTGTGGTGCCATCTTGTTTTTTCATAAGTTTCAAGCATATGAAGCTTTGCTTGCCTCATGAAGCTCAAATTTCATTGTTGTGTGGTGCCTTATCAAATTTATCAAGAGGTATAACTTTGTTCTACTTGGATGAGAAGCCAATCCAAGACATGACTTTCCCTTAGCCACTCACATCTGTTGTGAGTACATACGAACCATGTGTGTATGTCTCTCACTCTCATGGATTACTCACCCAACATATAGCCTAGAGTTTTGTTGCCTCGGAGTGAGCATGCATTTTGGACAAATAGCTTAGATTTGATCCACATCAAGTTGGACAAATGATCGAGGCTTGATCCAGATCTTCTTATTTTTTCTTGTTTTTTTTCTCTTTTTTATTGAAATTGCATGGTTGTGTATCTTGATGTTACATATCGTACACCTTGTGTGTGTCATTTTTTGCTTATGTCAATTTGACATAGGATCTTGGATCATCGGGACTTGACCACTCCCTTGATCTTTGTCACCCTAGACCATCTGAATTGGTACAATTGGGCCCCTCTTCAATGCCTACTTTAGTGTGAGTTTGAAGCAAGTTCCTCCTCTCACTAAAGTGGGAGCTAAATGTAGTGTTGAAAAATGTCGTCCATGACATTTTCACACTTGTTTGGGCCCTTGTGAACTAAATAAACCTAATTTATGACTTAATGTTGGAATGATTAACATTAAACTAGATTTAAGGTCGCCTTAGTCTAGTGTTGTAATGTGTTGTACACATCCTCAATAGATTTAGGGCCCATTTAAGCTAAATAAACCTAACTTTTCCTTGATTTATTGTTGTAAAGTGTATTTATTTACAAATTCACATTAAATTTAGGGCCCCTGGACCTAATGGTACCTTAATCTAATGTTGTAATGTGTTTTACACATTCACATTGGATTTACGACCCTTTTAAGCAAAAAATACCTACTTTTCCTTAATTTAGTGTTGTAAAGAATATTTATTTACACTTTCACATTGATTTTTGGGCCCTCTTGCATTGATGACCTTTATATCATCCTTAATAGGTCCATAAGACCATATATTGTACATACCAAGGCATATTTCAATCAAAATCCTGACAATATCAAAATGTAAACTTAATTTCATAACACCCCAACACTTTTGCCACCTAAAAAGGCCCTATGGGACCCATACACCACCCAAGGCATATGAGTCCCACCCAAGTGGGACCCATACACAAGGTGTCATGTATGTGTCCGATTTGGCCTATTTTTAAGGTTTTGAGCAAGAAAAATAGGTTTTAAGGTCAAATTTCATGAATGTCGGCCTATGGGATCCAATTAATGGGATATTATATGAACTGCCTATATAAATGAGGGATCAAATCATTTATTTAATAATCCTACATAATATCAATTCAAGAACTCAAGATTTAAGCATTCCAAGACTTTACAAGATCATCAAGAGAGTATTTAAGATCATTTCTAAGGCATTCAAGTATAGATTTATTCATCAATTGTTGCAATAATTCAAGATCTATCATCATGTAAAGGTTATCAAGCATCACGCATGTTGTTGAGCTAGTGTTGTGATGTAGTGTTGAAGATCCAAGATTAAGCATTGTTCTACACTCATTTTCAAGATCAAGATCTACATCCTTCATGGCCACTTCATGATAGGTTGTTGATTGACAAGACATCACTCAAGGTATCATTTCTCATGTTTCATGTTTTATATCCTTATTTTATTGTCTCGTCATTTGGTTTAATTACCTCAAAGGGGTTTGACCAAGGTAAAGCCCCATTTACTAAAAAATTGACAGGTTTTTCTCTCTCTACATGTGTGATTGTAGATCTAGGTTCCTTGGAGCTTGAAAATCCCTTGGAAATTAAGTTACAAGCTTGGAGAAATTTTTTGGAGTTTCCCTCTCATTTGTAAGGTTGCTATCTTCACAAAAGGTCTGAATTAGGGTTTCACATCAAGAAACAAAGTGTGGTAGAGATAGAAGAGATTGGAGAGAAGAATTAGACCTTAACCTTTAGAAAAATAACACTAGGATTGATATGCCACCTTGGGTGTATGAGTCCTAGTACAACCAATTTTGAGGATTTCTAAAGATTTAGAATCAACACTATTAGATTCTAGTTTTGGTGCAGGAAACCCAATATGGGACTAAATCGCCCAAACTGGCATATGAGTCCCACTCATTGTTAAAATCGGAATTTCCAACATTTCTAGTCCTCATTCAAGCCTTTATAGGTTTCGAGGTTCACACTTCTTATTTAATAGATTTTTGTTCTTATTTATATGCATTTCTAGGTCATGCATTCAAGTTTCATGCATCACTAGGTTTAAACATTAGATTTTGCATTTCATTAGTCTTTCCAAGCCCTATCTTGATGGTTAACACCTCATTAGTCTCTAATCAAACCCTAGGACAACCCTATTGGAAGATCTCTTTCTCCTTTACATACTTGAGGTTGTGATCTCTAGGGTTTTCCCTTGAATGAGAGTGTTTGGATTTTGTTATTCTATCTCCCAAGGATAGAATCACACAAAATTATTCCTTTTAGTTAGTATGATATTTACTTATTGAATATCCATCTTGTAGAATGTCAAGCTATCATAATGAGATGATCATAAATTTTACAATATAGCTATTAAATGTCATTGATTTGTATTCATAAGTGCATTGATTGGTTGAGTTGTGTTCTTTTCCATAATTTGTGCATCAAATGGACATATGCTTGGGTATATGATGTGTGAGGATATAGGCATGATAGGTCATTATTGACTCACATAGTGAACTAGATTACATCATGCATGTTGACTACATATTGCTAGATCCTATGTGATGGGCCGGGCTCCTCTAATGGAGTAGCATGGGGAAGCTAATGCTTCATGGTAGGGTGGATATCACCTTGATGATGCTCTCTCTCTCTCTCTTATGCTTCATAGAAAAGGAATAGTAGAGATTTTATATGCAAATGTTGATATATTATGTATCTTGTGTATTACCATTGAAGGAGTATATGACTCTTACTTCATTGCTTGTGTTGTTACTTATAATTTTGAAATTATTTTTAGAAGAGCTTAGCTAAAATAATTAAATTATTGTATGTGTCATTATGGTTTTTGGGTGTGTGTATTTTCATCTAGTCATAAAATAAATCAAATTTCCTAGTTATGATAAAGTATTGTGGATATACTTGCATCAATTTGGATATTGTACTCATTTATAGGTTTTGAAAATTAAATATTTTAGTCAAGTTTTTGACTCAACACTGGGTTATGCTTATATTATTCCCTAATGTCCATATGTTGTTAGTGATTAATTGGGTGGTTGTTACAATGGAGAGAGAGAGAGAATAGTGAGATAGAGAGGAAAGAGTGAGAGGGATGGAGGGAGATAATGGTGAGACAGAGAGGAGAGAGTGAGAGAGGAAGAGGGGGGAGGGAGGGAGAGAAAGCGAGAGATAGAGAGTAGATAGGGAAAGAGGTATACATGGAGACATAGGTGAGATACAGAGACATAAACAAACATGAAAAGAGAGTGATGGATGGAGAGGTAGGTAGAGAGGGAAAGGGAGACGAAGATAACTAGAGGGAAGGAGAGGTAGAGAGAGAGGTAGGTGAGATAAAGAGGAGAGAGTGAGAGATAAATAGGGGGAAGAGAGGGAGAGAGAGTGTGACAAAGAGAGGTAGGTAAATGTATGGAGAGGAGAGATAGAGAGTAGAGAGGGAAATAGGTAGGGATACATAGGTGAGATAGAGAGAGCGATGGAGGGAGAGGTAGGTGTAGATAGAGAGAGGGGAGATAAAAACAAGTAGAGATAAAAGGAGAGGTAGAGAAAGAGGAGAGATAGAGAGAAGTGGAGAGGGGGAGAGGGAGGGAAATGTAGGGAGGGAGAGGTAGGGAGGAGATAGAGGTTAGTGTGTTCAAGAGAGAGAGAAGTGAGAGAGAGAGTGAGAGATGGGAGAGAGAGAGAGAGAGGGAAGGAAAGAGTAAGAGAGGAGGGGGAAGGGAGAGAGGAAGAGAGTTTGGTAGAGAGTGATGGAGGGAGAGGTAGGTAGAGAGAGGGAGAGTATATATAGAGAAGTGGAGAGGGAAGGAGAGAGGGGAGGAGAGAGGAAGGGATAAGAGGGCGATATGGATGGAGGGAGAGTGAGATGTAGAGAGATAGAGTGGTGAGATAGAGAGAAACAAAGAGGGAGAGGATGAGAGAGAGGTGGGGTGGGAGGGAGGGAGAGGTAGAAAGGGATAGGTGAGATAGAGAGTAGAGAGAGAGATAGAGAGAGAGGAGGAGGTAAAGTTGGAGAGAGAGAATGGTGAGATATAGAGGAGAGAGTTACATGGAGGGATTGAGAGAATGGTGAGATAGAGAGGAGAGAGTGAGAGGGAGGGAGAGAGTGAATGGTGAGATAGAGAGGAGAGAGTGAGAGATAAAGCGGAATGAAGAGATAGAGAGGTAAGTAGAGGGAGGGATAGAAGAGATAGAGTAGAGAGGGAAAGAGGTAGGGAGGGAGACATAGGTGAGATAGAGAGGGATGGAGAGAGAGTGATGGAGGGAGAGGTTGGCATAGAGAGGGAGAGGATAGATAATGATAAGTAGAGAGGGAAGGAGAGAGATGATAGATAGAGATGAAATGAAGGATTTTGGTACTCTATTGGACACTTACCCTTCTAGGGTTTTTCACCTAAAAGAGAAGGAATAGGGTTCAAAATGCACAAGTGTTTCATTCAAGATTAATGTAAGGGTGGATGGAATATTGATGTGAAGTGTGTGCAAATGTGTTTGAATGCTTACAAATGCAAATAAGTGAATTTAAACTAATCTAATGTAAGATGTTGGAAAACATAGTGTTGATTGCAAATATGAACTAGAAACTTAAGCAAATGATAACAGAAATTGATGAGACTAAGAAGAGTGCACCTAGAGATAGACTGATGCTACTAGAAGATTTTGGAATGTCTTATAAATCACTATTGGTAGCCACCAAAATTGATTCGACATACATGGCGAGTTAGTCCTCCTTCTGATGAAAACTTCTGAGAATAGGTTTCTGACTGCCAGAAGATGAAATCTGACAAAATCAAATTTTCAGGTCTATAGATGGGACTCATTCACCATGGGTGGAAAATTCATCCACCTACAATAATTTTCAAATTCAAGAGTAGATTCTGTGGATCTAAATCTACACTTCTACTTCCTATAGATGCCAGCTTTTGAAACTATCATATTTGGTTCTGAAAATGACTTTTTGTTGATTCTTTGACTTGTTGAATGAAAAGAGAGCTTTAAAAACCTTTCAATTTTATCCTTGATGATTCCCAAGATTCCAAGAGATCTAAATCTGCATACAAGACAAGAGAGAGAGAGATGTTGAATGTTAGGGCATAGGGGTTTTCCTTGGTCAAACCTCATTTAGGTAATTAAACCAAAATGATGAAAGAAAGAAATAAAACATGCAACAATGGAATTGATTACCTTGTCATGATGATTTATCATGAAATTTTGCAACATAACATGTAGAATCTACCCTTGAATGTCTTAGGAAGCTCAATGAATGAATTGCAATATGAAAACACTAGCTTGTTTGAGAAGATAGATGATGAATGATGAAGAATGGAAGAAAGAATTGATTAGAGATGGAGAGGATGTGAAAATGAGGTGAAAAACACATATTTATACAATTCCTATACCTTAGTATCCATTCATACCTCATCGCAAGCTGACATCAAGTGATTTTGAATAAAATCCTAGAAGGGAATTTAAAATATTTTGAATTTGGGGCCAAGGAGGACTCATTTGCCACCCATGGCGAATGGGTCCCACCTAGGACATAAAAACATGTTGGGAAAAAAATTGTATTTAATGTTATTTTTTGGTATAACATTCAAAAATACACTTAATTACAACTTATGAGGACATAAAGAGACCAAATAAAGCATGACAAGGGTGTAAATAGTGAAAATATGCCTAGAAGAGTGTGAAAGCTTGTTACAAGACTTTCCAACACTTCAAAATAGGGCTTGTTGATGAGTAAAAAGGTGATATATAGGTAAATTGCATTAAATAGAGTCTAGAAGAATGTATAAATGTCTTACAACACTTCACAATACCTTCACAAGACGTCATTAAATGTACTTTATTTAGTTTCAAAGGTCCAAGACCTAGTGTGGATGCATAAAATGCCTCACATCACTTAGATCAAGACTTTATTAAGTCCACTTAATCATGAATTATTCCCATATCAAGCAAATGGAACTTTTTTCTATGGCACAAGAGAGTAGAGGGGAGGGAAGGAGGGAGAGGCAGGGAGGGAGATTGAGAGGAGAGACAAAAAGAAGGGGAGGGAGAGAGAGGATAGATATAGAGCAGTAGAGAGGGAGGGTGGAGGGAGGGAGGGAGGAAGGAAGATTTATGGAGGGAGATATATGTAAGAGAGAGAGAGAGAGGTGAGATAGAGAGGAGAGAGTGAGAGGGAGAGACAGAGACAGAGACAGAGACAGAGACAGAGACAAAGAATGGTGAGATAGAGAGGAGATAGTGAGAGAAAGAGGGGAGAAGAGAGGGAGAGAGAGAGAGTGAGAGTAAGAGAGAGGTAAAGGGAGGGAGAGGAGAGATAGAGAGTGGAAAGGGAAAGAGGTAGGGAGGGAGACATAGGTGAGATAGAGAGAGTGTGTGATGGAGGGAGAGGCTGTTAAAGAGAGGGAGAGGGGAGATAAAGATAAGTAGAGAGGGAAGGAGAGGTAGAGAGAGGAGAGATAGAGAGAAGTAGAGAGCATAGGGAGGGAGGGAGGAGATAGAGGCGTGTGTTTTTGTGTGTGAGAGAGAGAGGGGGAGGGAGAGGATATATAAAGAGTAGAGAGGGAAGGAGAGAGAGAAATGATAGAACTTGTTGACTACTAAAATTTGTCGTGTTGATTGCTGAAATTTGACCAAGTCTAAAAAATTATAAGATCTTCCAAAAACTAGAATTTGCATTATAACTCCTAGAGAAATTTGAAACCGCTCTCAAACATCTTGAAACTATATATATGAAATATAACTTAAAGTATAAGAAAGTAAATTTCCATATGTAAATTCCAACTTAATTTTTTATTTCATGTATATAGTTTCCTTGAAACATAAGGACAAGAAAGAGAAAAAAGAAGGAAATATTTTTGATATAGACCATAACACACTCATGTTTTGTCAATGCATTCAAATAATGTGAGAATATTATAACACACTTGTGTTTTGGCTTTCTTTGGGGATTCCCAAGCCTTTGGCTTGGATTTTCTTTGGATTTCCTTTCCAATACCCAAAAACGTGTTTTTGCATATTCTACAAAAATTCACATAATCCCATTCATGCTCCCTATCAAGTTTGGACATGTTTCAAGGTCAAGTAAAAAACCACCTGGGTAATGTTAAAATCTCTCTTAGTTATCTAACCATGTAATTTTTTTAACATTTTGGCTATGGATATGTGCAAGATTATGATGGGCCAAAAAGTGGCAATATGATGGGTATGTGGCTGACCACTTTTTTTTAACCCAAAATTGATGAAACAAAAAAGGGTTTTTAAAGAAGATTCTCAGCTTTCCACCAATATAAATTATGCTTTACTATTAATTTAATAAATAATTGTTATTCATTTTCTATTTGAATTACGATTAAAGCCCTAATTGATAGGCTAATTGAAAAACATCTATACCTTTCAAACGATATCACATTTTTTGAAACCAAAACATGTGTCACATTTCATGCTTTGCATACTATAGGATTAAAAAAAAAAAATCATGAAGTTTTGACCAAGTTAAGGTGGTTAGAAATATGAGTTTTTATATTTTTAAAAATTATAATAAAAAAATCATAATTAATTATTTACTTGGAAAAAAATTACAAAAAAAATATGCATCACATTGAGACATGAGTCCTCAACTTATATCTAAAATCTTATACAAAAATATTATCATTTTATTATGGTTAGGGTGATCAGATAGACACCTACTTCTTATTTTTTCCCTAAAATTTAAGTACTATTGCATCAAAATTTCAAATTTTCACCAAATAATTTTTTATTTTTTTAAAAAAACCTAGTAGTTTAGAAACTACATTCAATTTGCTATAGATTCTATTCTTACATATTTTTGAAATATTATAGATAATGTATTCAAATTTTTATGTCAAGTTGCCTAACTCTAATTTTTCTGAACTTTTTGCCACTTAAGGGCTTGTTTTTTCCATGATGATCTTGCACATACCACTATGTTAAGGCTTTCATCTTTAATTTTTTTGTTGGTGTATCTAGTCAAAACCTAATGTTTTGTATTTTTTACTTTATTTTTTAACCATTCATTGAAATTTCAAATAAATCATTTTTAGAAACTAGACTACATTCTACACATTAAAAATTTATTTTTGCTTAGTTTTCAAAAAAATTAGGAGAGACCACAATCAAATTTTTGTTTTTCAAGATGTGTCAACTGTAAAATTAGTAAAAAATCATATATTCATTTATTAGAAAAATCAGGGATAAACTACATGTTGTTAGCCAATTTATCACTAAAGCAATTTTAAAAATACTTAAAAAAAATAACATTTTAGGGGGGGCACAACAAATCCTATGTTATGTTTTTTCAAAAAAAATGAACAATTTTTGTGGTCCCTCTTTTTGAACCCCTTAATTTCTACAAATTGTTTTTTTTTTTTTAAAGAAGTTTAGAAAGTAGATCCAAAGCACTATGATCCTTGTTTTTGTTGCATCTTAAAATTTTGATTGTAACTATCCTCAATTTCTCATCCAAGGTCAATATTTCTTGATTCCAAAGAAGAAAAAAAAATGTGGCCACTTAAGACCTCTTTTTGGCCCCCCATCTTTGTGCGCTTACCCTACATGTGGAATTGAAAAATATATGCACAAAGTGGAAATAGGCTTGATGATGGAGTTAGAAAATCAAAATTTTAGTCTACCCCATGAAGAGCTAGATGGGGGGACATGACACTTACCCATACTTTCTCAAACCTTTTTTTATCATAACCCATTCTTTTCTTAATCTTAAAATTAACATTCTTTGGAAAAACTCCTTTATTATTACTATAAAAAATAATAAGATTTGGATATTCAAAAACATTATTATCTCCAACATTACACTCTTTACCCAAAGAAGTTTTAATTGCATTGCAAATGTCAAATGATCCATCAAATCAATAACGCAAATAATTTGTATCACATGAGACATTGCATAGTGTCAGATTAGACCTTAAACACATATTTTTCTTTAGCATGCCACAAGTAATTTATGTAAAAAAATATTTTATTTTCTTAATTGTGATTGTGTGCAAGTGAAATTCTCTATTCTAAGAATGCAAAACAAAGAATCACCACAACACCTAAAGCTTGGCCTAAGTTAAATTCAAGCAAAATACAAGAAAATGAAACCTTTTAACTTGCTTGAATTATTGAGTTGGTTGGCCCTTTTTATTCTTTATTTTGTGTGCTCCTTTCTTGGAAAAATGGCTCAAATCCTAGTGCAAAATAAAGCTAAGATGACGGAGATTGCAATGGTGGATGTGGGTATTGGATTGGATTCAAGATGATGGCTCTAGAGTGATGCAACAATGGAGGTATGCTTGAGTATGTGCGAGTGCATGAAAATTAGCTAAGTGTTGGCTTAGTTGAATTCTTTCCAAAATGAGGGAAAATCCATTACTTTTAGGGGAAGTGCCTCTAAACCAATGAAGGGATAAGATGCATCCAAAGTAGAGGAGATTAATGGCCCATATTCATTTGAACCTCACAACCCATCTCATGATGACATGTGTCAGATGAGGTAGATAAGGGAGGATGAAGTGGAGATGATGTGGAGGTACTATGAAGTACCTTAGGAATGGACAAGATCTCCTCATAAACGAGTTCTTTGTCCACATGTACCTTGAGAGGACAAGTGAGCAATTAAAAATTGCTCACAAATCCTCATGGGGATGAGAGAAGGAATTAAAAATTCCTTAAAATGCATGGGGGGAATAAATGTGAATTTCTAATTTACATGGGGAAGAGGATGCCTTCTCCAAAAGGAGAAAGCATTTAATAATGGTTGACTAAGGACACATGCCATAAATGGCATGAGGATTAAGTTAGCCTAAATCAGTGATTAAGATTGTGCAAATGCAAGATTAGATGGCCTATGGAAGATCAAGGGAAAGTGGAAAATTATGGAGGATGTGACCCTAATGATGATTAGGGATGTGCAAACCCTAATCATAGATTAATTAGATTAATTTGGATTAAAAGGGGATTATAGAGGATGTTGACATGAAGAGAGAAAATTATGAATTAAAAATTGATTTAATTCATTTAGATAAAGTGACTAAATTAAATAAATTAACCCTTTATTTAATTTAGAGAGGAATGAGGTAAGGTATTTGATTGATTAATTAAATACCTTAGGGTCAACATTAGGTTGAGATGAAATATTAACCAAATAATAAATTATTTGATTAATATGGCTTAGGGATGTCAGACAAAGGAATGCAAGGGTGAATTTGACCATATCGGAGTGGTAAAATTCAAGTGTTTAAATTTTTTCCCTCTTTGAAATACTGTTAGAATAGTAGTACTTCAAAGAAAAAGGAAGTGCAGATGACTCAATAGAAGAAAATCCTATTCTAAAAACAATGTCTCAGTATCACAGGAAAATGGATAGGATAGAAGAAACTGAAATATGGTAGGATATGCCCCCTTGAGAGAGTGGATTGGAAAGAAAAGGGGCCTCAGGTGAGTTCTTAATATGAAGAAACAGAGGGTGCCACACAATAGATCACAAAAAACCATGAAAAATGGATTTTAAATGAAGGAAAATGGCTATACGAGGTGCACATGGCAGCCCTAGAAAGAAAAGGAGGAAATGAATTAAAGAATGTTAATTAAAGGGTAAAAAATTACAAAAAATTAAAAGGCTAACTAGGATCAAAAGTGAAAATTATAAATAGTAAATTTGAGAATTCACTATTCACCTAATTTTCATTTGTACACTTGTCGTCACGCAACTGGACAAGAGAGAAACAGTAATAGTGATTGCTGACAGGATGAGTGTCATGGAGGGTGATGATGAGTTGATCCACCAAGGAGAGGAGGTGCAGGCCTTCTACTACGAGCGAGTCATACCCCTCCAAGTAGAATTTGAATCCCTAGTTCGTGATTCAATTTGAATTTTAAGCACATGTTTTAATTTCTAAGTGGGTAGCTAGGGAAACAAATTCACCATAGAAGGGAAGATTCGTCCTTCTGACCAAGCGCATTCGCCCATTTGGCGAATTGGCAAGGGAAGGGGTGGGCATGTATCCCGTAGGGGTGGCTACACTAGAGAGGCGCAATTGTGAAATCGCCTCTCTTTAGAAAGGGTCAACCTGCACAATGCAAGGGCGGATGGGTAAAGGGGTAGGTGATTGCGTAATTGCAAAAAGGGAAAAAGTGCGGGTATGTGATTAGATAGGGGTGAATGTGCCCCGGATAGGCGATTGTGAAATAAATTGTTGAGACAAAGGGAAGACATGAATCCACCCAAAAGGGGAACAAGTGGATGTGAAATCACCTAAAAGGGGAATAGGCAGATGCGAGTTCGCCCAAAAGAGGAATAGGTGGATGCAAGTTCGCCCAAAAGGGGAATAGGCAGACGTCAGTTCACCTCTAGGGATAAAAAGGGTGAATCTATCCCTAGAAAAGAAAGGGGTGGGTGCACTAGTAGAATAGGTGAACCCACAAAAAGATAGCACAGGGGTGAATTTGTAAGCCCGACAAACGAATGCGCTAGAAAAGGGAATGGGTGAACCTGCCTTACACAGAGGTGAACTCGCCAAATTGAGGCAAGAACAAAAAAGAAATAAGATAGCAATGAAAAGTTAGAAAGTATGACAGAATAATTGGCATGGATGCAAATTTTTGAGACTTTAAGCATGCAGGAGATACACTCAGTCATGCTTGAGGTGACTTGAGAAGCGATGAGCACAGATGACCATGCAACGCTAGATCAATTGAGACTACAGCACATGTTGGGATACCCTGACATTAGGTTGCACCAACCTTTGCTGACAACAATAATGGAGCATGGAGCTCTAAGACTTTGACATTACATCTCCCGACAAGGGAGATGACAGTGACATTGGAGGACATATAGCGGGTCTTGAGGCTAAAGATTTGAGGGCACTTGGTCAATGTGGTTCCTTCCCATCTAGTCGTGAGGAGACCACAAGCGGTACTCGACTATGTAGACCTTCCCATCTAAGGGAAGGATTTGGATATTGATGCATACCTAGGAGTAGTGCAGGCACCACTTCCTTTGTATCTACGTGGCCTTATTAGTGGGATCCTCCTTCTTGATAGAAGTGATTTATGTTTCATCCTCAAGATGATTAACATTGTTAGGAACATCATGGCGAGGAGATACGGTGTCTTTGCAAGGGGTTCATGTGTACTAGCACAGCTATATCGGGACATGCATGTGGTATGCTACAGGCGGGTGCTCAACATCACTCATGTCACACTACTCCAAGTATGGGCCTGGGAGCATATTAGAGTGGCGTGGTTGGTGTAGACACCTAAATTTGGACAATTAATTTATCCAAATTTATCCCCTTTCGTCTAAACATCCTTTTATTTGCATTAATTAAGTAATATTACTATTATTTAATTAATACCCTTAATTATGCCAAATCCCTAAGGTATTTAATTAATAATTAAATACCTTATCTCTTCAATCCTCCTTTTATCAAATTTAATTAAATAAATATGACATTTATTTAATCCCTCACATGTCATTTTCATCTAATCCATCTGCTAATCTCTTCATTAGGGATGTGCACATGCCTAATCCTTGATTAGGATGTGTCACATCCTCCAACTTTTGCAAGTTGGCTTCTAATCCACATTAACCCATAATTATCTTCTAATTACTAATTAGTTAAGCCTAATTAGTACCTTGGTCAACTCTCCCCATCCCCCAAGGAATTTTTAATTACTTTTTATTCATCCAAGGCTCCTCTCTTCCCCATGTGAATTTTTAATTCACTTTTATTCCTCCTAGAATCCCCTTTTCCCATGCATCTTCTAGAATCTTTGACTTGTCACATCAGGTCACATGTGGACAAGTGCTTCCATTTTTGGAACCTTGTCTTGTCCATGGGATTCTTCTAAGCATGTGAATTTTTAATTCGCATTTATTCACCCAAGATTCTTCTCATCTCCCAATGTACTTCCAAGGTACATGTCTTTCTTACACATCACTTGTCTTTATTCCACCTCACTTACACATCATCACATCCTTGGCCATCTCATATTCCACATGTCAAGATGTGAGGGCTTGTGAGTCCTCAACTCACCATAGCCCTTCATCTTGGCCTTGGTTGCTCAATCTCAACAATTGAATTCTCTAGAGATTACAAATTTCTCTATAAATACCCCCCCTCTTAAGGCATTTACAACACTTAGTCATTTGAGAAACATTATGCTATCATTTTGTGCACTCATTTTACAAGATTTTTCTCTCATCTAGCCATCCATTTTAGAAATTTTCATTTACATCCCATCATATAGTTAATCTTGCATTTAGCTACATCAGTAGCCATCTAAGGAGCATATAAAGCAATCTAAATCAAGGGCCAACCAAGGAATTTCAATAGCAAAGAAGGTACAATCATCATATAATCTTTGTTTTAGCTTATTTTTTTTCCTTATCATTCCTTAGGCTAATCTTTTGAGGTGTTCTTTGTGTTTTTCCATTGCATTTTTAGTTGTTTTACACATTTAGAATAGGTTAAAACTCGAGGATATCACAGCTGGATATTTTGATTGTCAGAGCTAGGGATGAGATGCTACTAGTGGCATATTGGTGGGGTTCAGAGTACAGCTGAAGGCTACACTACCAAGGAGTAGGGAGACTAGAGTTTTGGCAACATCAGATTGATGGACTGGTGGGTGGGGACATCATTTGGAGGCCCTATATAGGGTGACATTTCTATGGATGGAAGGAGGATGATAGGTTGTGGAGGGGCTATCTATACTCACAATGTTATTTGATAGGAAAAGATCCATTTATCATTGAGCTACATAGGTTGGATAGGGTCGTGTGCCAGTACAGGATACAACAAGACATACCTACAAGACCCCATATGTTTAGACAGATTAGTCATGAGTTGGGGGTGATATGGGGGTAGTAGATTACAGCTGAGTATTCCCATTAGATGTGGGAGGTAGTCTTGATCACTATATGGTCATGGAGGTGAGGACTGGAGGACTCAGGAACGACAGTGCAATATTCAACATGGTGGGCCCAACACAGGTTGAGGAGGATCACTACAGTGCACCTAATTGTACCAGCTATTAGATTTGGTGAGGAGGATGAGTAGGAGTAGTTGAGGCCATGGAGGAGGAGGAGGGATGGTAGATATAGGGGAGAGGTGTATGTGGAGATGGAGGAGGAGGGGAGACGGGAGCAGGCAATGGATGTAGACGCTCCTATAGTGGACATGTTGGCCATAGTGCCATATGTGGCACCTCCACTAGAGGACCCAACAGTTCTATTGACATCAGCCTTGGCCAGACTGTGGATTGTAGAGTATAGATTGAGGCAGTCAGAGGTCAACAAGGATCGGTTGTAGATAGAGATGGAGAGACTACAGGGGGAGGTGCATTTTCTGTAGGATGCAGCAAAGGTGACACAGTGAGATAGGGACAAAGAGTACATGAGTCTAGCAGATGAGGTAGGTAGGCAGTTATTGGAGATGTAGGCTAAGAGAAATGATTTGTGGAGACAGTTGGAGGAGCTACGAGGGGGGTGAAAGGAGGCTTAGGAGAGGGCAGAGTGCATAGAGGCTATCATTGGAGAGACGGGGGCACTACTAGAGAGAGCAAAGGCAGCTAAGGCCCAGGTGCAGACGCTATAGGGTGAGAGGGATGAGGTAGTGTGAAGGATTTCACAACTATAGGATTAGTGTAGGAGGCCTAGGAGTAGGAGAGGTGGAGGATTACCCAGCAAAGGGATAGGTACCACCTAGAGAGGGAGATGGCTAGGGTGTAGGAAGCAAGAGAGCTTGATGCTAGGACTAAGGTGGGGCACTATATGCTCGCATATTATTAGGGAATCCTAAATCCTTCACAAAGGGTACCTCCCTACATCAGATTAGTCTCGTAGAGGCTAGTAGGAGCCTCAAATTCAAGTGACACCCATACTCATGGATATAGTGATTATCAAGAGACACCCCCCATGACCAAGGTTCAAAAGAAAACTCCCCATAAAGATCAGATGCAAGGAGTAGCAAGTAGATGGATAGGGGGGAGATAGAGGATTCCCATTTTTGACAGGTGTAGGGTGGATGTTTAGTACATACAGGAAAAGGCTATAAATTATTTTGCACAGATTGGGTAGATTGATTTATTGATTCATTCATTCATTCTTTATTCTTCATTGATTTGGAACACCATGGTGTGTTAGATGTAGTCATCTGTATTCTAGTAGTTTCCTACACTCGAGCCCTTATCTGATGGACTTTTACGAATGTTTATGGACTTTTTATTATTGACTATTACGGATTTTTATGGAATCATGATAGATGTTATGATCTTTTATTATGGACCTTGTATGGACTCATGATAGACACTATATTTTTTTGGTATATATAAATGTTATGCGATGGAAATTGATGATCCTATGTGATTATTATGTGATGTTTTGGATATTTATTATGCTCATGTGTATGATTATGATTATGATTATGATGTATGCATGTGATTATGATGGTTTATGTCTATGTCTATGTGGATGATATGGATGAGATACATTATGTCTAACACTTTTTGATGCAAGATGTGATGTGACATAGTTTATGATTGTATGATGTATGCTATGGACATGAAACTAATAGTGTGTGATGTAGGTGGCGATGCGATTTTGATTTGTGATGTATACATATGGGACATAATATGATGCTTGAGTATGGTATGGATGATTGCATTGTAATGGTTAATTATGTATGTATGATGTGACATGAAAATGCAATGTATGTAGTGAAATGGATTGGTATACATTTAGAATAACAACTCCAAACAACTTAAAATGAAAATGAAAATGGACTTAAGATACTTAGAATAACAAATCTATATTAAGCTAAATAACTTAAGATGATAATGCAATGAAATGATAATGTAGTGTAATGAAATGAACTTAAGATACTTAGACTAACAGATCCATATTAATCTAAACAACTTAATATGATAATGAAAATGAGAATGCAATCAAATGGAATGAACTTAAGATGCTTAGACTAATGGATCTGTATTAATCTAAACATCTTAAGATGATAATGAAAATGAGAATACAATGAAATGAAATGAACTTAAGATGCTTAGACTAATAGATCTATATTAATCTAAAAAACTTAAGATGATAATGAAAATGATAATGCAATGGATAATGAGATGAAATGAATAATGATAGGTATGATTATGTAATGCATAGTGAGATGAATGATGATGGGTGTGGTGGTGCACCTATCAAAACCATAGGAACCCTAGTAGGAAGAATAGATGGGGGAATAAAATTTCCACAATCAAAACTCACTAACCATAGGCTAGAGGAAGAACGGATGGGGATAAATGAAATGCAATGAGAGGATAAATGAAATGCAAATCTAATTACATTTTTCCATATTAGGAGCATTTAGGTTTTCTATAGCATAAGACATGATACGCCAAGGTATGAAGAAGCAAGGTCGATTAGTGTCAAGAGTGTAAGACAAACACAACAAACAAAAAGCTATCGCAACACCCCAATACCGCAAGGGATTTGGTCAGGCCAAATGTTGGAATAACCACAAGCACAAAGGATTCCCCAACATAACACAAGACCATTGGGATCTTTGTGGGTACTACACAGGACAATTGAAAAGACAAGATCACACAAAAATCAAGATATGCCCCTATGTTTACCTGTCAAAGTGCACCATGATATGATGGATTGTGGCGACCCTAAAAAAGTATAATAGGAAGCTCAAATGATAAACAAAATGGAAAAATCATCAAAAGATCACAATAAATTTCAAGAATTATTTTCCCTAGGATCAAGAGGTGAATGGGATTGATGTGGTCTAATTTGAGGAAGGATACACCTTTCTAAGACCAAGGATGAAGGATAGATTGGATGATTGACATGACTCGAGATACTCAAAATGGATTGAACCTTATAATACTAATGGATTTTGTTTCTAGGAACTAGCTGACTAGGGCACACTTGACATGACATAAAACTAAGACACACCCTAAGGATAGACCTAGGGTCTTGGGGGCTCATCGATTGATGGCCTTGCCTACAAGAAAATGCAGAGACCTCATAGTTCGATAAAAAATGGATGACTGACCATGGATAAAAGAAAAAAGAGGATAATGGAGACTTTGATGGATGACAAAGACTAGATGGAAAAATGCCTCAAGGGCTAATCAAATGATTAGCTTTTCCTACATGAAAGCACAGATGCAACATAGTTCGATAAAATGGATGAAAGACAACATGAGACTTAATGATAACTGACACAATGAAGGACCATAGATGAAGACACGAGACCAATAGGCGACACCAATATATAGGCAATGAAAAGCTCAAATTCAGGATAAAATCTTAGGATTTAGGATAGCCAATCTAAATCATTGAATGCTCAATCAAAATATACCAAGTGACGAAGAATAGGATGTCGATGGAGGGATGGGAATGATAGGATGTGAGGATAGGATATGCAGATAGGATGGATGGAAGCATAAAGGAAATTAGGACACTAGGTAGATAATGATTAAGCCCTCTAGGAATGGTTCCTATTGCCAAGTTTTCAAAAACATGCTTATCAAAGGAGCCACCATGGGTGGTTTTCACCATAGGATGCATTATTTCTCTTTACTATTCTTTCCTCTTTTTTTTGACTTTTTAATTTTTTTGTATTTTTCTGGATTTTTCACTTTTTTCTTTGGTATTTTTCTAGGTAGGATAACCTAGCTTACTCAGACCTATAAAACCATTTCAAATGCATTATGTTGATGGGTTATTCCAAGGGTTCCCCCTCAAGTGTTGCAAGTTGATATGCCCCAGAACCATATTTTGCAGTGACAACATATGGACCCAACCAATTCACTTCAAACTTTCCCTTATTTTCTCAATCTTGTTGGGTACGTTGATTCTCTTTCAGAACTAGATCACCAACATTGAATTGGGATTAACCTTGTTGTAACTTCTCTTAAGATAGTGTTGATATGCTTGGAGATGATTATAAACCTTGATGTGTTTCTCATCCAAGAGTTCAAGCTAACCTAACTTTGTGACTCAAGCATCTTCATCACTGATTAAATTCTTTAGAGAGATATGAAGTGATGAGATCTCAACCTCAATCGGCAAGATGGCGTCAATGCCATAAATGAGGGAGTATAGGGTATCATTAGTGTGGGTGCAAATGGATGCACAATATGCCCAAAGGGAGGGATTAATGTGGAGGTTCCAATATCGACCAGTGTTATTGACAACCTTTTTAAGGATTTTGATAAGTTTCTTGTTGGTCACCTTAGCTTAGCCATTACCGTGGTGGTAATAGGGAGTTGACCAACGATGTTGGATGTGATAGGTTTCACAAAGGTGCTTCATGTACTGGTCTTTGAAAGGCTTACCGTTGTCAGTAATGATAGTGGAGGGGATACCATATATGCAGAGAATATGGTAGAGGATGAATTTAGAAATATGAATACCAATTATTTGGGAGGGTGGAATTGCCTCCACCCACTTAGTGAATTATTCAGTGGTGGTAATGATGTAAGTGTGACCATTAGATGAGGGGGCATAAATATCATTGATTAAGTCAAAACTCCATTGTGAAAAAGGCCACGGTGCAATGATGGGTTACAAATCTTGTGGAAGAGCATGGATTAGATCCGTGTTGCTGACATGCTACACACTTCTTCACAAACTCACAAGCGTTATGCTCCATAGTGGGCTAGTAATATCCTACTCAGATAATTTTCTTTGTTAAGGCCATCCCATTAGAATGAGACCCACAGACACCACTATGCACCTCGTTTAATGCAACATGGGATTTTGATGCACTTAGGCACCAAAGGAGATTTCCATCATACCCTCTACGATAATGTGTCTCTCCCATGAATTTGTATCAGGAAGTGCATTTGATGAATTATTTACGTTGGTTACAGGTAGGGTTAGGTAGTAGGATGTTGTCATGTAAATAGGCATAAATGTTCTCATACCAGGGTGATTAACGACCCATGATATTGCACACCATTTCATTGTTAGGAATATCATATGTTGGGATTAATAGTTGTTCTACAAGGAACTCATAATCCATTCAGTCTTTAGGAATTTCAATGAGAGAACCAATTGTATCCATGGCATCAACAACCTTTTTCTACACTCTAGGAATCTACTCAAACTGGATATGGGTGAAATATTTCTTGAAATCATCCACCGTGCATTTGTAAGGTAAAATCTTATCATCCTTGATTTGAAACTCGTCATTGACCTGTTTGATTATGAGTTGAGAATCGCCAAAGTCATGGAGATGACTGGTATTCCATTGGACTGTAATTCTTAGGCCAATGATTAGAGCTTCATATTCAAAAATGTTGTTTGTGCATGGGAATGCTAGCTTGAAGGACTTCAGAATGTAATAACCTTGAGGGGTGACAAAGAGAATACCCACACCAGCTCCATTGTGAGTATATGACCCATCAAAATATTTAATGTCCATGTATCTACTTCTGAAGCTATGAGGACTCCTTCATCAGGGAACTCTGCTACTAATGGATATGCATCTACCAAAGGAGCATCAACCAATTGATCTCCTCTCACTTGTCATTTGATTACTTTATGGTTCACATATTCTATGCCAAACTCGATGAGGAGCATAACCCACTTGGCCATGCGGCTAGTTAATGACATTCTTGATAACAAATATTTGAGTGGGTCAACTTTTGATATTAGCTTGATAGGATGACTGAGCATATAGTGGCATAGCTTTTGTGAACTAAAAACAACTACTAAGCAAGATTTTTCCATGGGGGAATAATTAAGCTCATAGCCCACAATTTTTTGTTTGATATAGTAGATGGCAATTCTTTAGAAAACTCATCATGCTGTGCCAGAAATGCCCCCAATGCAACTAATGTGGCTGAGATATATAATAGTAGTGGTTTACCTAGAATGGGAGGCATTAAAATGGGAGGATTGGCTAGATACTCCTTGATCTTGTCAAACCCCGCTGACACTCTGGATCCCATTTGAAGGTTATTTCTTTATGCAAGAGATATGTAAATGACTGGAATTTATCAGCAAGTTGGGTTATGAAGCACCTGATAGACTGTAATTTTCCTTGCAAACTTCTTAACTATTTTAGACTGTGAAGTGGTGGCATTTCCATTATATCCTTAACCTTTGTTGGATCCACTTCGATGCCCCTTCTATAAACAATTAAGCCTAATAATTTGTCATATGTGATGCCAAAAACACACTTCTTTGGATTCAAGCTTAGCTTGTATTTTTCTAACCGCTCAAAGATTTTCCTCAGAATCTTTGGATGATCTTCTCTTGTCTTGGATTTCCCTAGTAGATCATCAACATAATCTTCCATTATAATATGGATAAGGCCATAGAAGATGACTGTCATTGCATGTTGATAGGTTGCCCCTGTGTGCTTGAGACCAAAGGGCATGACATTGTAACAGAAATTTTCTGAGGTGGTAGTGAATGTAGTATTGTACTGGTCTTTAAGTGCAATTCTAATCTAATTATAGCTAGAAAAAACATCCATGAGGGATAGCATATCATGTCCTACTATGAGATCTACCAACATGTCAATGATAGGAAGTGGGAAATCATCTTTCGGGAAAGCTTTATTAAGATCTTGGAAATATGTACAAATTCTAATGTTCCCATTAGGTTTAGCCACAGGTACTATATTAGATATCCAATCAAAATAGTTAATTGGTCTAATGAATCCAGCCTCTAACAATTTTCTAGTTCTTTCTTGACAAGCAAGGCTACTTGGGGATGCATTTTCCTGAGCTTCTGTTTAACTGGTTTTGTATTTGGATGAACATCAAGATGATGTACAAACAACACAGGATCCAATCATGGCATATCTAAATAGGACCATCCAATGTTGATGATCCCTTCCTTTAGCAAACTGACAATGATGGGATACTCTTTGTACCATAGAAAAAAGTCAACTTTCTTGATTTGGGAATAATTGATTATAAATAAGGCCTTGATTTGGTGTTGTGAGGTTTTTTTCACATCCACACTAGGTCTTGGGACCTTCAAAATGCATTTAACAATGTCTTGTAAAGGTGTTGTAAAGTGTTGTAAAGGACTTTCATGCCTCTTTAGACTCAATGAACACATTTTCCCCTAATTCAACATTATAAATGTATTTAATAACATTATCACACTAATCTAGAAGGCTTGTAAAATAAACTTAATGTTAATATATGTTGTCATGTCTCTTACACATTCACATTGGATGTTGTACCTTCCTAGGCTATGTGGACCTCATTTTAATGTTGTAAAGTGTATTTATTCACACTTTCACATTGAAATTTGTGTCCCTACCCCTAATCAACCTTCACATCATCACTAATAGGCCCCTATTAACCCATATTGTGCATCCCAAGGCAATATTTGATGAAATAACTGACATAAACATCATATAAACCTTATTTTCTTATCTCCTAAGAATCCAGCTAGAAAATGGGCCCCACTAGGACTAATTAACCACCTATGGTGAATAAGTTACTGTCAGGTCGGATTGATTCACCCAAGGTGGCGAATGAGTCCCATTTGAGCCAATTTTGACCATTGAGTGGGAAAAACTAAAGTTTAAGTTTATTATTTTTACATGTCGGCCTTAGGGATCCAATTAATAAGAAAATAAGGTGGATTTCCTGTAAAATCAACTCTCTAAACTCTAAATCATAACCATTCTTCATTATTCATCCATCACTCTTCCATCTCAAGTCAAGCAAGTTAGGGTTTCGTCATTTCAAGTCATTAAGATAGCAATTATCAAACATTCAAAGGAATATTCTTTATTTTTTTCTTCATAACTTCAAGATCAAACATCATGGCAAGGTATTGGCTTCATTTTTCCATGCTTTATTACCTTCTTTCATCATTTTGGTCTAATTACCTTAAAGGGGTTTGACTAAGGCAAACCGTCATTCCCTAACATCCAACATTTCTCTTTTTTGTCTTGTGTGTTTGTAGATTTAAGCATCTTGGAGGCTTAGAAATCATTGAAGATTGCATTGAAATTTTTTTCAAGTCATCTCTTCATTGGATAAATCAAAATACCTGCAAAAAGTCATTTTCAGGCCCGAATCCGATAGTTTTAGAACTGGACAACTGTAGAAAG
The DNA here is from genome assembly GCA_007258455.2 of Sequoia sempervirens. Taxonomy (NCBI): domain Eukaryota; kingdom Viridiplantae; phylum Streptophyta; class Pinopsida; order Cupressales; family Cupressaceae; genus Sequoia; species Sequoia sempervirens. Next base: position 328,926,096 of record VDFB02193867.1, on the reverse strand, counting down.
CCAAAGTGTAGACTGAGAGCTCCTATTTCCTCTTTGGGATCTTCAAATATTCAAAGGTGAACTCATTCACCATCAGTGGTGAATGAGTCCCATTTCTAGGCCTGGACAAGGTTTTATGCATTTCTTGATACCCTTTATTGTAAAGACCCACACTTCCTTGAACCAAAAATTTCACTATTTTTTTTTTTTTAAAGTAAATCCCTTAATGTCTTGCTCAATTAGCTGTATACTCAGGAACTTCTATCCATACGGGATAGGCATCTATCCATCCGGGATAGGCATCTAACCATACGGGTTAGGATAATGTCCATATAGGACCAATATTCATCTATCCATCTGGGATAGGCATCTAACCTTTCGGGTTAGGTTAATGTCCATTTGGGGACCAAGATCTATCTATCTAAATAAGGTAGACATCTAACCACATGGGTTAGAAAATGCTCTGGCCAGAGACTTAGACTCATCGAGACCATCCGGGTCCTGAGTCACTCTCTAAAGACTACACTCCCCTACTAGGAGTGGACCGAGGTCAACGTCCTTAGGAGTATGTGAGATAATAATAAAAGCTTGAGTCCCGCCTCAAAATTTGGCCTAAAGCCTTGAGGAATCAAGTGAATCCATCTGGGATTCCTTCTGAGTATAACAAGTAATCTCTAACTTCAATTTTAATATTTATTTATCTTCCTTTATCTTAAGGTATCTTAACAAGGCCAATAAGGTAAACACCCTTAACCAATCCTAAATCCCCACCCCAAGCGCCTGCGTACTAGGGACAACTCTGTTCCTAGACTGCCTACATACACTGTTTCAGCACGGGATCAAGGCGTATAATATGTAGTTCTGTTTTCTAATCTATTGTTGGATGTAAACTGTTTTGTGGGTACGCAACCCTTTCTAGGGCCATCTCCCCAAACAGTTTCTCTTCGGTTGCTACCCACATGAGGGAGCATAAAGATCCATGGTGATCTTTTGCTTGTTTCCTAATTCATCTATGTCCTAAATTCCTATAAGTCACGTCACCCTTTCCCATTGAACAACAAATCATCAAAGATAAAAGAATTAAAAAGTCAATTTACATGCCCAAACCCTATTAGGGGTTTCTATGATTTTCACTAGCGGATGTAAGTCCATTATAGTATTATCTTTTTTAGATTATCGACCCAAGAGGGATTTCCTACCCCTTGGATTTTAACTCCAAAAATGTTCCTTATTACTCCCCGACGATTTATAGGGACGATGCCACAGACACCGTTGTTGCAGCTTTATTAGGCTATAAGTGCAGTAACTCAAGCGCGATGGCATTACCCGTAAACGTGAGTCAGAGGCACCGTTAATACCAAACACTGCTAGTTTTTATGTTTTCCTCCTCTTATTTAAGTTTTCTATCTAAGAAGAAATTAAATGCATTATCAATAAGAAGAAAAGTAGCTTGTGCACATAAACCAAATGGAATATAAAAATTTTATACCTTCTTGCTAAGGAAGTAAAATTAAATGAACTTACTAAAAAAAAAACTATTTATTCAAGTATATTTGCTAGAAAGAAGTATTACTTACATCCTATGAAAGTATAAATTTTTGTAACAATGAATTGAATAGTCAAATCCATTTATGAAATAAAAACACTTAAACATAAAGTTAAATTCTTCAAGATGGGTGATCTAATTTATAGATGGTATGAATCTAATTATTTTGAAATGTTAGTATTTTCTAGAAAGGAAAAGTTTGAATCTATTCACATAGTCTATGTCATAGAATAAGTAGTTTTGATTTAAATTGCATGACACTAATATTTTCAAGATAAATATTCATCTAAGTTAGCATAAATAATTCCAACTCAAAGAGACTTCATGGCATAATCTATTGTTTCAAGACAAAAAGTTTATTAATTTTGGTTGCATAAATAAATAAATAATCCAACTAAAAAGAGACTTGATTTAAATTGTATAAGTTATTACACTAATTTCTTAGATAGATAAACCAATACAATGTCTTAATAAGAGCCTTGATTTTTAATTGTATAAGTTATACTACTAATGTCTCAAGATTTATGATCTATCTAAAGAAGGTTTGCATTAATTTGCATAAGTTTATTCTTGATAATATTCTAATAATTACATAATTATTTATTCACTATGACCTTGTTGTAATTAAATGAGTCAACCTTGTTTTAAGAAAAAAATGAATCTACTTGTATATTGAGGGAGAAAATTAATTTAAAGAATAACCATGATATTTAAGTTTATTGTAAATATATTAAATCATAACTATGATGTGCTATAAACCTTAAATCCCAAGAAAATAAATTTATTACATGGAGAGAGAGTTTACAATAAATCTAAGAGCTAAGTTTGTGGCATAACAAAAAAGAAATTTGATTAAAGATATGTTATTAATGCCTTAAGTTAGATAGTATTTTGTAAATTTAAGCTTATAATTTAATGTCTAATGGTCATAATTATTATTATAGAGTTGTAATTATTGTCATAAAAATATAGTATTGCCATAAGATATAAATGTTGTCATTCCCCTATTTTAAAATTTCTATAACTAAGTCCATACTCATAGTTTATCATTATTTATGAAGAAAAGAAATATATTATAAGTCCATTAATTATATTCAACATTAGCTAGTAACCAATTCCATATTTGTTCAAAGGAAATTAAATACTATCTCATAGAACCATAGTTTGGACTAAATCTTCATCAACTATCGATGTTAGTTAATTTATTGTCTTGCTAAGTTAGGATAACTTTATTAAAATTAAGAAGTTTATAGATTATTATTATTATTATTATTATACATATATATATATATATATATATATATATATATATATATATATATATATATATATATATATATATATATATATATATTTAATGAATAAACCCACCCTTTGATAGTTAATTAGACCAAATATTTTATTATTTAATCTATCCAATTGATACCCTTTTTTTTTAATTATATTAATTTATTTATTTGCAAAGAACAATCTAACTTTAAAACTTATTTCATTTAAGAATTAAATGAATATTAATTAGATATTATAAAGAACTTGAATACAAAAGCACATATGTATTTTAACACTAATAAAATAATAATTCATTTATTTATAAATTTTATTTTATAAAAATTGATTTATATTTGTAATAACATTAACCGGATTAAAGGAAAATAATTTCTTTGTAAATAAACATAAATGAGTATAAATATATTGATTTAACGAAGAAAAAATAAAATAGGAATAATAATAGTAGAAAGATTAGTTTCATTCTAGATTTAGTTGGAAAAATAAAAATAAATAAAGAATAGGTTGATTCTAGCAAATTTTCTAGATTTGATTAGTTATTCTAAAAGCAAATCAAAGTAAAGAAAACCTTGATGTTGATGGAGTTGCAACAAATCTTCTCTTTGTGCCTTCTTCAACTTGATTATTCCTCCTTCAATCCTATCCTTCTTCAAAATGATAGCATAAAAATACCATTCATGTGTTGTTGATGAGAGAAGAAATGGCCTTAATTTATAGACTTGAGAGGAGGTAAATGAAGGGTCAAGATTGGAGATTGATTCAATGGCTAGGATTTTTTGAGAATGTGGGGTTTGGATTGATAGCCTCACTTTGTGACAAGTGTCACAAGAAGAAGGCTTTAAAAATAGGACCACATGGCATGGGGAGAGGAGCCAAGGGTGATCACACATGTGTGAGCACACCTTGAGAGAAGTGGATATGACAAATCTCCACACCTTTCCCAAGACTATAAAATTCGTCACTTCTTTTTAAGTGACCTTTTAGGGGTTCATACTTTGCCCAAAAGGCCATATTATGTTTTCAATAAGCTTCCACCCCATAGGTACTTACCCTGGGGGTTTATTTTTACCCTAAAGTCAATAGAACAAGCCCAAATAACTATATGAAAGAGAATTCTAATTTTAAAATATAAATTTTGATTTGTGAGCACACCTTGGGTAGATGGGATGTTGACATGTCTATGACATATAAAAGAGAGGGTGGCTTGATAATGACATGTCTATGACATGTAATGGAGGGTGGTTTGACAATGTGTGAGCACACATGGGGAAGCCAAATGGCTAAAAGAGGAGATGTCACATACATAGTGTGAACTCCCACACAAGGGTGAGTGGGGATGAGTTGTAAAGTGATAGTGACTTGTGCATGCAAGTTACATGTGAGTGAGATTAGAATAATTTTTTAAATTTGAAAAAAATATAATGAAGATTAATTAATCAATTAATTTGAGATTAACTAATTAATAGATTATGAAGGATAGTGACATCTCCCTAATCCTAATTAATTAGATTAAATGATGTATTATATTAAATTAATGTGACTTAGGAAAATGGATAATTTTATTAATTAAGTATAATGATAGATTGTGTCAATTAATAATGCTTTGGATAGGATGGGTACACTTGTCACTTAATGAATCAGCTTTTATTCACAATTATTTTATTCATTATTTTATTTTATTTTATTTTATTATTTTATTATTTTTATTTTTCTCTAACACTTATTTATTAATATTGTTAACTTTTATTTGTTCTTTTTAGGAGTGTGTATTTAATAATTTTTTTATTTTTATTTTTATTTGTTTTATTTATTTATTTATTTCTTTCTTTATTTAATCTCTACCTTCTTCACACATAAATTAATTATATAAAAACACTTACATAATATTACCACACAAAATTATAATATGTCTAAAGTTTTAACAAAAAGAGGGTCATGACATTTATCAGAAACAAGTCATGGGTCAGTTTCACAGAATTAGGACTAATTCACCCAAAATGGCGAATGAGTCCCAATATGCTAAATTTCTAGCATCAGTAGTATTTAAAATTTCATTTCCAACCTCTAGAAATTTTATAGGTGCACTTCTTCAATTTCATCCATTTTTGTTCAGTTTTGCATTCATTTTTAAGTATTTTTGTATATCATAAAGTGTTTTCAAACAAGTTGCATTTCAATAGTTTTACATTCTTAATCAATCAATTTTATCAATTAGCTGCATCTAGATCATTGCATTTAGACATAATTTCATAATACATATCTTAGATTGAGTGAACCGCATTGATTTTGAAGGTTTATCTCTCTCCTTTTAGGTGAAAAACCCTAAGAGTGCAAGAGTAGCCTACATACCTCATCAAAATCTACGGTTCACTCTTCCTCTAACAATGACTTGGCCACATAGGTGAATTTGGGCTTTTCTTTTGTTCCTAGATTAACTTCTTGTGTTTCCTCGATCAAAATTGAAGACCATTTGGATAAATGAGCTCCAACAAGGGGAAGATGAACATCCCCATCCTCTAGCGCCTCATTGAGGTTTTCACTATTTGATACACCCTTTATTTTTAATTTTGACAAGTCAAGAAGTCCCTCAAGGAGGTTTTCACTAGATGAATCTTTCTTTTTTTGTTTCTTTTTTCTTTTTCGGTTAGGGTGTTCATCTTCCCCCAATCCCATAAGATGTACATAAGTGTTCTCTAAATGAAAAGTGTCTATAGGTATGCTCCCTTGTAGGTAATCAATAAGGTTAGGGTGATGGAGTGAAAGGTTGATGGAAAGATTGATGTGGAATTGAAAAGGTAGGAGAGATCTACATCATTGTATGAGAGTATGATGGTTTCTTCTTCAAGTATGTCTTCAAGGAAATTGTTATCCGAATTGACATTATTTGAGGTGCTAGTCAAGGGTGTGGGATCCTTTTACTTTTTTATATAGCCTAATCCTAAATGTTTAAGTCATGCGAGTGTCTCAATGGGGTGTAATCTACCATGCTCTCATACACCAAGGCCTCCCCCTTGATAATTGTATTTTTATACAAGCTTAGAAGCATGGGGATAAACCTTTTGGAAGTATTCAATGAGGGAAGGTGATGGCTCAAATTCCTCTCTATAGACCCATTGACTAATGTCTTCATCTGCTTGATCTTATAGT
>VDFB02193867.1:328767764-328920037 GCA_007258455.2 Sequoia sempervirens | reverse complement strand
CCTTCTAGGGTTTTTCACCTAAAAGAGAAGGAATAGGGTTCAAAATGCACAAGTGTTTCATTCAAGATTAATGTAAGGGTGGATGGAATATTGATGTGAAGTGTGTTCAAATGTGTTTGAATGCTTACAAATTAAAATAAGTGAATTTAAACTAATCTAATGTAAGATGCTGGAAAACATAGTGTTGATTGCAAATATGAACTAGAAACTTAAGCAAATGATAATAGAAATTGATGAGACTAAGCAGAGTGCACCTAGAGATAGACTGATGCTACTAGAAGATTTTGGAATGTCTTAGAAATCACTATTGGTAGCCACCAAAATTGATTCGACATACATGGCGAGTTAGTTCTCCTTCTGATGAAAACTTTTGAGAATAGGTTTCTGACTGCCAGAAGATGAAATATGACAAAATCAAATTTTTAGGTCTATAGGTGGGACTCATTCACCATGGGTGGAAAATTCATCCACCTACAATAATTTTCAAATTCAAGAGTAGATTATGTGGAGCTAGATCTACACTTCTACTTCCTATAGATGCCAGCTTTTGAAACTATCAGATTTGGTTCTGAAAATGACTTTTTGTTGATTCTTTGACTTGTTGAATGAAAAGAGAGCTTTAAAAACCTTTCAATTTTATCTTTGATGATTCCCAAGATTCCAAGAGATCTAAATCTGCATACAAGACAAGAGAGAGAGATGTTGAATTTTAGGGCATAGGGGTTTTCCTTGGTCAAACCTCATTTAGGTAATTAAACCAAAATGATGAAAGAAAGAAATAAAACATGCAACAATGGAATTGATTACCTTGTCATGATGATTTATCTTGAAATTTTGCAACATAACATGTAGAATCTACCCTTGAATGTCTTGGGAAGCTCAATGAATGAATTGCAATATGAAAACACTAGCTTGTTTGAGAAGATAGATGATGAATGATGAAGAATGGAAGAAAGAATTGATTAGAGATGGAGAGGATGTGAAAATGAGGTGAAAAACACACATTTATACAATTCCTATACCATAGTATCCATTCATACCTCATCACAAGCTGACATCAAGTGATTTTGAATAAAATCCTAGAAGGGAATTTAAAATATTTTGAATTTCGGGCCAAGGAGGACTCATTTGCCACCCATGGCAAATGGGTCCCACCTAGGACATAAAAACATGTTGGGAAAAATTTTGTATTTAATGTTATTTTTTGGGATAACATTCAAAAATACACTTAATTACAACTTATGAGGACATAAAGAGACCAAATAAAGCATGACAAGGGTGTAAATAGTGAAAATATGCCTAGAAGAGTGTGAAAGCTTGTTACAAGACTTTCCAACACTTCAAAATAGGGCTTGTTGATGAGTAAAAAGGTGATATATAGGTAAATTGCATTAAATAGAGTCTAGAAGAATGTATAAATGTCTTACAACACTTCACAATACCTTCACAAGACGTCATTAAATGTACTTTATTTAGTTTTCAAAGGTCCAAGACCTAGTGTGGATGCAGAATGCATCCGCAGATGAACTTGTCAGGGTCCGCCAATCCATAGATGGTATTATATCAAACAAATCGGGTTTTATAACAAAGAGGTAGAGAGAGGAGAGATAGAGAGAAGTAGAGAGCATAGGGAGGGAGGGAGGAGATAGAGGCGTGTGTTTTTGTGTGTGAGAGAGAGAGGGGGAGGGAGAGGATATATAAAGAGTAGAGAGGGAAGGAGAGAGAGAAATGATAGAACTTGTTGACTACTAAAATTTGTCGTGTTGATTGCTGAAATTTGACCAAGTCTAAAAAATTATAAGATCTTCCAAAAACTAGAATTTGCATTATAACTCCATTATAACTCCTAGAGAAATTTGAAACCACTCTCAAACATCTTGAAACTATATATATGAAATATAACTTAAAGTATAAGAAAGTAAATTTCCATATGTAAATTCCAACTTAATTTTTTATTTCATGTATATAGTTTCCTTGAAACATAAGGACAAGAAAGAGAAAAAAGGAGAAGGAAATATTTTTGATATAGACCATCACACACTCATGTTTTGTCAATGCATTCAAATAACGTGAGAATATTATAACACACTTGTGTTTTGGCTTTCTTTGGGGATTCCCAAGCCTTTGGCTTGGATATTCTTTGGATTGCCTTTCCAATACCAAAAAACATGTTTTTGCATATTCTATAATCCCATTCATGCTCCCTATCAAGTTTGGACATGTTTCAAGGTCAAGTAAAAAACCACCTGGGTAATGTTAAAATCTCTCTTAGTTATCTAACCATGTAATTTTTTTAACATTTTGGCTATGGATATGTGCAAGATTATGATGGGCCAAAAAGTGGCAATATGATGGGTATGTGGCTGACCACTTTTTTTTAACCCAAAATTGATGAAACAAAAAAGGGTTTTTAAAGAAGATTCTCAGCTTTCCACCAATATAAATTATGCTTTACTATTAATTTAATAAATAATTGTTATTCATTTTCTATTTGAATTACGATTAAAGCCCTAATTGATAGGCTAATTGAAAAACATCTATACCTTTCAAACGATATCACATTTTTTGAAACCAAAACATGTGTCACATTTCATGCTTTGCATACTATAGGATTAAAAAAAAAAAATCATGAAGTTTTGACCAAGTTAAGGTGGTTAGAAATATGAGTTTTTATATTTTTTAAAAGTTATAATAAAAAAATCATAATTAATTATTTACTTGGAAAAAAATTACAAAAAAAATATGCATCACATTGAGACATGAGTCCTCAACTTATATCTAAAATCTTATAAAAAATATTATCATTTTATTATGGTTAGGATGATGAGATAGACACCTACTTCTTATTTTTTCCCTAAAATTTAAGTACTATTGCATCAAAATTTCAAATTTTCACCAAATAATTTTTTATTTTTTTAAATAAACCTAGTAGTTTAGAAACTACATTCAATTTGCTATAGATTCTATTCTTACATATTTTTGAAATATTATAGATAACGTATTCAAATTTTTACGTCAAGTTGCCTAACTCTGATTTTTTTGAACTTTTTGCCACTTAAGGGCTTTTTTTTCCATGATGATCTTGCACATACCACTATGTTAAGGCTTTCATCTTTAATTTTTTTGTTGGTGTATCTAGTCAAAACCCAATGTTTGGTATTTTTTACTTTATTTTTTAACCATTCATTGAAATTTTAAATAAATCATTTTTAGAAACTAGACTACATTCTACACATTAAAAAATTATTTTTGCTTAGTTTTCAAAAAAATTAGGGGAGACCATAATCAAATTTTTTTTTTCAAGATGTGTCAACTGTAAAAATTAGTAAAAAATCATATATTCATTTATTAGAAAAATTAGGGATAAACTACATGTTGTTAGCCAATTTATCACTAAAGCAATTTTAAAAATACTAAAAAAAATTTAACATTTTAGGGGGGGCACAACAAATCCTATGTTATGTTTTTTCAAAAAAAATGAACAATTTTTGTGGTCCCTCTTTTTGAACCCCCTAATTTCTACAAATTGTTTTTTGTTTTTAAAGAAGTTTAGAAAGTAGATCCAAAGCACTATGATCCTTGTTTTTGTTGCATCTTAAAATTTTGATTGTAACTATCCTCAATTTCTCATCCAAGGTCAATATTTCCTGATTCCAGAGAAAAAAAAAATGTGGCCACTTAAGACCTCTTTTTGGACCCCATCTTTGTGCACTTACCCTACATGTGGAATTGAAAAATATATGCACAAAGTGGAAATAGGCTTGATGATGGAGTTAGGAAATCAAAATTTTAGTCTACCCCATGAAGAGCTAGATGGGGGGACATGACACTTACCCATACTTTCTCAAACCTTTTTTTATCATAACCCATTCTTTTCTTAATCTTAAAATTAACATTCTTTGGAAAAACTCCTTTATTATTACTATAAAAAATAATAAGATTTGGATATTCAAAAACATTATTATCTCCATCATTACACTCTTTACCCAAAGAAGTTTTAATTGCATTGCATATGTCAAATGATCCATCAAATCAATAACGCAAATAATTTGTATCACATGAGACATTGCATAGTGTCAGATTAGACCTTAAACACATATTTTTCTTTAGCATGCCACAAGTAATTTATGTAAAAAATTATTTTATTTTCTTAATTGTGATTGTGTGCAAGTGAAATTCTTTATTCTAAGAATGCAAAACAAAGAATCACCACAACACCTAAAGCTTGGCCTAAGTTAAATTCAAGCAAAATACAAGAAAATGAAACCTTTTACCTTGATTGAATTATTGAGTTGGTTGGCCCTTTTGATTATTTATTTTGTGTGCTCCTTTCTTGGAAAAATGGCTCAAATCCTAGTGCAAAATGAAGCTAAGATGACGGAGATTGCAATGGTGGATGTGGGTATTGGATTGGATTCAAGATGATGGCTCTAGAGTGCTGCAACAATGGAGGTATGCTTGAGTATGTGTGAGTGCATGAAAATTAGCTAAGTGTTGGCTTAGTTGAATTCTTTCCAAAATGAGGGAAAATCCATTACTTTTAGGGGAAGTGCCTCTAAACCAATGAAGGGATAAGATGCATCCAAAGTAGAGAAGATTAATGGCCTATATTCATTTGAACCTCACAACCCATCTCATGATGACATGTGTCAGATGAGGTAGATAAGGGAGGATGAAGTGGAGATGATGTGGAGGTACTATGAAGTACCTTGGGAATGGACAAGATCTCCTCATAAACGAGTTCTTTGTCCACATGTACCTTGAGAGGACAAGTGAGCAATTAAAAATTGCTCACAAATCCTCATGGGGATGAGAGAAGGAATTAAAAATTCCTTAAAATGCATGGGGGGAATAAATGTGAATTTCTAATTTACATGGGGAAGAGGATGCCTTCTCCAAAAGGAGAAAGCATTTAATAATGGTTGACTAAGGACACATGCCATAAATGGCATGAGGATTAAGTTAGCCTAAATCAGTGATTAAGATTGTGCAAATGCAAGATTAGATGGCCTATGGAAGATCAAGGGAAAGTGGAAAATTATGGAGGATGTGACCCTAATGATGATTAGGGATGTGCAAACCCTAATCATAGATTAATTAGATTAATTTGGATTAAAAGGGGATTATAGAGGATGTTGACATGAAGAGAGAAAATTATGAATTAAAAATTGATTTAATTCATTTAGATAAAGTGACTAAATTAAATAAATTAACCCTTTATTTAATTTAGAGAGGAATGAGGTAAGGTATTTGATTGATTAATTAAATACCTTAGGGTCGACATTAGGCTGAGATGAAATATTAACCAAATAATAAATTATTTGATTAATATGGCTTAGGGATGTCAGACAAAGGAATGCAAGGGTGAATTTGACCATATCAGAGTGGTAAAATTCAAGTGTTTAATTTTTTTCCCTCTTTGAAATACTGTTAGAATAGTAGTGCTTCAAAGAAAAAGGAAGTGCAGATGACTCGATAGAAGAAAATCCTATTCTAAAAACAATGTCTCAGTATCACAGGAAAATGGATAAGATAGAAGAAACTGAAATATGGTAGGATATGCCCCCTCGAGAGAGTGGATTGGAAAGAAAAGGGGCCTCAGGTGAGTTCTTAATATGAAGAAACAGAGGGTGCCACACAATGGATCACAAAAAACCATGAAAAATGGATTTTGAATGAAGGAAAATGGGTATACGAGGTGCACATGGCAGCCCTAGAAAGAAAAGGAGGAAATGAATTAAAGAATGTTAATTAAAGGGTAAAAAATTACAAAAAATTAAAAGGCTAAATAGGATCAAAAGTGAAAATTATAAATAGTAAATTTGAGAATTCACTATTCACCTAATTTTCATTTGTACACTTGTCGTCACGCAATTGGACAAGAGAGAAAGAGTAATAGTGATTTCTGACAGGATGAGTGTCATGGAGGGTGATGATGAGTTGACCCACCAAGGAGAGGAGGTGTAGGCCTTCTACTATGAGCGAGTCATACCCCTCCAAGTAGAATTTGAATCCCTAGTTCGTGATTCAATTTGAATTTTAAGCACATGTTTTAATTTCTAAGTGGGTAGCTAGGGAAAAAAATTCACCATAGAAGGGAAGATTCATCCTTCTGACCAAGCGCATTCGCCCATTTGGTGAATTGGCAAGGGAAGGGGTGGGCATGTATCCCGTAGGGGTGGCTACACTAGAGAGGCGCAATTGTGAAATCACCTCTCTTTAGAAAGGGTCAACCTGCACAATGCAAGGGCGGATGGGTAAAGGGGTAGGTGATTACGTAATTGCAAAAAGGGAAAAAGTGCGGGTATTTGATTAGATAGGGGTGAATGTGCCCCGGATAGGTGATTGTCAAATCAATTGTTGAGACAAAGGGAAGACATGAATCCACCCAAAAGGGGAACAAGTGGATGTGAAGTCACCTAAAAGGGGAATAGGCAGATGCGAGTTCGCCCAAAAGAGGAATAGGCGGATGCAAGTTCGCCCAAAAGGGGAATAGGCAGATGTGAGTTCACCTCTAGGGATAAAAAGAGTGAATCTATCCCCAGAAAAGAAAGGGGTGGATGCACTAGTAGAATAGGTGAACCCACGAAAAGATAGCACAAGGGAAAATTTGTAAGCCCGACAAATGAATGCGCTAGAAAAGGGAATGGGTGAACCCTCCTTACATAGAGGTGAACTCGCCAAACTAAGGCAAGAATAAAAAATAAATAAGATAGCAATGAAAAGTTAGAAAGTATGACAGAATAGTTGGCATGGATGCAAATTTTTGAGACTTTAAGCGTGCAGGAGATACACTCAGTCATGCTTGAGGTGACTCAAGAAGTAATGAGCACAGATGACCATGCAAAGCTAGATCAAGTGGGACTATTGCACATGTTGGGATATCCTGACATTAGGTTGCACCAACCTTTGCTGACAACAATAATGGAGCATGGAGCTCTAAGACTTTGACATTACATCTCCCGACAGGGGAGATGACAGTGACATTGGAGGACATATAGCGGGTCTTGAGGCTAAATATTTGAGGGCACTTGGTCAATGTGGTGCCTTCCCATCTAGTCGTGAGGAGCCCACAAGCGGTACTCGAAAATGTAGACCTTCCCATCTAAGGGAAGGAGTTGGATATTGATGCATACCTAGGAGTAGTGCAGGCACCACTTCCTTTGTATCTACGTGGCCTTATTAGTGGGATCCTCCTTCTTGATAGAAGTGATTTATGTTTCATCCTCAAGATGATTAACATTGTTAGGAACATCATGGCGAGGAGATACGGTGTCTTTGCAAGGGATTCATGTGTACTAGCACAGCTGTATCGGGACATGCATGTGGTATGCTACAGGCGAGTGCTCAACATCACTCATGTCACATTGCTCCAAGTATGGGCCTAGGAGCATATTAGAGTGGTGTGGTTGGTGTAGACACCTAAATTTGGACAATTAATTTATCCAAATTTATCCCCTTTCATCTAAACATCCTTTTATTTGCATTAATTAAGTAATATTACTATTATTTAATTAATACCCTTAATTATGCCAAATCCCTAAGGTATTTAATTAATAATTAAATACCTTATCTCTTCAATCCTCCTTTTATCAAATTTAATTAAATAAATATGACATTTATTTAATCCCTCACATGTCATTTTCATCTAATCCATCTTCTAATCTCTTCATTAGGGATGTGCACATGCCTAATCCTTGATTAGGTTGTGTCACATCCTCCAACTTTTGCAAGTTGGCTTCTAATCCACATTAACCCATAATTATCTTCTAATTACTGATTAGTTAAGCCTAATTAGTACCTTGGTCAACTCTCCCCGTCCCCCAAGGAATTTTTAATTACTTTTTATTTATCCAAGGCTCCTCTTTTCCCCATGTGAATTTTTAGTTCACTTTTATTCCTCCTAGAATCCCCTTTTCTCATGCATCTTCTAGAATCTTTGACTTGTCACATCAAGTCACATGTGGACAAGTGCTTCCATTTTTGGAACCTTGTCTTGTCCATGGGATTCTTCTAAGCATGTGAATTTTTAATTCACATATATTCACCCAAGATTCTTCTCATCTCCCAATGTACTTCCAAGGTACATGTCCTTCTTACACATCACTTGTCCTTATTCCACCTCACTTACACATCATCACATCCTTGGCCATCTTATATTCCACATGTCAAGATGTGAGGGCTTGTGAGTCCTCAACTCACCATAGCCCTTCATCTTGGCCTTGGTTGCTCAATCTCAACAATTGAATTCTCTAGAGATTTTAAATTTCTCTATAAATACCCCCCCTCTTAAGGAATTTACAACACTTAGTCATTTGAAAAACATTATGCTATCATTTTGTGCACTCATTTTACAAGATTTTTCTCTCATCTAGCCATCCATTTTAGAATTTGCATTTACATCCCATCATATAGTTAATCTTGCATTTAGCTACATCAGTAGCCATTTAAGGATCATATAAAGCAATCTAAATCAAAGGCCAACCAAGGAATTTCAATAGCAAAGAAGGTACAATCATCTTATAATCTTTGTTTTAGCTTTTTTATTTTCCTTATCATTCCTTAGGCTAGTCTTTTGAGGTGTTCATTGTGTTTTTCCATTGCATTTTTAGTTGTTTTACACATTTAGAATAGGTTAAAACTCGAGGATATCACAGCAGGATATTTTGATTGTCAAAGCTAGGGATGAGATGCTACTAGTGGCATATTGGTGGGGTTCAGAGTATGGCTAAAGGCTACACTACCAAGGAGTAGGGAGACTAGAGTTTTGGCAACATCAGATTGATGGACTGGTGGGTGGGGACATCATTTGGAGGCCCTATATGGGGTGACATTTCTATGGATGGAAGGAGGATGACAGGTTGTGGAGGGGCTATCTATACTCACAATGTTATTTGATAGGAAAAGATCCATTTATCATTGAGCTACATAGGTTGGATAGGGTCATGTGCCAGTACAGGATACAACAAGACATCCCTACAAGACCCCATATGTTTAGACAGATTAGTCATGAGTTGGGGGTGATATGGGGGTAGTAGATTATAGCTGAGTATTCCCATTAGATGTGGGAGGTAGTCTTGATCACTATATGGTTGTGATAGGTCGAATGTGAGTGTTAGAAAAAAAGAAGCACGTAAAAGAGTGCAAATAAACACTAAAACAACCTACACCTCAAGATTATCCTAAGTTGGAAACAAAACAAGATAAAAGCAACAAAATGGAACTTTATACCTTGCGTCGAATCGATCCTTTGGTTGGCCCTTTGATCTTGGATGTGTATGCTCCTTGGATGGCAAGATATGCAAACTAGATGAGGATGTGAGGATGGATGGAAATGGATGAAAGTATGAAAATGGCTAACTATAAGTTGAGAAACAAAATTTCAAGAGTTTGGCTAGCAAAATGATCTCCCCAAAATGAGAGAAAAGAGGGGGTATTTATAAAGATTTTGAAAATCTCTAGGGAAATGGATGGCCAAGATTGAGCCACCAAATATCAAGATGTAGGGCTAAGGTGAGTTGAGAACTCACAAGCCCTCACATCTTAACATGTGGCATGTGATATAGCCCTAAAAGGTGAAGTGGACATGAGGTGGAAGGAGAAGTACATGACATGGAGGGGGGTACAAAGTACCTTGGGATTGGACAAGATCTCCTCATAAATGAGGTACTTGTCACCATGTGGGTGAGAGGACATGTGAGGAATTAAATATTCCTCAAATATTCTCATGGGGAAGAGGGAAGGAATTTAAAATTCCTTAAATGCATTGGGAGATTAAATGTGAATTAAAAATTCACATGGGGAAGGGAGATGCCTTGTCCAAAAGGAGAAAGCCTTTAATAGGGTTGACTAAGGACACATGTCATAAAGGACATGGGGAAGAGAAAATGAATTTAATATTCCTTGAAGGATAAAAGGAATTAAAAATTCCTTGAGAGGTTGATTAGGCTAGTTAGTGAAGGATTAGAGGATGGTTAGGTGGCTAAGAGAGATTAGAGGCCAACTTGCAAAAGTTGGAAGGATGTGACACATCATAATCAAGGATTAGGCATGTGTACATCCTAATGATGGGATTAGAAGAAGGATTAGGATAAGAAAAATGATGGAGGATGTGACATGAGGGGAATTAAATAAATGGAATATTTATTTAATTCAATTGATGGAAGGAGGATTAAAGAGATAAGGTATTATTGATTAAATACCTTAGGATTTGGCAAAATTAAAGATAAGACTAAAGGGATGAATTTGGATAAATTAAGTGTCCAAAATTAGATGTCTACATTTTGCCCCTCTTTGAGATGGTGTTACGAAGTAGCATCATTTCAAAGAATATTAAAACATAGAACCTAGAAGAAGATGGTTAGATTGGAAAAGATGCCCCAGTCATTCAAAGAAGTGACTAGGAAGAAAGATGATGGGGGTAAAGATGAAAGTTAGGGATGAAGGATGCCCCCTCGAGAGGACATACAGGTTCATGAGAACACGGGTGGGCTCTCGAAATGGATGAGATGATGCAAGGGGGGTTGAAGAAGATGATGCAATGCAATGGAAGTTTGGGAGGGGAGTGTGATGAAGGATGAAATGCAATATAAATGCAATTTTCCATCGTCGGAGCACTGATTTTTTCTATAGCATAAGACACAAGACGCCAATGTATGAAGAACCAAGGCGGGTTAGTGTCTAATGCATAAAACAAATGTAAAAAACAAGAAGGCTATCCCAACACCCCAAAGTCATGGTGACTTTGGTCGAGCCAGGTATTGGGATAACCACAAGCACACAAGGATGCCCCAGCATAACACAAGACCTCAGGGATCTTGGTGGGTACTACGGGGGACAACCGAGAAGACAGAAAAGATCAAGATACACCCCTATGTTGACTAGTCAAAGCACACCATGATATGATGGATCAAGGCGACGATGACAAGTGATGATAGGGAGCTCAAATGATAAACAAAAGCCAAAAGCATCAAAAGATCACAATTAATTTCAAATGCCCTTTGCCACAGGATCAATCAAGGGGATGGATGGGATTGATGAGGTCTGTTAGGAAGGATGCATCCTGTTGAGACCGGTGATGGATACTAAATTAAAAGATTGATATGACACAGGATATTCAAAACTCATTGGATTTGATGATACAAGTGAATCTCATTTGTTAAGATCTAGCTAGATAAGGGTGTAGCTTGACGACGCGACACAAGAGACATGACACAAGACAGGAGACTAACACATCCTAGCGACCTAGGGGTTTAGGGGCCGATCAAAGATTAGCCTTGCCTATGTGGAAGTGCAGAGCCCTCATAGTTCAATAAAAGGCTGATGACTGACCATGATGGAGATTTTGATGGATGACCAAGATAGGATGGAGAATAGGAGAAAAGTGGACAAATATAGACCGATGATGGATGGAACCCCAGGGGTGGATCAAATGATCGACCTTGCCTACGTAAAAGTGCAGGGGCAACGTAGTTCGACAGAAGGCCAAAGACAAATGATGGATAAAAGATGAAGAGATAACCCTAGATAAGGGGATAAAATGATTGGACCGACACAATGAGACAAGATAGACTTGTTGGATTGGATCGGAGGATGATGGCTAGACAAAGCTCAGGGATGGGATATTTATTCAAATCATCAAAAGATGAATTGGGAGGATGAGATGACAAATAGATGAATGATGAAAAAGGATAGGAGATTGAAAAGAGGTGCAAAAGAAGTGGAAGTGATGGCAATAAGATAGATGACATTGGATTGCGTGGGGAAAAGCCTATAGCTAGATACCAATGACAAGGGATTATGAGATGGGATGAAGGGAGAGGGTGGGGGGAGGAAAAGGATTGTTTGGGTGGATTGGATAGAGGGATAAGGATTTGGATGAGGAAAAGGTGACCAGATGGAAATGGATGCCATGATGGAAGGATAGGAAGATAGGGATGGGAAAATGGATATAAGGATTGTGTGGAGGGATAAAAGATAAGGATGGGGAGATGGATATATTGATAAGGAGATAAGGATAGGGAAATGGAAGGGAGTGATTTGATGGAATGAATAATGTCTCCAAGGACTGTATCACAAAGGAAGATAGATGCCCCCACTCTAGATATGTCATGTGTGAGGAGGCATGAGGGATGCAATAGAGAAGGATAGGAAAATAAAGGAGTGGGATGGATGAAGATAGGATGCATGGATAAGGAAGGGAGATTGAGGGGAGCATGATAGCTGGATCAAGAAGGTAGACAAGTGCGAATGACAATTGGGATAGTGTGCAGATGAGGGAGATGTATGCTAAGAGGTGCCCAAAGCATGCTTATATGTTTGCCCCATTGTTATCAAGATCACAAGGAGGATGGAAGGATTCGGATGTGTAAGATTGATAGGATGGATGGAGGGGATGAATGAAAAGGATGTATAGGAGGAAGACAAGTGTATAGCTGGAAGCAAAGCAGATGGAGAGAATGCAAATCAGGAAGTTGCCCCCAAGTGCAGATGGGGATTTACACATGACGCCTATTTGCCAGGTTTTCATCATGGTACTTATCCAAGGCGCTTGGTTGCCAAGTTTTCGCCATTGGACGGATTATTTCTCTTTACTATTTTATTTTTTGATTTTTTTGATTTTTTGATTTTATTTTTTTTAACTTTTTTGGATTTTTTGGATTTTTTGAACCTTTTTTTTTTTTGGATTTTTTTTTTTTTTAGATTTTTGAATTTTTTGACTTTTTTTTTTTGGATAGTATATGAAAGGAGATGGATAAGGATAGGGAGGCGAATAAGTGGATTTAGAAGACATGTGATAAGGATATGGATGAAGGACTCAAGCATCAAGTTCTATATCAGGTATTAAGAGCTCGTGTTCAAACTGACTGTTGGATGTTGGTACAACCTTAGGATAAATGGATTATGCTACAGGATGAATGAGAGGGATTTGATGGGGAAGATACGGGGGATAATGGGTGGGATGTTGGAAATGGTATGGATAGAATGAGGGGGTGGATACGTGATGGGGAGATGAGTTCAGGACCAACATTGGCACATGTGGTGATGGATGTGAAAAGATAAAAGAATGAATGGATGGAGAATGTGGGGATAATGGAGGAGATGGAATAGTAAATTTTGGGACATAGGGACCCAAAACAGACTTAGGAGATGAAAGGTGGGTATGATTAGCTTTTGGATTAGCAACTTTGGATGTTCTTACAGATTTTTCATTTGATGGCATTGTATCTTTTTTCTTTGGGATCCACATGGTTTTGCTCTTTGCTCTGGTGGCTCTTTGCGAGCTATAGATTTGATTTTGATTTTGGATTTTGTTTTTCTTTTCTTTACCATTTCTTTGAAAGGGGACATGGGAAGCGTTGGATTCATGTGGATGTTTGGATTTATGCATTTTTATGTTAGCATCCAAAGTGCATTTATTAGAAATGGGATGGGTGTGAGGGGATGGACGATGTGGAGCAATGGAGGTAGGAGTATGGGGATTACGTGTAGATGGGGGATGTTTAGGTATGTGCCTTTGTTGATCCTGATTATGGGATATGCGAGAGGGATGTTTATGATGGATGACATGGATAGGCATTGGATGGATGAGCGAATGAGATGGAGGAGGTGATCTTGGGATATACGGACCCAAGATGGATAGAGTGGGTGGAGGGACATAAGAACCCAAGATGGATGCAGTAGATGAAGGATGGGAGATTTTGGATGGAGGGATGTAAGGACCCGAAATGGATGGAGCGGATGAAGGAGGAATATGGATGGTTGTTTTGAGGTGATATGATAGAGGAGGAGGGATGGCAGCATATGATCTAGCAGAGCGATGGGAAGAGCCGACATTTCTTTTGTAAAAGGCTCGTTGAGGACAGCTAGAGGTTGTACCAACGTGTTTAGATTGTGAGTCTTGGGGAATAGATCCAATACCTTGCATGCAAATTTGTTCTTTGACTTGGATGGGCTCTAAAATACCTTGCTCGTGAAGGCCTAGACCTTTTCCTTGATAGTTCATGTTCTTGAGCATTCGATACATGATAGGATTTTTGTTATTCTGAAAACATGATGCGAGTCCATTATTAGGTGGGGATGATGGGTGGTATATACACTGTGTTTTTCTCCTGCAAGGAGGCCACCATGGAAGAATGTGAGAGTACCAAGGGTATATGCAAGCGGTGTGGGGATAGTATTGTTAGGCAATGATGGGGATCCCGAGAAGGAGATGATGGGATAGCAGCATTTGGATGGGTTGTATCTGGAGAGATAGTAGGGGATATCATAGGATCTGATTTTGTGGTAGCAGGCTCATGCAATGGAGACGAAGATGGAGTGGTAGAATCTTGAATGTCAAGAGGATCATGGGATGGAATGGATGGGGGACTGTGATCTTGTAGTAGACTAGATGGGATGGTAGGATCTTGATCTGGAGGAGGGGATATGTTGGCATGCTTTGGATCAGGCTCTTGGCATGAATCATCATGTGCGGGAGGCATGATAATGGAGTCATGGGGGAACTCTTCAAGTGAGGAAGATGGAAGGATGGAGGAGTCAAGATATTCCTGGGAATGGATACTAGGAGTGGAAGAAGTGGATTGGATTTGGGTATCGTTGATAGGTTCGACGACTCTCAGAGTAGGGGGTGGGTGTTCAATGGATTTGGTAGATGTGATGGTAGGATATGGGGACTCAGTAGATTCAGAGGATGCGATGGTAGGAGATGGGGACTCAGTGGATTCAGAGGATGTGATGGTAGGGATAGGGGTTCAACGGATTCAGAGGACGTGATGGTAGGAGATGGGGACTCAGTGGATTCAGAGGACGTGAGGGTAGGAGATAGGGGTTCAATGGATTTAGAGGACGTGATGGTAGCATCAATGATAGGTGTTGGATGGAGAAGGGTCTCGTCACTAACGACCATGGATAATGGGTTGGGATGGCATGGTTCCATGACTGCAATGTGTGGAGTGGGGGATGTTTCCTTTGTCAGAAGTCCTTGGAGAAACTTGAATACGCTAGGCTGAGATGGCAAGGTGGGAGTGGATGAAGGTTTATGGATTAGTGGGGGATTAGGACTAGGGATTGGTGGGCTAGGATTAGATAGGGGAATGGGATTGGATGCAGGACTGGGAATAGATGGGGGATTAGGTGAAGGGTTAAGATAGGGGTATTGGCATGGTGAATTAGGACATAAGGAGGTGGGTGGTGGATTGTGGTAAGGGTATGGGGATGGTGGATTAGGATGAGAAGATTGAGGTGGTGGATGGAGATAGGGAACTGTGGATGTCGGATTAGGATAAGGATAGGTTGATGTGGATGTTGGATTAGAATAGGAAGGTGTGAATGTAGGATTAGGGTGAGAAGATTGGTATGGGAGATTAGGGTAGTGGGTACATGTGGATGAAGGATTGAAATAAGAGGATGTGGATGGGGGATCAAGATAGGGGTATTGTGATGGAAAACTAGGATAAGGCGACGACGTAGATGAAGGATATGATGGATATGATGGACATCCCTTGTCAAAGGTAGCATAAGGAGTGTGATTAGGCATAGATGAAGTCATGATGGGATAACTCAATGGGGTGATTGGATTTTGGAATGTGGGTGGAGAAAGCTTACTAGCAACGATAGTGTCAAGGGAATCTATGTCGTATACCTCTTGATCAACAAGACTTTCATTATCGTCATCGACATAATTAGGGTTTCCCTTGACTACTATTGATGGAGGATAATAATTCATGATGAAAGGATAAATATGATGGATAAAGATTTTGGATGGAAATGGACAAAAGCCCAAATCGGGATTTAGGACAAGCTCAGATTGGGATTGGATTAAAGCTCAAATTAGGATGATTGGATGATTGGATGGGATTGATTCTGACAATTGGATTGGATGATCAAAGGATGATTATGACACCGAATCCACTTCGAGATGGAAGTAGATTGATTGGGCCGAAGGTGGTTGGATAGGGATGCGATTGGATTGGATTGGATTGGATTGGATTGGATTGGATTGGATAAGATCGATCGATGATTGATTGATAAGATCGACTGATGGATGATGAAAGAGACTACAAATCTCGTTCAGAGATTATCTTAGATGACCTAGGATACTGATTGATTGGATTAAAGGATAAATGGATGATTGCAACACAGAATCCACCTTGAGATTGAAGGTGAATTGATTGGGCCAACGATGATTAACTTAGGACGGATGACACTCCTAAGAGTATGTTAATGATGACGATTAGATCAGACACTTCGGTCAATTTGGATAATAACCCGAGATGAAGTTCAGAGGATTTGGGTGGGGAAAACAATGATTTGATTGGCGAAAGGGATGATAGAAATGGATGAACAAATACTCAAAATGAGAAAATGGTTGATCGAGACAGATGAATGATTACTCGGAACGAGTAAATGAATGATCAGAATGATAGAACGAGGGTTTAGAATGATGAAAGGAGGTGTGAAATGTATGAATGTTTACTCGGAACGAATGATCGAAATGACAGAATGAGAGTTCGGAATGATAAAGGGATATGTCGAATGGATGAACGTTTACTTAGAACGAGTAAATGGATATTGGAATGACAGAACGAGAGTTCAGAATGATGAAAGGATGTGTTGAATGGATGAATGTTTACTCGGAAAGAGTAAACAGATGATTGAAATGACAAAACGAGGGTTCAGAATGATGAAAGGATATGTGAAATGGATGAATGTTTACTTGGAATGAGTAAACAGATGATCGAAATGACAGAACAAGAGTTTGGAATGATGAAAGGATATGTTAAATGGATGAACGTTTACTCAGAACGAGTAAACGGATTATCAGAATGATAGAACAAGAGTTTGAAATGATGAAAGGATATGTTAAATGGGTGAACGTTTACTTGGAACGAGTAAACGGATGATCAGAATGACAGAACGATAGTTCAGAATGATGAAAGGATATGTGAAATGGATGAATGTTTACTCAGAACGAGTAAATGGATGATCAGAATGATAGAACGACAGTTTGGAATGATGAAAGGATGTGTGAAATGGATGAATGTTTACTTGGAACGAGTAAACGGATGATCAGAATGATAGAATGAGAGTTTGGAATGATGAAAGGATGTGTTAAATGGATGAACATTTTCTCAGAATGAGTAAACAGATGAGAATGGTAGGGTATACCCCCCTTGAGGAGGCAGATGGTGAAGAAAAAGGGTGCCCTGGCCAACTTCTCAAAAGTATGAAGTGGTACATATCATCGGAAAGAGCACAAAAAAATGAGAACTACCTTTGAACGGAGTCAATCGGATAAACGGTGTGCAAATGGCGGCCCCAGGAAGAAAGAGCAAAAGATCAAATCTGCCACTGCATCAAGACAGATCCGCCACTCTGTAGGGACAGGTCCGCCACAGTAGGACAGGTATGCCACCGGAGGGTCAGGTCCACCACTGGAAGGACAGGTTCGCCAGAGGATAAGTTTAAGCTTGATTTTTTGATGGATGGGTAAGGCAAAGGACCCAAAATATAGCAAACACTGATAATGACTGGTTTTGCACGAGAAAGACAATTCAGACAACACAACCCTAAGATTTAGTAGAAGTGGGTATGGCCAACAAAGTCTTCTACTCTAGGATGAACATGGTTGCTAAGGAGTCTTCGATATACGCACGGTACGTGAGGCCCAAACCATGAACACCAACCCATTACAAGCGTGAGTCGGGAACCTTAGCGAGATACTAAAGGCTCAGACCAACTCTTCACGTCATCCTGACGCTTCACCAATTACAATGTGGTTGGATTGAGGTACAGCTTTCGCTCTCCCCCCTTTATATACCCCGCCGGTACGCGTGGTTGGAATCATCCCTTGGGGTGATGAAATCCCTAAGCAGGTCCCACTAAGAAAATGAAAAAGGGGTGACTCAAAGGACTTGGAAAGCTACGATTTCTCGTCACCCAGGATCGCCAACTGGCGCAAGGGGATTGGATACGTCAAATAGCCTTCCACAAGCACGCCAAACAAGGTTTATTGACCCCTTTAATTAAACTATGTGCCTAATTTACCAAAAGACAATCAGCAAAAACTTGAAATTCTACCTTCGAGAGGACAGGTCCGCCACTCTGTAAGGACAGGTCTGCCACTACATTAGGACAGGTCCACCACTACATTAGGATAGGTCCACCACTGCATTAGGACAGGTCCGCCACTGCATTAGGACAGGTCCTCCACTGCAGGACAGGTCCGCCACTGGAGAAGAAAAAGGTGCCCCAACCAACTTCTCAAACGTATCAAGTGTTATATATCGTTGGAAAGAGCACAGAAAAATAAGAAGAATTGCCTTTGAACGGAGTCAATCGAACAAAAAGTGTGGAAATGGAGGCCCCGGGAAGAAAGAGCAAAAGGTCAAATCCGCCACTCTGTAAGGACAGGTCCGCCACTCTACAGGGACAGGTCGCCACTCTAAAAAAAATGCAAAAAAATAGCAAACGTGAAAGAAAGAGACCCGTTTGTGTGTCCCATCGGGTGTGCCAGAAATGTGATAGGTCAAATGTGAGTGTCAGAAAAAGAGCAGCAAGTAAAAGAGTGCAAATAAACACTAAAACAACCTACACCTCAAGACTAGCCTAAGTTGGAAGCAAAACAAGATAAAAGCAACAAAATGGAACTTTATACCTTGCGTCGAATCGATCCTTTGGTTGGCCCTTCGATCTTGGATGTGTATGCTCCTTGGATGGCAAGATATGCAAACTAGATGAGGATGTGAGGATGGATGGAAATGGATGAAAGCATGAAAATGGCTAACTATAAGCTGAGAAACAAAATTGCAAGAGTTTGGCTAGCAAAATGATCTCCCCAAAATGAGAGAAAAGAGGGGGTATTTATAGAAATTTTGGAAATCTCTAGGGAAATGGATGGCCAAGATTGAGCCACCAAATATCAAGATGTAGGGCTAAGGTGAGTTGAGAACTCACAAGCCCTCACATCTTAACATGTGGCATGTGATATAGCCCTAAAAAGTGAAGTGGACATGAGGTGGAAGGAGAAGTACATGACATGGAGGGGGGTACAAAGTACCTCGGGATTGGACAAGATCTCCTCATAAAGGAGGTACTTGTCCCCATGTGGGTGAGAGGACATGTGAGGAATTAAAAATTCCTCAAATATTCTCATGGGGAAGAGGGAAGGAATTTAAAATTCCTTAAATGCATTGGGAGATTAAAATGTGAATTAAAACACATGGGGAAGGCAGAGATTCCTGTCCAAAAGGAGAAAGCCTTTAATAGGGTTGACTAAGGACACATGTCATAAAAGGACATGGGGAAGAGAAAATGAATTTAATATTCCTTTGAGGATAAAAGGAATTAAAAATTCTTTGAGAGGCTGATTAGGCTAGTTAGTGAAGGATTAGAGGATGGTTAGGTGGCTAAGAGAGATTAGAGGCCAACTTGCAAAAGTTGGAGGATGTGACACATCCTAATCAAGGATTAGGCATGTGTACATCCTAATGATGGGATTAGAAGAAGGATTAGGATAAGATAAAAATGATGGAGGATGTGACATGAGGGGAATTAAATAAATGGAATATTTATTTAATTCAATTGATGGAAGGAGGATTAAAGAGATAAGGTATTATTGATTAAATACCTTAGGGATTTGGTAGAATTAAAGATAAGACGAAAGGGGATGAATTTGGATAAATTAAGTGTCCAAATTTAGATGTCTACAATGGTCATGGAGGTGAGGACTGGAGGACTCGGGAACGACAATGCAATATTCAACATGGTGGGCCCAACACAGGTTGAGGAGGATCACTACAGTGCACCTAATTGTACCAGCTATTAGATTTGGTGAGGAGGATGAGTAGGAGTAGTTGAGGCCATGGAGGAGGAGGAGGGATGGTAGATATAGGGGAGAGGTGGATGTGGAGATGGAGGAGGAGGGGAGACAGGAGTAGGCGATGGATGTAGACGCTCCTATAGTGGACATGTTGGCCATAGTGCCATATGTGGCACCTCCACTAGAGGACCCAACAATTCTATTGACATCAGCCCTGGCCAGACTGTGGATTGTAGAGTATAGATTGAGGGAGTCAGAGGTCAACAAGGATTGGTTGTAGATAGAGATGGAGAGACTACAGGGGGAGGTGCATTTTTTGTAGGACGCAGCAAAGGCGACACAGTGAGATAGGGACAAAGAGTACATGAGTCTAGCAGATGAGGTAGGTAGGTAGTTATTGGAGATGTAGGCTGAGAGAAATGATTTGTGGAGATAGTTGGAGGAGCTACGAGGGGGGTGAGAGGAGGCTTAGGAGAGGGCAGAGTGCATAGAGGCTATCATTGGAGAGATGGGGGCACTACTAGAGAGAGCAAAGGCAGCTAAGGCCCAGGTGCAGACGCTATAGGGTGAGAGGGATGAGGTAGTGTGAAGGATTTCACAACTATTGGATTAGCGTAGGAGGCCTAGGAGTAGGAGAGGTGGAGGATTACCCAGCAAAGGGATAGGTACCACCTAGAGAGGGAGATGGCTAGGGTGTAGGAAGCAAGAGAGGTTGATGCTAGGACTAAGGTGGGGCACTATATGCTCACATATTATTAGGGCATCCTAAATCCTTCACAAAGGGTTCCTCCCTACATCAGATTAGTCTCGTAGAGGCTATTAGGAGCCTCAAATTCAAGTGACACCCATACTCATGGATATAGTGATTATCAAGAGACACCCCCCATGACCAAGGTTCAAAAGCAAACTCCCCATAAAGATCAGATGCAAGGAGTAGCAAGTAGATGGATAGGGGGGAGATAGAGGATTCCCATTTTTGACAGGTGTAGGGTGGATGTTTAGTACATACAGGAAAAGGCTATAAATTCTTTTGCACAGATTGGGTAGATTGATTCATTCATTCATTCATTCATTATTTATTCTTCATTGATTCGGAACACCATGGTGTGTTAGATGTAGTCATCTGTATTCTAGTAGTTTCCCACACTCGAGCCCTTATTTGATGGACTTTTACAGATGTTTATGGACTTTTTATTATTGACTATTACGGATTTTTATGGACTCATGATAGATGTTATGATCTTTTATTATGGACCTTGTATGGACTCATGATAGACACTATTTTTTTTTGGTATATATAAATGTTATGCGATGGAAATTGATGATCCTAAGTGATTATTATGTGATGTTTTGGATATTTATTATGCTCATGTGTATGATTATGATTATGATTATGATGTATGCATGTGATTATGATGGTTTATGTCTATGTCTATGTGGATGATATGGATGAGATACATTATGTCTAACACTTTTTGATGCAAGATGTGATGTGACATAGTTTATTATTGTATGATGTATGCTATGGACATGAAACTAATAGTGTGTGATGTAGGTGGCGATGCGATTTTGATTTGTGATGTATACATATGGGACATAATATGATGCTTGAGTATAGTATGGATGATTGCATTGTAATGGTTAATTATGTATGTATGATGTGACATGAAAATGCAATGTATGTAGTGAAATGGATTGGTATACATTTAGAATAACAACTCCAAACAACTTAAAATGAAAATGAAAATGAACTTAAGATACTTAGAATAACAAATCTATATTAAGCTAAATAACTTAAGATGATAATGCAATGAAATGATAATGTAGTGTAATGAAATGAACTTAAGATACTTAGACTAATAGATCCATATTAATCTAAACAACTTAATATGATAATGAAAATGAGAATGCAATCAAATGGAATGAACTTAAGATACTTAGACTAATGGATCTGTATTAATCTAAACATCTTAAGATGATAATGAAAATGAGAATACAATGAAATGAAATGAACTTAAGATGCTTAGACTAATAGATCTATATTAATCTAAAAAACTTAAGATGATAATGAAAATGATAATGCAATGGATAATGAGATGAAATGAATAATGATAGGTATGATTATGTAATGCATAGTGAGATGAATGATGATGGGTGTGGTGGTGCACCTATCAAAACCATAGGAACCCTAGTAGGAAGAATAGATGGGGGAATAAAATTTCCACAATCAAAACTCACTAACCATAGGCTAGAGGAAGAACGGATGGGGATAAATGAAATGCAATGAGAGGATAAATGAAATGCAAATCTAATTACATTTTTCCATATTAGGAGCATTTAGGTTTTCTATAGCATAAGACATGATACGCCAATGTATGAAGAAGCAAGGTCGATTAGTGTCAAGAGTGTAAGACAAACACAACAAACAAAAAGCTATCGCAACACCCCAATACCGCAAGGGATTTGGTCAAACCAAATGTTGGAATAACCACAAGCACAAAGGATTCCCCAACATAACAAAAGACCATTGGGATCTCTGTGGGTACTACACAGGACAACTGAAAAGACAAGATCACACAAAAATCAAGATATGCCCCTATGTTTACCTGTCAAAGTGCACCATCATATGATGGATTGTGGCGACCCTGAAAAAGTATAATAGGAAGCTCAAATGATAAAAAAAAATGGAAAAATCATCAAAAGATCATAATAAATTTCAAGAATTATTTTCCCTAGGATCAAGAGGTGAATGGGATTGATGTGGTCTAATTTGAGGAAGGATACACCTTTCTAAGACCAAGGATGAAGGATAGATTGGATGATTGACATGACTCGAGATACTCAAAATGGATTGAACCTTATAATACTAATGGATTTTGTTTCTAGGAACTAGCTGACTAGGGCACACTTGACATGACATAAAACTAAGACACACCCTAAGGATAGACCTAGGGTCTTGGGGGCTCATCGATTGATGGCCTTGCCTACAAGAAAATGCAGAGACCTCATAGTTCGATAAAAAATGGATGACTGACCATGGATAAAAGAAAAAAGAGGATAATGGAGACTTTGATGGATGACAAAGACTAGATGGAAAAATGCCTCAAGGGCTAATCAAATGATTAGCTTTTCCTACATGAAAGCACAGATGCAACATAGTTCGATAAAATGGATGAAAGACAACATGAGACTTAATGATAACTGACACAATGAAGGACCATAGATGAAGACACGAGACCAATAGGCGACACCAATATATAGGCAATGAAAAGCTCAAATTCAGGATAAAATCTTAGGATTTAGGATAGCCAATCTAAATCATTGAATGCTCAATCAAAATATACCAAGTGACGAAGAATAGGATGTCGATGGAGGGATGGGAATGATAGGATGTGAGGATAGGATATGCAGATAGGATGGATGGAAGCATAAAGGAAATTAGGACACTAGGTAGATAATGATTAAGCCCTCTAGGAATGGTTCCTATTGCCAAGTTTTCAAAAACATGCTTATCAAAGGAGCCACCATGGGTGGTTTTCACCATAGGATGCATTATTTCTCTTTACTATTCTTTCCTCTTTTTTTTGACTTTTTAATTTTTTTGTATTTTTCTGGATTTTTCACTTTTTTCTTTGGTATTTTTCTAGGTAGGATAACCTAGCTTACTCAGACCTATAAAACCATTTCAAATGCATTATGTTGATGGGTTATTCCAAGGGTTCCCCCTCAAGTGTTGCAAGTTGATATGCCCCAGAACCATATTTTGCAGTGACAACATATGGACCCAACCAATTCACTTCAAACTTTCCCTTATTTTCTCAATCTTGTTGGGTACGTTGATTCTCTTTCAGAACTAGATCACCAACATTGAATTGGGATTAACCTTGTTGTAACTTCTCTTAAGATAGTGTTGATATGCTTGGAGATGATTATAAACCTTGATGTGTTTCTCATCCAAGAGTTCAAGCTAACCTAACTTTGTGACTCAAGCATCTTCATCACTGATTAAATTCTTTAGAGAGATATGAAGTGATGAGATCTCAACCTCAATCGGCAAGATGGCGTCAATGCCATAAATGAGGGAGTATAGGGTATCATTAGTGTGGGTGCAAATGGATGCACAATATGCCCAAAGGGAGGGATTAATGTGGAGGTTCCAATATCGACCAGTGTTATTGACAACCTTTTTAAGGATTTTGATAAGTTTCTTGTTGGTCACCTTAGCTTAGCCATTACCGTGGTGGTAATAGGGAGTTGACCAACGATGTTGGATGTGATAGGTTTCACAAAGGTGCTTCATGTACTGGTCTTTGAAAGGCTTACCGTTGTCAGTAATGATAGTGGAGGGGATACCATATATGCAGAGAATATGGTAGAGGATGAATTTAGAAATATGAATACCAATTATTTGGGAGGGTGGAATTGCCTCCACCCACTTAGTGAATTATTCAGTGGTGGTAATGATGTAAGTGTGACCATTAGATGAGGGGGCATAAATATCATTGATTAAGTCAAAACTCCATTGTGAAAAAGGCCACGGTGCAATGATGGGTTACAAATCTTGTGGAAGAGCATGGATTAGATCCGTGTTGCTGACATGCTACACACTTCTTCACAAACTCACAAGCGTTATGCTCCATAGTGGGCTAGTAATATCCTACTCAGATAATTTTCTTTGTTAAGGCCATCCCATTAGAATGAGACCCACAGACACCACTATGCACCTCGTTTAATGCAACATGGGATTTTGATGCACTTAGGCACCAAAGGAGATTTCCATCATACCCTCTACGATAATGTGTCTCTCCCATGAATTTGTATCAGGAAGTGCATTTGATGAATTATTTACGTTGGTTACAGGTAGGGTTAGGTAGTAGGATGTTGTCATGTAAATAGGCATAAATGTTCTCATACCAGGGTGATTAACGACCCATGATATTGCACACCATTTCATTGTTAGGAATATCATATGTTGGGATTAATAGTTGTTCTACAAGGAACTCATAATCCATTCAGTCTTTAGGAATTTCAATGAGAGAACCAATTGTATCCATGGCATCAACAACCTTTTTCTACACTCTAGGAATCTACTCAAACTGGATATGGGTGAAATATTTCTTGAAATCATCCACCGTGCATTTGTAAGGTAAAATCTTATCATCCTTGATTTGAAACTCGTCATTGACCTGTTTGATTATGAGTTGAGAATCGCCAAAGTCATGGAGATGACTGGTATTCCATTGGACTGTAATTCTTAGGCCAATGATTAGAGCTTCATATTCAAAAATGTTGTTTGTGCATGGGAATGCTAGCTTGAAGGACTTCAGAATGTAATAACCTTGAGGGGTGACAAAGAGAATACCCACACCAGCTCCATTGTGAGTATATGACCCATCAAAATATTTAATGTCCATGTATCTACTTCTGAAGCTATGAGGACTCCTTCATCAGGGAACTCTGCTACTAATGGATATGCATCTACCAAAGGAGCATCAACCAATTGATCTCCTCTCACTTGTCATTTGATTACTTTATGGTTCACATATTCTATGCCAAACTCGATGAGGAGCATAACCCACTTGGCCATGCGGCTAGTTAATGACATTCTTGATAACAAATATTTGAGTGGGTCAACTTTTGATATTAGCTTGATAGGATGACTGAGCATATAGTGGCATAGCTTTTGTGAACTAAAAACAACTACTAAGCAAGATTTTTCCATGGGGGAATAATTAAGCTCATAGCCCACAATTTTTTGTTTGATATAGTAGATGGCAATTCTTTAGAAAACTCATCATGCTGTGCCAGAAATGCCCCCAATGCAACTAATGTGGCTGAGATATATAATAGTAGTGGTTTACCTAGAATGGGAGGCATTAAAATGGGAGGATTGGCTAGATACTCCTTGATCTTGTCAAACCCCGCTGACACTCTGGATCCCATTTGAAGGTTATTTCTTTATGCAAGAGATATGTAAATGACTGGAATTTATCAGCAAGTTGGGTTATGAAGCACCTGATAGACTGTAATTTTCCTTGCAAACTTCTTAACTATTTTAGACTGTGAAGTGGTGGCATTTCCATTATATCCTTAACCTTTGTTGGATCCACTTCGATGCCCCTTCTATAAACAATTAAGCCTAATAATTTGTCATATGTGATGCCAAAAACACACTTCTTTGGATTCAAGCTTAGCTTGTATTTTTCTAACCGCTCAAAGATTTTCCTCAGAATCTTTGGATGATCTTCTCTTGTCTTGGATTTCCCTAGTAGATCATCAACATAATCTTCCATTATAATATGGATAAGGCCATAGAAGATGACTGTCATTGCATGTTGATAGGTTGCCCCTGTGTGCTTGAGACCAAAGGGCATGACATTGTAACAGAAATTTTCTGAGGTGGTAGTGAATGTAGTATTGTACTGGTCTTTAAGTGCAATTCTAATCTAATTATAGCTAGAAAAAACATCCATGAGGGATAGCATATCATGTCCTACTATGAGATCTACCAACATGTCAATGATAGGAAGTGGGAAATCATCTTTCGGGAAAGCTTTATTAAGATCTTGGAAATATGTACAAATTCTAATGTTCCCATTAGGTTTAGCCACAGGTACTATATTAGATATCCAATCAAAATAGTTAATTGGTCTAATGAATCCAGCCTCTAACAATTTTCTAGTTCTTTCTTGACAAGCAAGGCTACTTGGGGATGCATTTTCCTGAGCTTCTGTTTAACTGGTTTTGTATTTGGATGAACATCAAGATGATGTACAAACAACACAGGATCCAATCATGGCATATCTAAATAGGACCATCCAATGTTGATGATCCCTTCCTTTAGCAAACTGACAATGATGGGATACTCTTTGTACCATAGAAAAAAGTCAACTTTCTTGATTTGGGAATAATTGATTATAAATAAGGCCTTGATTTGGTGTTGTGAGGTTTTTTTCACATCCACACTAGGTCTTGGGACCTTCAAAATGCATTTAACAATGTCTTGTAAAGGTGTTGTAAAGTGTTGTAAAGGACTTTCATGCCTCTTTAGACTCAATGAACACATTTTCCCCTAATTCAACATTATAAATGTATTTAATAACATTATCACACTAATCTAGAAGGCTTGTAAAATAAACTTAATGTTAATATATGTTGTCATGTCTCTTACACATTCACATTGGATGTTGTACCTTCCTAGGCTATGTGGACCTCATTTTAATGTTGTAAAGTGTATTTATTCACACTTTCACATTGAAATTTGTGTCCCTACCCCTAATCAACCTTCACATCATCACTAATAGGCCCCTATTAACCCATATTGTGCATCCCAAGGCAATATTTGATGAAATAACTGACATAAACATCATATAAACCTTATTTTCTTATCTCCTAAGAATCCAGCTAGAAAATGGGCCCCACTAGGACTAATTAACCACCTATGGTGAATAAGTTACTGTCAGGTCGGATTGATTCACCCAAGGTGGCGAATGAGTCCCATTTGAGCCAATTTTGACCATTGAGTGGGAAAAACTAAAGTTTAAGTTTATTATTTTTACATGTCGGCCTTAGGGATCCAATTAATAAGAAAATAAGGTGGATTTCCTGTAAAATCAACTCTCTAAACTCTAAATCATAACCATTCTTCATTATTCATCCATCACTCTTCCATCTCAAGTCAAGCAAGTTAGGGTTTCGTCATTTCAAGTCATTAAGATAGCAATTATCAAACATTCAAAGGAATATTCTTTATTTTTTTCTTCATAACTTCAAGATCAAACATCATGGCAAGGTATTGGCTTCATTTTTCCATGCTTTATTACCTTCTTTCATCATTTTGGTCTAATTACCTTAAAGGGGTTTGACTAAGGCAAACCGTCATTCCCTAACATCCAACATTTCTCTTTTTTGTCTTGTGTGTTTGTAGATTTAAGCATCTTGGAGGCTTAGAAATCATTGAAGATTGCATTGAAATTTTTTTCAAGTCATCTCTTCATTGGATAAATCAAAATACCTGCAAAAAGTCATTTTCAGGCCCGAATCCGATAGTTTTAGAACTGGACAACTGTAGAAAGCCAAAGTGTAGACTGAGAGCTCCTATTTCCTCTTTGGGATCTTCAAATATTCAAAGGTGAACTCATTCACCATCAGTGGTGAATGAGTCCCATTTCTAGGCCTGGACAAGGTTTTATGCATTTCTTGATACCCTTTATTGTAAAGACCCACACTTCCTTGAACCAAAAATTTCACTATTTTTTTTTTTTTAAAGTAAATCCCTTAATGTCTTGCTCAATTAGCTGTATACTCAGGAACTTCTATCCATACGGGATAGGCATCTATCCATCCGGGATAGGCATCTAACCATACGGGTTAGGATAATGTCCATACGGGACCAATATTCATCTATCCATCTGGGATAGGCATCTAACCTTTCGGGTTAGGTTAATGTCCATTTGGGGACCAAGATCTATCTATCTAAATAAGGTAGACATCTAACCACATGGGTTAGAAAATGCTCTGGCCAGAGACTTAGACTCATCGGGACCATCCGGGTCCTGAGTCACTCTCTAAAGACTACACTCCCCTACTAGGAGTGCACCGAGGTCAACGTCCTTAGGAGTATGTGAGATAATAATAAAAGCTTGAGTCCCGCCTCAAATTTGGCCTAAAGCCTTGAGGAATCAAGCGAATCCATCCGGGATTCCTTCTGAGTATAACAAGTAATCTCTAACTTCAATTTTAATATTTATTTATCTTCCTTTATCTTAAGGTATCTTAACAAGGCCAATAAGGTAAACACCCTTAACCAATCCTAAATCCCCACCCCGAGCGCCTGCGTACTAGGGACAACTCTGTCCCTAGACTGCCTACATACACCATTTCAGCACGGGATCAAGGCGTATAATATGTAGTTCTGTTTTCTAATCTATTGTTGGATGTAAACTGTTTTGTGGGTACGCGACCCTTTCTAGGGCCATCTCCCCAGACAGTTTCTCTTCGGTTGCTACCCACATGAGGGAGCATAAAGATTCATGGTGATCTTTTGCTTGTTTCCTAATTCATCTATGTCCTAAATTCCTATAAGTCACGTCACCCTTTCCCATTGAACAACAAATCATCAAAGATAAAAGAATTAAAAAGTCAATTTACATGCCCAAACCCTATTGGGGTTTTCTATGATTTTCACTAGCGGATGTAAGTCCATTATAGTATTATCTTTTTTAGATTATCGATCCAAGAGGGATTTCCCGCCCCTTGGATTTTAACTCCAAAATGTTCCTTATTACTCCTCGGCGATTTATAGGGACGATGCCACAGACACCGTTGTTGCAGCTTTATTAGGCTATAAGTGCAGTAACTCAAGCGCGACGGCATTACCCGTAAACGTGAGTCAGAGGCACCGTTAATACCGAACACTGCTAGTTTTTATGTTTTCCTCCTCTTATTTAAGTTTTCTATCTAAGAAGAAATTAAATGCATTATCAAATAATAAGAAAAGTAGCTTGTGCACATAAACCAAATGGAATATAAAAACTTTATACCTTCTTGCTAAGGAAGTAAAATTAAATGAACTTACTAAAAAAAACTATTTATTCAAGTATAATTGCTAGAAAGAAGTATTACTTACATCCTATGAAAGTATAAATTTTTGTAACAATGAATTGAATAGTCAAATCCATTTATGAAATAAAAACACTTAAACATAAAGTTAAATTCTTCAAGATGGGTGATCTAATTTATAGATGGTATGAATCTAATTATTTTGAAATGTTAGTATTTTCTAGAAAGGAAAAGTTTGAATCTATTCGCATAGTCTATGTCATAGAATAAGTAGTTTTGATTTAAATTGCATGACACTAATATTTTCAAGATAAATATTCATCTAAGTTAGCATAAATAATTCCAACTCAAAGAGACTTCATGGCATAATCTATTGTTTCAAGACAAAAAGTTTATTAATTTTGGTTGCATAAATAAATAAATAATCCAACTAAAAAGAGACTTGATTTAAATTGTATAAGTTATTACACTAATTTCTTAGATAGATAAACCAATACAATGTCTTAATAAGAGCCTTGATTTTTAATTGTATAAGTTATACTACTAATGTCTCAAGATTTATGATCTATCTAAAGAAGGTTTGCATTAATTTGCATAAGTTTATTCTTGATAATATTCTAATAATTACATAATTATTTATTCACTATGACCTTGTTGTAATTAAATGAGTCAACCTTGTTTTAAGAAAAAAATGAATCTACTTGTATATTGAGGGAGAAAATTAATTTAAAGAATAACCATGATATTTAAGTTTATTGTAAATATATTAAATCATAACTATGATGTGCTATAAACCTTAAATCCCAAGAAAATAAATTATTTACATGGAGAGAGAGTTTACAATAAATCTAAGAGCTAAGTTTGTGGCATAACAAAAAAGAAATTTGATTAAAGATATGTTATTAATGCCTTAAGTTAGATAGTATTTTGTAAATTTAAGCTTATAATTTAATGTCTAATGGTCATAATTATTATTATAGAGTTGTAATTATTGTCATAAAAATATAGTATTGCCATAAGATATAAATGTTGTCATTCCTCTATTTTAAAATTTCTATAACTAAGTCCATACTCATAGTTTATCATTATTTATGAAGAAAAGAAATATATTATAAGTCCATTAATTATATTCAACATTAGCTAGTAACCAATTCCATATTTGTTCAAAGGAAATTAAATACTATCTCATAGAACCATAGTTTGGACTAAATCTTCATCAACTATCGATGTTAGTTAATTTATTGTCTTGCTAAGTTAGGATAACTTTATTAAAATTAAGAAGTTTATAGATTATTATTATTATTATTATTATACATATATATATATATATATATAATGAATAAACCCACCCTTTGATAGTTAATTAGACCAAATATTTTATTATTTAATCTATCCAATTGATACCCTTTTTTTTTAATTATATTAATTTATTTATTTGCAAAGAACAATCTAACTTTAAAACTTATTTCATTTAAGAATTAAATGAATATTAATTAGATATTATAAAGAACTTGAATACAAAAGCACATATGTATTTTAACACTAATAAAATAATAATTCATTTATTTATAAATTTTATTTTATAAAAATTGATTTATATTTGTAATAACATTAACCGGATTAAAGGAAAATAATTTCTTTGTAAATAAACATAAATGAGTATAAATATATTGATTTAACGAAGAAAAAATAAAATAGGAATAATAATAGTAGAAAGATTAGTTTCATTCTAGATTTAGTTGGAAAAATAAAAATAAATAAAGAATAGGTTGATTCTAGCAAATTTTCTAGATTTGATTAGTTATTCTAAAAGCAAATCAAAGTAAAGAAAACCTTGATGTTGATGGAGTTGCAACAAATCTTCTCTTTGTGCCTTCTTCAACTTGATTATTCCTCCTTCAATCCTATCCTTCTTCAAAATGATAGCATAAAAATACCATTCATGTGTTGTTGATGAGAGAAGAAATGGCCTTAATTTATAGACTTGAGAGGAGGTAAATGAAGGGTCAAGATTGGAGATTGATTCAATGGCTAGGATTTTTTGAGAATGTGGGGTTTGGATTGATAGCCTCACTTTGTGACAAGTGTCACAAGAAGAAGGCTTTAAAAATAGGACCACATGGCATGGGGAGAGGAGCCAAGGGTGATCACACATGTGTGAGCACACCTTGAGAGAAGTGGATATGACAAATCTCCACACCTTTCCCAAGACTATAAAATTCGTCACTTCTTTTTAAGTGACCTTTTAGGGGTTCATACTTTGCCCAAAAGGCCATATTATGTTTTCAATAAGCTTCCACCCCATAGGTACTTACCCTGGGGGTTTATTTTTACCCTAAAGTCAATAGAACAAGCCCAAATAACTATATGAAAGAGAATTCTAATTTTAAAATATAAATTTTGATTTGTGAGCACACCTTGGGTAGATGGGATGTTGACATGTCTATGACATATAAAAGAGAGGGTGGCTTGATAATGACATGTCTATGACATGTAATGGAGGGTGGTTTGACAATGTGTGAGCACACATGGGGAAGCCAAATGGCTAAAAGAGGAGATGTCACATACATAGTGTGAACTCCCACACAAGGGTGAGTGGGGATGAGTTGTAAAGTGATAGTGACTTGTGCATGCAAGTTACATGTGAGTGAGATTAGAATAATTTTTTAAATTTGAAAAAAATATAATGAAGATTAATTAATCAATTAATTTGAGATTAACTAATTAATAGATTATGAAGGATAGTGACATCTCCCTAATCCTAATTAATTAGATTAAATGATGTATTATATTAAATTAATGTGACTTAGGAAAATGGATAATTTTATTAATTAAGTATAATGATAGATTGTGTCAATTAATAATGCTTTGGATAGGATGGGTACACTTGTCACTTAATGAATCAGCTTTTATTCACAATTATTTTATTCATTATTTTATTTTATTTTATTTTATTATTTTATTATTTTTATTTTTCTCTAACACTTATTTATTAATATTGTTAACTTTTATTTGTTCTTTTTAGGAGTGTGTATTTAATAATTTTTTTATTTTTATTTTTATTTGTTTTATTTATTTATTTATTTCTTTCTTTATTTAATCTCTACCTTCTTCACACATAAATTAATTATATAAAAACACTTACATAATATTACCACACAAAATTATAATATGTCTAAAGTTTTAACAAAAAGAGGGTCATGACATTTATCAGAAACAAGTCATGGGTCAGTTTCACAGAATTAGGACTAATTCACCCAAAATGGCGAATGAGTCCCAATATGCTAAATTTCTAGCATCAGTAGTATTTAAAATTTCATTTCCAACCTCTAGAAATTTTATAGGTGCACTTCTTCAATTTCATCCATTTTTGTTCAGTTTTGCATTCATTTTTAAGTATTTTTGTATATCATAAAGTGTTTTCAAACAAGTTGCATTTCAATAGTTTTACATTCTTAATCAATCAATTTTATCAATTAGCTGCATCTAGATCATTGCATTTAGACATAATTTCATAATACATATCTTAGATTGAGTGAACCGCATTGATTTTGAAGGTTTATCTCTCTCCTTTTAGGTGAAAAACCCTAAGAGTGCAAGAGTAGCCTACATACCTCATCAAAATCTACGGTTCACTCTTCCTCTAACAATGACTTGGCCACATAGGTGAATTTGGGCTTTTCTTTTGTTCCTAGATTAACTTCTTGTGTTTCCTCGATCAAAATTGAAGACCATTTGGATAAATGAGCTCCAACAAGGGGAAGATGAACATCCCCATCCTCTAGCGCCTCATTGAGGTTTTCACTATTTGATACACCCTTTATTTTTAATTTTGACAAGTCAAGAAGTCCCTCAAGGAGGTTTTCACTAGATGAATCTTTCTTTTTTTGTTTCTTTTTTCTTTTTCGGTTAGGGTGTTCATCTTCCCCCAATCCCATAAGATGTACATAAGTGTTCTCTAAATGAAAAGTGTCTATAGGTATGCTCCCTTGTAGGTAATCAATAAGGTTAGGGTGATGGAGTGAAAGGTTGATGGAAAGATTGATGTGGAATTGAAAAGGTAGGAGAGATCTACATCATTGTATGAGAGTATGATGGTTTCTTCTTCAAGTATGTCTTCAAGGAAATTGTTATCCGAATTGACATTATTTGAGGTGCTAGTCAAGGGTGTGGGATCCTTTTACTTTTTTATATAGCCTAATCCTAAATGTTTAAGTCATGCGAGTGTCTCAATGGGGTGTAATCTACCATGCTCTCATACACCAAGGCCTCCCCCTTGATAATTGTATTTTTATACAAGCTTAGAAGCATGGGGATAAACCTTTTGGAAGTATTCAATGAGGGAAGGTGATGGCTCAAATTCCTCTCTATAGACCCATTGACTAATGTCTTCATCTGCTTGATCTTATAGTGTTCCTAGAGATTGGAAGGTGGTAGAACCCATGTTCTTAGAGTTGATAGTTTTGGTCTTCATTTCTTCCTTCGGTGTTGGCTGAGAAGGTTTCCCATAGGTGTGAGGAGATGGAGGCATGGTTTCCATGTTAAGAGTTGTACGCATCTCATATTCTCGACAACCTTTTTCAATGATCTAGACCTTGGTGATGGTTGAATCAGATGTAGTGGATAGAGTGGATGATGTATTGGATGATGTGTTGGATGATGGATTAGAGGATGAATTGGATGACAATTCCTAAGGTGTCCCCATTTCTACTCCTAGACAATATCGAGAGTGTGTAAATGAAGCCTCTAGAGCATGACAGTACTCGAAGGGCTTATGATCTGCATGGATAATTACTTCGACCCCATTGTATGGGAACTTCAAGCATTGGTGATAAGTGGAAGGAACTACCTGCATGGCGTGAATCCATGATTGGCCGAGGAGAAGATTGTATGGAAAATCCAGATCAAGAACATGGCATGTAGTGTATTGAACGATGAGGCCAACTTGGATAGGAAGACAAATAATACCATCTAAGTCCTTTTCTGCATTGTTGTAGGCCTTGATTGAAATGGTTTGGTTGTCCAAGTCAGCATGAGTATACTCTACATGTTTTATGAACTTTAATGTACATAGATTGAGGGCAGAGAAATTATCTACCAAGACTCATTTTACCTTATGGTAGGTGACCAAGACCTCAATGTGTAAGGCACGGTTATGGGATGGGTAGATTGGTGGCATATCATTTTAGCTGAATCCTAGTTGATAGGTGGTTGAAAAATGTCCTACTAAATCTTGAAACTGGGTGGGATCAATGTCCTTTGGGACGTGTGTATCCTGAAGAACTTTTGTAAGAATTTCTTGGTGGATTGGGGAAGACCTAAGCAAATACAAAATGGATATTTGGGTTGGGATCTTACCAAGATGGTCAAGGATATTATATTGTGAGCTCATAGGAGATGGTTGAGATGAAGTGGAGGGTCCAAGAACTGATATGAAGGTGCAGCGTGTGGCAATAGCACATTGAGGGTCTTTTTCTTTGACACGAATCATAGATACCTGTGGCTCCCCTTGAGTGATACACATAAAAAGGGTCTCATAATTATATGGCACAACTTTATAACTAATATTATTAGTTTTGTTGTTGGTAGGCCCAGGGTTTGTGCTCGAGGTACTAGGACCTTGGTTGTGCATAGGGAAGGCATTTTGATATATTTGTAATTGAGCATTGGACGATGTAGCCTGATTCGCATCTAGTACGATATCACCTCGATCTATGAGATCTTGGATATAACCTTTAAGGCCTTGAAATTTATTAGTGGAGAGACCTATGATCTTATGGTAATCACAATACTCATTCTCTCTATACCAAAAGGGTTTGGGCTTTAACTCATCAAAAGGCTTTGTCACAAGATAAGTAGCCGCATAATTCTCTTGAAGCAGCCTCTTGAAAATAGCATCCAAGGACTCTCCCAAAGGAGTGAATGGGTGATTATTATTCCCTTAATTGTATTGATTGGACTATGGAGGAGGACAGGATGTGCCTTAAGGTACCGATATGACATTTGAAACATATTGTGGATTAGGGACATAGTATGATCTTTACGAAGTGCTAGCTACTTGGATGTGTTGAGTATCAGTGACACCATCATTGACAACATTTTTGTTCTTGTTCCAGTAGCGAGATTTGTCTCCAGATGATTTATATCTATCTTCCTTAAATATTTTGATTTGACCTTTAGTGATGACGGCTTTTTCGATGGTAGTTCTCTTCTCAATGACTTCAAAAAAGGTGGTAATGCAATCGAGACACAAATTATGGGCCAACTCAGGGTGAGAGTTTACAACAAAGATAGTTACTAACTCTTTCTTAGGAAGACTAGACTTGAAGCAGCTAGCTAAGGCTCGCCACCTCTATAGGTAGCTTGCAAATGTCCCTCCTTCATGTTGCTCATATTTTAAGGGGTCCAATGTGTTTGTATCCTTCTCTAGATTAAAAGAGAAGTGTGCAACAAAATTTTCTAACAGGTCTACAAAGGACAAAATTGACCCCTTCAAGAGGCCCATGAACCAATCTAGAGCTTGTCCCATTTATCTCCTAAGGAACAATTGTAAAAGGTAGTTTTCATTATGCATTCATACTTCCTAACAATGTGTGTAAATTATGGGTATGTGCAGGATCATCATAAAAAAATAGGCCCTTAAGTGGCAAAAAATTTAGAAAAATCAGAGTTAGGCAACTTGATGTAAAAATTTGAATAAGTTATCTATATTATTTCAAAATAATGTAAAAATAGAATCTATAGCAAATTGAATGTAGTTTCTAAACTACTAGGTTTATTTAAAAGAAACTCTATTTGGTGAAAATTTGAAATTTCAATGCTGTAGTACATAACTTTCAGGGAAAAAATAAGTAGGTGTTTGTCTGACCACCCTAACCACAATAAAATGATAATAATTTTTTATAAGATTTTAGATATAAGTAGAGGACAAATGTCCCGATGTGATGCATATTTTTTTGTAATTTTTTAACAAGTAAATAATTAATTATAAATTTTTTATTACATCTTTTAAAAAATATAAAAACTCGTACGTCTAACCACCTTAACTTGGTCAAAACTTCATGAAATTCTTTTTTTTTAATCCTATAGTATGTGAAGCATAAAATGTGATGCATGTTTTAGATTCAAAAAAGGTGATACTATTTGAAATCTATAGATTGTTTTCAATCAGCCTATCAATCATGACTTTAGTCATAATTCAAATAGAAAATGAATAATAATTATTTATTAAATTCAAAGTAAAGCATAATTTATATTGGTAGAAAGCAGAGAATCTCCTTTAAAAACCATTTTCATTTCATCAATTTTGGGTAAAAAAAAAGTTATCAGCCACATACCCATCATATCACCACTTTTTGGCCCATCATGATCCTGCACATACCCTTATTGCAAATGGTTTATAGGATCTCCCGTTCCCCTATATTTATCAAATTTTGGAATTTTGAAATGTTCAGGAAAGGGGATGAGTGAAATGGAGGGATCAAATGGATAAGGAAAGATCTCAAATTTGAAGAATTTTTTGGAGGTCCCTGTTTGTAAATCTTTCAGGGCAACCTTCATATCTTCCAATTCCTTGTTGACTGGTGCTGCTAGGGGAAGATTAGTTGGATTGGACTAATCATAAGGAGCATATTGATGTTGCAATGGTGGTGGAGGCAGGATGGTTTGATCATATGATGGCGGAGGTGAGTATGGAGGTATTTGTTGGTATTGTTCTACATATGTGGATTAAGGATTGGTGTATATTTGTTGGTGTGATGGAGGGGCTTGGTAATATGATGAAAAGGCACCCTACTGTTGGGTTGAAGACTATTGATTGTAATATCAATAATTTGGATTGGATTGATAATCGTAAGTGGGTTTTTGTTGAGGTATGTATGGAGATTGTTGAGGATTCGACAATTGGTGATAAATACTTTGTGTTGGCTATTGTTGGGACAAAGACTGTTGATTATAGTATGAGTAGTTAGGATTGGTGTTGGAAGTGATATGTTGTGGTCTAGTTGTGCTTGGTTGAGGAGGCGACATATAATATGTGTTATTTTGAGGCAATTGGTGAAGCAAGACAAAAAATGGTGTAATGGGGGTTGTGAATAATATTGGTATTGAGTAGCAAAGTTTCATTGGGCTTGCATGGATATTTGTTATGATTGTGAATTGACCTGGGACTGGTGCGGAGGTTGCAATGGATTCCCTTGAGGTTGGTGTGGAGGTCGTTGATGTTGCAGCGTAACTTGAGATTGATGAGGTGGCTACTGATATGGTGGTTGTTATGGGATGGAGGTACCATGATTAGGAAACATATTTTGTTGTGGTAATGGTTGAGTCTGGATGAGGGGAATATGAGGAGGCATGGAGGAAAATGGATTATATGCATTTCCCCCAATATTTCCTAATGATTGACTTGATTGATTGGGCGGAGGTGGCAACACAATCGGTACAAAGGATGCAGGGATATAACCTTAAGGGTTACCGCCATGAGAATTAATCAGGGAGGACCTTGAGGATTATTTTTTCCTTGTGGATCGGTTTGTACTTGCGAGTTGGTTTGAACTTGAGGAGTAGTGGCACCTTGAAGATTATTAGGATCGTGACCTTGAGGATTGTTGG
This sequence comes from Sequoia sempervirens, assembly GCA_007258455.2. NCBI lineage: Eukaryota > Viridiplantae > Streptophyta > Pinopsida > Cupressales > Cupressaceae > Sequoia > Sequoia sempervirens. Next base: position 328,882,044 of record VDFB02193867.1, on the reverse strand, counting down.
GATCAAGTGTTGGACCCATCATAGAAATTCAAACAGATGAGGGTGGGATTTGATAATAGACATCATTGCCAAACCTAGATTGGTACCATGTATCCTATGGAGTAACTTGGGGTACTTGAGGGTTTGATGATCCCAAATTGACTTAAGAACTTTTTGGATCCTATGTTAGAGGTGGGGGCATGATATTGATATATTGTGACATATCGAACTAGGAGGTGGCTTGGTACCCCTCATGAGCAATTGAGCTAGAATTTTATCCCCACGCTTGGCAAAAAGATGATCAATCATTCACACATTAGTAGGATCACTAAGATATTCATCAACAGTTAACTTAGGTTGATTGACCATGCCATCCTCGATGGAAGGAAGAGGGTGAACTTCAATATTGGATTACGATGACCCACCATTAGGGGGTGGATTCAGAGTGTGTTGAGGTTGTGCACCTTGGGACTATTGTAACTCTAAGAGTTTTTTTGTCTATGATCGAGTAATGGGCATGAAAATGCAAAGGATCGGGAGACTAAGATGACACTAAATCCTAGGATGCACTTAAGTGATGTCCAAGATGATGAATTAAAGGATTGCTATGATGGTAGATCAATTGATTGGATGATTGCTAGGATAACGATGGATTGATGATTGGATTAGATTGAGTTGGATTGATTGATTGGATAGGATTGATATAGGATTAACTTCAGACCAAGTTCAGGAGTGCGACTAGATGATGTAGGATGATAATGACTGGATCAAATTATGAGGATGATGATTACAATGTCGAATCTACTTCGAGATGGAAATAGATTGATTAGGCCACGAAGGATTACTGACTCAGGATGGATGACTATCCTAAGTAAGTATAGATGATGATGATCAGGGTTAGTTACTTAACCCAATTGGATAAAAATCCCATAAAATGGTGCCCAAGGGACACAGATTGACAAATTGATGATGGATATGCAATCTAGGGATGTCCTAAGATGCACCTATAAGATTTGATTGCAAATTTGATGACTTTCAAAAAATGAAAATGGACTAAAATGATAATTTTGGGCAGATGAATAGTGATAAAAAAAATTGATCACAAGAATGGACTCGGGAAACAACAGGCTTTTAGTGTTCCAAAGGATTAACTCTTAGGTTGTTGTGCATGTTCTACACACACGCTCTGTCATAGGCAGGGACCCCCTCTTTTCACTCCCAACGAGCTGCTTTGCTCCTATCTTCTTTTGTGTGCCCCATTTTCCTAGCCCAAATTGGTCATGTGCCTTCAAACAATCAAATCCCCCTGACCAAATTCACCTAATTGGGGTATTCAAGTCTAGGGAGAAACAAAGTCCCTCATCCCTTTTCTACCTTTTTTCTTGTTCCTGCTCACTTGGTCCCTGATCGCTCAATTTGCTTTCTACATTTTTGACTTTTAGGACAAGTTTCCTATGGATTTGGGATGTTTTTGTGGTGCCTAAGTGAACTGCCAAGGTTTCATTAAGTTTCAGGGGTTTCAGAAATTTCCTTCTGGAACTCCATCCCTCCACAATTGTTTTAAAGTTTTGTGGACCCCCGGCAGTCCGCTTTCTACATTTTTGACTTTGGGAAAAAGTTTCTTGTGGTGCCTAAGCAAACTTCCAACGTTTCGTTAAGTTTCAGGGGTTTCAGAAATTTACTTCTAGAAATTTGTCCCTCTTTGGCTGTTTTGAATATTCACCGGCCCCCAGTGACTTGGCCTCTGGAACCCGACCCCTCTGTGGTTGTTTTTGGGACTCTGTCCCTCTATGGCCATTTTGAACATCCGTCGGCCCTTGGCGACTGGGCCTCTAGAACCCGACCCCTTCGTGGCCGGTTCTGGGACTGTGTCCCTCTATGGCCATTTTGAACATCCGTCATCCCCCGACAACCTGACCTTCGGAACTCAGCCCCTCCATGGCCATTTCCAAAACTTTATCCCTTAGTGGTTTTTTTGAACATCCATTGGCCCCAGCGATCCAACCTCCGGAACTCAGCCCCTTCGTGGCCATTTCCAGAATTCCATCCCTCTTTGGTTGTTTTGAACTTCCATGGACCCACAGTGATCTGCCTTCTACATTTTTCACTTTGGGGACAAGTTTCTTGTGGATTTGGGATGTTTTTTGTGGTGTCTAAATGAACTGCCAACGTTTCGTTAAGTTTCGGGGGTTTCAAAAAATTTCTTCTGGAACTCCATCCCTCTTTGGCTGTTTTGAACTTTCGTGGACTCCCGGTGGTCCACCTTCTACATTTTTGACTTTGGGGACAAGTTTCTTGTGGATTTGGAATGTTTTTGTGGTGCCTAAATGAACTACCAACATTTTGTTAAGTTTCGGGGGTTTTGAAAATTTCCTTCCAGAACTCTGTCCCTCTTTGGTTGTTTTGAACATCCACCAGCCCATGGTGCCCCGGCCTCTGAAACACGGCCCCTCAATGGCCATTTCTAGGACTCCGCCCCTCCATGGCTATTTTGAACATCCGTCATCCCCCAGTGACCCGACCTCCACAACCCGGACCCTCCATGGCCATTTTCGGGACTTCGTCCCTCTATGGTCGTTTTGAACATCCACAGGCTCCCGGTGACCTGGCCTCTAGAACCTAGCCCCTCCGTTGTCATCCGGTACTTTCCTTACAGGCCGTCATGTGCTCATTTCCATTGCAAAGGGCAGTGACCCTCCGGCTTTCCCCTTCCAAGCTTCCATTTTTTTAAATGAGTCCAATCTTGAGGAAGTTTTTCTTGGCGCTCTTCCTTCCCCTTTTCCCATGTGCTATAATTGAAAAATCTTGGTCTTGCTAAGTTTTGTGAGGTCCAAGAACTTCCCTTTCGATTTGTTGTCCTTCATTCACTGCCCACCCCCTTGGGCCCGCATTAATGTTTATGGTCCAAATGAGTTTCAAATATGAATATTATGATTTTTTGAAGATGCATGGATGGATCTAACAAGGAGTTGCAGGATTTGACTAACATTTGTCTTGATTTTTGTATGAAAGCACTTACGACACTTCATGTATGTAGGATTCAAGGAGCCTACTACGGGTTTGTCAGGAGACCCATTGAGAAAGTTGAACAAGGAAAAGTGCATAGCTCCTGTCACCATTCATTTCATGTTCGCCTCTCCCCCTAGCACCCACCAATAGAGTCGGCGTTAGAAGAATGCATGTGCTAAGGAAGTCAATGACAAAAATGCAACGGGGTGGCCTTGAAGAAGCCATGAGGGAGTTGTCTGCCTGGATCAGGGGTAACCAATCAATTGATGCCAATCGTCAACAGGCTCATTTGATCCAATGAAGAATGATACAAGTCCATCAAGCAAAAGCAGCTTTTAGGCAGTTTCTACTATAGTGAAAAGGGAAATCAGCTAAATGACGAAACTACTATAGCACATGAGCACTAGATGACAAAACAGGGAAAAGACTAAATTGTATTTTGAATTATTAGATAATGGGGGGTAGGTGAAACCCTAATGTAATCAAATCTAAGCCACTCATTTTGAATTGATCCTAGCCATTCATTTGGGCTTTGGAAAACTTTAAATAGGGGCTTGCCCCTAATTTGTAAGAGGTTTGAGAACTGATGTAAAGACATTCTACAACAATAGAAATCAACATTGCATGATTTATGGGTGTTCCTTTTGATTTTGCTCTTTATGTATGCATGGTTCAACTTCCCTATTAGTTTAGGTGTTAGTTTCTTGAATGGAAGTGGTGATGGTGATTGTTGTTTTAGTATTTGATGAATTTCCAGCTTATGCTTTTTGTGGTTCATTGATGATGAGTCACTTTGCAAAGCTAGTCTAAGCTCTCTACTTCATTGCTGCAACTTAGTTCAATTACATGTGCATGATGTGTGTGTGTAATCTAAAAATCTGCAATCCTTAGAAGATTGCACAAGTTTTGTGTAGCTGTAGGTTCTCTTAGTCAAGAAAAACTTAGTTTTAGGGAGTTTGTCTACTTTAGCAGCCACCATGATCACTGTTCATTCATAGTTTCAAATCTAGGAAGTTCCTCTCTCCCCTACCCTTTTTAAATTTTTTTAATGAGTAACCTTAGGAAAGGCTCATTGCACATTGTAAAGTTAAATCCAATGATAAAAATGGAGTTCAAGACTACTGTTTGAACCTACAACAAACGCACAACAACTCTCCCATCTTAAGAATTCCATTTGTAGATCCAACTTCCCTACTTTGTAACTCATCTGTAAGTCTTTCTTGTGATTCCAACAAATCACATAACATCAATTGAGATATTCCAAGCACTGTCAAGACCTAACATTAGAGAGCTTGGGATAGTGTTATGCAATTTGATTGTGGAAGATTGTCTTTCAAGAGAGGTGATGCATCTATGCATTACCTATATTGAGAAGTGCATAAAAAACACATCAACAAAACTGGCGCTAGAAGGAGGGCCTGACATGTTGAGGCCAAAAAGTTGAAAGTTGGAAGTTGAAGAGAGCACTTTCAAAGAAAAAATATGAGATAAGGAGATCTCTTTTAATGCATAAAATCAAAAATTTTGAAGGCAAAAGAAGTTGAGTCAAAATGGAGCAGCACGTATAAATCAACATCACTCAGTTGCATGCAAATTTAAATAAGAGATTGAAGAAGCCATTGCAGCAATTTGTGTTAGTGGATAGATGTCAGATCCATTGCACTCACAGGAACAACAAGTTGGGGTGTCTGAGTTTCTTGAGCAGAATTGGAAGGGTCTTGTAAGGAGAAATTCCCTTCTGGGAAATCTATCTACCTTTAGCCCTTGCAGACCCAGAGGAAGAATTGACAACCATGGAAGCCAAGGGGTTTAAGGAGCTGATCCAAGAAAATTTGTGCAGCAAAAAGGAACCAAGATTGGAGGAAATATTGATGTCTAGTTGGTGCATATTTCACAATGCGCCCCACTCTGAATTCACTTGCTCATCATTCACAAACATCATCGTTCAAGCCAAGGGTTGTTCGAACAAGTTGGAGTAGCCAACTTCCAATGAAGAGAAGTTATCCCATGAGGCTAAAGAGATGTCAACATTCAGAGGACAACACATTGAAGAGGAACCAAGGGATTCAACACAAACTAGTGTTGGGACAACGAACGTTGAAGCTAAAAATGAAAAGGAAGAAGTTGATTCCCATAAGACAGTAGAAAGTTGTGATGAAAATTCAATCAGAAGGGAGTTGGAAAGTTTTTCCTCTATCAACAAAGAGCGGTCCTCTAATCTAGAAGAGGAGTCATTGAAAGTTGGAGATGAATTAACAAAGTCTGCAACAGTGTATGCTGGGGCAGCCAATGAAAATGTTGAAAATTAGGAAGAAGACACGGATGACAGCCTTAGGACAATAGAGAATGATGACGAAGAAATAAGTGAGATTAGATTAGAGGAACTCTCCTTCATGAATGACGGCAATCAAGCATCCAAAAATGCAAGTTTGGAGGAGTGGGAACAACCACTCACCGTAGCTATCTAGATACTATTCACCTTCTTTCCCAAATGATGACGAGGGCCTGGTAGTGGAAAGATATGACCAATTAGTGTCAAGATTAGCAAGGCATTGGTCTGAGCTAAAATTTCAAGTGGATTTGGAGGTGTTGTTGCTACCAAATTGGTGTAGACTCAATGATTCATCACACTCAGAGTTCACATGCGGACTGTGCCAAGAAGCCATCAAGCAAGTCAAAGAACAAGCAAGGCAGCCAAGCACACCACTCCCTGCAATTGCTTAAAGGATGGAATGTGAAGACCAAGAGTTGGAACCGAGTGATGACTCAACCAAAGACAGGCCTCAAGGGGATGTTGGGACATCAATAGAGGAAGGACGACATTATAGTCTCAGACTTTTGAGCGATGAATTAGATCAAATAGGAATGTTGTCCACCAGTCACCAAGAAGTTCTTCCTCTTGAAGAGCAGTTGTGTACCATGGACGATGGGCTTTTTGGTGAGTCTTTGGAGGGAGATTGCGTAGAGGATTTTGGTCCCCTTGATGAGGTTACATCATTTGATGACTTCTTTCCATTAGGGTTTGTATTGTGGAGGTACACCAACACTAAAGAAGAATACATTCTAGAAGACGATAGTGATGAAAGTATACCACTTGCCCCTCCCATTGATGAAATACTAGAGCCTCTAGAGTGGGAGATGGGTTCCTTCTCTGTCTACGACGATAGTGAGCAAGGGGAAATGAGTGAACGCCATGATGAGATGCATAACAGCAAAGGGAAGAAGACAAAGGTGGGGGTGTTTTGATGGATTCCAACAAGTATGACAAAATTGACCAACTACAAGACACAACTAGAAGTCCTTCCATCATGACCATTATTGATCCTTCTTCATATTTAGGGAGTTGTAATAGGAAAAATGTGTGCATGTCATCATCCCATGACATTGAACATCATAAAAATGAGGTTGATACTTGGGGAAGGAGACGAGACAACATGCTACCCCTTGAGGACAACAACCAAGTGGATCCCAAGTTTGCAAATGATCAATGTGGAGAAGTATTTCTTTTTGAAGAACTGCCAACCAGGGCTGCAAGTCCCATTGGTAGATTGGAAGAGTTTTTTGTTGCCTCGTCCTCCCAACCTTATGCAATCCCAAGGCCAGAAATGTTGCACCCTCCACCGCACCCACTCAAGGATATCGATGCAGTGATGGACAACATAGTGCTCATTCTTGACTACCAAACGATGCCACATTTGCATGATGACATCCAGGTTTTATCCTTCCTTAATCCTATGAATATTTACAGCTCATGTTTCATTTTGATTATGGTAACGAGGGAAGGAAAACATGTTTATGGATTAACCATGGGTTCAATGAATCACCTCAATTATTAATTTTACATGATGATGTGATTGAATTTGAATGTTGGGATGATAAACTTCTTTTTTCTGAGTATTAAGATAAATCTGCATAGTTAAGAACAATAACGATTGTCCGTTTGCTTGTGCATGCATTACTAAATCCAATGAACTTTAATGTCAGCTTGCCCTGCCTGAACATAGTGCTTTGTAAATATCTTTGTACATAGCCTATTTTGAGTAGTGTAGGTTTCCTGTAAATACCTGCTTTCCCGCTTTCCTTAGGTTAGTTGGTGTGATGTAGGTTGTTTGATTTTTGTTTGCTTTCACTTTGTTGTTGTTTTGCTCAAGGTCCCTCTACTTTTAGCTGGGCACATCTATGTGCACAACAACCATACTTATCACCTGGGGTTGTTCTATGTATTGCTTTGTCAAACTTTAATCAAGTCTTCAAAGTGGATGGTGAAGGTCTTCTATTAGTGTCAAGTGATCTGGGTGTTTGATTCAAAGAGGATATGTTGTTAGTTTAGTCTAACTTTGACGTATTCTAAAATCTTACAAATCTTACACATCTTAAGAATTTGACGATCACTGTAGGGCCTTTTGTGAAGTCTAGTTAAGTGAAAAATCTAAAATCTTGCTCCAGTGCCACTGTGATTCTCATCCCTAAATGCAAGCTTCAATGATTGCGGGTTGAAATAAAAGAGTTGAAAAGAGAAAAGAAACAAAAGAAAGAAAGAAAACATTGAAAATTAAAAGAAAGATAAAATTTAGCTTTTCAAGGGTATCCGAGCAACTCAATCAGGGCTATGGATGTCTGATTGGTAGTAGAGCAATGTTCAGGAGAATCACAGCGACAACCTCATCGGGGCTATGGATGTCTGACTGGTAGTGAGGCAATGTCCCAGATGCTTTTGGAGTTAGAATAAACTACATAGCTTGACTTGATGGAGCTTGGGTTCCTGTAGCAACTAAAGGATGGGAATTAACGCAATTGCACACACACTTGGATTTTTTAGTGTTCTAAGGTTGGGTTGGCTAGTGGTTTTGATCCTTTAGTTGAGCATCTAGTTTTTTTACCCTAGCGTGAAGGTCGGAACCAGAGATTCTGGGTTCGTGATTCCATTTTTTCATCAAAATTCTTTGGAGCATTTCCCCAGCGAGTCGCCATTTGTTGTGCATGTTTTGCACACACGCCCCGACATAGGCAAGGACCCCCTCTTTTTGCTCTCGATGGGTTGCTTTGCTCCTGTCTTGTTTTGCGTGCCCCATTTTCCAAGCCCAAATTGGTCATGTGCCTTCAAACAATCAAATCCCCCTGACCAAATTCACCTACTTGGGTTATTCAAGTCCGGGGAGAAACAAAGTCCCCCATTCCTTTTCTGCCTTTTGTCTTGTTCCTGCTGACTTGGTCCCTAATTGCTTGATTCGCTTTCTACATTTTTAACTTTGGGGACAAGTTTCCTCTGGATTTGGGATGGTTTCAAAAATTTCCTTCTGTAATTCCATCCCTCCACAACTGTTTTGAACTTTTGTGGACCCCTGGCGGTCCGCTTTCTACATTTTTGACTTTGGGGACAAGTTTCTTATGGATTTGGGATGTTTGTGTGGTGCCTAAGCGAACTATCAATGTTTCGTTAAGTTTCGGGGGTTTCAAAAATTTCCTTCTAGAACTCCATCCCTCTTTGGCTGTTTTGAACATCTGCTAATCCCCGGCAACCCAGCCTCCAGAACTCGGTCCCTCTGTGGTCATTTCTGGGACTCCATCCCTCTGTGGCCATTTTGAACATCCATCGGCCCCCAGCAACTTGGCCTCTGGAACCCAGCTCCTCTGTGGTTGTTTTGAACATATGTCAGCCCTGGCGACCCAACCTCTGGAACCCGGCCCCTTTGTGGCCATTTCCGGAACTCCATCCCTCTATGGTCGTTTTGAACATCCGCTAGCCCCTGGTGACCCAGCCTTCAGAACCAGCCACTCTATGGCCGTTTGTGGAACTTCGTCCCTCTTTGGTTGTTTTGAACTTTTGTGGACCCGCGCGGTGGTCCACCTTCTACATTTTTGACTTTGGGGACAATTTTCTTGTGGATTTGGGATGTTTTTGTGGTGCCTAAGTGATTTTCCAATGTTTCCTTAAGTTTCAGGGGTTTCAGAAATTTCCTTCCGAAACTTTGTCCCTCTTTGGTTGTTTTGAACATCTGTCGGCCCCTAGTAACTCGGCCTTCGGAACCCGGCCCCTCCATGGCTGTTTCTGGAACTTTGTCCCTCTTTGGCTATTTTGAATTTTCGTGGACCCCTGGTGGTCCGCCTTCTACATTTTTGACTTTGGGGACAAGTTTCTAGTGGATTTGGGATGTTTTTGTGGTGCCTAAGTGAACTACCAATGTTTCATTAAGTTTTGGGGGTTTCAAAAATTTCCTTCCAGAACTTCGTCCCTCTTTGGTTGTTTTGAACATCCACCAGCCCCCGGCGACCTAGCCTCTGGAACTCGGCCCCTCTATGGCCATTTCCGAGACTTCACCCCTTCGTGGACGTTTTGAACATCCGCCGGCTCTTGGCGACCCGGCCTCCAAAACTCGGCCCCTCTGCGGCCATTTCTGGGACTCTTTCCCTTCGTGGCCATTTTGAACATCCACCGGCCCCCGATGACCCGACCTTTGAAACCCGGCCCCTCTATCACTATCTGGGACTTTCCGTCTGACCGCCATGTGCTCATTGCCATTGCAAAGGGCGGTGACCCTTCGGCTTTCCACTTCAAAGCTTCCGCTTTTTAAATGAGTCCAATCTTGATGAAGTTTGTCTTGGCGATCTTCCTTCCCATTTTCTCATGTGTTATAATTGAAAAATCTTGGTCTTGCTAAGTTTTGTGAGGTCTGGGAACTTCCCTTCTGGTTTGCTATCCTTCATTCACTGCCCGCCCCCTTGGGTCCGCATTAATGTTTATGGTCCAAATGAGCTCCAAATATGAATATTATGATCTTTTGATGATGCATAGATGGATCTAACAAGTAGTTGAAGGATTTGACTAACGTTTGTCTTGATTTTTGTATGAAAGCACTTACAACACTTCATGTACGCAAGATTCAAGGAGCCTACTACGGGCCCATCAGGAGACCCATTGAGAAAGCTAAACAAGGACAAGCACATAGCTCTTGTCACCATTCATTTCATGTTCGCCTCTCCCCTTAGCACCCACCAACAGGGTCGACATTAGAAGAAGGTCTGTACTAAGGAATTCAATGACAAAAATGCAATGGGGTGGCCTTAAAGAAGGCATGAGGGAGCTTTCTGCTCGAATCAGGGGCAACCAATCAATTGATGCCAATCATCGACGGGCTCGTTTGATCCAATGAAGAATGGTGCAAGTCCATCAAGCAAAGGCAGCTTTCAAGAAGTTTCTACTACAATGAAAAGGGCAATCAGCTAAGTGACGAAACTACTACAGCACATGAGCACTAGATGACAAAACAGGGAAAAGACTAAATTGTATTTTAAATTATTGGATAATGGGGGGTAGGTGAAACCCTAATGTAATCGAATCTAAGCCACTCATTTTGAATTGATCCTAGCCATTTATTTGGGCTTTAGAAAACTATAAATAGAGGCTTGCCCCTCATTTGTAAGAGGTTGGAGAACTGATGTAAAGACATTCTACAGTAATAGAAAGTAGCATTGCATGATTTATGGGTGTTCCTTTTGAGTTTTCTCTTTATGTATGCATGGTTCAACTTCCCTATTAGTTTAGGTGTTAGCTTCTTGAATGGAAGTGGTGATGGTGATTGTTATTTTAGTATTTGATGAATTTTCAGCTCATGCTTTTTTTGTTTCATTGATGATGAGGCACTTTGCAAAGCTAGTTTGAGCTCTCTACTTCATTGTTGCAAATTAGTTCAATTACATGTGCATGATGTGTGTGTGTGATCTAAAAATCTACAGTCCTTAGAAGATTGCACAAGTTGTGTGTAACTGTAGGTTCTCTTGGTCAAAAAAAACTTAGTTTTAGGGAGTTTGTCTACTGTAGCAGCCACCATGATCATTGTTCATTCGGAGTTTTAGGTCTAGGAACTTCCTCTCTCCCCTACCCTTTTTCTTTTTATTAATGAATAACCTTAGGAAAGGTTCATTGCATATTGTAAAGTTAAATCCAATGATAAAAATGGAGTTCAAGACTGTTGTTTGAACCTACGGCAAATGCACAACAACTCTCCCATCTTAAGAACTCCATTTGCAAATCCAACTTCCCTACTTTGTAACTCATCGGTAGGTCCACTTTGTGATTCCAAAAAATCACATAACATCACTTAAGATATTCCAAGCACTGTCAAGACCTGACATTAGAGACCTTGGGATAGTGTTATGCAATTTGATTGTGGAATATTGTCTTTCAAGAGAGGTGATGCATCTATGCATTACTTGTGTTGAGAAGTGCATAAAAAACACATCAACAGGGGTTTTTTGTACGAGATATGGATACGCCTCTATAGTTGACAGATTTTCCCTTCTAGGTAACAGGATCACCTTTGTGTGTCACAGGATTGCCTCTGCATGTCACGGGATCACCTCTCTAATTTACAAGATCACCTATATCTTGGACTGTACAGATGGGTCTGATAGGACCACCAAACTAAGAAACATGATTGCCTTCTAGGTTTCAAGATTTCCCCTTTCTTCAGACATACAAAAGGGGGTAGGAACACCTATCGGGATAACGATTCTTCCTATTTTCCTTGGATGTAGGGCTAGATGTGGTATGGACCAGACACGGGATCACCTATGAGGATGATGGGATCACCTATTCAAGGAATAGGTGGACGTGGGGTCACCTATCTAAGAGACCAATAAGTAAATTTTCCCCTAACAAGAGTGTGTTTGCTTAAAGGATGACTAGACTAGACTAAAACATAGAATCACCCCTTCTAGGGTAGGATCACCTATCCACAATGCAATTTCTCCCTTGTGTGAGGAAAACTTGCCACTAAGGGTAAGGGTTGACTATGGCAAAGGACTGAAAACACAACAAACAAAAAACAAAGGGCTAGGACAAAATCAGACTAATGACAAACATTGTTATATTACAAGAAGACACTCTAAGTAGCACAAGCCTAAAATTAGTAGTAAAGGTTTGCTAACTTGATGTAGGCGCACCACCTTTAGGGGACACCCCAAGGTTGAAAATTCGTGATACCGGGGTGGTTCTCTAGATCACCCTTTCTCACGAAGGTAGATAGCTAGAGATCCACTGGTGCAAGGTCATCAATAGATGCCACAGGCTCATGTTCTCTCTCTCTCCTTGGGAACTATCATAGTCTACCACGAGGATTTCTACCTCAACCTAAGGGAGTACGTGGTGAGTAACTTCGGGGTACAATTTGCATCCCTTACACTATAGCAAGTCATGGATGAAACATAGGTCTTTATCTAAACTATACAAGCTCTCTCATGAGTCCTTGATAAACTAGGAGGGTGCATGAGGCACAACCATGAACACCAGCTTGTCAAAAGCATGGGTCGGGAGCCCTAGCGAGGTATTAGAAACTTGGACCAACCCTGCACATCTTATCTAGGTATCACCCTAGCTTCGACACTTCACTAGACACGACGTAACTAGATTGGGGTACAACTTTAGCTCTCCCCACTTTATATACCCTGCCAGTAACACATGGTCGAGATCGTCCCCTTGGTGATGAAATCCTAGGCAGGTCTCACAAAAGGGAAGGAAACTTACTAAACATTTCTACCAATCCCCGTGCTCGCACGTAGTGCAAGGGGAGAGAGTACCCGTACTAGCACTCCTAGGTGGACTCAATAGGACTGGAACAAGTTGTGATTTCTGGTAACCAAAGATTACTATCTAGTGTAAGGGGAGAGCATCAAGAACATGCTCCCAAACATAGCAAACAAGTTAATTGACCCTTTAATTAAGTTTGTGTGTGCCTAGCTAATATGGAAAAAGACAAGCAGCAGAGCTTGTAACACCCCTCTGTTTTGGATATTTGGATCGGCCGTGTTTTCTTGGTAATGTTTGATTATGCTTATGATGTGACTGTGAACTTAGTGATTATTTGATCATGAACTGTTTAGTGATGCGCATGTTATATCATGATGTGACGATTGTGTCTGAACATGCTTTGACTTTGGAACTTGATTACTTGTGATCGTGATTGATTAAATGATGTGGAAGTTATATGTTGATGTGATGTTCTTTTATTCCGATGTTATCCTTATGACATGATTTGGAGTAACTTAAAATATAATTGATTTAATGATGTTTATGCTATTGAGTATATCTCTAATGTTAGATGCGTCAGTTAATGATACTGTATTGGTGAAAGGGGCAGATTGTATCACTCGCTTGCGAGCGCCCTACAATTCTGAGATTCCCTCTTCACGGTGTGTTTGATCATAACATACATATATTTTTTGCATATTCGACATGTTCTTTGTTGCAGGTTGGCAGGTACATGACATCGACTCCACCTGGCTTCACAGGTCTGAGCATGTCCATTTACCAACGACAATTGATTGGGAGATAGTAGCTAGGTTTTCTGAGCCAAGTCGTCACCCTAGTCATAACGTGTTGTCGGGTTGTTGTCGGGGTTAGTCGTTTTAACTTGGTCAGTTTCTCCTTGAGTGTTATTTAATTTCAAGTTTAAAGTTTATTAAATGACTTGCGTAGTTTAATTGATGATTAAATGTGTTGAGTTGCAATATTGAAATGTGATTTATTTTATTGATTTATTTGATGAAATTAATAAAATAATTATTGGGTTTTTGATTGATTTGATTAATTAATAAACTAGATTTAGTTTATTAATTAATTAGATTAATAGTGATATATTAAACGAAATAGTGATTTTGGCATTATTGTATATCTAGATTCAAATGAAATTGAAAATGGAAGTTATATTGGATAATTAGGATTTAATTAAAATCTTGTCTGAATAGTTACGATTAAATTAAAATAAATAAATAAAGGATAGTGTGTTTTAATTTTACTTTTGAAAAATATTGTTGAGGAAATCATTTATTGATAATTTTCAAATGCTTATGTTTTAGGAGAAATTTGGAAAATGCATAAAGTTAAATTAAAAATTCAAAATTGAGTTTTGAATTAAAAATTCAAAAAATTGGTTTTATAAATTTAAAATTAGAAGTGGGAATTATGAATTAAAAATTAGAAGTGAGATTTATAAATTAAAAATTATGAAATGGGTTTTACAATTAAAAATTAAAAATTGGATTTTGAATTAAAAATTTGAAATATTCCCATATTTTTAAATTATATTTTGGGGTGAGTGGGAATTTTAGGGTTTTCTTTGACCAAATTGAAAAAAACCCTATTTTAGAGGACGAAATCTCATCGAAGTTTAGTTTTGCAATTTGGGAGAAAATGGGGATCTCATTAATTTTGAATCTTAAAATTTGGAGAAAAATTCTTCTTGGCTATGGTTTTTTGATCTGGAATTGTGAAGGAGTTTGAAGGTGTGCTTGAGGTGGATTTGAAGAGGAATTGAAAGCTCCATTTGAATCTGCAAGTCTTGGAGAAAAATCAGGTTTTTTGTTTCTTGCTTTGTTCATTTTTAAAAAAATAGATCAAATCCTCATCTTGCTGTTTGAAATCTTTGTCATATTGTTTGAAAATCCAACAAAACCCATGGAAATTAAATTTTAAATTAGCAATAGAAAATTTAGAAGAAAAAAATTTAATGTATTTGTCTATTTGGAGAAAAACCCAAAAAAATTCTTCCTATTATTGTGTCTTAAATCTTTCTTTTTAGTTTCTCTTCAAGAAAATTGGCCCAAATTGGGCTGTGAAGTGATATATATTTTAAAAATGATCATTTATATTTGCATATAAAATCTATGCAATTAGAAGTTTTGGTTTCAAAAAAAAAATTTGCTGTGTGAGATTCGTTCTGGGTTTTACCAGAACAGGGTTTTGATTTTTTTTGTTGTTTTCGTTTTTAAACGAAACTGTGATTATGAAAAACGTTTTTCGTTTTTAAACGAAATTAGGTTAATGAACAATAAAATATATTTTTCTGTTCTTGGAGCGGGCTGCAAGTAGCCACCCAAGAGGGCCGCGCCCCTGTGTGTGGCTAGCAGCCACCACAAGGAGCATCCCTGTTGGGGCTGCGTAGCAGCCAAAGGCCAAAGGCCTTTATTGTTTTTAATATAAAATTTATTTTATTAAAGTTTTAGTTTTTATTAAAATTTCATTTTATAATTTATATAATATTTAATATTATGTGCATAATGTTTATTATTATATATTTAATATCTAATATTAAATATATTTAATATTTAGTATTAGATATTTAATATATAATAAATTATATTTGTAATATTTAATATATGTATATAATATTTAAATATTTTATATTATGGGAATTTAAATTTTAATCAAGTGGATTACAATAAAAATATGTCGTTAATTAAGACATTTAAATAATGATGTTTAATTATTTTAAATAGGAAATGATTTAAAATAATTGTAGCTTTAATATAGATGAAATGGGATCGTTGTTTTAAAATATTATTTTAATCCTTACCTTGGATCGAGCAAATGGAATAAAAATATTAAATTAATTCCTTAAATGGTGCCAAATGAACATTAGGTAATTTAATGTTTATTGAAAAAGTTGATTTTATAAGCAAATATCTATACTTAGAAATTTTATTTTCAATTTTCATGAATAATCAGTAGACCTTAGAATATAGAAATAATGTGTTTAAAGGCATATGTTTTAAAGAACGTGAACCTTGAAGTGGTTAGCTCATTGGTATAGAGAAAATGAAATTGAAATACGATCAAACGTTCATTGGTTTTGATAAATTAGTTTAATCTATGTTGAAATAAAGATGAATTCATTTTAATTAAATGTTTTGTTTATTAAATATTTTGACTATGAACATAATTGATAAACTGAGAGATAATGAATGATTTATTCCAATCAGACGACTTTATTTATCAAAAGCTCGATTTATTTATAATTTAGATTTGATTATTACGGATAATTGAGACAAATGAAATTAAATAGATAGATTTAAAATATAGGTTATCTCAAGATGATATTGTTACGAAATAGAAGCTAAAGTGGATTTTATATTCAGGTGATTTATTAGAACGTTGAAATTTGATAGTCAAATGATTTATTTTGAAGGGTAGATTTTAAATAATTAAATGCTTTCATTTCAAAGGATGATTTTATTAAGATATATGATTGAGAAACTAAATATAATTATTGGTTTAAACTCCTTAAGTTGTCAACATGCTTTGAGTTACTATTGAGCTGTGCGGATAAGGTCAATTATTTACTTAATTCCTTGTGTGATGAAATTGATTGATTTATTATTTAATCTAAATGCTTTGTTAAACGAATGGTTTCATTTATAGTATATGATTGTGATACTAGAGAAATGATTGAATATTTTAGTCGTTCATATTTTAGTCGAATGATTGTATTTATTTGAACACTTTGATTAGAGAAGTTACTTGTAAATTTTAGAGTAAATGAGTGGGTTGTAAATACTTCAATGTTGGGAAGTGAATTTGATGTATTTGATTGAGTAAATGCAAGATTGGAAACTGTGATTGACTGGGTTTAGGAAACCCTAACATTAGATATTGAATTGCCTGGAATGCTTTTATATCATGTTTCTTTCATTTTTACTTGTCAGGAAAATGGGGTTACAGGTCTATGTAAGTCTTCCAGAGAAGCTCTCTAGGGTGGAATATTTTGTGTAGAGGTTCAACTTGTGAATCACCTTGGAAAAGGTGTATAGTTACACCATGTCGTTTCACCCAGTTTTCACGAACGGGAATGGTGTGTGCCCTCCTAGGAATAGGAGAGGGTTATGTTATTTGTGCCTCCTTTGGAAGGAGTGTTTTATGTATTTTGGTTTCCTCCAGTGTTAGGAGTGGGTATTGTGACTTTGTTTTCCTCCAGTGTTTGGAGAGGGTTTTGACCTTACTGCCTCCAGTGTATGGAGAGGGTTTTAACCTTGTTTTCCTCCAGTGTTTGGAGTGAGTTTCCTTATTTTGTTACCTCCTTGAATTGGAGAGGTCGTGTTATTTGGTCACCTATTGTGGTTATAACCATGTGAGTTGTCTTAGGAGAGTGGCTTGCAATGGGCGCCAGCGCACAAAGTGGTGCCAGGATAACCCTTTGCAAGTTGGTTAATTCAGTGATAACTAAATAAAACTTTTAGAAGCTTAGGTTGCATCAAACATTAAACAAGATAATTTGTGCCTCGCTCATAGACCCAAGGGCTTGTTCGAGACTTGGGATGAGACGGGAAGGCCTGGAATGGCAAGATCATTTATCTCGTCTTCACGAGAGGTATTTGGTTCCGCATGAGTAAGCATTGGTGCCAGGATTTTGGTTGAGGCTACCAAGATAACCCATGGAGTGGGGGCCGGGGCCTAGGAAGATTCCCAGAGGATATCCCTTGACGAGCTATGCGATGACACTCTTCCTAAGTCAACAGTTTGTACTTGATACTTGTGACACTCTTGATCTATTCTATATCTGGAAGCAATGTAACCTATGTCAGTATTGTGTGGGTCGTACCTAGAGTTGTACATATGACCGTTCAGTCATGTGATGAGTTCTTGTATTTATTTCGTATCAGTTTTGTGTGGCCCATGCCTAGTGGTAGATGGTCTTGTGTAGGAATTCCTGGTTACTATCTCCTAGCACGGAGGGAGTGGAACCTTTTGGATTCCACGTGGTCGGGTGGCATGCATCTTAGTCCATTGGTTCTTCTTCTTGTTCGTGAGGTCATGATTTCCAGCTGGAGAGCTTGTGGGAATCAGTTTCTTCTCATGCCTTGTTCTCTCAGTTCTTATTGTATTTTATTACCCCTCAGTTGTTATCGAGGTGGAATTCGTAATATGTAATCATTTTTGTTGGACTTGCCTCATTCGGGGAATGAGTATTGTAATCTTATTGTAAATCATGTTATTGGAATCAAGAGGTATCGCATACTCTTGGATGTAAATTATTATGTTGGAATGTATGTGAACTTTACTTGTTAAGTAATTTTTATGATATGGTTTTAATCCATGTTCCGTGTATGGTTTAAGTAACACAGTCTCGCAACCTTAGGGGATTGGTTGGCAATGGTTAAGTGAACTTGTATATTAATTGTTCTAGTTAAGTGAACTTGTATGTTAGTTGTTCTAACTTACATGCTATTGTTCTTATTTCAAAAAAAAAAAAGTTTAGTTTTTAGTAAATTGCAACTTTCCCTAGGGTTGCGTGGCGGGGCATTACAGAGCTAACTAAGGGCTTTGACCACCCATCCTACAACACACATGCTAGTAGTTTTGACCTTCGATCTTAGACAAATGACTAGCTACACAAATGTTAGTGAAATCTCACAGGCACAAACAAATAAGTCAACTAATTAGTACCTAAATCCAAAATCAAACAAAAGCGAAAATCAAAAAGTCTAACATTCTAGATTACCTCAAGTTCGCATTTGCATGAATCAAATTTTCCTTTCTTCTAGATTCAAGTTCGCCCTTTATGGAAATGGGCAATATCATAATCGCCTGTTGAGTGTAGAGGTGAGAATGTATTCACCTATGTAGTCAAATCAGGATCGCCACTTCCTTCAACAATTCTACCTGTTCAAGTCACCCAAGCACATACACCTCTAAAAGTTCTAGTCTAGATTAGGAATAGAAAGTTCGCCTTTATGACCCTCGGGAAAGGTGTATACACATTCACCTGTGTTTAATGCAAGTTTTCCCCTGCGTCAAATAGATTCGCTTGTCGAGTGTGGATTCGCCCATGTGTCTAAGATTAGAACCTAAAAAGCTTCAAACAACAAGAAACATGAAAGTAGACCCGTGAAGTGGGTCCCACTATGCATGCCAAAAATATGTGCAAGTGAAATTCCCTATTTTAAGAATGCAAAACAAAGAATCACAACACCTCAAGATTGGCCTAAGTTAAATTCAAACAAAATACAAGAAAATGATAGCTTTTACCTTGCTTGAATTGTTGAGTTGGTTGGCCCTTTTGATGCTTGATTTTTTATACTCCTTGCTTGGCAAAATGACTCAAATCCTAGTGCAAAATGAAGCTAAGATGATAGAGATTGCAATGGTGGATGTCACAGGTATTGGATTGGATGCAAGATGATGGCTCTAGAGTGCTGCAACAATGGAGGTATGCTTGAGTATGTGTGAGTGCATGAAAATTAGCTAAGTGTTGGCTTGGTTGAATGCTTTCTGAAATGAGGGAAAATCCACTACATTTAGGGGAAGTGCCTCTAAACCAATGAAGGGTTGAGATGCATCCAAAGTGGAGAAGATCTATGGCCCATATGCATTTGAACCTCACGGCCCATCTCATGACGACATGTGCCAGATGAGGTGGACAAGGGAGGATGAAGTGGAGATGATGTGGAGGTACTATGAAGTACCTTGGGAATGGACAGGATCTCATAAAGGGGTCTTTGTCCATATGTACCTTGAGAGGACAAGTGAGGAATTAAAAATTCCTCACAAATCCTCATGGGGATGAAAGAAGGAATTAAAAATTCCTTAAAATGCATGGGGGGAATAAATGTGAATTTTAAATTCACATGGGGAAGAGGATGCCTTCTCCAAAAGAAGAAAGCATTTAATAATGGTTGACTAAGGACACATGCCATAAATAGCATGAGGATTAAGTTATCTTAAATCAGTGATTAAGATTGTGCAAATGCAAGATTAGATGGGCTAATGGAAGATCAGGGGCAAGTGGAAAATTATGGAGGATGCGACCCTAATGATGATTAGGGATGTGCAAACCCTAATCACAGATTAATTAAATTAATTTGGATTAAAAGGGGATCATGGAGGATGTTGACATGAGGAGAGAGAAAAAGATGAATTAAAAATTGATTTCATTCATTAAGATAAATTGACTAAATTAAATAATTTAACCCTTTATTTAATTTAGAGAGGAATGAGGTAAGGTATTTCATTAATTAATTAAATAACTTAGAGGACATTAAGCTGAGATGAAATAATAACCAAATAATAAATTATTTGATTAATATGGCTTAGGGATGCAGGACAGAGGAATGCAAGGGTGGGAGTGGTCAAATTCAGGTGTCTACAGTGATATTTCACCCATTTCATAAATATTTTTCTTTGCAATGATTTTATATTGTTTATCAAACCATTTCAACTTTTATTTCAATTCTTTATTTTTCTTTCTACCTATCACTTTTTTTTTTTTCAAAATATTATTTCCTCCACATTAAATTTATATTTTATTTCTTCACTCTTTTACCAATATTTTTCATTAGAATAAATGGTTTATTTATACTATTAAATTTTAACCATATAGAAGAATCAATTAAGTACTACTTGATGTCGATTGATTTTGGTGGCTTCCTTCACCTTCCTTTCCTTCCAATCAAATTATTTCTTCTTCACAAATTATCCCTTGAAATATTTGCATTTATCATAAAAAAACTTCATATATAACAATAGTATGGATTTTGAATATGGGCAATGAATTTTAAATTATATGTTTTTTAGGATGGCATTTTCCCCTCCATGTTTTTAATGTTATAATAAAATTTTCTTGTGGAAAGAGAAAATTTGTGATAGAATAAACCAAGACAAGGCTAACTTAAATAGCCAAATTGTAAAAAAAAAGGAGGTGTAGCCAACATGTTTTTATTGAATAATATATTTTCTTAGTAATTGCTTCTAATTGTCGATAGTAATCTTTTAAATCTTCATAGCTCTTTGAGGTGTAGCTCAAGCCAACCATGAATTCTCTATATTGAAATGTCCCTCATACCAAAAAATATAGATAGTATTTTCAAAATTTTACATTATAAAATTTTACACCTTAATGGATTATCAAATGTGATTCTCTCATAAGTTTAGGCCTCCAAACAATTCAATGTGTTTATGCTCTTTGTTTAATTATGGTGACAAGACATGTTGATTGTCAACAAGCACTTCAAACAACCAACAAACAATATATCATAGATCACTTCCACTAAAATTCCTCCACTCTATTATTCTTGATGGTGGCTCTAATAATATCGTTAACTTTGGATGGACTAATTGGGAGTCAAATCCACATCCTCCCTTTTCTTAGTGCGGTGCTCTACCGTTGAACTATCAACCCTCTTGGTGACCAATCCATCTTTCAAATGTGACTCACTTTCCAACACATTAAAATCTCTTCAATCTCAATATATAACTACTAAATAAATAAAACAATTATAATAAATGTATTTAAGATATTTATACTAGTACTAATTTTTTATTTTGTTTTAATTTTATAAATATAATAAATATTAAAATATGTATTTAATTTTTTTAAAATTCTGATTTAAAAAAATAATAATAATAATTTACCATTATAAATAAAGTCGATATCATCTAATATACATGTTATATGCATAAGTGCTTTTTGTCTAGGAGTTAGCTTTCTCCATTATAAAACACTTCTCCAAATAATTACTTTAATCTTGATATAAAATATAAAATTCTTACTAATTATTTACGCATTACATCATAGTTAAATAAAGTACAACTGTAATACACTAAACTTGTAAGCCATGAAAGTAGTCAACCTGAAATTAGTACAACCCATTGTGATACTTCAAATGGGCATCTGGCAACAAGTCATTTAAGCTTCCATTTATTGACTGAAATGGAAATGATGTGATTGCACTGTAATGAAGCGTTCATTTTTCAACTCTACCAGTACCTGTTCTTCTTACTTTATAATAAATGAACTGGACAAGAATCTACGAATGTAAGTTAGGGATCAAATTTCTTGGTACTACGAAAGACAGACGCAAAATTTAAAATAATAATTGATAAGACACAACAAGAAAGAATGTACGAATTTAACTTAAACAATGATAAAAGGATACAAAGAAATCCAATAGTACACATGCTGCTGCATCGATCAGCCATGGCATATTTGGCTTTAGCTTTTCCGACTCCAGGGTTCGTACAAGTATACTGCACCAAACACGGGTAAAAACAACTGGAATATTATGTTACATCTTTATCTGTCAGCCATGAATACAACTATGGTAAGCGAAGAGCCAATATCATAAATAAAAATATCTGTACCTTCCCACGTACGTTGCATTCCAAAGAGAGCAAATATGAACATAAGTGGGTTTAGGCCCTAATAATAACATCAATAAAAGTGTTTAAAATATTATTAGCCCCTACGATAGAATACAAAATTCAAGTAGGAGTGTCTTAAGCAATTCTGGATGAATATGTTAAAAGGTTGGATGATACCTCAACGGTCCCTCTCTTAATCTGCAACCAAACAATATTCATAAAATTGTTAGCATACTTAATTGGAGATCAAATTTACATTAATGTAGGAAATTGAAATGCATGCAGTATGGTTTTAAGAAGTAAAGTACCATCAGGTTTAAACAGCATCTTATGGGTTTTTGTTGTTTTAATTGATTTATGTAATTTATTAGTGTGATTTAAGACGAACTATCCATGTCAAAAATTAAAATATATTCTTTGAATGAAAATGTAAAAAACATTTGTATATAATGTCAAAAATATATGTATGCTATGAAGGCTGTTAGATTACAAGAATTGAACCCATAATTTATATAGAACTCACATTTAAACAGATTTGTGGAAGTCTTCCACCCATATAGATAGCAGCCATAAGCCACCCCAACCAAGTTCCTAATTGTCTTGATGATTCCTCTAGTACCACTGAGTTGAATGCACCGCCACTCCGTCGCTATGCATGCACAACATCAATAATTACAAAGCCGAAGACAATTGGAGCCGTACTACATGGAACAATTAGTCTTACACTTACCTGCAAAAGCTTCCGTCCAGTTATTAGAAAAGCAGACGTCCTTCGTGCTTGAGGTGAGTAAGAAGTAGAGATAATGTTGTTATAGGCAGGCAAATTGAAGTAGTGCAGCCCACCAAGAAAGAATATTGTTGAAGCTATCTGCATAAAGACATGAAAAAAAAATCATTTTAATGATTAAGTATATGTAGGTATCATCTTAGTATGGATTCCATCAAATGTGCAGAAATATAGGCATGGAAACGTACAGAGGGAAGAATGGTATTGGATTTCTTGGGACTTGGAGATAAAAGATTAGTGAGCAGTCCTTCCTCTTCTACTGATGACTTTAGCTTATAGCTTGGACCACTATGCTGTAGAAGATAAGAACCGGGAGTAGGTGTGTGACTACTTGCAAACAACCTTGCAGACCTGTACAACATAATACATTGTTAATTAAGCCATGGGCATGCCTTATGTCTTTTGTATGCGGATGATCTTACTTTAATGGCAAATTCCGAAAATAGTCTTCAAGAGCACCTAAAAGCTTTGGAACTTTTCTATCAAGATGTGGGGATGCAGGTCAACATCAGCAAGACCAAGGTCATGATATTTACGTTGAAAAGAGCCAAAAAACAAATAAATTTTGAGTTTGAGGGAAACACTTTGCAGGTGGTGAATGAGTACAAATATTTGGGACTAGATTTTTGTAACAATCTCAATTGGGAGGCGTGTAGGACGAAAAGAATTCAAAGGGGTTGGAAAGCTCTTTACCTACTCCAAAATAGATGTAGGTCAGCTGAGTTATGGGATTGGAGAACAAAAAAGAAGCTTTTTGGGCTGCTTGTTACCCCGGTGGTTCTTTATGGCTGCAAAGTTTGGGGCAGCAGCACGTCAGCTGTAAAATGGAAACAAATAGAAAGACTTCAAAAGCACTTAAGCACAAGTAATTTCAAAATAAAAACTACGGTCCCTTATGAGATTGTTTTAGCTGAAGCTGGGGCCTTTCCAATGGAAATGGCAGCGTTAATTCACTTATTAGGCTATTTGCAAATAAAAGAGAATATGGAAGAACATCGGTGGCCCAAAACTGTGGTGGAAGAAGAATTAACTAGAAGGAAGAACACGTGGATGAAACAAAATGTTAAGTGGATGGAAAATGGGGGATCAACATGCAAGAGTGTCCAAGCAAAAAAGTCGAGATGAAAAAGTATGTAAAAGAAAAAGTCAAAAACACCATGTGGTTGAAGCAACTTGGCCGGAAGAGTGAGCACTATGTTTTGCATTTTAATCCTACTTGTGATCATGAACAAAATTTTTACATAGGGGCAGATATAAAATGGAAGGCTAAAATGCTGATAGCTCAGTTGAGAACTAGCTCGCATCGTTTGAGATGCGAAACAGGAAGATGGAAAATACCCAAAAAGGGGTGGTCGGATAGAATATGTTGTTTCTGCTCTTTGGGTTTAGTGGAGACAGAGTGGCACTACGTTATGGAGTGCAAAGCTTATGAGGACATCCAATATTGTTACTCAGATTTGTTAAAAGTCAAATCATTAGCAGCTTTGTTTGAAAAGGAAAAAATTGATAAAACTGCAATTTACTTGACCAAAATTCACATAGAAGAAACAAAATCAGCAAAGAGATTGAAAACAATAGTAGGTAGTTTGGTGCAGCGGATTTGTTGTATTGGCAAAGGCGGTTTGCTGGTTTTATTTCCTGGGTCCCATAGACTGGTTGGTCTCGCGGACGTAATTAAAATCATTCATTCATTCATTTGAAAGTATTCAATGAAAGCAACATATAAGTAGGGTATACAAATGTATTACGTGAAATATAGGTCACTCCCAGTAATGGATCTCTGTCGAGGAGAAACATTAGGTATAGGTAAACTGGACACCGGATTAATGGATATAATATTTGAATCTGCACTGGTTTTCATCACCGTTGTAGATGAGTGGTATGTGCTCTCCGAAATCTTCACACGCTCTGCTTTTTTATGACCAAATTGCTCACTTTCTGAGATTTGCTCATGTTGAATCTGGTATTTAAGATTTTAAAAACACATAATCGTTTGCTTAAATATCTACTGTAGCATCACATTTTTATGATTATGTTGCAAAACGGATTAATTATATGAAAATCACAACCTCAAGTTGATATTTCGCCTTTTTCATTTTCCACCAGTTGCAGATATGATCATAATATATGATCTGGCAAACTGGAACTATTGTGGTAATTGTGTACAGCTGCACGAAAAAGAGTACATAGATAAATTAATATAAAGATGTAGAACACAGTTGAGGCTCGACTCTCTAAAGAATATATAATCTTTGTTTTCTTTAAAATCTTGCAAACAGTTCTTACCAATGCCGTGTAGAATTGTGTCGGTAACTGCACAATGATAGAAACAGTACTGTTAGTGAGAGATTACTATTTTTTCCAGGACGGAACTGATATTCACTTTCCAGTTAGTAATTAGCAGTAGAACTTAATCAAGAATTAAAAAACAACTGAGGATTATGAACAGAGAAATTTGTTTTCACTTTTACTCAGACTGTTGTAAACTTACAAGCATAATGTGACTGACACGTCATCATTTTATATGCTTCAAACTATCATGGGTAGACAAGGAAAAGCTATTATCCTCAGAAAGCAAGGAAAGCTAAGACTCTGTTAGGGTATAACTGTTTCAGAGTAATTGTTATATTTCAAAACCAATATATATGAATAACAATAATGAAAATCTTAATATTCTAGGCGCAAATCTATGATAAGACTTACAGTTGCTGGCTCCAGCCAACAGCCAATAAGATTAAACAAGTCCCTGCCACATTGATATGCGACAAACAGATTCAGAATGGTACATACCGAAATTGCATTCAATAAGATAAAATAATGTGATCTATTAAAAGCAGAAGCAGATTCCGAATCGTACATACAGTAATTGCATTAAAAAATGTGATCTATTGAAAGCACATAAACCAAAAGCACTTTTACAGTACTTAGAAATAAAACAGAAAGAGTTGAATAGTTGTTTTCTGAAGAAAAGTTTCTGTGAAAGTAATTCACAGCCAAAGTTGTATGTCAAATATGTTGGTAATGAAATTTTTATTGTTGCTTTTAATGTGAAGATTTTATTTATACTAGTAAAAAGATTTAATGGAAAATTTCGGGAATTTGAAATGTCAAATTTGGGCAGATGCATTGTTTTTTTGGGTATGAAAGTGCAATAACAATAAGGTATATTCATTTCTTAAGTCAAATATGTGGTAGATTTATTAGAGAAGTTTGGAATGAGATATATAAGAGATATACAATTCTATTAATACTTGGAAAATTTACATGGTTGGTACCATTTCATTCATATTACTATTCATAAAATCTGGATTGGAAATTTAATTCACCATATTTCAAGTATTCCAAATATTATGTGTGCGTAATTTTCTAGTTCATAGTCATTGGCATGTTCTAAAAACATTTTTAACGCATGAGGCTGATACCTTTTAGTTCAGATTACTTGGTTGGGAGTTCAATGTACTTGATTTCATTGAGGTATGCAATGAACACAATTTCTTAGTTCATGTATGATTCACATAAAGTTTATGGGCATGTTGCAAAAAGAATAATAAGGTACATGGTTAATACCTCTAGTTATGATATAACTTATTTAAAAAAAAAACTTTAAAGTAATGAGATGCATAGATTTTATTGTGATGGCTCAATAGATAATAAAGCATGCACAAGTATTGGTCTCACTTTTTTGTTGGCTCTTTTTGGACACCTTGAGAAAAAGCGTGCTGATGTGGCATCATATTTGATGATGTGGCCCTGAAACCTTAGTTATAAGCAGGGGACTTTCCAAGTAAGCTGCTGTAAAAAAATGGGAGTGACTTGAAATTTTCGCGTAGGATAATTAGAAGCTCAAAGTTAGGGCGCACAACAACTGGGTCCTCTCCCCTAGTAAAAAGCTAACAATTATAGCTCTCTCATTAACAAAAGTTCAATACATAGCTGCTAGACCAAGCAGTTGTCAAGCCATATATTTTAGAAAGATATTATAAGATCTACAGCCTTCACAAGATCATTCAACTATTATTTATTGTGACAAAGAGCAGAACCATATATTTCATGCTAAAATAAAAATTTAAGATGAACAAATAGTATTGCGGTCTTATCCTAATATCTAATATATTAACCAAAATTTAAGGATGATAAATGAATCTTCTTCTGATCTACAAGTTTAAACAGTGACTTGTTATTAAAATATAATCTAAATGCAGATCTTAGCTCTCTCATTATTTTTTGTTTTTCCCTACCTAAAGACACGCAGCAGAAAAAGTAAAAAAGATCAGAAAAGCATGTTAGTGCTACTCGTAGAAATAAGAATCCTTTTAGTATTTATATTACTCTTCTATTACTACCAAACTACCCATTACCGTCAATAAATTATTTCTCTGTTCCCAGATGTGCAACTTTTCAATCTTTTAGTTTTATTTCTTAACATCGGTGTAAGTGCAAAGGTTTATCTATTTATTTCAAATAGCAGATACACCTAAAGCACTACCACAGAAAACACCACTTAATAAAATGGAAAATAAAATAAAATGTGAAAGCTTGATTGATTGCTTACCCTACAACCCATGTCATGAGAAAGCCAAGGGAAACACCCTCTGTGGATCCATTCTTCAAGTTAGTAAGAATCTGAGGCACTTCTGCAACTGCCCAGCTTATCAAACTGATGAGACCCAAAACAACAGACACATAATCTCGCATTCCACAAACACATTCTCCCAAAAACTTCTGAACCCACCACACACACTGCCTTCCAGAAGCAAAATGATATGCCATTTCTTTCTCAGACCGTGAAAACATACAGCTGGTAAATAAGCCTTCTATTCAGACTGTGAGAGAAGAAGATGCACCCCAAGAGGACAAAATTCACCACCCTGTCCTCAAAGCACCAAAATACGTACGTACTAAGTATTCGGCATATTCCATCACATACCTCATGCAAGCCAACATTCTGTCTCAGATTTGCACATACCTTCAAATCACAGTGCTTCAATCTCCGCTCACCGTCAGCTGAGAAAATTAATGAAAGGTAGCGACGTATGTTGGGACTTTTAAGGCTGTGTTCCTTCTCAGCCTCTTCCCACATCATTGGCTGCGGCAACCTTATCTTTAGTACACTTCTCATGTGTGCTCAGCATTGCTCGTTTAATATATCACATGTTGCTTAAATTAATGTGGACCCTCTTTGTCGGCAAAGGCTATCCAGCCCCCAAAACGGATGGTAAGGGGCTCGCATCCATCCATGGCCATCAACGTCTGTGCAACTTCAGTACACCTGCAACAAACGGTAGAACTGTCAGCCCAGTAAGTTTTTTAACGTCTGTTCGTAGCCTGCCGCCAGGGGAAAGTAAGTGGGCCCAGGTCATCCACCGCCAACCTCCACCAAGTTGAGGTGGAAAATTTAATCGTCAACCATTTTCACAAATTTCCAGCTACATACGCCTAAATTTCCCGCTGCACCACTTGCAGTATAATGTAAATTTGTACTTTTTTTTTTCACCGCTAATGTAAACTCCATCCTGCACTCTTGATACGGAGAAATTTATCGCTTGTACAAAAGGGAAATGTTTAAAAAAAGTTACGCAAAACTCCGCTAAATTTTAAAATGAGATAATGTTATGTAGGTAGGTATATTATAAATAAAGGTATTATTTATTTTTAATAAAATCATGAAATTTGTATATTTAAAATAATTGTTTGTAATGATTATTAATTATTATTTTTTAAATAATTATGAAAATATAAAGAATACAATGTGTTTTATGTCTATATTTAATTTTTTTTAATAAGTATTTATTTTAAATATTTTTATTTATTAATAAATTATTAATTTTACAATATAAATATTTGGAAAAGGTAGTAAATTTTTTTGTTAAGTTAAAATGGTTGAACAATTCTTTTATAAGATAAGTCATATAATTTGTAAAATGATGTCAAATTTTCAATTTTTAAATATTTAAAATGATTAGAAGTTATTATGTTCATATTTCAATGTGTATGTTTATTAAACATTAATAAATAAAAACTACATTAAACAAGTAAATAAATGTTTAGGATGAAGAAAAAGTAATTAATGTGTTGAATGAGGGAAAAAAAGTTTTTGAAGAGTTCAAAATTTCAAATAAATATTTCCATTAGATAAAATTTAACTTTGTGGTGGAAAAATATACTTTGTGGTTAAAAAAATTATATGTTTAAAATAGTTGAGTTAAATTCATTTTACAATTTAGTAATTAATGTTGGGAAAGAAAATAGACTAGTGAAATTAAATTTACTTAAAAAAAATGAATTATTTTGGAAACTGAGCGGGAAAATCGCAACTATGATAATGGAGCAGGGAAAATCACCCTTATCATCAAAACTTTTGAGCCAATTATTTTTCAAAAAATTAATTTTAGATACTTGTTTTGTCAAATATTTTGCATATTTACTTTAGAGTTATGCAAATATTTGTCAAATAAAAAATAAATATGAATTCTCATTTGTGTAAATCAAAGTTATTAATAACTTGTTAAGGAAGAGGCATGTCTATAGTTCGTTGGGCAGGAACTAATAATGATAATTGGTGAATAAAGTTGGAAACCTAAAAATATGTTTTTTTTTATATCTCTACAAGTCTTTTTTTTTTCTAATTCAATTTTAATTAAGAAATATATCTAGAAATAATATAATTGGATGAAATATTTGTAATTAATTTTAACATTGTGTTATATATATGTGTGTGTGTGTGTGTGTGTGTGTGTGTGTGTGTGTGTGTAAAATGGAGACAAACTAAAAATGAAAAATATTATTTTGTTTCATAGAGTAATTTTACATTACATTTATTAAAAAATAAGATTTATTGTTTTATTATATTAACAATATTATATTTATAATTTTTTTTATGAAATATATATATATATATATATATATATATATATATATATATATATATATATATATATATATATATATATATATATATATATATTACTTAAATTCAAATAACTATATGCTACTCGAATTGTGTTGAAAATAATACATCATCTCATAATTTAATAATTATCAAGAAGATCTCAAAATCTTACAAATAAAAGTTAACCAATATATTTTTTAAATATTTTATTAAATCAATAAGTAATTTTAAAAAACTTATACTATAAATTTTAAAACAAATAAATTACTAAATTAATCAATATTTACTAACGTTCTAACTAACTAATATCAACTATATTTTCAATTATATTACAAAGGTGAAAATTGTTTAATCATTTCATTAATTATTTCTATTTCTATTTATTTTAATCAATCTAAATTAAAAATGTAAAGAACTTTTATTTTAGATTGTATTAAAAACTATTCTATAGGCAACACTTATTAATCATTTCATTTATTAATAATTTACCACCTACTATTTTTATTTATTTTAATTATACTAATAATGTAAAACATCATTTTCTTACAAGTATCAACATGTGAGTATAAAGTAAAAGCTAAAATATTATGAAAGTGTATGTGTGGAATTTTAAGGTGGTATGATTTGTTTATAAGTAAGTATTTTACTCACATTTTAACAAACACTATAATTCTATTCTATTCCAATCAACTAAAGTATAATAGCATGTCTCACTAATCAATTTACACATTTATGGGAACACAAAAAAATTAAAAATGATTAAGTTCATTTTAGATAATATTTTTGACCACTATATATACTTGTCATTTAAAAATTATATGTAGTATGATAGTCCCCCAAGCTACATATAATGTTTATGTGTCCTTTTGTAAAATTTCCACAAAGTTGAGGTCCTAGTTAATTTTGACAACCCATTTTCAAGTAAGAAACCTTTGTAGTTTTGAATACAAATAAACAATTTCTCAACTATGAATATAATTAAGATAATAAATTCTTGAACATTAAGATACTAAGATGTGTATATGGCAAATACTATAATTTGAGGCTATACTTTGTATCTCTATATTTTACCCCCACTTTAACATGCAGGTGAGATATAGTGAATCATGTATGCTAAAGTAAAATATTTATTATTTAAGTAAAATATTTATTATTTATTTGTTAGACCTAAATTAAAGGATGTGAATAATTTTCTTGATGTTTGATATGAAAGGATCTAGCGAACAAACATTAAAAGTAAGGTATTGGCCCATTTACAAACTTGAAATATAAAATAAAAAAGCTTTTCTTCACACCTAATGAATGTGTGAAATCAGAGGACCAAAGCGAATCTTCTTGCATCCTAATGAATCTATAAAAGAGGTTAAAGTAGGACTTTGATTCATTGGAGTTTTCATGACTATTACTGTACAAGTTTTTTTTTAATATTTTATGTTCTATATTTCAGTATCTTTTATTAAAATTCATTTTATCCAAGTAATTATAAGTAAAATAATTTTGTGATCTTAAATTATAAAATTATAATGATTTACAAATTAATTTTGGAATTAGAGCAATTTGATCTTAGTGGGTTTGTGAAAGTCTGTCTATAATAGTAAATATGAGAGCACAAAAGGCTAACATAAAAAAATGAATGCACAATTAATTACATTATAAATCTATATGAATGGAATAATAAAGAAATTATAGTGGTTTATCTAATAAAAAGAGATTATATCAAGATAAAAAGAACTTATATTAAGGAAAAAAGTTAAAATGATACAAGAACAATCTTATGTTGGTAAAAGGTCTTGAAAATAAACTTGGTATTAAGGACTTTAACATCATTAAAATTCTAGTTTTACTTATTGATTTTTCAATTATCATATATTGTTTAAGTAATTGTTATTTATATTTTATTTTATATCTATTTTTTAATTTTTTGACAATTTCAAAATCATAAAAAACAACTCTTTATTAACTATTTTTAAATATAATCTAATTTATTATTTAACAAGTAAAAATTAATTTTGACCAATAAAACAATGAATATTATTTTTTAATAAATGTAATGTAAAATTACTCTAAGCATGAAACAAAATAATATTTTTCATTTTTAGTTTGTCTCTATTTTTTCTATATATATATATAACAATGTTAAAATTAATTACAAATATTTCATTCAATTATATTCTTCCTAGATATGTTTCTTAATTAAAATTGAATTATAAAAAATAAGACTTGTAGAGATATACAATCAACATATTTTTAGGTTTCCAACTTTATTCACCAATTATCATTTATTTAATATAATTTTTTATATATTAATGTTTAATAAACATACACATTGAAATATGAACATAATAACTTCTAATCATTTTAAATATTTAAAAATTGAAAATTTAACATCATTTTACAAATTATATGACTTATCTTATAAAAGAATTATATAATCATTTTAACTTAACAAAAAAATTTACTATCTTTTCTAAATATTTATATAGTAAAATTAATAATTTATTAATAAATAAAAATATTTAAAATAAATACTTATCAAAAAAATATTAAATATAGAAATAAAACACATTGTATTCTTTATATTTTCATAATTATTTAAAAAATAATAATTAATCATTACTCATTTGAAAACAATAGAAACAATTATTCCAAATATACAAATTTCATGATTTTATTAAAAATAAATAATATATTTATTTATAATATACCTACCTACATAACATTATCTCATTTTAAAATTTAGCACTGGAGGAGCGGAGTTTTGCGTAAATTTTTTTAAACATTTCCCTTTTGTACAAGCAATAAATTTCTCTGTATCAAGAGTGCAGGATGGAGTTTACATTAGCAGTGAAAAAAAAAGTACAAATTTACACTATACTGCAAGTGGTGCAGTGGGAAATTTAGGCGTATGTAGCTGGAAATTTGTGAAAATGGTTGACGATTAAATTTTCCACCTCAACTTGGTGGAGGCTGGCGGTGGATGACCTGGGCCCACTTACTTTCCCCTGGCGGCAGGCTACGAACAGACTTAAAATCAAAACCTACTGGGCTGACAGTTCTACCGTTTGTTGCAGGTGTACTGAAGTTGCACAGACGTTGATGGCCATGGATGGATGCGAGCCCCTTACCATCCATTTTGGGGGCTGGATAGCCTTTGCCCTTATACCATAGCCTTTCAAGGTGATGTACGATATAGTTTTGTTTAATATAGAAAAAAAGTGATGTACAACGCCCTTCTTTTTTTTTGTATTGAACAAAGCGAAAAGAATTTTACAAGGAAAAGCTACCTGAGGTAGCAGAAAAACTTCAGCCTAAACAAACCATGAACAACAAAAACTAGGAACAACATAACGTTACAAAGGCTGTCAAAAAATCAGCCATTACAAACAAGAGACATATTACAAGAGCTGAATAACATTTTACAATGATTGACTTCATTGTCCAACTGGAACTTCACTATTTGGACTTTGATCTGCTGTAGCTGCTGTTTGGCCTTCTCATTCTTCTTACATATAACCTGGGTCTGCGAAAAAAGAACAGCCACCTGGAGACATATATCAGAATAAAGTTGAAGAGCACCAACCACCTGATAGTAATTACTAGAAAACATAGCTACACATCTATTTTTCCATATATTTTTCAAAATAACATGACGGATTGAATCAGCGATAACATCTTTTTGCATACCAAAACCAAAAACAGCTTCCTTCCAAGTCAAATCATGATTAAAAATAGCCGAGAAGTCCCAGAAAATATTAAACCAAAGCCTTTTAACATATATACAATCCCAAAAAATGTGTTTCAAGTTTTCCACACTTTTACAAAAGGGACAGCTTGCTGGTTGGATCATAATACGCTTCAACCTATCCCCCACAGGTAACTTGCAGTGCAATATCTTCCAAGCCAACATCTGCGAGTCAAAATCAGCTTTGGAGCGCCATATTTGAGCACTTAAATTAAACCAAATTGTAGAATTAAATCTGTATTTCCACTTTTGATTCAAACGATTAGCAATATTCCAATTAGGAATCATCTTCAAATATATACTTTTTAAAGGGAAATGGTTGAAATGGCTGAATGATAACCATTTCCAATCTCTAAAAAAATAGCAGTCCCTAGAAGTACATAATTTCATAGTGAGATCCACTGGCACCAAAGACTTAATAAAAATGAAAAATTGTTCATAACAAGAATTCGGCCTATACTGCGCTTTGATTTTGTTCCAAGAAGCCCAGTCAAGTAGATCAAAGTCCCAAAGGTCTTTAAATTGTCTAACTCCCTTTTTAAACAAATAATAAGCCTGCCTTGGGAAACAAACAGCCAAAGGTAAATCATGATAAGAGATTAT
This sequence comes from Sequoia sempervirens, assembly GCA_007258455.2. Classification (NCBI taxonomy): domain Eukaryota; kingdom Viridiplantae; phylum Streptophyta; class Pinopsida; order Cupressales; family Cupressaceae; genus Sequoia; species Sequoia sempervirens. Next base: position 328,848,125 of record VDFB02193867.1, on the reverse strand, counting down.
CTTATTCCACCAGATTGACAATGAAACAAAACTAAATCCAGTCTTAACACATATATGCACCGTGTAAATATTCCATTAGTTCTAGCATTATTTAGAAGCGTATGGATGAATCCATAAGTAAAGTAAAGTGGAAGTTTTTGTATGACATTTATTTAAATTTTTATTATGTGTCTTAAACTCTTAAAATGATATGTGGAGTAATTGGGTTGAAATAATTTTTTTATACAATAAGTTATAAATTGGATGGAAGGTTATTTTTGAATCAAATCCAATTCAAATTAATTTTTACAAAAATCAAACATATAAATATGACTAAAAAATTATAACTTTAAATAATATTGTATTTAAAAATTTATTTTTAATAAAAATGTTGACATGGTTTGATATTATTTTTAAGAGTAGTCAAATAGATTTTTTTCATTAAAAAAAAATTGAAATAGATTTTTTTCATTTTAAAAAATGTGAACCTAAAGAAGGAGCTCTTGGGAGATGAAGTTTTCAATGTCTTAAGGTGAGATTAATTGGTGTTGAAAAAGAAGTTTTGTTACAATTTTAATGTAGAATGAATCTTTGGAAAATAATTTGGCAAGAAAAAGCTTATCCACAACACACCATACAATTGTGGTAGATCATATTTTTCTTAGTACATTATTTTATCACACATTTCAATGTTATATAGTATTAACTTAATATAGATATGTTTTACTATTATATGAAATCTAGTATATAAAATGTATTGAAAATTTTATTAAAATTAAATAAATAATTTTAAATGATAAATTGATTGAAGTGTAGTAATATAAGACCAAATTTAAATAAAATCTAGATATTGTAGTTGTGTATGTTCCCTTTTTTAACCTAAATATCATGATAGTAATTTCTATGTTACATAAAATTGTATTAGATTAGAGGCCACAAAATTTTAGATATTTTAATTGGATGCACTTATAATATATCATGTATTAAACAATAAAATATATTAAGAATATTTTGGAAGGTTTACAATAACAATATTGTCTATTGGTATTTACAACACTAAAACAACTCAATCATAAAGTTTGTTGAAGCATACAATCATAAATGCATGTAAAAGCTATACACATGTAATAGCATGAGGTTGTAGTAGAGGAATATCATCACTCTTTGAAACCAACTACTAGGCATGCTTATCTAATAAGTTTAGATCTATCCATCAATCCTAAGAAGCTAACTAGTATTACACTGCGAGATAAACTAAAACACTCTAGTTAAGTGGCACATTTATCAATGGTTATATATTCACAATATTTTGATTCATGAGGATTTGTGAGTGCATGAACATAGCCTACCTAGATATGAATTATTTCTCATGAGGTGAGGAAAACCATGCACACAACACCTATAGTGGTGAGAAACGGCCATGGTTATAGGAGTGACATTGATTGTGGCTATAAAAAGTCAAAGGAGGTGTGGTGTAACTAGTTCCATTCAAAGGAACCAAAAGTTGTTAAATTAGAGTAAAATGATAATCATCTAATAATTAATTAATCATTAATTAATTACTAGGTCCCTTTTAATTTATTCACTTCAGCTAAATTTTGGAATGCTTTATTCTATTTCTAGGTCATGTTGTCTCATAGCATATGATGAGGATACTTGTCATGATCTAATCTAATCCTCACCTAGGGTTTTCTATTTTTATCTTTTATAAACATTCATCATTCATTGTAATCATTAAATTTACGAAGATAATTGCATTAATACAATTCTTAGGTTTATAAGAGAATCCATCTTTTTTCTCTCTATTGTGATAGGTATCTTAGTTGTAGGTGATTTTTGGAAATTGTGAGGTTCCATAATTAACTCCAACATAGTATTAAGAGCACCAGATATGTGACTTCATGTTGAAATTTTAAAATATTTAGCCTTTAGAAAAAGAATTGTCCATCATGTAGAAAAATGAACATTTCCATTATTTATAGAACATCCAAAAACCCTAACATTAATTATTCATTCACCAAAACCTAAGTAGAAATAAACTAGGAGGATTTTTTGGGGGGAATAACTTTTGAGGTAAAATTTTTATACTGCTATACGAAGTTTGTATAGGAATATCTATCCATATAGGTCATATGCCACCATATTTCATACCTTATTATACATTTAGTATGTAGGCTCTATGCAAAAATCCAATGCTCTACACACAAAAAATAGCCTTTCTACATCAAAATTTCATAGTTTTATACATTTTTTAGTGACTTTAAGTTTTTTCGATAACCATCTAATTTTCTTCACCTATCAACACAATATGCTAGACTATTTGGAAATTGGCTTGATTCAACCCATTCTAACCATTGGTCACCACTCACCCTCCACCCAACAATCGCCTACCCGCCACTCGTATGGTAGTGTGATCTGTATAGGATCTAGACTAATTGCGAATCTGAATGCTTAATTATAACAACTTAATGGAAATATAATTCATGCAAACATTATAGAAATTATGCATAAAAATTGAAAACTCAAGGTGAAAATCAGAACATGAGAGAAAAGGAGAGAAAAAGTGCAAACAATCTGATAACAGAGTTCGTCACAAACGTGACTACGTCTCCGGGTCCACTCCAATAGAGTGAGACCGATCCAATTAATCTCCAAAAAATATTACAAATGCACCAAGACCATCTCTTCAAGCACTCCCGCAGAATAACAATACTCCGGGTCGTATGAAAATGGCTCAAAAATCTCCACAAGAACTCTCTAACGTATCACTTGTTTCTCCACTATATCACCTGCATTCACTGAACTCCTAAGAGCATACACTTTCCCCCCTTTTATACATAAAATTAGCCTAAATAGGCTTAACAACTATATTAAATGCCTAACCCCCTCTTAACCATCGTACATTGGCTCGTATGTATTTTAGACCCCTTTTGTTTTAGTGGTTAGGGGTTATACAATAGAAAATAGCCCATTTGTTAAGGCTTCGGTTCAACTCATGCAACAAAAATAAACAAACTCTATTAATACTCGAAGAGCTCACGGTGGTGTGGCGACATTATATATTTTTGCTTCACCAGTGGTCGGTGGTTCAAATCACACCGGCCACGTTTTCCACCGGCACACCACAGTCCTAACACAACAAAACACACCGCTCCAACATCTACTATTGTCGGGCATGTGTGGTGCAACGGTCCGCAACTGTTCCGGCATCCAACCGGTCATGGGTTCGAGCCCGTCAAAACCTTTTGTTAAACAAAACAGCCAACCGAACTCACCGATGTCGATGGAGGAGAGGGGTATGTGTCAATGCCGAGAAATGCCACGTGTCAACACTTCATTCATTGTCGAAGACACGTCAATGCCACGGAACTGCCACATGTATGTTGACTGGGACAACAAATGTCAAAATGCTACTAGCTATTGATGCCAACATGTATAATGACCTGTCCACTAACGTGTCTGCCAACTATGCATTGACGAGGTCGATGACTATACTACCATGTATACCCTGACTGTATGTACGGTTGCCACGCAGGATGTATGAATGGACACGTGTCACAATCTAATTGGTCTGTACAAATTCCACATGTCACACTCTGGTTTGTCCACATCAAATTCCATATAGTACGAACTGGTTGATGACGTTAGCATCCATACGGTCAAAGGTCAATCTCCTCTCCGAACTTTGACTGCCGATATCTCGAGCATACGATGTCGGATATCGATGAAACGAACGTTGTTGGAATCATCTCAACGAGCTCTTCGACTTGATGCCACTTTCGTCGATTTCCAAAACAATCTTTTTTCCACTTCCTGGACGACCCCTGATGGTAGTTTGACCCAAGGTTTGACTGGCCATAACTTGTGCAAACAGACTCCTTTTCGCTCCATTCAAGTTGCGCTAGAATCAGGACACTGAGATCTTTCTGATGGTGCTAAAATCAAGAGTATTAGAGACACATCAATTTTCACTGAGAAATATCCCCCTGGATTAGGCCTCCCCATTGGAGAACTTTTGGACCTCCAAAAGTGGCATTTACTCAAACATCAAGTGAGGACATGGCCTCCCCACTTGTCTTATATCATCTATACATCTAAATACCTGGCTCACAATCACAACAAAGACTGTAACAACATTGTTGATCATAAACATCATTCTATCACTTCCATAAGCATCTACATCAACTGTCGTAGCCACTAACCAACAAAAATTGACTAGCATCAAGCTAAACAATAATGCAGAGATGAAAGAGAATAAGTCAACAACATATCGATCCATCACAATAGAAACATTTTTACCCAAGGAGCCATCAATGCTTTCAATCATCATTCCCTCATGCTGTACTGCGGGTGCATCCTGCAACATCTGACCCTGGTTAGCTACTCCAAGTTCAAGTTTAGAACCACCTATACTGACAGACATAAGAGTTAACTCTTTACTTGCATTAATTACCCTCTTTAACTGCCCTGTGTTTGCAAAAGAATGATCAGTCTTAATCCTATGAGAATGTACAATATATTGTATGCCATCTTTAAACAAGTGATAATGATTCTTTTCCCTGTAGAAAATAGCTTTCCTATCATATAAATAAGGGCTACCAAGCACTATCCCACAAATATCCAGTGGAACCACATCAAACTATACTTCATCCACAAACTTACTAGTGATTGTGAATCTTAAGGTGCATTGTCTTGTTACTTGCAACTTATCATTCTCACAAATCCAGCCTAGTGGATAAGGTTTCTTATGTTGTGTAGTTTTCAATCCCAAGTTTCTTACAACATCTTCAGAAATTAAGTTAACTTGAGAACCACTATCTATGAGTGCATCAATTTTAATGTTCTTAGCAACAACCCTTAAATGAAAAAGCTCATTCCTTTTCACATCTTTAGAGACATCATTAACTTTAGATGAAGAAGCACAACTATGAACAGAAACACTGGAAATAGGAGCTTTACCTTTCAAACCCATAGCTGTTATCTTAGTCTCATCATCTGAATCTGAACCAAGATCCATAACAACATTTTTGGATTTCTCCTTACCCTTTTGTTTCTAATTTTGTCTTTGAGCCCACTTAGGCTTCAATTCGGGATGCAACTTCCAACAATGATCTTCATCATGACCTTTCCTGTCACAATGAGAGCAAGAAAGCTTTTCATCCTTCTTGACCATAGTTGTCTTCTTTCCTTTCCCTGTCTCTACAACCTTAGAAGATTTATTTACATCATTATCAAACTTATCAATAAAAGATCCTTTACCCCTTGACTCTAAGTGTGTAGCTTGGACACAAACTTCATCCAAGTTGTTAGGATTCAAAACCAAAATAGAATGCCTAAGGTAGGAATGCAGACCTCCTATGTACTTCAACAAAGTGTCCTGGGTGTACAAAGGAACATTCAAAGCAATAGCCTTTTTCCTAAATTCATGGGTGTACTCTTGGACAGTTTGACCTTTCCCTCGCCTAAACATTTGCCAGTCCATCATTAACTGTTGCATATGTCCTAGGGGATAAAACTGTTTCTTAAGAGCATTAACAAACTCTGCCCAAGTTAAACTGACTCTACCATGCTGTGAAATTTCTGCCTTAGTCTTACTCTCCCACCAGGTTAAAGTTGTACCTCCTAACCAAAGAGTAGCTAATTGGATCCTATCAACATCATCTAATAGGTTCTCGACTCTACAGTAGACTTCTACTTGCTGAATCCAATCATCCAATTTTTCAGCATTAAGTTCACCACAATACTTTGGTAAATCAAATTTTACATCCAACTTAATTTTAGGCTTATGCCCATTCTTGAAAGGATTAAAAGAAGTAGAATAAGGAGAAGATGGAGAAGAGGGAGAAGAGGGAGGAGAAGGAGAAAAGGGGTGATCTGGTTGCTTGCCACCATCTCCATGTTGTTTCCCTTTCTTGTCTTTGCGATCTTCTTGCTTCGACGAACCTCCTTCACGTTCTTTCCACTCTTGTCTCTCTTGAAAAAGAATGTCCACCTTAACCTTCATCTCGAGGAATGCTCTTCGAAACTCCTGCTCACTGATTTCTTCAGGAACCTCCATTCCAGACAAGGACATCTTTGGAAAAGTTCTTCGCTTCCCGATCTTAGGATTATAGTCTTCAAGCTTGCCTTCACCCTTTTGAATCCTGGATCTCATTAGCATTCAAAAATAAACTACAATAATAGTCAAACTGCGCTCTAATACCACTTGATCTGTATAGGATCTAGACTAATTGTGAATCTGAATGCTTAATTATAACAACTTAATGGAAATATAATTCATGCAAACATTATAGAAATTATGCATAAAAACTGAAAACTCAAGGTGAAAATCAGAACATGAGACAAAAGGAGAGAAAAAGTGCAAACAATCTGATAACGAATTTCGTCACAAATGTGACTACGTCTCCAAGTCCGCTTCAATAGAGTGAGACTAATCCAATTAATCTCCAAAAAATATTACAAATGCACCAAGACCATCTCTTCAAGCACTCCGACAGCATAACAATACTCCGTCGTATGAAAATGGCTCAAAAATCTCCACAAGAACTCTCTAACGTATCACCTGTTTCTCCACTATATCACCTGCATTCACTAAACTCCTAAGAGCATACACTTTCCCCCCTTTTATACATAAAATTAGCCTAAATAGGCTTAACAACTATATTAAATGCCTAACCCCCTCTTAACCATCGTACATTGGCTCATATGTATTTTAGACCCCTTTTGTTTTAGTGGTTAGGGGTTATACAATAGAAAATAGCCCATTTGTTAAGGCTTCGGTTCAACTCATGCAACAAAAATAAACAAACTCTATTAATACTTGAAGAGCTCACGATGGCGTGGAAGCATTATATATTTTTGCTTCACTGGTGGTCAGTGGTTCAAATCCCACTGGCCACATTTTCCACCGGCACACCGCAGTTCTAACACAACAAAACACACCGCTCCAACATCTACTATTGTCAGGCATGTGTGGTGCAATGATCCGCGGCTGTTCCAGCATCCAACCGGTCATGGGTTCGAGCCCGACAAAACCTTTTGTTAAACAAAACAGCCAACCGAACTCACCGATGCCGACGGAGGAGAGGGGTACATGTCAATGCCGAGAAATGCCACGTGTCAACACTTTATTCATTGTCGAAGACACGTCAATGCCATGGAACTGCCACTTGTATGCTGACTGGGACAACAAATGTCAAAATGCTAGTAGTTGTCGATGCCAACGTGTGCAATGACCTGTCCACTAACGGGTCTGCCAACTATGCACTGACGAGGTCGATGACTGTATTGCCACGTATATGATGACTGTACTGCCACGTATATGCTGACTATATGTACGGTTGCCATGCAAGATGTACGGATGGACTCATGTAACAATCTGATTGGTCTGTACAAATGCCACATGTCATACTCTGGTTTGTCCACATCATATTCCATACAGTACGGATTGGTTGATGACATTACCATCCATACGGTCAAAGGTCAATCTCCTCTTTGAACTTTGACTGCCGATATCTCGAGCATACGATGTCAGATTTTGATGAAACGAACATTACCAGAATCGTCTCGACGAGCTCTTTGACTTGACGCTGCTTCCATCAATTTCCAAAACAATCTATTTTTCCACTTCCTGGATGACCCCTGATGGCAGTTTGACCCAAGGTTTAACTGGCCATAACTTGTGCAAACGGACTCCTTTTCGCTTCGTTCAAGTTGTGCTAGAATCAGGACACTGAGATCTTTCTGATGGTGCTAAAATTAGGAGTATTGGAGACACTTCAATTTTCACTGAGAAATATCCCCCTGAATCATAGTGCTACATCTATACACAACTTTGACCACTCCAACTCATGGGCCCTCTACCACATGGGTGATATGGGCCTAACACCTAAAAAAAGGCTCTTGAACCACAGTCCCTAGTATGTGATAGGACTACATGCTTTCTTTTTAGCCCCCATCTCTCCTTATAAGGAAAATTGTAGCACTTTATCACATCGTATATAACTTGGGTGTACAAAATTTTATTTTTGTGAATGAGATATCAATCAAAAGTTAGTTTTGATCCCTATCTAGTGGTATTGTATTTTTTTCTATATTCTACTTATGTTGATTTTAATTAGCTTCTAAAGTCAGATCAACCTATTTGTGCTTCTAGCATCATAAATTTTAACTTAGATCTTTACTTTTCATGACTCTTCTGTCATTAGAGAGTTGGTTCAAAACTATACATATATATTAAACTTATTTTTCTAGAATATTTACTAGGTATCTACTATTTCCATCAAATCTTAGGTTTTCACCTTTGGTTATTTTCTTGAAAAACATGCAAACAACCTATCAATTTTCTTAGATCAAGAGGTTATTTTATTGCATTATAAGGGTCTATATTGTTATTTGTCTTTTAATTTTTATATTTTTAATCAAAAATCATGGACCAAACCCATATATTTACACTCAATCAATACAATTACTATGTAAGGAAAAAAAATGGAGATTCATCTAAAGAAACAAGGGTTGCATAGAGTAACCATGGGTGCAAAATGTGAATCAATAGGAGTTGCAGAGAATATAAAATGGTTTAACATATGTGATGAATATTTTGGGTCATTATGCATGTCTTTGTATCTTATTCTCCTCTTTCATGTGATTATTATAGTACACCTGATCATATCTAGACTCAAAGAGAGTCCTTATTTAGGAGGTAGGATGGTTTGAGAGGGTTTTAGTTGGGGAATGAACATATCAATTTGAATCCTACATATTTTGGCATCATCCAAGAATTCTTCACCAATCTCAAGTCTCACATATTGTAGTTGAGAAGGTGTGGTATTAAGAAATAAGGTTGTCAGTTAATTATTTTCATACTTGTCAAACTTCTTCTTGATTATTCAATCTTTGTTTCTACCTTATATGCTAGTACAAATGCACTTGGTACTATATTTCATATTCCTTCATGTGTGATTTTCCTACATCACTCACCAAGGAGAAGGAAAATATAGTACAAGTGGGCACATTAAATTCTTCCAAACCACATGCTCTTATTACAAAACAAGGAAACAAAGAGTAGATTACTTCAAATAGAAAAGGTAAGAAACAAAAACACAAGTTTTTCAAGAACAATGAGAAAGAAAAGGAACCACATTCATAGGATACTATTGAGTCCTTTTCTTCTTCTAAGGGGGAATCCTTTAAGAAGGAGAGATCAAAATATACATATTACAAAAAGTTGGGGCATGATGAGCATTGATTTTTTATAAAGAAGATCGATGAGATGAAACACCTTTTAGAGAATAATCATATTCAACTTCCTTTATCTATGTCAATTGTTACATATTCTTCCATGTAATCACATACATAATGAAGATAAACAACCTAGAAATTAGAACAAAAAAGATGAGAGTCCATGCACTCTTTGCATCTATTGGTATCTAGTCTATTCAATGGATTATTTATTTAAGAGCCTCACATCACATGGATTTATCTTTGGGTAGTTTATCTTCATACAAGACTTATAATTCACCACATACTAATGGGGAACAACATTTATGAGTATTTGTGTGAAAGGATCTTTTGATATTGATGATGACACATTTTATGATGTAATCTGTGTCCCTTCACTATCCTCCAATCTCCTTTCCATTTATCAAATTACACATTGTGGGATAAGAAAGAAATTTAAGTTCACACCTAATTTAATTCTTATCACAAACTTGTAAAGTAGAGATATTATAGAAATTAGGATAACTATATTAGGACAAAAAGGTTTCTCAACCTCGTAATTATAAAAGGTTAGTATTTCTAATAAGTTTACATTTGAGCATGGATGGCTTTGGAATTTTCCTTAAAACTATGGAATGGTCAAATAGACATGGTGGTAAAGCTTTGAACCAGGGTCATGTATGGATTTCAAGATATTAAAGCTTTCATTTTAAAAAAAATTGAAGTCAATTTTGAGGCATTGAGAGGTTGTTTTTGGGCCTGGAAGTGGTCATAACTACCATAGATGGTTATAGCTTGATAGAGGACTTCATGAGATTTATAATGGTTCAAATGGTTCATCAATATGACTCTTAGATGAAAAGTTATAACATTTAGAAGTTCAACCTCTCAGATTGGGCAATGTGAAAATATATTGCACATAGCAAAGATGTAATGAGGAGTTACATTTGTTGGTGTGGGTTTGGATACATCATAGGGCATCTTTGATTAGAAGTAAGTTGGCCACCAATTTTTGGGTGGTTTTGTCTCATTGTTTTCTAATATCATTTAATAGATTCATGTATTTATTGCAAGTATGTGTAGTTAGTGTTGTCATTGATGTTAGCAGGCTTATATTTGTGTTTTCATTGATGTCAACTAGTGATGGTTGAGAAGTTTTTATGATGCTTTGACTAGTTTCATTATGTTGTCATTAGTTATTTAATGTTACTAGTGTCAACCTCTAGTGATACTTTGATAAGCTTCTATTTATGGATGTATAGTTGAGTTGTAGTGTTGCAGTTGGTTTAGTGGTGATGAGGAAGTGTTGAATATGATGAGTATGTGTCTCTAGTGCTTGGTTTCCATGTTCTTTTGATAAAATTTGAATAAAAGAGGAAAAAGTGTGTTGTAGAGGTGTTCTAGCATACAAAGTGGTGTTCTGGTTTTGCTCTACATTTCTTCTTTGTTGAATATCTACTTGTGCGGTTTTTATATATTGATCAAATATGTTCATATATGTTATATCCATAATTTCTTGGCTTGGATCATTGTGCAAAGAAAGTTGTGCTTACCAGTGTGTGAACTGTGATGTAAAGTGGTGTCGAAGAGAAATGGTTTTGCTCCACATTTCTCTACAGTTTGGTTTCTTGTCTTGTAGTTCTAGAAGTTTGTTGATAAGGTTCATATCTACCTTTAGCTAAATTTGTTCATGGTTTGGTGCTCTGTAAGATGATTTTTTGAGTTACTGTGTGTGGAAGATTATCTGGGTGAACCAAATGAGTTTGTTATTCAAATGAAATTTGTTGCAAAGGAATTGGTTGGATTTTAGGGTGTTTGTGGAATATTCTAGATTATGTTTTAAGTTTCGTATGTATTTTGCAATTTTTCTTTAGATTTGAGGAGGAAAACATATTTAAATGTTAATGGTGTTTACACAGGTTTGACCGACCTTGGGTGTTTACTTTAATTATGGATTTGCTTAGGTGATTATGGAAGCATGGCATGGTGTATATGTATGATTTGAGTCTAAGTTAAGATGTGGTGTGATCCACCTTCATTCCTTTCCACCATGGGAATGTTTTGGTGCTGACCTAATTTTAATTTGCATAGTTGAGGTGCATAGCTAACCTTGGAGAATGTGTTCAAGGTTGAATAAGGTATAATTTATAAGTGTTGTTTTGATGGAGAATTTGTGTAGAGAGTGTGATGTGAATTGTAGATTTGTGGATTGTAAATTTGTGATGTGCAATGTGATGGAAGCAATGAGCAGAAGGTGTCTACTATCTCCAGAAAGGATGTGAATATGTTGGTGATGCTATGGTGGTCATTTCTATTGCATTGAGATGGATTTCTAATTGTAACATTCTTATTTCTTCTTTTTTATAATTTGGTAGTGATCCTTTGACAATGAGCCCTCTAATAATGAGCCTATTGCAAAGGGATGTAGAGATGGATAAAAGAGATAGAGAGAGGGAGAGAGGTAGAGGGAGATTGAGGGATGTATAAAGAGAGTGATAAATGTAGTGAGAGAAGGAAAGAGAAAGAGAGAAAGAAGGAAATGGAGAGGATATATAGGTAGAGATAGAGATATAGAGATAAAGATGGAAATATACAGTTTTAGAGAAATAAAGATATAGGGATATAGAGAGAGATCTAGAAATACACAAAGATGGAAATAGGGAGAGAGAGAAGGGGGGTATAGATGAAGGGGGGAAAAGAGAGGGACAAAGAGATAGAGATATGGAGAGAGAGCCAAAGATAGAGATAGAGGAAGAGAGGGAGAGAGATAGATGAAGAGAGAGAGTGATATAGAGATAGAGAGATATAGTGACATAGGAAAAGAGAGGGGAAGATATACAAATAAAGAGAGTGAGAGATAGGGGAGAGGAAGAGATAGAGATAGATAGCTAGGGAGAAATATATTTATATCCAAAGGTAATTTATCATATGGGAAGATTGTTGAATGATGTCAAAAGGGAAGATCATTAATGCAAGCCTTGCAATTAAGTCATTTTGGCATTCAATGTTGGTTTAAAAACCTTCGTCGATCATTGATGAGGTTATCAAAACTTCCTTCCTTCCCACTTGCTGGAAGCAAAAGCTTTGTTTTAAGAAAAAAAGTGAAGAATATATTAAGGACAACGAGATTCAATATTTTATAAAGGTTATGAAACCTCCATCAGTCTCCAACAAGGTTATAAGAACTCTATCAGTCACCAACAAGGTTATAAGAACTCCATTAGTCACCGACAAGGTTATAAGAACTCCATCAGTTGCTAACAATGTTATAAGAACATATCTTTCTACTGAAGCTAGAATGGTGATTATTTGAAAGGGAATCAATCATCAAGGTCAAGTCTTATGGCTTCCTTAATTGGGGGTTAATGTTAAGGCTTACTCCTTAATAAAAAGTAATGAAAGAGGTAAGTGGGATACCTGAACCCTGAACCCCGAAAAGGTTTTGGTGCTTCGTGGGTCAAAGCTACGACTTACACCTTAAATAAATGCAAAGAGATGGAAGAAGTATGAAGGAATCTCAAAACTTGACTTTAGACATCTCAAAGGTATTTCAAAGTTTGGATTTTCAATGTTTGGTGTGATGTTCTGTGACTGGTATGAAGGTGGCAAAGGGTAAAGTCGATGGATAAAACTTGAAAGCATAGGATAGGTGGCACATTCTTGCCATTTCGCAAAAGGTTTGTGGGACCTAGTGATGGTCAATAAGGGCTCATGGGAAGATGACATGTGCCCTCAATGATAGGTATAAAGAGTCTCAAACCTCAATGTTCAAGAATACTCATTAAGATCTTCAAAGCAATTCAAGCATAAGGTAAGAGGGATTAGTGATCCCTAACCCCCAACAAGTATGGTAGATTACAAGTGTCCTCAAGTGACACATGGTGATTGATGATTGGTTGAAGAAACTAAAGGAATTTAAATGATAACCAATAGATCATGGCATGATCAATGACCAACATTTAAAGATTTTTTTTTATAATAACTAGGTAGAAAAAAGGTGAAAATTCCAGTCAGGTGAATTTGATTGTGGCATAGAAAATAAAATTGATCATTGTAACTACTTCAACAATATGTTTTCTAATTCATTGGAAGAAGTGGATGACTTCATCAATGCATAAACAATCACAAAATCTAGAAGAGTTCAATCAAGTGTGAATGGTGTCAAATAATATGAAACCCTAAGATTGATTTACACGAAGATTAAAGAATGCAATGTATAAGGTTAGTGTGTGCTGAAGAATAAAGTAGTGTGTATGCATTCAATGAGAAAATAGTGTGTTAGGAGAAGAGCGAAGAAAGGAGAGGAAATGATTGCAAAGAAAAGAAGAGAATGAGAAATTGTAGATTGAGTCTATAATATAGAATTGGATTCATTTGAATCATATGTAACTAGAGATGTTGCTTCACATACTTTCATTATAAATCTAATTGGTTGGTGCTATTAGATAGTTGGGTTGGTGCTCAAATTAGGGAGTCGGTGCTTCCTTAGAGTTGGTGCTCTTAAATCAAGGGATCAGTATCTCCTTAGGGTTAGTTCCCTTAAAAATTGTAACCAACAAGGTTCTATTGTGAGGCTCGATTAGGACAATAGATTCTAGTAGCATTTCTCACCATGGTTTTTCCCATATTAGGTTTTCCACATATATCTAGTGTTATGAGTATTTGCGTGTGATCTCTACATATTTGCTTAATTGGTCTACTAATTCACTCCCCTCTTAGTAGATAGTTGTGTTCCAACAATTGGTATCAGAGCTTTGGTTCCTTTTCTAGTGTAGGAAAATGCATACCCTTGTATTTTCACACATGTTTGGGCCCCCCTTGCTTTGTGAATCCCTATTTATGTCTTAATTGGTCCTATTTTGCATCTACAATCCCAATAAACTATATCTTTTTATGGCTAATCCAAACAAACATCAATGGATAAATGATAATTTAATGATTTTGGCTATGTATCCCTAATTTTAGGGTTGGGAATAAGACACCACCTAGGGCATCTTTTTACCTAAAAGGTATTGCGACCCTAATTTCAAGTGTTTCTTAAATGGGCCCCTTATTGGAGTCTGTGCCCCGAGTTTCATGCCTCAGGACTAAGATGCCACCTAGGGTGTCTTAGTCCCCCTTTGCTTATTTTCAAGATTTAATTTCAAATCTTGGTGTGATTTAGCCTAAGCCTTTAATTAATGAACTCATATGTCAGCTTGTTGTGGTGTAATTTTAGGATATTAAGCATGGATAAGTATAAATATAAGTTTCCTTCCTTATTTTTATCCTAACAAGTAATCGAAGCATCTGAGCATTCAAGAGAAATTCATCAAGCTTTGGAGCCATCATCAAGATTCAAGCATCATATCAAGGATATTGTTGCATCATGTTTGTTATTGTGCTAACATTTGTGATGTAGGGTTTATGATTCAAGAAAGTGTTTTATGCAAGGTCAATATCATTCAGGCAAGAGTCAAGAACCAAATCCATTGCAACCATTTCAAGGAGACTTGTAGCACCTTATTACACTACAGTAGAATAGGAAAATAGTTCCTAAAATAGCACTAGATTTCAATGTATTTCAGTCCATGAATTGGGTGAATTGGCTGGTGCTAAACTTAGTGCAAATAGGCATGGTCATCTCGGCACTGACTTTTATGCCAACTTTTGCACTGGACATAATGCCAGAGTTAGCATCGTAGTTAGCGCTAGAAAATCACAGCGATCTCATTAGCACCTAAAATAGCATAGGGAAATAGCATAAAAAATAGTACCTCTATTAACGACTAAAATATTGTCAAGAAATAGCGTCAAAAATAACACCTAAATTAGCACCCAATTAGGCTTCCAGTTTTGCTTCTATGTCTACTCCCATTTTTGCTTCTAGTTTTGCTTCTAGTTTTGCTTCCAGGTTTGCTTCCGGTTTTGCTTCTAGTTTTGCTTCCAATTTTGTCTCTAGTTTTGCTTCCAAGTTTTCTTCTAGTTTTGCTTCTAGTTTTGCTTTCGGTTTTGCTTTTGGTTTTGCTTCTACTTTTTCATTTGGTTTTGCTTCCAGTTTTGCTTCTAATTTTGCTTCAAATTTTGCTTCCACGTTTGCTTCTATTTTTACTTCCAAGATTGCTTCTAGTTTGGCTTCCATTGTTGCTTCCTTTTTTCTTCTAAAAATGTTTTTTTTTTCTTCCTTTTTTGCTTCTAAAAATGCTTCTTGTTTTGCTTCCTTTTATTAATTTAATATGTTTTATTTCAATTTAATTAGTTAAATATATTGTGCCTCTTAAATAACTCATATGATTATAGACTAAGTAATTTAATTATTTAACTCATATGATTAAATAACAAGACAATTATTTTTTTTGGATTAGTAACAAAAAAAATTGTATTGCTTGTAAAGATTAAAAAGTACATCTATTGTTCAGTGTCATTACCCACCAAAATTCCACAACAAATGACAAAAACCAAAGGCACCTTAATTTGTAGAGTAAAACATTAAATAAACCTCGTAACCCCTGTAATTGTTTACCAGTAAAATCTTCACAAAAAATAACCACCATTAACAGTTCTTGTTCAGAGTTACATGCTTTAATACAACAAAAGCGGAGGGAGAATTCAAAATCAGACAGAAAAGAAATGACTAGTCTTAACGAGCTCCACTTGGACGCAATAGGCACTTGGATATCTCCTTTAGAGCTAGAGGCTTCTTCTTCTGCCACTTCCCTGACTTCTTCTTCTGGCACTTCCTTTTTGCTTCTAATCCCTGCATCTCCGCCTTTGCTTGTTCAATGAAGAGTTTAAGCGCTTTCCATCCCAAATGCACTTCCTCATGGCAACAAGCTTTGCATTTTCCTTCAGGCCAACAAATAAAGGGTTTGATCCTCATTTTCCCATAGAGCTCCTCAATTTCATCATCTACCAATCCTTCAAAATAATCTAAACCTGCAACTGGAACCGCCCCTTCAAGAATGGACTCCATGCCTACCAAAAAATCTTCATGCACAATTTTTTGCATCACCATCCTCACCATTTCCACTGGTTCACCTAAATCCAAGCCCCATGCTATAATTAAGGAGTAAACATCCATGTTGGTTTGATATCTTTGTTTCAGAGAGCCGAAATCCTTGCCACAAATCACTTTTGCACACTGCACTAGCTACTCATCATCAACAAGGAAAAGGTCCTCTAGTCATTTTTTGGACGCCTCTCCATAAAATGGGCCCAAAGATCTTCATGACTGGAAGGTGAAATTGGCTTCCATTTCTCCTGACAACTAGCACCACCACCACCAAAGGTTGTTGCAGAGTTTTTCTTGACCATTTCCAAATGCAATTAACACAGCTTAATTGAGGGCTTGCATTTAACACCATCTTGGATTGTCCACGCTTTCTATTAATTCAAAGTACTAATTCACCACCGCCTGCCACCCCTGCCTTCACTTGTCATTTAATGTGTTGTCCTCTCCTTTGTTTTCACCTAAGTCTAACTTAACACCTCTAAAATCCTCCAACCTAAATTCCCCCATTTCACCAAAATTTAAAGCCCATTTAGATAAGACATCTGCTTCCACGTTACCACCTCTTTTCATGTGGCTCACCACAAAACTTTCAATTACATTCTATAAGTGCCAAGCATTAATTTTACCTTTCATCACCGCCTAAACTATTATTGTAACATGATCATCATCTATAATTAAAACAAGTGAGTCAAATATCTATAATTTAATTGAATTTGACAACATCATTCCTAAGCAATAAATTAAAATCATAATATGTAATAAATATGCATCCAAAAATCATCAACTGCTTTTAATATATATAAATTGACAAGTCAAAACTAATAAGATCATCATCATATATAATTAAAACAAGTGAAAGTAAAATATGCTATTACATCAAAAACATGTCAAAATGATACATGTCCAACAATCGACATAAGTGAAAATGATACATGTACAAATGATATAGTGAAAATTTGAAAATGATACACGTCAATATGATACAACTCAATAATATAGTACTATAGGCTGTGAAAATGACACATATGATAGTAACCATGAAAAGAGTCATCATAACAATATATCAGCAATGATCCATGATGTAGTCTATATGATCATAAATGTCACTGGTTACTATCATCAGTTGTCTCATCATCAACATCACCACCATCATCATCGTCGTCGTCGTCATCATCATTATCATTGTCATCAGCCTCGGTGTCTTTTGCATCTACATCACCATCATCCTCTGCCATGTGATTTGTACTAGAAGAACCAATATTTGGTGGATCTATATCATGTTGAGGATCATCTTGATCTTCTAGAAGATCCATGTTATGTAAAAGAAAACATTTAGAATGAAAAGTTATTATTTATTTCATGTAGTAATTTATTTTTTTGTTATATATCTAATATTAAACATATGAGATGAAACCATAATCATATTACATCATATTAAGGTGGACATACCATAATAAAATTTCAAATTCCCTAGCTAATACTTGAGATCGAGATTGTTAACCTTCAGAGAGTATGACTTGGGAAAAAGGAATTTGATATGGTTATTATTTTTAAAGTCTTCAAGCGGGATGTACTCTGCATTGACGCCATTCCTCAATCTTCACTTGATGGCATCAAGGAATGGCTAAATTCCATGGATATAAAGTATTATGAAAGTAGAATGAACTTGAACTGGCAACCAATTTTGAAGAGTATTACTGATGATTCAGATAAACTTTTTGAAGATGGTGGTTGGGAATTTTTGAATATGGAAGCTAGTGATTCTGATTCTGATAATTCAAAAGAGTCAGATCAAGGATATGAACTCTGCAATGTAGAAGAGGAATCAAAATCAGATTTCATGTAGCCACCATCAAGAGTGTTACAAGCCAACAAGATGGAGGGAATTCTTATATATAAGGATAATTTTCAATGTTGCGAGTACTAGCTTTAATGCCAACTATAATGGCAACATTGAAATTCCCTAGCAGTATTTATGTTAAGGAAATTTCCTTTAGATGCAAGGATTCAAATCACATCAACCATGTGGTACAAATGATTAGATCCTAGCTCAGACGATCTGTAGCAATGAAAGAGTTTGAAAAGGCTGAGAGAGTTACACTGGTGAATCGAGAGAAACTTTAGCTTTCAAAAACAAAGCCAATTAGGCTGGCAGACTTGTGGATTAGGCCAGTATTTGGTGGAAGAGGAAGAAAGATGACTGGAACTTTGGAGGTCCACCATACTAGATTTTGGTATTCAACCATGAGAGCATAAGAGAGAGCTGATATCACGTATCAAAACTTTAAGCATGTATTCTTCTAGCCAATGGAGAAGGAGATGATTACTTTGCTTCATTTTCATTTGCATAACCATATCATGGCATGGGAACCAAGAAGACCAAGGATGTCCAGTTTTATGTGGAGGTAATGGATTTGGTCCAAACTTTAGGAGGGGCAAGAAGGTCAATGTATGATCTTGATGAAATTGAGGAAGAATAGCAAGAGAGGGATAGGAAAAATAAAATCAATATAGAGTTTTAATGATTTGTCAAGCGAGTAAAAGAGCTTACATGGGAGCAACCTCATCTAAAATATTTTGAAATAGAGTTTCATATACCATTTAGAGAGCTTGGTTTTCATGGAATTCCTTTCAAAGCCTCTGCTTTTATTATTCCTATGGTAAAATGTTTGGTAGAGTTGGTGGAATTACCTTTCTTAGTAATCACTATTAGTGAGATTGAGATTGTAAACCTTGAGAAAGTATGACTTGGAAAAAAGGTATTTGATATGGCTATTATTTTCAAAGACTTCAAGCGGGATGTACTTCACATTGACATCATTCCTCAATCTTCACTTGATGGCATCAAGGGATGGCTAAACTTCATGGATATAAAGTATTATGAATGAAAATTTGAAGAATATTACTAATGATCCAAATAAATTTATTGAAGATGTTGGTTGGGAATTTTTGAATATGGAAGCTAGTGATTTTGATTCTGATAATTTAGAAGAGTCAAATCAAGGATATGAACCTTCTGATGTAGAAGAGGAATAAAAATCAAATGAAGAAGGTTCAAAAGATGAATATCTTGTGGAGTCAAAAGAGGATGAAGAAGAAGAAGAGGAGGAAGAGGAGGAAGGTAAAACATGGGATGAATTAGAAGTCGAAGCTAGAAATTCATATAAGGAAAAAGGAGATGATTCTCACAGTGAAGAGGAAAGGTGGCAACGAAAGGTAAAAGCTACAGGGAAGTCTTAGACACCTGATATTAGAGATTCAAGAGGAATTCCTACCAAGAGGCATAAAGTCATATGAATTTACTTCATCTACATCCTTCTACTATTTATTCATGCACATAAATGGTCATGTAATCATAAGATTTGAGCTCTATTTACTCATCCTATGCATCAATAAACAACTCAACACAAGAGATGAAAATTGACATATTAACACAACAATATCCAACAAAGGTATTGAAACTCAACTATTGATACCTCGTTCTCCATCCAGATTAAAAAAATCATTCCACTTTTTGTTTTGTAACATATTCTTTTCAAATTGCTTTGGTAGGGGGCCATATTTCTCCTCCTATCAAAACATGGCACATGGACTAGTTAAACTAATTAATATGCAATCATTTAGTTTTTCCAAAGAAAAAAATAAAATCATTTACCATATTAAATATACTTACAAATGTACAGATTAATGCTTGTAAACCTTTCTGGCCACTATGATACGTGGCACGAAGTTTCTCAAGCCTAGCCTTGGAGGCCTTGTCCTGAAACATATACTAATTCAATTTAACTATGCACAAATAAAATTTAAATATCGTTTAATAAATTTGATATAATCTTATGAGAAAGTTCAAACACCTGCATACTCTCCTCACTAGACTTCCCTCGTGCATCAGACTTCTCATATGCTTTTACAAGCTCTCTCTATACTTTCACACTTACATCAATTTTCCTTTTGTTTTGCCTTAGCTCAGAAGGGATTTTTTTTATCTTCTTTGTTTAGTTGCACCAAAATATCTTGCATTTTTGAGACATTCATAGCTTTATCTATTAGGGTTAGAGATGGCAGATATCTAACAATTAAATGCAAATTTTAATTAATAAACAAAGAAACTAAAACACACACAAAACAAATCATAACACAGAGAATTTAACGTGGTTCACCCAATCCGGGCTAGATCCACCAAACCACATCCATCCAATACTTTTATTATCTAGTGCAAAAAACCTATTACAATCTTGCAAATAATCGCGTTTTTCATCATACTGTAATACCTAACCGAACCCCTTTTAACAAGCTTAGAAGCTTCCAGATTTCGGGTTCTACAAAATCAAATTTTTCTTTTTTCATTGATTTTTCCCTTTTTTGGTGATGACGCGAAAAAGTAGGAAGAAATTTTTTCTTAGGGGCTGCCGCCCCCAAACCCCCGCTTTTCAAGGGCTACCACCCTCGAACCCCCACCTGGGGCCCAGCCCTGCCCCGCCCCCTAGCGAGGACACATGTCAAGGTGTACAGTATACTATGGGCTATACAGTATAGCATGATCAGTCGCCACACACCAACAATCTCCCACATGGAGATTGATCCTAGACAACACTGCTACAATTACGACTCCCACTAGAAATAAGTACCTTGGACCCTATTGCTCTGTTATTCTTGAACTCAACCTTGAAAGCCAACTGAAGCTGAAGAGGAAATTAGCTTCTCCCTTTGTCACTTCCTTAGTAAACATATCTGCTGGATTGACATCTGTATGTATTTTGTCCAGCTTGACCTGTAAACATATTCATGTGCTCAGCCACTCCATTTTCCTGTGGAGTCCTTGGAACTATTTTCTACCTACGAATACCATTAGAGGAACAATAATCTTCAAACTCTTTACTGGAATACTCACCACCATTATCAGATCTGAGACATTTTATCTTTTTACCCATCTCATTCTCAACCAAGCTTCTCCATTTTTTAAAAGTTTCAAATACATCAGATTTCTATCTAAGGAAATAAATCCATACCTTCCTAGTTGCATCATCAATTAATGTAACATAATACAGAGAGCCACCGAGAGAAGATACCTAAGCTGGTCCCCATACATCTGTATGCAAAAGCTCCAATTTCTCATCTTTTTTTTGCTTCCTATCCTTGAGAAAACTAACTCTCTTTTGTTTTCCATAGACACAACTTTCATATAAATCCATATTAACACATTTTAGACCTAGTAAAACATTATTTGAATGAAGTACTTTCATACCTTTTGCACTCATATGCCCAAGTCTATTATGCCACAGTGCTGATTCTAAGTCCATAACAACTGCATGATCTTCTACTTGCTGAACTATAGCAATTGTTCCTGAACATTGACCTTTTTCTGTAACAATTAAAGTAGAAGGAAGAGTATGTCCTGTACAAAGATATAAGGTGCCTACTTTCACACCTTTTGCTACCACTAAGGCACCCTTTGTGACCTTCCAATTTTTATCACTAAAAGTAACAACACAAATTTCATCATCTAGTTGCCCTGCTGAAATTAAATTTCTGCTTAACTTTGGAACATGCCTTACCTCACGTAGTAGCCAATGATTCCCATTCTGCAACTTAATCTTGATTCTTCCCTTTCCAACAATCTGACAAGGTTCATTATCTCCTAAATAAACCGCCCAAAATCCCCTTCAACATAATCAAGAAAATAACTTCTATGGGGGGTAGCATGAAATGAAGCCCCTGAATCTAACACCCAAGAATCATTAGCATTATCAAGGGAAGAATCAAAGCATCCTCATTAGATTTATTACTTACCACATTTTCCTCTTTACTTCCTTCCTTTTTGTCTCCTTTATTTTTTTGAGACCAACAATCTTTCTTCAAATGACCCAACTTACCACAGTACCAACAATCCCTCTTGTCTCTAGATTGGGACCTTTTGTCCTTTTATTTTCCTCGTGACTTCCCACAGTTCCAGAATTTTTCCTCTCTCCTTTGTTCTGCCCCTGCTTTCTACATTCAAAACACTGCCTGATGTGGATGTTCCACTTGAGCTTTTTCTATGAATTTCCTCGCTCAAAATAACACCAACAACATCATCAAATTTCAATGTATTTGAACCAGAAACAGAATTGCTAACAGCCATTACCAAGCTATTCTAGCTTTCAGGTAAAGAACACAGAATCAAAAGAGCCCTAACTTCTTCATCAAAGTTTACTTTTACAGAAGTTAATTGATTGGTGACTGTATTAAACTCATTCAAATGATCAGTAACTAACCCACCTTCTACCATTTTCATATTAAATAAATGCTTCATAAGAAATACCTTATTTGAAGCAGAAGGCTTTTCATATAACTTTGCCAGGGTTTCCATCAACTCTTTAGTTGTCTTTGCTGTTGTAATATTGAATGCCACCAACTATTCCAGGCATAAATGAATACTACCAAGAGCCTTTCTATCCAAAATATCCCAATCCTCATCAAACATTGTTGCGGGTTTCTTGGTTTTCCCTTCCAATGGCCGCCGTAAATCCTTCTGATAAAGATAGTCCTCCATCTGCATCTTCCATAATTAATAGTTCTGCCCATTAAACTTCTCAACCTTCATGCCCTCGTCTGCCATTGCTCAAACTCAACCGTGAGATTCTCACTCAGCCGTGAGATCTTCCTACAGATGATAATTGAAACACAACTCTCTCTGATACCACTTGTTAGGGTTAGAGATGACAGATATCTAACAATTAAATGCATATTTTAATTAATAAACAAAGAAACTAAAACACACACAAAATAAATCATAACACAGAGAATTTAACGTGGTTTACCCAATCCGGGCTAGATCCACCAAACCACAGCCATCCAATACTTTTATTATCCAATGCAAAAAACCTATTACAATCTTGCGAATAATCACGTTTTTCATCATACTATAATGCCTAACCAAACCCCCCTTTAACAAGCTTAGAAGCTTCTAGATTTTGGGTTCTACAAAATCGGATTTTTTTTTTTCATTGATTTTTCCCTTTTTCGATGATGACGCGAAAAAGTATAGTGAGGATACATGCTGGGGTGTACAATATACCATGGGCTATACAGTATAGCATGATCAGTCGCCACACACTGACATTATCTTCTTTATAGACCAACCTATGCCAAAATCAGTCTCCATGTCATGGATAATTACTTTTTTCAAATCCATGGGTATCATTGAGAATGGAAAATGTAGATGGTCTTTGAACCGTTGAAGGCATGATTCCTTCAACCTATTCACAAATATTTTCCTGGCAGCATCCGTCATTCAGAATTCCCATGAAACCACCTTGTATTCTATCTTTATATTGTAGCTACCAATGGAAGATTGAAAACATGGCATGGTGGAGCTTTGTGTCCCTAGTGTGGAAGTCTTTGATCCCCATTCCACATTCGTAAATTTTATTGTCATTGATTTCCTCTTAGATCTTTTGCTTGATCTAGGACTAGTTGGGGAATCAATTGATTCCCTTTGACACAATTGATTTCTTTGCAATGTTTGAGGGGCATTAATAGATTATTTTTCTATGTATCTAGCAAGTTTTGTCCAATCCACATTAACCAATTTGTTCATTGCCTCTACCCCCAATATGGAAGCCAATTCCTCTTTATCCTTGTCAGTCTCATGTCCTTATATATATATATTTAAATTATATTTCTTCTTTTAAATTTAGAAATAAAAAACTAAAGAGTAAAATTCAAAGAAACAATGGAAATATTTACAAATCTATAAATTGACAATGAATTACCTCATTAATTACCTCATTGTGGCCCGAGTTTCTTGTCAATGCCCACTTCCCTCCATTGCTTAACATTTTGAGGTGACCTAGGGAAAATTATTTTCATCTAGTCTATGGAGGAAAACGAAGTACACACTGTCAGGTATGAAAGTTTTTGTCCAGTTTGTGGTATGAAATTTTTGTTTTGTGGGAAAATATGTTCATTGGGTTTGCTCAGTGTTGATAACCTAGGAAAAATATGTTCACTCAGTTTGCTTAGTGTTGATAACCTTATCATGAAAAATATTTCATAATGCAATATTGCACAAATTTTTCATGGCATCAGTTACTATGGTGTGGATGGGAAAAACCAAGTTGTTTCTGCATTTATTTTCAACAATTGCTCAGTAATGACCGACCCAATTCCCAATTTTTCCAAGTAATTCACTATTTCCTTGATACACAGGTTAGGGAAAGAATACAGAGGCATCCTCGCTTCATGCGATAATATTTTGAGCCAACGCTCAAATGGGTAGTGTAAATTCTTTTGTTGGTTTCTCAAAGGTTTTACAATTTATAATGATGGGATAATTTAGAGGTTGCCTAGACTGGTTAGGCCACGAACCAGTAAAAAATCATGAATTCAAATGCAATACAAAGAGCAGTAAACAATCATGAATTCAAGCAAGAAAAAAAATGTAACCTTACCTATGGTTTCACAAACTAAATTGAATTTCTCATAAAAATTCAACTTAAAGGCTGACAATCTGCATGAGTTGTTTAAGGAGGAGAAGATCAACAAGACAACTAGTTTTTTGGTCAAAATTCATAAAAGAAGGTCCAAAATGTAAAAGAGTTTGGAGATTCCTTAGCTTTTTGGTTCTCAGTCTCTTAGTCCACTTGGTCTCGTGGATGTCATTAAAATCTCTCACTCATTCATTCATTCATTACTTGCTAGTAGAGCCCTGCTCTCTTCCTTCGTGCGACGTTTTTCCCTTTTTTGTCATCTAATTTCTTCCTTCATGCGGGAAAGTTTTGAAGTTTTGATTTTGATTCATTATTCGCCCTTTAGTCAGTGTTAGTCAACGCCAACTTTAGCACTGAATTTTGGCCGTTAATGTAATCTGTTTGGGGCGTATAAGACAGTGTCAAGTGTGCCTAATTTAGTGCCTATCATTGTTGTATAGTGACTATTTTCATTGTTGTGTATCACAAGACCCAGAGTGTTGGAAATAATTCCAACTCCTGCCTTGTTTGTGTGACCACCGTTGTCCCGTGGCTCCTTCATTAGCTTGGTGCAGTAGAGTGATTTTTACCACAGTCCTACAAGGTGCTTCATCCTTCTCAGTGGTAGTGTGGTGAAAGCCTTTGTGGCAGCATACGAATCTTCCTTCTATTCCTAGTGGTGTTGCGGTGACTCCTGAGTCCCACAAGTCTTCTACCATTGGCGTGTAGTAGTGCGGTGACCACTGCTTTCTCGTAGCTCCTTCATCAGCTCAATCTGGTAGAGTGGTTTTTACCATGGTCTCGCAAGTTGTTTTTTCCTTCTTGGAAATAGTGTTGTGAAAGCTTGTCTGGTGGCATTTTTATTCATAGAGGAGGCCATGGAGAGAGGACATGGAAATCATAGAAATACTAAATTATTGAGAGGAAAGTGGGTGGAAATAGATGAGACAACATAATCTACAAATACAATAGAGGTAAGAAGAGAAAGCAACCTCAACCAAACGAGTAAGGTGTTTATGAATTCACAAATGCTACAACGTAGAGGTGATAAAGTTATTTTTTTGTCCATGAGGCTTCTGAGGTCAAACTTATTGGTTGAAAACGCACAAGAATGGTGATTAAATGTGATTCTATAATCAAGGGAAAAGTTTGAAAATTAGGATAGCCAAAACATGATATCAATATGTCAAATATATGACTAAAGTGAGGTTTTGTGTTGGATAGAATATTCATTGAAATGATATAATTGGTGTACTAAACATTATTTACTATGTTGTTGCACCATAGAAAAATGGTCCCTTATAATTTTCATGGCCTTTTAGGTCTTGTTTCATGGTATTTGATATGTTTTTCCTTGATTTTATGTTGCTACATGGCTTGAACATGCATATATAGGTACTAAAAATCAAAGAACGACATCTTGTGAAGGTGTTGTGAAGTGTTGTAAGATATTTCTACATTCTTCTAGACTCTATTCATTACAATTCACCTAAAAATCATCTTTTGAAACATCATCAAGTCCAATTTCAAAGTGTTGTAAAGTATTGTAATAATATTTCACACTTTCCTAGGCACAACTTCACTATTTATTTCTTCTTATGACTTAATTGACCCCTTTATGTCCTCATATGCTTTAATTAAGTATATTTTTAGATATTATCCTGACAAACAACATTAAATGAAACATATTTCTTGACACTTTTTTTAGGTCCTAGGTGGGACCCATTCGCCATGGGTGGTGAATGAGTCCCCCTTGGCCCCAAATTCAAAATATTTCAATTTTTTTTCAATATTTTATTAAAAATCACTTGATGTTGGCCTGTTATGAGTTATGAATGGTAAACTACAACACAAGATTGTATAAAAAAGCATTTTTCATCTCATTTTACATCTCCTCACTCATTCACGCATTCAATCTCCTCATTCATTCAAGCAATCTCATTCACACATCTAAGCATTCAAGCACTCTACAACATTAATTGAAGCAGCATTCAAAGCACTCTGAAGCATCCATTGACATTATTTCATATTTGCAAGATCAAGTGATTGGTGAGTATTTTCATTTGCATGTTATGTATTCATCACTCTCTTTCATTTCATTATCTTTTCAAGGGTTTAATTACTAAAAGTGGGGTTTGACCAAGGAAAACCCCTATTCACTAACCCTAATCATTTTCCCCCTATGGCATGTCTGTTTGCAGCTCTTTGTTTGTAGATTTGATAGGTTGTTAGGTGTTTAAAATTAATTTTGATGTCAACTAAGTGCTTCAAGTCACAAGTCAAATTCAAGCTTGGAGAGAGTTATTTGACCGTTTTCTACAAATTTGACCTCAGTAGCTCGACAAGCAGACATGTCCAAATCTGGTGTTCTAAAGTTGTCTCCTAGTTTTTCAAAAATTTGGGAGAGGACTAATTTTCAACCTATGGAAAATGAGTCTCACTTTAGGACTAGAAACTTGAGTTTTGTCAAATTTTAGATCTCGACTGTCAGAAACCAGCTCCTGGTAGTTTTTCATTAGGAGGACTAATTCACCACCCTGGGTGAATGAGTCCCATTGTGAAAAATAGTAAAATTCATCAGCATCTAGAATACTCCAAATTCATCACATTTCATCCAAGTGCACTTAGATTTTTCTCTTCTCTTTCTATTCTACATATTTCTTCTATTTTCTTCATTTTCTACATATCACAATGTGTTTTCAAAAATAGTTTAAATTGCACTTTTGCATTCATTTTAATCCATTTAAATTAGTTAATTGCATTTATATTACTTCATTTAGACATAACAAGATCACACATAACATTAATTGAATGAACCTCCCACATTTTTTAGTTCCTACTTCTCTCCTTTTAGGTGAAAAATCCTAACAGAGTTAGAGTTGTACTTAGGGACCAAAAATCAATGGTTCAGTTGTGTATTATAGGGGAAAGATGAGGCCATGGCAATAGATCGTGTTATATCAAATGAGGACACAATGTTTGAACTGAGACATCAGCTACTCAAATTTTGACTTAACTTAGGAAAAAATGATTTGATGGCATTTTGTGATACGCCCATCATTTTTCACAATATTATTGAAATTTATAATGTATTATCCAATCTTGACATAAGTTAATGCATGTTGTTGATGGTTTTAGATGGATATTGGAGCAAATGCAGAGCCTAAGCATTCAACTAGCAAAAGAACAAGATATGTATGTCAATGTGGACCTAAAACTGTTAAATCATGTAGACGACTGTGGGTGGAAGAGGATATGAAAAATTATGGATACTACAGACACAACAAATGATTGCACTAAAGAAGAGGTAGGTTAGGACTATAATACACAAGATGAATACTTTGAGAAATTTTTTGTTTGTGGATGTTATGTATGTCGTGGAAAGAAACAATTCAAAAGAGAGATTGTACAAAGACATTACATATATGATGAGCTTCCAGTCGGTAGTATTCCTCCTACAATCAATTCAAATCCAATAGGAATTGTGGTGAGGAACTTTCCAATTTGATATAAATAACATGTATACTTCGTTTAAACATTGTTTTATATTATTTAAATAACTATTTTTTTCTTAATGGATACTTGCAAGATAAAGTTCTTGGTTTAAAGTTTCCTAGATCACCGACTTCCAGCCTAAAGGGAAATGATCATTTATCAGATGATACATCTAACAAAAATATGTGTCAATATACCAACTTGAAAGATGAGGAATTGACAAAAACAAGTAACAAAACAAGAATTGGTGTGAAGATACATAATTTGCTTAAAGACAAGGGGAAGGTGGACTACATACCCTATGAGAATGAATGTGATGGAGATGATGACTTGCCCCTAAGTTTGAGATCAATTTACAAAGAGACATTTGATCGTCAACTATATTTTTCTTGGCCTAGTGATCAACTACCTAGAGTGTACGAGGTGTTTCAATTTTGGGGATACAACTACATGATATGTCCCTCCAATATTCATGGATTGAATCTAGGCCTCTTTATTCTCCAAAATGTACATGTGGGATCAAAACATAGAAAAAATTTAAAACAAACCACTAGGAGATTAATGCCATATTATGGTCCATCATTTTACAATGGTGAATGGAGAAGGCTAGCAGAATATAAGCCTAGCATGTCAACATATGGTCTAAATTTGAATATGTATACACATCGTCTCCAATTGGAAAGTGGAAAATAAATGAATAGAGGTCATCTTATGTATATAGATGGACATGCATACACACACAAAAATATTGCAGGATTTATAAATAGTAGTAAGGGAAGGGACCCTAATGTAAGACCGAATTGTCAATTTGTTGAGCTTATAAATGATAAAGATGGAGATATTGAAAGAGGGGTTGATAGATTGATAATGGTTGAGGCTATTATGGACCTTACCATTGGGGATGAGTTATTGATTGATTACCCCTTCTTATAATGCACTCCTGCACGAAAGAAGAGGGAAGAACAAGGTCTCCCTAAAGATGTTCTTAAGGGCAGAAAACCAAAGAATAATAAATGAGTGTGGACTAATGTTTTATAAACTATGTTGTAAAAATTATGTTTTATAGCAATTATTACAGTATAAAAAAGGTAGTCTATAAAATAATGTTCCATTATTCAATTGATGTATATATGTTCATACAATTAATATAATGTCTAATATATATATGTCGTTCATGTGCAAGTATTTTTCTATGAAGATATTTTGGACCCAAAATGGATACTTTTCATACATTATGATTCAAGATTAAGGCATGTATTTGACAATGCATTAGTGGATACTGAGAAAAACAATGAAGGGAAACAAAATGAGAGAGGGATTAGAGAACATCAAATAAATTGACATCCATGATGATGTTGAAGATGGTTATGTTCAAGCACAAGAAGATAATAATCCAGAGTTAGATGATGTTATGGAAGACAACAATATGGATGGTATAGAAAATGATGATCCAAATACATCTGGTAACAATATAGATGGTCTACAGTCAATTTTTAATGATGATGAAGATAATGCAGGTCAAGATGAGGATGATGATAATATTAAATACTTGAAATAACATATGAATATTGAAAATGATACACTGGATGACATTGTAGTAGACAATAATGTTAATGACCAAGACTTCTAAATTTTGAAAATTATTTGTAATCCATCTTTAAAAATGGATGATTCTTATGGCCTAAACTTTGAAATGCTTCAGTAATATTATTTTGTACTTGGAAAATTGAAAACCTATTTTATTCTCCTAGCAAGCTTTTTCATTTTCCATTATAATTCTAGACCAAATAACATTTGCGGAGATGGCCTTTTACACCAATCTTAATTTGTATGAAGTTCATAAACCTAAATTGTCAAGTAGTAAATTCCTTTCATAGATAGGAAATGTAAAGGCTTCATTTAAGAAAGGATAAGTAGTCTCTTTCTGAGGATAATCCGCATGCAAAAAGTAAAAAGCACATAAAAAAACAATTGTATAGCAGAAAATTAGATTCAATCAGTTATGTCTTATTTTGCTTGCACACTTATCTGAAAGACTTATGTTATTCACCATACACTTCCCTTGACAGAGAAAACATGCGCTTTCATTTATTTTTACTATATATCTTAGAAGTGAAATTTTTGTTACATAATGATGCACTAAGAAAATAATATATACAAAAAAAATGCATAGAAAATGTTTGAAATTTAACATGCAACCTACTGTGTTGTGCTGAAAGGAATCAAGATTAACTAGGACAAGAAATAAAAATAAAATTTTGATGATTGCACTTAAAAGTGAACAGGATATGAAAAGTGTGGACAATGATGGTGCTGAAATTGAAAACCCTGATTCTCATGATATGACTATTTTATTTCATTTGAGATAAAGAGGACATACAATTTTATATACATAGAAAATGAAGATTTGAAACTAGTAAACTGAAAATGTAAACACTGTAAGATTTTTCCTTAAACAATAATTCACATACTTACAAAAAAGGGTGAAGCATTTTTTATTCAAACTCTATTTTATTCAATAGACATAACAGTAAAATAATATTTATAAGTACAAGAATATATACACTATTTCATAGAAAATAAGGAATGTTTCATAGAATATACAAGTACAAGAATGTATCATCATCATCATATCCTTAATTAATACCTATTGCAATATCCTTAAATTGTTCAATCTTTGGTATGAATTGTTGGTAGAAAAAATTAGGATTACTTGGATGCTTCTTCCATTCATTTTGTATCAACATATGTTTGTGAAGACATAAAAGTTAATAAAATATTAATGCACATAACTCACAATTATTTAAATAAGCAACTTTGTTAACTTTATTATTTTTAAATAGTTTCCATTGTTATGTTGAACATGTAACAAGGAAAAATAAGCTCAAATTTTCAAAAAAATTAGTATCTCTACCAACATCCACAATAAATGCTTTATTGTATTAGCATATTCATTCACATAAGCGCAGTATTGAGGCTCAATAACTAATATTCATTCAAATATAAGAAGAAAAAAGTATGGAAAACATAAGAAAAATATAGAATGATAACACAGTCATGGAGAATATCTGATAATGAGATGTTCTCCATTATATTGCTTCAATTGATATATATTAATAACATAAGTCTTCAAAATGGAAATGATATATGATGATGATAATTTAAAAATAGGCCTTGGTTTCTTATTTATATAGGAAGAAACAAGCTACAAGCCTTTTACAAAAAGAAACAACCTTTAATAACTACTTTTACTAACAACTATTTAACTAGCATAATTAATAAAATAACAAGACTTAAGGCGTTTTTACATATATGGTTCCATTATTCAACATAGAAGACCCATGATCATTGATTTGGAAAATTCTTCCTCTCCATGATGAACATCCAAATGCTCTTGCCTTAGTGTCTTATTCTTTTGAAACCAAATACTTTTCCTCCCACTGATACATCGTAAAATCTGATGGCCACTTATATTCTTGGATCTTTTGCATGTTTTCAAGATTATTTTTCCATCGACTATCTAGTAATGCATTTGTATCATTGACAAAATTTAGGTATCCCTCATCAAGAACAATCAACCCATCCATGATCTAATTTAGCTTGGGAAGACTAGTATCATCATCCTCTTGTATATGAGTTACACACTTATGATCAACCTGACTAAATTCTTTCTTCCACTTATCCAAGTCCTCCAACTAATCACCATCTCTCATGATTTCAGGTATATACCAATGTTTGCAGGTATGGAATAAATCCATTCGTGTTACAATCTTTTTATCAAACCCTTGTATATATTGAAATTCATCAACAATCATCTTCATAGTTTGTTCAGTTGGCTTTAATGTTGTGAGTGCATCAAGACTTCTTTGTAGAAATTTGCATAACTTAGCCAAAGTGTGGTGAATACACTACCACCTTTTGAACAAAGGATCTAATACAAGCATATGTGTCTTTATTTGATCCATTGTCTACTGAAGTGTTTGATAACTATCATGCACATTCTCCAGTTTATCCATAACTGAATTTATCTTGTGCTCAAGAATCTTTTCCATAACTTCACAAATTCATCTTTTCACTTCATCTTGTGTTTGATTGTTGGCCTTCTTTACATCATCCACTTCCTTCTCTAGATTTTTTACCTATTTTGTAGAAATGTTCTTCACAATATCAATTGGAGCAATAGGAGGCGTGTATAACACTATCTCCTTGCTTTGTGAGGGTCCTACTTCTGATCTTAATTTTTCTTTCAATTTGGCGTTCTCCATGAATAGTTTATTAAATTCATCATTTAGGAACCTTTGTTCCTTTTCATACTCCTTCAATCTATCTTCTAATCCCTTAACAGTTGCTCGAGTGAATGTGGTCGAATGCATGGTAATTGTGGCTACCTCCAAAGGGGTGGCATCTTGTATTGTCCTTACCATCATTGCCCCTTTCATCCCTTGAATTACATCCAATAATTTTGGCTTTGTGTTATTTTCTATTTGATCCATATGGCCAGGGTTTCAATCTTTGGGTTATACCCAGTTCCACTCACACCTTCATGAGAGTCAAATTTTGCAACTAGCATTGGATCTTCCTAAGCCCGCACTTGATCAAGCAGAAACATTTATTTAATTCCAAGCCATGGAAAATGAGCATATTGCTCTTCAAGACCATTTCTCTAGCCTTCTGGGGGCTAATGTCAATGTTGTCAACTCTTAATTCCTAGAAAGTTTGTGCTACCATTTCATTTTTCTCTAATTCTTCAATTCTTGCTTTAGTTGATTCCATCCTCTCTTGAAATTATTTTATCTTCATCTTCATCCAAAAATCCTTAAACTCAAGAGTCTTAATGAATTCATCCTCTTCTATGAATCTCCTAGCTGCAATTTCCCTTTCATGTACCTTTGTACTTTTTTTTTCTACATCACCCATCCTTTCCTCATGTTTATGGGCACTGGTCTCAAGGATGGGATGATCAACTTTAATATCACCTTTCAATGATTGTAGTACTATAGCCACTTCCTCAGTATCACCCACCTCTTCAGTGTCCTCATAAGGTACTAACTATTTAATGCTTCCTATCTTCTATCTTTTGGGAGGTAACTGCTCCATGGGAGGCTCAGAGGTTTCACCTAGGGTATGCTCTGCAGTTGCACCACTATGATGTTCTTCGAGATATGCTTCCTTCTTTCTATACAAGTCTTCAAATCTACCAATTATCAATTATATCCTCTTGATAGGGTCTTTTTCCTCAACAAAGTATCCTAAGAAATCCTTAGACCTTTGCTTCGTCCTTTCTTCAACCTTCTTCATATATTCCCATTTTTTCCTTTTACTAAGTACATCATTATAAGTAATGTAGTTCCTTATGAAATCTTCTTCAAAATCTACTTGGTGTGGCACTCTCATTTTGGTAAGAAGATTGTTCCTTATGTTGTTCATATGATTTTCAAGGTCAAAGGCTCTTTCTTTTCCATATTTCAATGCATATCTTGTCTTCAAATAATATTGTAACTCCTCTAGTGTGTTTGATCCTATATTCCAATCTTCACACTTGGTTTGGTTTGGCATGAAAGTTCCTTTCTTCTACTTGTGCATTACATCTTTCTCCATCTGCATAATGTTCCACATAAATTGAAGAAATGCTAATCTAAAGGGCACAAATTTTGGTAGTATGTAAGGAGCAACAAGGTATCCATAAACTATTATTATTGTAACTTCTAGGAGGAAGAACAAAACTCCAAAATTATGTGTATGACCTTGCTCTGGTCTTAAAGCCAAAGTTCTCACTAGTTGCAACATTTTGGTTAAAAATATTGGTATTGCATACCCAAGAATTTGAAGGATTTTGTGTAAAAAATATTCATAGAATACAACAAAGCTTGAATTCTTGCACCGATTGTCCCAAATATAGCACCATTTCTGGATAGGTGTGGGATTCCCTTGCTCATCTACTGTAGCCAAGTCCATTCTTTTAGTCCATTGGTCCCTATTCTGGTACAATATTAGATGAAATAGTAGGGAATAGTGTATGAATGTAATCAGTTCTTTATCCTCTATAACTTGGGATAATTCATCATCTAACACCTTCTCAAGGTATGAAGCAAAGTCATATTCAATATTAGTTTTAGGGTTTTGAATTCTCATGGCCATCATTATTAGGCCTATTGGAATTTTATCTTGGGCATCTATCCCCAACACTTGGCAAATAGCTAAATATGTATTCATAAAGTAATACTAAAAATATGCCACATTAAATGGTTCAGTAGTGGTAGTAGAGATGGGGAATGTTCTATTACCAATGCCTCTTTTCATATATAGGGGTAACTCATCACTTATATAAATATTTTTTAACCTAGCATAATCCTCACTTTTTTGCAGGTTTATCTTGGTCAGATCCTACTTTTTTAAGCCAAAACACTCAATGATGGCTTTTTTGGTTACTTCTACCAATACTATGTCATTTGGAAACCTTGTTGTTTTGGTAGCTAAGTGATAGTGTTTGGCTAGCAGTCTAATAAATTCTACATCAACAAACAAATTTGGGACAATCAACCATGCTATATCCAACATCCAAGTGTTTGATAGTTGAATCTCCTTATTTCTCTTATTGTAAAAATACCAAAATAGGTCCCATCCAAATTTGGAAATGAGGGCATCCCTACAACTTTGTGTAGTGTCCACAAGAAACTTCTTATTATCCTCTTTAGTATACCCTAGAAGCATATCTAATATGGACTGATGGAGTGGTTTCTTCTTTACTTTAGTTTCTTCATCTTTAATTTTAGGCTGACTTTCTTTTACTTCTGATTGTTTTCTTTTAGAAGGCATGTTTCAATTTTCACTACTATGGCTTTAGATGAAAAAATGTTGAAATATTTTTTATATTAATAGAGCTCTTTCAGAGAGTTTTCATGCACATACCCAATTATTTCATGCTTGCAGGACTTCTTGTTCTTGTATCCTTAGCTCCTTCCATTCTAGTGCACTACAATTGAGTGTGATATTGGGAAAATTCACTTAACTTTAGATGGTGCGGTATTTAGTCATATTAGTTTTGGAAACCCTTAATAATTTAATAGCATTTATTTTTGGCAACTGATGTGATTTGTTGTAAATTGTAATGATTCCACATTTACCACACTACTGCCTTACTCAAGGCTTCTTGTTGTGGGATTGTGGTATACACTGCTCTATCGCATATGTTGCTTACCTTCTGGGTGGTATAGTGGTGTATGCTTTTGATCATTACTTGAAGATTTTTGATAAGACAATCTCATTTGTCTTACCAATATCTTAATTTCTCATTGACATTAGATCTTATGTTCCTCTAATGTTGGTTGCCGATGTCGATGAGACAAGTTAATATCTATTGCCGATATGCCACTGTCTCATTGATATTTTCCTTTGGTGGTATTTCATTATATATTAGTGTAACTCTGCCATGTCGGGGAGACCTATGATTATCACTATGGTATAGCGGTATTTTTCCCTTCCCTTCTACTGTTTATCGCACTACCACCTTGCTCAAGGCTTCTTGCTGTAGGGTTCTAGTGTATACCACTTTACTGCATATGTTTCTCACCTTCCTGATGGTATAGTGTTGTATTCTTTTGACCATTACTTGAAGAGTGTCAATGACACAATCTTATTTGTCTTATCGATATCTCAATGTTTAATTGACACTACTTCATTATATCCAAGAGTTATGTTTCGTCGAGCACTTGTAGATATACCTTGTCGATGTGACATAAGTGATTCTCTCCTTGATATGCCCATATCTTGTTGACATTTCACTATTTTACATCATTGATGAGAGATATAAATCTATCTCTTTGACATAGGGATGTCTAAACGAGTGCTAAACCCAAAGCTAAACTTGAAGCTAAAGTCAGAGCTAAAAGTGGTGCTACACTTGAAGCTAATATTGGCGCTAAATACGGTATTACTTTAGGCACTAATTAGCACCTAAATTAGTGCCAAATTGTACTTATCGGTGCAATAAACACCAAAAATTGAACCATCCCAATAAATAGCATCGATGTTTTCAAAAAATTTCCAAAAAATACATCAAAATAGTGGGTGGAAGCAAAAAATGGAGCAAAAAGTGGAGAAAATCATAAGGATTTGTCATAGTGTTACAAGGGTTTGGTGAGTTGCAACATAGTTTTTTGTTCTTTCATCATTTCCCTCCATTTCATTTTATTTCAAGGTTTAATTACCAACAAGGGGTTTGGCCAAGGAAAACCCCTATTTACTAACAATCAACAATATTTTCCCCTCTTACATGTTTGTGATTGTAGATTTAGATTGAAGACTTGAAGATTATTTGAAGTGTAAAGTTGTCATCTTCATGAAAACTCACTTACAGGCTAGATCTGGAAGTTTTAGAATCTGAGATAAGAGAAGAAGGAAGTGCATACATCAAGCCTCAATATCATATTCAGAGATTTCATAAATTTAGACCAGGACTAAGACAGTAGCAAGGGCATCTTAGTCCTCCAAGTGGAATTTTGCAGTGATTCTTTTGGATCCTATTCTAGCATTTGAAGATTCTACATCTACCCTGAAAAACAACAGTGGACATATAAGATAGTAAGGGGATCTTAGTCCTCCATAGCACATTTTGACAACTTCTTTGCATTTCTAGAATCCTCATCACATTTCCAGACTTCCCAGGTACACACATCAAAACTTTTTGTTACTTAATTTCATCATTTGCACTCATCATTTAGCTTACACTACTAGGTTTTGTGAGTTGAATGTTTATTTGTCTTTTCCAAGCTTTTTCTTAGTGGTGAACCCTTCAAAGCCTAAAAGAACCCCTCCTAGGTCTTCCTTATTGAGAATTGACTCACCCTTTGGGGTTGATATTCAATCCAATTTGGGTTCCTAAGACATAATTGAATGACCTAGGGAGAATAGGTGAGCACTTCTCCCCCACTCTATTTTACTTATGATTCACCTTTGAAGAATCTTAATCAACTTAGGTAGATCTTAGATAGTGAACAAAAATGGCTACTCAAGAAGGTTCTTTCTCAAATAGAGAACCTCTCTTTAATGGATCAAACTATGCTTTTTGGAGCATCAAAATGCAAGCACATTTATCATCTTTATGGTTTGATGTATGGATGAATGTAGTAAATGAATATATTATTCCTACTACACCACCCATTCACCAGGATGATAAGAAAGCATATGAGAATAATGCCAAGGAAAATAATTATATTCTTTGTGGATTTTCTAACTCAAATTTTGTAAAAGTGATGCATTGTCAAACAACCTATGAGATTTAGGTAAAATTAAAGAACATCTATGAAGGTGATGATAAGGTAAAGCAGGAAAAGCTACAAACTTACAAAAAGTCTTAAGATGAATGAAGAAGAGAAAATTGTAGACTGCCTCCTCAGGGTAGATGAAATAGTTGATAGAATTAGAGGCCTTGGAGAAGAGATGCAATAATCTATTATTGTCATAAAGGTTCTTAGATCCCTTCCATCTAGCTATGATTCTATATTTTTTTTTGAAATAGAGGAATCAAGAAATTTGAATTATACAACCACTATTGATGAGTTGCATGGAACCTTCATTGCTTATGAGATGAGAACATGAGACACTGATAACTCAAAGAGAGAAGCAACATTCAAAGCATCAAAAAAGGAAAAGTTAGAAGCACCTACATCTAAATCTAAGAAGACTGGTGAAGAAGAAGCTAACTTTGTCAAAAGATTAAGAAAAGGCTCTAGAAAGTAAAAAGGTAAGTTACCCTTTAAATGCTTTAACTGTAGTAAGATGGAACATTTTACTGTTAAATTCCCTTATAGAGAAAAGGATAACTTCAAGAAAGTAGAGGATAGTCAAGATAAGAAATCCTACTTCCCAAAGAAGAAACCCTACTTCCCAAAGAAGATATTCTTTAAAAGTAAGAAAAACTTATACAAACAAGAAGAAAGTGATCCATCTAATATTAGTGATAGCTTAGATGATGACCATGATTGTTCCTTTATGGTTGAGGGAGATAATCTAGGTATTCATGGCATTAGGATTAGCTTCCAAGGGTCAATACAAAGAAGAAATTGAAGATTTTGATGATAAAGAAGGAGAAGTGGATCTAGAGGGTGAACTTATATGTGCTCTAGATGAGATTGAAAGGATAAAAAAGAACTTAAGGAATAACAAGCATGCATAAAAAGAAACTAAAGGTCTATCCAAAAGGCTTAAATAATTTGATCAGATAATAGTTAGCCTAAAAATACAAGTTGAAGAAGTTAAAAGAATAGAAAATGTAGTCAAATATGAAGGACAATCCAAATCTAATGAATGCATGAAGTCAGAAGCAAAAATAGTGGCTTTGAGAAAAGAATTGAAAAAGGGTATAGAACAAATAGAAAAAGGTTTGAAGCTGAAAGGAGGCTCGAAGATTCTTGAAGATTTTATTAACTCACAAAATCCTTCAAAAGAAAAGTTTGGCCTGGGTTATGAGAAAGTAAAGAATCCTACTACCAGTGCATCTACAAGTTTATATGAAAGATGCGAAGTAGAAGAAAATCCTAGAACAAAGAATGAGAAAAAAAAGAAGGATGTCTTTGGAGATGTTGTTGAGAAGAAGAAACCAGATGGAGAAAAGAAGCCTACAGTAGATAAGAATATTAATAAGTTAGTCCCTAAAGACATGAGGAAGAATCATAACATAAAGGGAGCTGATGTAAATTGCTTTACAAGAGTGATAGATTTGAAGAAGAAAAATACAAGAAGACCTCCTCATCATGCACAAGTAAATGCTATGACCAAGTATTCCACATATTTCAATGGTTACTACTATACTTGTAATCAATTTGGTCAGAGGGCTAGTGAATGTTGTGTTGTACTTAAAAGGACAAAAAACTATGTTAGTAAAAATTAATCTACTCCTTTGTAAGATACAAACGTAATAATTACAATAATTATGGTCACATATCGAAACAATGTAGAAATTTTTTTGTAAGATCAAAAGTATAAGATAAGAAGAAAAGAATGTCAGGCTCCAAAGTGAACAAAGGTTCACCATCTCTACTAAAGAGAAAGATGAATCAAAAAAGAAACCTGTGAAAGTATGGAAAAGGTTAGAAGGTTTCACAATTTATGATTGCTGAAATTGCACTCCATGCCAAGAAGAAAAAAATGTGGGTAATAGATAGTGGTTACTCTAAGCACATGACTAGTGATAAGAACAAGTTCATCAAACTAAGTAAATGCAAAGAAGGATCTATTATTTTGGGAAACAAAATTGCAATAAAAATATGTGTTAAAGGAACCCTAAGAATAAATGGAAAATTACCTACACATGATGTCCTTTATGTTGAAGGATTAAAGCAGAATCTGCTAAGCATCAACCAAATGTGTGGCGATGGATACAAAGTCACATTTAATGTAGAAGACCTTGTGAGATAAAGAAAGACTAGGGAAGTCAAATAGATGGAAAAAACAATACTAAATGAGGCCAAGTTACCTGATGTATAATGAAGAGAGAAAGTATATACAATAGTATATACTTTGAATAGAGTTCAGCTAAGAGTAAACAAAAAGAAGACATCCTATGAAGTGTGGTATGGAAAACTAGCATCTATTAAATACTTCAAATTGTTTGCTAGCAAATGTTATATCAAGAGAGAAGAAGAAAACTTAGGAAGCTTTGAAACAAGATGTGATGAAGGAGTATTCCTTGGATATTCCACTCAAAGAAAAGCCAACAAATGCTACAACAAAAGGCTACACAAAATTATAGAGTATCAATCTCAAGGTTGATGAAGATTTGAAGCATGTTGAACTTGTCAAAGATAGCTATGAAGATGAATCAAAGTTTGAAGAAGAAGTTGTTGATGAAGAGTCTGAAGAAGAAGTCATTGATGAAGAGTTGGAAGAAGAGAATGAAAACACAACTACAAGAAATATTCAAAAGGATCATCCTAAAGAGTAGATTATTGGAAACAAATATGAAGGAGTTCAAACAAGGAGGAGAGTTGAAAAGAACAAAGAGCAAGTAAACTTTGCACTATTATTTGAAATAGAGCCCAAGAGCTATGTTGAAGCTAGAAAGGATGAGAGCTAGATAAAAGCAATGGAAGAATAACTAAGCCAAATTGAAAAGAACAAAACTTGGGAGTTAGTTCCAAGAGGTCCTCAAGCAAGAACGTAATAGGAACTAAATGGGTCTTTAGAAATAAGCTTAATGAAGATGGAGTTGTTGTAATAAATAAGGCTAGATTGGTGTGCAAAGGGTATGCACAAGTTGAAGTTATAGATTTTGAAGAATCATTTGCACTAGTTGTTAAATTGGAATCCATATGAATGTTTCTAGCATTCTTTGCTCATAAAAGATTTAAAGTCTATCAAATGTATGTCAAGTCTACTTTGTTAAATGGGAACCTAGAAGAAGAATTTTACATAGAACAACCTGAAGGTTTTCAACTATCAGAAGAAGATTATGTGTGTAAATTGAAGAAAGCACTATATGGTCTAAAATAAGAACCTAGAGCTTGGTATTCAAGATTAGACCAACACCTACAACAACAAGGATTCTAGAAGGGATGTGCAAATAACAACCTGTACTTCAAATTTGAAGGTGTGCATATGTTAATTATTGTTGTGTATGTAGATGACACTATTTTTTGTGGAAACAATGACAGAATGTCTAAATAATTTTCTATCTAAATGAAAATTGAGTTTGAGATGTTCATGTTGGGAGAACTTTCTTTCTTTCTTGGTTTATAGATAGCCCAAACTAATGAAAGGATATTCATATCTCAAACTAAGTATGCTACGGAGATGCTCAAGAAGTTTGGGATGGAAGATAGAAAATGAGTTGGTACCCCCATGATAATTGGGTCCAAATCAAGCAAGATAGATGAATCTCCAGAAGTAAATTAGACCATGTATAGATCAATGGTAGGTAGCTTGTTATACCTAACTACATCAAGACCTAATATCATGCAAGCAGTGTGCATGGTTGCAATATTTCAAGCTATTCCTAAAGAGTCACATGTCAATGCAGTAAGAAGAATTTT
Source organism: Sequoia sempervirens (assembly GCA_007258455.2). NCBI lineage: Eukaryota > Viridiplantae > Streptophyta > Pinopsida > Cupressales > Cupressaceae > Sequoia > Sequoia sempervirens. The sequence continues at coordinate 328,806,963 of VDFB02193867.1, read as the reverse complement.
CAAATATATCCTTGAAGCACAATTGACTATGGACTAGGGTATCCAAAAGGTGAATATTTAACTTTGACAACATATACAGATGCTTGTTGGTCAAGAAGTGTGGATGATAGAAGAAACACTATTGGTGGTGCATTCTTCCTTGGAAATAAACTTGTTTCATGGATGAGAAAAAAGAAAGAATCAATTACTCTTTCTATAGCTGAAGCAAAGTATGTTACAATAGTGACATGTTGTACTCAATTGTTGGGGATGAAACAAACACTTAAAGACACCAAAGTAGAATACAAAGAACCTATCACTATTCTTTGTGATATTGTAAGTGCTATAAATATATCAAAGAATCTAGTGATGCATTCTAAGACCAAGCATATATCAATCAAGTATCACTTTTTAAGAGAAAAGGTAGTAGACCAATAATTCAACATGGCATATGTCCCCACCAAGGAATAGGTTGTAGACATATTCACTAAGCCTCTTCCCAAAGAGAAATTTGAATACTTGAGGCAATAATTGGGAGTGGTGTCTCCCACATCACATCACTAAATCTTAGTGATAGGGCATGAATCTAGGGGGGGTTTACAGAAAATTCATTCATCCCTGGAAGATGAGAGAAAAGGAAACTCAAGCATGCATTAGTTTACAAATTTCTAATGACAACATGGTTGTAGATTCTTAGACACATTCTTTCACTTTGCATGATATATCAAAAGGGGAGAACATCGGTAGCAGCAAGGTGTTGACCTGTTCCTTTACCATTGATGTTAGAGGGGGAGAAACATAACAAAATGCTTTGTGTTTATCAAAAGGGGAGATATGGCTAAGGGGGAGAATGGTTGTTGAACAAATGTTTGTTCAGAGTATTTAGTTTTTTCGTCAATGACAAAGGGGGAGATTGTTGGAAATTTGATTATCATTGATCTCAAAAGGAGATTTGAGTAATATTAGATGGGAAGATTGTTGATTGATGTCAAAAGAGAATCATTAATGCAAGCATTTAAGTTAAGTCATTTCAGTATTATATGTTGGTTTAAAAGCCTCTATCAGTCAACAACAAGGTTATTAAAACTTCTTTCATTCCCGCTCGTTGGCAACAAAAGCTTTGTTTTAAGAAAAAACATGAAAAATACACTAAGGACAAAGAGTTTTGATATTTTATAAAATGTTATGAAATCGTCATTGATCGTCAACAAGGTTATAATAACTCTATCAATTGTTGACAAGGTTATAAGAACTCCATCGCTCACTGAGAAGGTTATAAGAACTCCATCGATCACTAATAAGGTTATAAGAACATCTCTTTCTACCAAAGCTAGAATGGTGAATGTCTAAAAGGGTGTTAGGCATTGGGGTCAAGTCTTATGGCTTACTCAATTGAGTGTCGATGGTTGGTGTTAACTCTTACACTTTAACAAAAAATAATGAAAGAGGTATGCGGGATACCCAAACCTTGAACCCTGGACACCGAAAAATATTTCAGTGCTTTTTGGGTCAAAGCTAAGGCTTATACCTTAACTAAATGTAAAGAGATGGAAGGGGTATGAAGGAACCTCAAACCCCAACATCTCAAAGGAATTTCAGAGTTTGGAGTTTCGGTGTTAGTGTGATGGTCTACAAATGGTATGAAGGTGGCAAAGGGTAAGGCTGATGGCTGAAAACTAAAAGAACGGGATAAGTGGTGCATTCTCGCTATTCTGTGAAAGGTTTGTGGGACCCAGTGATGGTCAGTGCAAGCTTGTAGGGATATGACATGTGTCCTCACCAACAGGTATAAAGAGTTTTGGAATTTGGTGTTTAGGAAAACTCATTAAGATCTTCAAAGCAGTTCAAGCATAAGGCAAGAGGGATTAGCGATCCCCAACCCCTGATAAGTATGGTAGATGAGAAGTATCCTCAAGTGACATGTGGCGATTAATGATTATTTGAAGCAACTCAATTCATTTAAATGATAAATGACAAATCATGGTGTGATCAATGGCTAGCATTTAAAGATTTATTTTTGGCAATGACTAGGTGGCAAAAATGTGAAACTTCCAATCAAGTGAATTTGATTGTGGCATAGAAAATGAAATGATTATTGTAACTACTCTAGTGATATGTTTGTTGATTGATTGGAAGAAGCAGATGTCTTCATTAATGCATAGATAGTCATGAAATTTGGAAAAGGTTGATCAAGCATGAATGGAATCAAATGATATGCAACCCTAAGATTGATTTATGTGAATATTAAATAATGCAATGTATAAGGTTGGTGTGTGTTGAAGAATAAAGTAGTTTGTATGCATTCAATGAGAAAATAGTGTGTTAGGTGAAGAGTGAAGAGAGGAGAGGAAATCCTTGCAGAGCAAAGCAGAGAATGAGCAATTGCAAATTAAGTCTGTAATACAAAATTAGATTCATTTGAATTGTATGTAACTGGAGTTTTTGCTCCACATACTTTCATTATAAATCTAATTGGTTGGTGTCATTAGATAGCTGGGTTGGTCCTCAAATTAGGCAGTGGGTGTTTCCTTAGAGTCGATGCTCTTAAATTAGGGAATTGGTGTCTCCTTAGGGTTGGTTCCCTTAAACATTGTAACCAGTGAGGTTCTATTATGAGGCTAGATTAGCACAATAGATTCTAGCAACATTTCTCACTGTGGTTTTTCCCATATTAGGTTTTCCATATATATCTGACTAGTTTTATGAGTATTTGTGTGTGATCTCTGCATAACAAGGGTTAAAAGAAAAGTTTTAATTGGTCTACTAATTCACTCCCCCCCTCTCAGTAGATAGTTGTGTTCAAATAGGAGGAGATAGAGATAGAGAGATATAAAGATAAAGAGAGAGAGATAGACACATAGAGATCAAGATAGAGAGAGAAATAGAGAGAGGGGAAAGATAAAGGGAGAGATAGAGAGTGGTACGGGAGAGTGAGAGAGGGATAGGGATAGAGATAGAGATAGAGAGGGTGAAGGATAGATAAACTTAATAAGTGATAGAGAAAGAAGGATAGATAATGGGATATGGAGAGATGGAAAGATAAAGGGTTAAAGATAGATATAGAGATAGAGATAGAGATGAGAGATAGATTAAGAAAAAGTGAGATGGAGATAGAGGGATAAATATATAGATATTGAGATATAGATAAAGAGAGAGGAGGGACAAATAGAGAGAGTGAGAGATATAGAGATAAAGGAGAGGGATACATAGTGAAAGATAAAGTGATATTTGTGTGTATGTGTGGGGGGAGATAGAGATATAGGGAGAGAGAAATTCATAAAGGGAGAGGGAAGGAGGTAGAGATACTAAGGGAGAGAGGGAGAGATAGATGGAGAGATAGAAATAGATGGAGAGAAGGAGAGAAGGAGAGATGTTGAGATCTAGATAGAGGGAGGGAGGGAGGGAGGTGGAGATAAAGAGAGGGAGTGAGGGAGGTAAGGAGGGAGATAGAGAGAGGAGGGAGAGATGGGGAGATAAATATGGAGAGAGGGATAGATAAAGAGGTGAGGGAGGGAGGGGGTGAGATAGAGAGACAAAGATAGAGGGAGATAATAGAGAGATAGGGAGAAAGGGGCACCAAATCATGGTATACCTAACCATGTATAAATGTATAAGTATATCTATCATATGATATAATTTTTTTTCTCATTTATCTCACTTGTAGGTGATGCACATAATGCACATAATGCACCCAAGTTATTCATTCAAATTTTTATCCTACTATTTTAGTACTAGATGAAAATTTCTAAGGATTATACCTCTATGATACCTTGCAAACAGGATTTTTTATATTTAATAACATTTTAAAGCTTTAACATCATCATGTTTATTTAGTAAATATAAGAAAATTAATGAAAGTGCAACCTAAAAGATGATCTAGTTCTTGGATTTCAATCTTTTTTTATTTCCATATTTTGCGTAAGTTAAGATATTTATTTTTACTTACATTGAATAGTGTCTTAATATTTTAACAAATACATATGTCTTGAACTTTTTTATAATTTTTTTGCACTTGAATTTTAAAAATTATATTTAAGATTATTCTACACTTCATTGTATATATATTCAAAAAAATATTATTTTGATTATTTTTAAATGTAAGTTATATGATATACACACTTAATGATGTAGTTTTCAAAATACATCCATGTTGAAATATTACAAAAAATATATATATTTAATAAAAATATTAAAAAACACATAACTTTGAGTAGTCACTCTTGACTACATTTCTATCAACTAATTTTAAGAAGTATCTAACATAACAAGAAATAGAGGAGCACATAGAATAAAAACACATTTGTGTGTGCTCAACATTTCACCCTTTTAACCATAAGCATATTAAAAACTTTAGTAGTTTAGAAATCAAACTTAGAGTAGGGGAGAGAGGCCTATAGTGGAGTGGGCTCCAATAGTGAGGATAGAAGTAGTCCTTAGTGGGCCTCATAGTGGAGCATCTTAATATCCAATTGCAAAACACTTTTTATCCATAAAGAACACAGACTAACAAATCATGTGATGCCACATCAGCACACCAATAAAACATGACTTAGTGCACCACAATCAGTCTCTCTTTTGTTTTTAGCCTTTTTTAATACCTTAACAAAAAGCATGTTGATGTGGCATCATATTTGATGATATGACCCTAAAATTAAATTTTTTAAGCAAGTGATTTGCCAAATAAATTGTTGTACAAAATTGGGACTGATTTGAAATTCCATGTAGGATTTTGAGAAACATGAAGTTAGGGTGCTCCACTATGGGTCCCTCTCCCCTACTCCAATTTTTGTTCTTATCATATCTTCAAATTTTGAGAGTATACATCTCAAATTACTCTTCCAAATTCAATTTTAACCTTTTTTTTAAATGATCGCTTTTGACTCCCTTTTGTTCCCCTTTTCTATGCACTCACCTTATTTAAATTACTCAACTCCAAGATTGATAAATAAATAATTGTATTCGCTCTAGATTTTGAATATTTTATGGAAAAATGTTTCCCTATATGGCCTTGAAGTTTATATATATATATAATTAATCCATTACCAATGTCATTAATCTATTTTATATTTCAATGAAATTGAAGTAACTTCAATGAGGTGGGATAAAACTTTGTGTACATGAGATTTGTAAGCACTTAATGGAAATGAAGATAAGGCATATTCAAGTGTGATGCTTTTGCACGCATTTCAACACCATGTTGGCCACTTTGTTTTGGATGCGGCGTCTTGATGCTACTTTTTCTCCCCTATTTGTCTTTATTACACAAGTTGTCTCCCTCCTACTAATTCAATTATTAGTTCCTGCTGCCAGGCAGGAATATTTATGCATTCGCCCGGAATGCTTTTAACCGGCAGCATCGGCCAATCACATTTCACCATTTAACATATTACTTATTTTTTGTATAGTTTGAATTTGGAGAGCTATTTTATATATTGGAAAATTAGCATTTATCTATTTTTCTATTCGTCTGAGTAGCTTTATAAATCATTTTCGTTTTAAAAATTCGGGAAAATGCGAATGCATAAATTGATTAAATAAATTTAAGCAAAGGTATAGTTTAAAAGTTGGCGGCTAGAGGTACGTAATCCATGAATGCAAATTAAATGCATTAAAATATCAAGAAAATGCGAGCACATAAATTGATTAAATAAATTTAAGCAAAGGCATAGTTTATAAAACTGGCGGGTAGACGTACATAATGCATGAATACAAAATAAATGCATTAAATGGCATCTGGCTCAAGGTGAAGGTGCTGGAATGGCTTGGTGGCCACGCGTGGCCAGGGTACTTTGGTCATTTAATATAGAGTTAAGCCACTTTTTATGCATCTCTATTACTTTGCATGTGTTGTTTTTGTGTTATGTAAGTGCGTGTTCTGAGGAAGAGTTTGTAGCGACTGAGCAGGAGATGTTATAGTTGTAGAGTCCAGACCTAGAAATGAGTTACTTGAGGTGATAATTTGTTAATTTTCAAAGTTTTGTTACATTAAAGTGCATAACAAAGTTGTATTTCATAGTGCTCTATTGTGTGGCCGCGCAGGGGATTTTGTAGTTGGAGAGTTACACACTGGACAACGAGAGATGAATTGCTTGAGGTCATAAGAGGTAACTTTTCATTGTTTTCTTCTATTTGATACGAGAAATGCAAGCAGGGTTTCATAGTGCTTTAAGGCATTCATATAATTTGATTATAAATTTGTATTTTAAACTACTTTTAGTATTATCTATTCGAATTTCTTGTTGAAATGCGAAGGTTTCATTTGTGTTTGATAGGAATTATGTAGAAACCCTCTTGTCCATTTTACTTCATGCATGTGAGCCCTGTAAAGTTTGGTGGGTCTCGCTACCTATCCTAGTCCTGGCAACCATCCTTGAGCTAATCCTAATGCCAGTCTTTAGGGGCATATCTCTGGTCCCTATGCTACTTGGGTTGCTGCTTTAGCTGGTGGGGAGGTGGTACACCTCCTCCTCTGCCCCCATCTCCATCATCATCCCCGTCTCCTCACCCTCATCCTCACCCTTGCCCTGCTAATCGGCCTCTAGGTCTCCTTCGCAGTAGCTATGCACCAGGTATTGTCAATCTAATCGATAGGCAAAACCAATCTCTGTAGGTCTATATAACCCCAACATCTATTGGCCCCTAATCGTATGGCCATGGTCTGGCCACCAGCTATCAAAAATTGTCAACCACATCCTCAGCCGAAATTGGTCAGCCCCATGTGGTCTCCCTCGTAGTACGCACAAATATGGCCATGTATTGGTCATCAGGTTTATCTTGTGCATCCCTAAACTATCGAGCAACTTGGTCTGGAAGATATTGTGCTATCATTGTGTGCTCTCTGCCCTACATCAAACAATCTTGCCTAGCGAAGAACAACTATTGAACATCATCATACCAAGTGGGCATGTTGAGCTAAGGACTCCAAGTAAAGACTATCATGTCGTTGATGACCCTTTTCCAGTGTCAGATGTTGGATGCCCCTGTATGCATGAATGACAGTCCACCCCTATATCTTCAAATGAATGGGTCATCTAGCTCCATGTTGACGTGTGTGACTTGTGGGTGAAGCACTGCAACGTGCTCCAAGGCCCAGATGTGCAGTAATGTAACCCTTGATCCGATAGCCCTGCTATCATAGTATGCAAACTCATGAAGATCATGGTAGAGGGAGGCTAGCATCACTAGCCCCTAGGAAAAGCACTCTCTCTATCAGAGCATCCGCTCCCAAGCAAGACCCCATCCTGGGTTGAATTATCAGCCGCGTCGATCTGGTGCCACAAGGCTTGAAATGATCATAGCTACAATCAATCTGAAAGGTGACATTGAAGTCCTGTACTACTCTAACCTAATCTGTCCCTTAGAAAAAATGATATCATCTAGGCCCATGCTATCATAATAGGCATCTGTCCCTATGACCACATCATAAATGACCCACTCTTCATGGATCAACAAATAAAGAATATGCCAAACATCCTCCAAGGTCACTGTCGCCTCGCCTGTAGGGAAGTGAAACGAAGATGTCTCACTGTGCCATCTCTCTGCCAATGATGTCATCATCCCCAGGTCTATCCTAATGGGCCATGCATATGCAACATACCAAAGCCCAATCGCTCCCAGGTGCTCCTGAAGTACCTCATGCAAACTAGGATCCTTAGTCAATCTACTCAAAATCAAAGACCTATGCTCCCATGAATGGATTGGCTCCATGTCCTCCTACATCAGTAAAGTCATTGTGTCAAATTTTGTAAAAAATCAGGTTCTTGTTTGGAGTTTGCACGACTGAAACAACAAATGCGTCACTATTTGGAAACTCCAAATTGTGCTGATGGAGACCAAAAGGTCCTAAAATCCACTGTCGCAACACACTTTGACAACGTTTTGATTTGACCCCTAAACCTAAATTGCAAACTGGATCATTGCGATGCAATTTGCAAGTGCAGAAAACTTTGACACCTAAACCCTAATTTCTAAACTAGACTGTCATGGCGTAACTCTCACTAGTGAGACACTTTAAGCCTACGCGGTGCCGATTTAAGGTTTTCAGTGACACCAAACAACGTCACTTGACTTTGTTTGACTTTAGACCCTAATTAATGCACTCAAAAATTGAAATTAAAGGTTGGGACAAGATGACATATTGCTGGACATGTGCTTGGTAGCTGTTAGTACACTCAAACGCACTCGAAAATGTGTCATGGAAGTACACGTTGCGCCATCTCGATCAATGCTAAGATCTCAAAACACAAGAATCGCTAAAGGCTAGGTGTGCAAATGAATTGGAAGTGCCCCCTTGAGGCTTATTTATGCCTGGAAACTAGGGTTTTTTGACCCTATTTAGCCATCCAACTAGGGTTTTGGACCCCTGAGTTTGTTTTTTCCCAACCAAGGGTTGTTTTGCATCATTTTTTCGCGTTTTTGCACTTTTTTTGGCATCCCAAAGCCTTTTTGGACCTGTCGGGCACCTTGTCCTCTTTTTTCATGAGATCACCCAAAAATCAAAATTTTCATTTGATCTCTCGAGGGGGTAGTATACTAGCGTAACTCTTCCACTGAGGTAGTAGTGGGGCATCCAAAAAAATCATTTTTTTTTTAAATTTTGATCTCGACAATTTTATTCTTTGAACCAATGTAGTGGGTACATTGCTTCAAAGAGGGGAAAAATGTACCAATTGATCCTATACACCTGATCTTGATTTTACTAACATTAGTTCATCCTAAATCATCTCCTTTGCTAACCATTTAATCAAATAATTTGTAATTGATTGAATTCATCACATTTCATCTCTTAATTAAATAAATCAATTTTATCTGATTAAATCATTCTCTTCTATTAATTAAATAAATCATTTTATTTAATTAATCCTATAGTTTCTCTTTACTTAAATCTCTAAATTCATTATATTAAATTAAATAAATTAATCTTCATTTGATTTAATCTAACATCACCCCCCTTTAATTAAATTAATCAAAATCTTTATTTAATTAATTCAAAATCGTATTCCTCTCACTTTGATTTAAATCAATTCAAAAATATATATCAAATTGTTACATCAACTAATCTCCCTTTGAATTAATCAAATCCTGATTAATCTTAATCTTAATCACTCCCATCCTCTAGCTTTTTCAACTTGCACATGAAAATACATTTAATTGATTTATTAAATCTTTATTTTCTCTCAACATGGCATCAAAAGGGAATATTCTCCAAGTTTGAAAAATCCCTCCAAAAGGGATTGTACATCCAACAAGGCATTTAAACCTCTTACATGTCCTTTTTCCTTGAGTCAAGTGGCATTAAATCCATTTCCTTCTCCCTCCAATATGTCATTTCATCAAATTTGAATTTCCACCTAATATCATTTATGTGCACAATGACCAAAATGTGCTCAACCTTTGTCCACTCACATGTTCACAAGTGGCTTAATATTATTGGTTGGTCTTTTGTCCCACATTCATCCATTTTACCTCATTCTCCATAATTCTCATCTATAAATAAGAAGTTCTCATTTGGATTTTGGATCCACAACTTCGTGCAAAGACATTATCTTGAGATTTTGAATTTTCTCATCCATTGTTCATCCATTTTGACATTTTCATAGCTAGGTTATGCAAGAATTTCACCAAGGAAGCATCAAATCTTCATCAAGTCATCACTCAAGCTTACAAGGGATTGAGAAAGGGCCATTTTCCACATCAAAATGACACCAATTGCCCCATGGGATTGAAAGTTTATCTGCATTAGATAGGATTTGAAAGCTTTTTATTTGTGTTCATCATTCCATTTCTTATTTTGTGCATTTCAAATGAATTCTATGGGGAATATTGATTTAACTTGCATAATAGACTAATGATGTGTTGTTTGATTATGTTTGTGCAGGTATAGGATCACCATTCACAACATGGTATCAGAGCAAGTTAGGTTCCTTAGTATTTTTTAGATATATTGAGTGCAACTTTTGAAAAGTTGAGTATGCTCTTCTCTTGCATACAATGATGATCTAGAGAATTAGAAAAACTTTATAAAAATACCATATTCTAGGGGGTTCCTCTTTGTGGCTTTATATTGCATGCTATTTTTGAGCTTATTGATGGAAATCTAAGCTCACCATTGAGTTTAGGGTGTTTCAAAAAGTCATTTTTTTCTTTTTATTTGTCTAAATTGGACATTTGAGGCTAGATTTATGAGGATTTGAAGTTGGTATGTGGTTGCTAAATCTGGGAGGTAGCTACAAATTTGGAGCATTTTGGGTCAAATATGAACTTTCCATCACATTTAGAAGGCCCAAGAACACCCTAAGATCGATTTTCAATTTGTCAAAATTGAACACTTTTTCTTGAAGCCGACAAAGAAAAGTTTGTCCCCTTCTTGACCGTTCATACAACCATATGGTTGTCATAAATATAGGTGTCAAAAAATAACTACTATGATCATAGGTTGAGTAATGCTCAAAGAAGAATGCAAAATGTGATCCCTGAAAGTTGAAAAACATTTCTTCCTTGTGGAAGAAGATGAACTACTTATAGGTGCATTAAATCTTCCCATGTGAGAAGAATAAAAGTCTATGAATGATGCACAAGATCCAAAGGAAATGGTGAAATATCTAAAAGCTTCTTTAATGCTCCATGCAAAGGCTGATGTAGAACATAAACCAAAGATGTTTATGGACTGGCAACATCATTGATGTGGTTGTCATCAAAGGTGTCTAAATCCAACTCTAGATTAAATGGGATTCATTAAACAAGTCTGATATGCCTTGTACGTAATCACCCCAATCAATTGTAGTGGAAATACAATTGCGAATATCCCATTGCCTTGAATCATGACAAACCAGTGATGTAGGAGCACTCAATACTGTAGAAGCAAAATTTGATGGAGATGTGATATTAGTGTAAGGTAAAGAAACCATTGAGGAGGATAGAACTCCAAGGTTCAAATAACCAAATTGTATTTCCTTATGCATGTTGAAGGTATCCGTGTCACCTACACTCAAACCATCATCAAATTTCACATAACCAAAGGAAGAAAATGAGTATAATTTGGAATAATGATCAACATGAGATATGGAAAATATATCTCTTCTTTGCAAATCTCTAATGATCATGAAATGTGGTGTGAATTCAACTTTTTTTCCTATGCCACTATGTGTAATTTGATAAACAAAAAGGAGATTATTGGATAAGGAAGGTACATAGAGTACATCATTGAATTTTCCTCCAATTTAAATAGATCCTTTTCCAAGAGTTGGCATATAGTTGTTATTGATCATCAATATTTGTGGTAATGAACAAGGCTCATATATAGAAAATAGTTCCCTGGATGCAACCATATGATACAATGGTCCTAGAATCAAGAAGCCACTTGTGTGATGTGTTGCTTGCAAAAGCAATAAGTTCCATACCCTTTTTCTTATCCTTTATTGAATATGTAGATATTGTGGATGGAGAAAAGGAAGAACCACATATCCTAGATGTAGGCAATTGAATTTGAGTTTTTTGAAGAAGATTCTTCAAGTCATAAATTTCCCTTTTATAATATTGGTGTTCATCATACCCTAGTTTCTAACAATAAGTACATTTGGGCTTCCCCTTAGAAGTTTTCCCTTCTGATGGGGGAGATGAATTTTATGTAGTGTCTAATTTTGATCCCTTAGTTTGTTTCTTTCTCTTGGATGATTGAGAAACTAATGCTTTCAAAATTTTCAAAGAGGTTCAATAGCATCCATAAAGATTAATTTAGGTTGTTCTCTTGTGATTCTATTATAAAAATATTCAAAATAAGGCATTACTTGCATTTTTCTAAGAGCATCCATTGTAGATTAAAAGGAAGAAGCAAATATTTGATAAGGACCTTTTAACTTTGAAAAAATAAAGAAGACATATTCTTTGTTTATTTACCTTGAAGTATAGAAAAAAAAGACTTAAATTGAACCAATAAATCTCAATAGAAGAGAAGGAATCAAAAGATAATGTTGTTAATTGAACATCCAATTGTAAAATATTGAATTCATAACCTTTACCAAGGAGATCTTCAAATTTATCTCACATTTTCTTAGGAGTTGTACAACTAGAAATATGAAATTGCAAATTCTTGAAAATTCAAGAAGTCCTATTATTCTCATTGCTTCATCTAACTTGTTCTGATAAGTAAATTGTAAATTCCTTAGTAAATTGCATTTATTATTCATTGACTATTTTTCATAACCACTTAGATTGAAGTACAGGTTAATGTGTTATCCATTGACCATTTTCTATATGCTCTAATGTGCTACTATAGATTCAAGTGCAAGCTAATAAAGTTGTACTCAAAGTGGCTCACCTTTAGGGGCTCTTGGATCACTAGGGAATGCCCCTTGCACTATTGCTCACATCCCGCCTTCGCCTGCTTCCTCCTAGGGCCATTCTCCCTCTCGAGGATGTCACCAACATAGGAATGGCTCCACACATGAGTCCTAGTTGGCTTGTCCCCATTCCCCAACCAAGCTCAACATTGCAATGATTCACAATTTCATAGGCATTTTCCCTTTCCTCCTCTTTGGGCTGCTTTGGGGTGGCCTTTGAGAGAGACTTCTATTAGTGGTGCCTCTGGGTTGCCATCTGACAGAGCTCCTGATTGGACACTTGCTAACTTTTCCAAGTGGCTCCCACATTTGGACCTAGCAATTTCTCCTACTTGACAAGAAGATAAAGAAAATAATGACGAGGGATGGGATCTGGTGCAGGAGCACCCAAGCACTTCAAGGAACACTTCAAGGGCCAAGAGGATGTAGGGGTCATGAATACTTTTCAATCATCTCAAAGCATCAACTATAACATCCTGAAGCCTATAATGGCTTTTGAAATGGATAAAAATATTGAAGGAGTTAAAAGTCCTAAGGGTCTTGATAAGGACCATAGGGCCAAAATGCAATGTAAATGAAACAATAGTGTTCTAGGAGTTTAAATAGGTATATTATGTTTTAATTAGGTTAATTAAATTTGAATAGTGAAATGCAATAATTTTTAGAAGTTTTTAGTTTATAGGAGTTAATAAATTTCAAGTTGGAGTATTCAGATTTTTGAAATCCACCTTTGGGCGAGAAAGTGACTTTTAGGAGTTGTAGTAACTTTAATGTAATCAAAACAATCCCAATCAGTTGGGACAGTTGGGGGATGAGTCTATAAGGTTAGGGAAAGCATTTTTATGGAGGGTTGGTTGCTGGTACAGATTTTGTATGGACTGCTACAGGAAGAAGAAATAAAACAACAATTTCTTGCATTTTCTTGTGTTTTTTTTATGAATATCTAATTGTTATTGATGAAATGCACCATGGAATGATTTAGAGCCTTGTATCTACATTTATTTAGGCCTTTTCATGTCTTGATACATGTTTATAATTAGTTCTTTGTATTATATTGATGACTGTCCTAAGGAAACGCAGATTTTTCACTAGTTTTTGGTGGTTTTCATGGGTGTTTGATCCATTTCATGAAGGAATGATGCTGTAACATATGAAATGGATCTGTTATAACATGTATAATACAAATCTAACAAGATGACATGCAGGTAAGGAAGAATACTTGGGTGTACACCATGTTTTTACAATGCAAAGTGCATGAAAATGGAGGCTAAAGTGTAGCAATAGGAGATCTACCTTCATAAGGGGTATATTTCTAAGTTGAAGGAGTTTAGATATGTTGAGTTATTGGTGAAAAGTCCAAGAGAAGGTTTTGTAAGTGTTGGGAAAGCTAATTTTCAAGAGGCCCTAGTTTTGGAGCAATTTAGTGAAGGTTTTGTGTTTGAGGGTGTCAAGGGTATCATAGGTGCCTAGAAACTTGAAATTCCTTGGTTTGGAAACATTTTAAGCTACTGTTGAAAGTTCCATGGTCTGGAGTTGAGATTGTAATAGAGTTGCTTTGAAAAAGAGGGCTAATTAGGCCTAGATTTTGAGGAAACAACAGATTTTGGTAGGTTTGATCCAAAACAAGTGCCATTAGGGATTTGATATGTTGTTTATCATCATAAAATACAATTGAAACAATCATTATATTGGAGGGTCCTTTGGGGAATTGAGTGAAAGTTCAAAAAAACCATTGCTAGAGGCCTAGTTGGGCTAGAAGCCTAGTCAAGGTGCAAAAAGTGAGTTTGTGTTTAAGTCAGAGGTTTGGGGATTGAAACCATTCAAGAAAATTTTGTTTGAGTCATTTAAAATATTCCCAAGGTTTTGGGTTCATAAGTGAAGGTTTAAAGCCATAAGTGAAACTTTGAGGCTTATCTCCTGTAGGGTGCCTGGAAGAGGTTTGAGAGTGCTTCATTGAAATCCTTGAAATCTTTGTGTGTTTTTCCTAAAGTCCCATCCCCTCTACATCAAAGTGGTATCAGAGTAGTGAGTAGGTCCTTTAGGGATTGAAGAAACAAAAATGGCACCTAAAAATCAACTAGCTAGAGAGTTGGAGGAGTTGAGGGAAATCTTGGAAAGGGAAAGGAGAGAAAGAAGAGAGCAAGAAGCAGCAAGAGAAGAAAGGCAATGGAGAAGGGAGAGAGAGACTATGCAAGCAAGGATAAACAATCTTGAGAGAAGTAGAAGGAGAGAAGAACAAGAAGACCAAGAAGATAATGATGAAGAAGAGGAGCATGTGAGGATGAATCAAGAACAACCAGCAGATGAGATAGAAGACCCTGAGGAAAGGAGGTTAGTAAGGTTTTTGAAAGTAGTACGAGGTCATGAAGGAAAGAGTCACATAGATTTTCCTATCTATCAAGGAAGGATGGATAGTGAAGAGGTGTTAGGATGGCTCGATGCCTTAGAGAACTATTTTGAGTTCAAAGAGATGGATGAAGAGAGGAAGGTTAAGTTTTCCAAAACCAAGTTGAGAGGTATGACATTGACATGGTGGACTAGTTTTTAGAATGATAGGATGGCTAGGGGATTGGAAAAAGTTTCTACATGGGCAAGGATGAAGAGTTTGGTCAAGGAAAAATTCCTACCATCTAATTATACAATTCATGTGAAGAGGATGAGGCAAAATTTAAGACAAAAGGACATGGATGTGATGTCCTATACTGAGCAATTTCACAAGCTTGGTATCAGAGGAGGTTATGAAGAAGAAGATGAGAAAGTAGCCAGGTATATTAATGGCTTGAGGTATAACTTACAAGATGAGATTGGTTTGCAGATGCCAAGGACATTAGGAGAATGTTTTCAATTGGCCATTAGAGTAGAAGAAAAGGTGAAGAGGAAGCAAGAAAGATCAAGCAATGGTGGAAGAGGAGGTAGTTCAAACAGAGGCAGAGGTAATAGAGAACAAGGACAAGGCAACAATGATAAGAGCAACAATGACAAAGGTAAAGAGGTGTTATCAGATCAAAGAGGAGGATACACTCCTAGAGGAGGAGGTAGATTTGGGCAAGGTAGATGCCCATTCATAGGTAGCTGTTTGAATTGCAATGAACCAGGGCATCCTTCCTTCAAGTGTCCTAAATGGGAACAATCTGATAGGGGCAGATAAAGGAGAGCTAACTTGGTACAAGAAGAAGAGGACAAAAAGGAGGAATCAAAAACATTTATGGTAGACCCTGTGACTGATGGTGAGTTTCTTATGGTCAAGCACGGAGAAAGACTTCATCAAGAGACAAAGGTAGCTATTTTCAAGACCAATTGTCTTAGTCATGGTAAAATATGCAGATTACTCATAGATTCAGGGTCACATAGTAATTTAGTTTCAACTGATATTGTAGCCAAGTTAGGAATTGAAACTTTTGATCATCCTATTCCCTACAAGGCCACTTGGCTAACTCAAATGCAGCATGTAGAGATTTGTAAGAGGGCTTGTGTAGATTCTTCAATTGGATCATATCAGGGCAGGGTGCTTTGTGATGTCATTCCAATGACTTGTGGTCATATCATCTTAGGGAGACCATGGCAGTATGCCAGAAGGACATTGCATGATGGATTCCATAATACATATTTGGTGCATAAAGGAGATGTTAGATATAAGTTGGTTCCTTTTCCTTTGGAGTAGTCTAATGATAGTTTTGTGATCTATTTTGAGAAGAGTTTGCAGGTTAAAGTGCAGGGTAAGACAGGGGAAGACACTGGTTGGTTGAAAAGTAGCAAGTTGCAGCAGGGTTGTGAAGGATATAGTCCTAAAAATCAGAACCTATGGGACTTGGAAAGTATTAAGGTTGGAGGAATTGAATACCCTATAGTTGAGGGTGATAGAGGTGGTGTTCTTTCACAAATAAATTAGGGGAGTAAGGGTAGAAACAGGGCTCAAGGACAAACTGAGTTCAAGCAGCAAAAAGGACAAACAAAACACAGTTTTGACACTAACATGTTGAGTAACTTGAATGTAGGTTGGTAGAAGAGGAAGAATCTGACTTTGGAAGATTACATGCCCTGTAATTTGATGGTGAAAACATATAGGAACATGGAGAAATGGAGTGGCAACCAATTGAATACTTCTTGGGGCAAGAATCTTTTCTTTCTTGGGGAGAATGGTGCAGGAGCACCCAAGCACTTCAAGGAACACTTCAAGGGCCAAGTGGATGTAGGGGTCATGAAGACATGTCAAGCATCTCAGAGCATCAGCTACAACATCCTGAAGCCTATAATGGCTTTTGAAATGGATAAAAATATTGAAGGAGTCAAAAGTCCTAAGGGTCCTAATAAGGACCATAGGACCAAAATGCAATGTAAATGGAACAGTAATGTTCTAGGAGTTTAAATAGGTATATGATGTTTTAATTAGGTTCATTAAGGTTGAATAGTGAAATGCAATAAGTTTTAGAAGGTTTTAGTCTATAGGAGTTAATAAATTTCAAGTTGGAGTATTCAGATTTTTGAAATCCACCTTTGGGCGGGAAAGTGTCTTTTAGGAGTTTTAGTAACATTAATGTAATCAAACCAATCACAATCAGTTGGGATAGCTGGAGGATGAGTCTATAAGGTTAGGGAAGGAATTTTTATGGAGGGTTGGTTGCTGGTACAGATTTTGTACGGACTGCTACAGGAAGAAGAAATAAAACAACAATTTCTTGCATTTTCTTGTGTCTTTTTGATGAATATCTGATTGTTATTGATGAAATGCACCATGGAATGATTTATAGACTTGTATCTACATGTATTTAGGCCTTTTCATGTCTTGATACACGTTTATAATCAGTTCTTTGTATTATATTGCTAACTGTCCTAAGGAAACACAAATTTTTCACTAGTTTTTGGTGGTTTTCATGGGTGTTTGATCCATTTCATGAAGGAATGATGTTGTAACCTGTGAAATGGATATGTTCTAACATTTATAATATAAATCTAACAAGATGGCATGCAGGTAAGGAAGAATACTTGGGTGTACACCGTGTTTTTACAATTCAAAGTGTATGAAAATGGAGGCTAAAGTGTAGCAGCAGGAGATCTACCTTAATAAGGGGTATATTTCTAAGTTGAAGGTGTTTATATATGTTGATTTATTGGTGAAAAGTCCAAGAGAAGGTTTTGGAAGTGTTGGGAAAGCTAATTTTCAAGAGGCCCTAGTTTTGGAGCAATTTAGTGAGGGTTTTGTGTTTGAGGGTGTCAAGGGTGTCATAGGCACCTAAAAACTTGAAATTCCTTGGTTTGGAAACATTTTTAAGATAATTTTGAAAGTTTCATGGTCTGGAGTTGAGATTGTAATAGGGTTGCTTTGAAAAAGAGGGCTAATTAGGCCTAGATTTTGAGGAAACAATAGATTTTGGTAGGTTTGATCCAAAACAAGTGCCATCAGGGATTTGATATGTTGTTTATCATCACAAACCACAACTGAAAAAATCATTATATTGGAGGGTCCTTTGGGGAAATTGAGTGAAAGTTCAAAAAAACCATTGCTAGAGGCCTAGTTGGGCTAGAAGCCTAGTCAAGGTGCAAAATGTGATTTTGTGTTTAAGTCAGAGGTTTGTGGCTTGAAACCATTCAAGAAAAGTTTGTTTGAGTCTTTTAAAAGATTCCCAAGGGTTTGGGTTCATAAGTGAAGGTTTAAAGCCATAAGTGAAACTTTGAGGCTTATCTCCTGTAGGGTGCCTGGAAGAGGTTTGAGAGTGCTTCATTGAAATCCTTGAAATCTTTGTGTGTTTTTCCTAAAGTCCCATCCCCTCTGCATCAGGATCCTCCTAACGTCACTCTAGACCATGCTAGATTTATTGGTATAATTATTAATATCACACCTTTGTTAAACTTACTTAGGTAAATAGTATTATTTACTTTAGTTAATTAGGAATATTAGGCAAGTATGTGTCATCACTCCTTGATTGATGGGAGTTAGGTAGCACATATCCATCATCAAGTGAGTTACTTTGACACCACTACACCTCTAAGTTGAGTTGGTCTTTTGATAACTCATGTTTACTAGGACACTTGTCATTCTTCACAAATGCATCCTAAACCTATAACTTTGTAATCATTCCTAATATTATTCACTTCATTTTATGATCACTTTTAGCTTATTGATCTTGGTAAATCTAATATAATATTAGAACCCACACTATGAGCTTTTTTTATTCAATTTATTTTTGTTCTTGTATCCCTAGTCGAGAATCTTTGTTTCTGTGTTTAAAATTGTTGTTGTAGGTACCGACTCCCATCATTCTTCTAGTCTGAGGCAATATTGGAGGGCTCGATTCGGTTTGGGGATCACTTTTTGGCTATTGAAGGTGCAAGTTGTTGACTTCATGTGGGGTTTTGGCTATTGAAGATGCAAGTTGTTGTTAGCAGACCATAATTTCTTCTGGTTGATTTGTCCAAACCCTCTGTCCTACGATTTTCATGATTTCTTTATGCACATTGAGTCTATAAGGAAGGGAGGTGTGATTAGCATTATTGGAGGGCAACATGGAATTTTGGTGGTTGCATATCACCTTTAGAAGCTTGTGATTCTCCTTTCTAGGATGCGGATCAACTTTGAAGCCAATGGATTCCACCTATTCAAACCATGATTTGATTGTAGGCTGGGTTTTTGTCAATTGTAGGCCACTGTTTATCATAAATATGGTGATTTCTTCTATTAGCAATTGCACGAAGAAAAATTGGTTTGCAGTGTTTGGGCGCCATAACCTGGAGATTGCAATCTGTGGCATGCTAATGTATAGGTGCACTAATCAAAATCTATGGTCATCACGACCACTGGTTATATGGAACCTTAACCCCTGGTTTTTCAAGCCCATGAGGGCTTAATTTTTTTTAATTTTCCCTCTCTTTAGCTCTTCAAAATATTTGATTTTCCTAACTTTGTAAATGCAAATTCTTATTGGTGTAAATTTGCAATAGAATTAAAATTTAAAAGTGTTTTTCCTAAAGTGCTTATTTTCAAATTCTATTCAATGATGGTGATTTCACACTAATATAAAGTTCCTTTTTCATCTTCTTTCTTGTATGCAAATATATGCACTAAAATAAAGTGCCAAACAAGGGAAAAATTGAAAGTATTAGAAAGGGGGGTATATTAGAGAGAGTTGTGATTAGAATACTCTAGAAATTCTTTTCTCAAATTCCTAAAATTTATAAGCAAAATCAAGCATGGAGCCCAATCAAGTGATTAACCCTCTTACACCTTTTAACTACCATGAGCAGAAGTTGCAAGTACAACTTACACTCAAGAACAAAGGTTTGTATAGAGTTACAATGGCTACTGGAAAGGAACCAAATGTTGCCAAGGACAAGGAAAAGTGGTTCAATAAGTGTGACCAAGCCTTTAGATTCTTGTGTTTATGTCTTTCAAAAGAAATTTTATTTCATGTGGAGACATTGAACACCCCACATGAAGTATGGTCAACCCTTGAAAAGTTATTTGGGAAAGTTGATGATATTAAAGGCCATGAGCTAGAAAATGAATTAATCAGCTTAAGTCCAAGTAATTACTGAACATTACAAGAATATTTCACCAAATTTAAGTCACTTCACAAACAAATTTAAAAGGAATGTGGAATTGAGAAGAAATATGATCAACTCGTCTTATCAACTCTTTCCAAGTTGGGATCTTCTTATTCTATTTTTGTGTCAACATTCTACTCTACAAAAAGGGCTTTAGGTTCTAATTGGTCTATGCCAAATATAGATAACTTTATTGCTGATTTGGTCAGAGAACAAGATAAACTCATCCAGATGGGGGCCATAGTATCCTACAAGCCACATGCTTTAGTAGCAGAAAGTGTAAAATCTAAAGGATTGACAAACAAAAATGAAGAAAGAAAAGATAATGAAATACAAGGGGGAAATCACAAAAGGAGGAAAATACTAAGAAATATGTCAAGTGTTCCTTTTGTAAGAAATTGGGGCATAATGCACTTGATTGTATGAGGAAATAAATAAATGATCTTACTCAAATCATTGAGGAAAGTAAGATTGTAAATTGTGGATCTTCATCATCTATAAACACTAAAAAGGAAAAAAGAAATCAAAAGGACATGTTCTCTGAGTGATTGCAAGATCTATTGTATTAATTCTCTTATTTTGTAAAATGTCTGTTATTACTCTCTTTTTGAAGGATAGTTTTTTTCCCATTGGGTTTTCTATCTTTCTCTAGTTTGTTTGAGAGTTTGCATTATAAATGAGTAGCTTATTAGGCCTTGTTGCTAGGACTCAAATTTCCATTATTTTTTGTGCCCACCTAAGTTGTGCTTAAGGGGGGCAAGTGGCGGGGAGGGGGTGGTATTGGTGTAATTATTAATGGGTAAAATCACAAAGTTGTGTCACACTTTATAAAGGAAACAACCAACACTCATCCAACTTTTAAACTTGAATCACAAAAAAGTGGCATATATGTTTTGAATTTTGAAAAGATGTAAACAAGTAAAATATGTATTTTTTAGTATAATTTTATATTTGTATTTTTCAAAAAAATTAAAAAATATTTTAAACTAGTTTTTGATAAATTAACACTATAATTTAGTTATTGATTAAATTCTGAAAAATGAAGTTGCATGAGATGTCAAACTTTTAATAGTAATTTTTTTTTTTTTTCAAATTTTTTGTGTGTATTTACAACTTGAAGCTTTAGTGTATGAATATATATTTTTCTAATTTTGATAAATATATACTTTTAAATAAATATTAAAATATGTGTGAATCAAAAAACAATTGTTTACATGGGACGCCAAATTTCATATTAAATATTTATCTAAAATGGAAAACAAATTATACCATCTTGAAATAGATTATTTTATCTAGTGCATCATATTTTTTTCAATTTTTTTAAATAAGTTTTAGTATTTTTCCTTGGCATAGTAATAAACCTAATATTTTTGTGTTGATAACCTACTTTTAGTAAAAATAAAAAATAAAATATAAATAATAATTAAACTATATATATATATTTGAAAACTACACTTATAGACGTACAAAAAAGTATTTTAATATTTTTTATAAAATGTTATTTACATTAGTAAGAGTTATTGAAATTTCAAGTTTTTCAAATAATTTTATTTTTTGGTAAATTGGACCATGCTCCATATATTTTTAGATTGATGAAAAAGTTGTAAAAGTATCTAACTTAGCTAGAATGAATCTTACTAGATCATATGTTTGACCAAAATTATTTTTAGTTAGAAATACTTAAATTCAGTTGTGCTGATAAGTTGGTTGAAAGTGTGACACAACTTTGTGCTTTTACCCTAATATCACACCTTAGTTAAGCTTACTCAGGTAAATAGTATTATTTACTTAAGTTAATTAGGAATATTAGGCAAGTATGTGTCATCACTCCTTGATTGATGGGAGTTAGGTACCACATCTCCATCATCAAGTGAGTTACTTTGACACCACTACACCTCTAAGTTGAGATGGCCTTTTGATAACTCAGGTTTACTAGGACACTTGTCATTCTTGACAAGTGCATCCTAAAACTATAACTTTGTAATCATTCCTAATGTTATTCACTTCATTTGGTGATTAGTTTAATCTTGTAAATCTAATACTATCGTATGGGGTAAGCAAGATGACAAGGACCCCCCCACCGCCTCTTGATTCATTTAAAAAAAAAAAAAATTGGGTTGAGCCCATGTGACTTTTGAGAGTGTGCCTTCTTACCACCCTCCCTCTTTTTTTTTAATATATTCATATTATTATATATTATAAAAAATGACGCCTATTCATCAAAACAATAATAATAAATATTATATATTATGTTATTTTATAAAAGTTTTTTTTTAATATATACATGTCATTATATTTTATATGAACAATCATAACATAATATTTTTTTGTTATCATTATACAACACCTTTGGAAATATTTATTTATGTTTATGTTAAAATAAAAATATAAAATTATTATTAATTATTTAATCATTACATCATTAAATATTTGCATAAATAGAGCACAACTGTAGGCAATACACTAAAATTGCCTACATGAAAATGCAGGTACCCATCGTGAAAATAGTACAATCCATTGTGATGTACGTTTCACATGCATTCTCCAGCGGAGTATCACACATCACATTACCCTATTATCCAATCATCTATCTAACCATTCTATTTATTGAATGAAATGGAAATCATTAGATTGCACTGTAATGAGGCCCTCATTTTTCAACTCCGCCAGAACCCGTTCTTCTTACTTTATAGTAAATGAACTGGACAAGAATCTAAGAAAGTTGGTTAAGGATCAAATTTCTTGGTATAAGATAGATAATCTCATTGCAAATTTATAAATAATAATTGGTAAGACAATAAGAAAGAATCTACCAATTTAAAATTAACAATGATAAAAGGATACAAAGAAATCCAATAGTACACATGCTGCAGCATCGATCAGCCATGGCATATTTGGCCTTAGCTTTTCCCATTCCAGGGTTCGTACAAGTATACTACACCAAACACAAGTAAAAACAACTAGAAAATTATGTTACGTCTATATCTGTCAGCCATGAATACAACTATGGGAAGCGAAGAGACAATATCATGAATGACCATGTGTACCTTCCCACGTAGGTTGCGTTCCCAAATAGAGCAAATATGAACATAAGCGGGTTCAGCCCCTAATGATAACATCAATGAAAGGGTGTAGAATATTATTATACCCTGTATTGGAATACAATTTCAAGTACAAGTGTCTTAAGCAATTCTGGATGAATATGTTAAAGATTGAATGATACCTCAACAGTCTCTCTCTTAATCTGCAACCGAACAATATTGATAAAGTTGTTAGCTATGTACTTACTGGAGACGAAACTAACACTAATTTATGAAAATTGAAATGCATGCACTATGGTTTTAGGGAAGTAAAATATAGCGGGGTTTACACAATACATTTTAAGTTTTGATTTATTTGGATAGTTCGTCTAAAATTACACTGATTTTTTTATTAGGACCCATATATTAATATGATTTAAGATAAATTACTTAAACAAACCAAAACTTTAAAATACACCCATATCACCTATATAACTTATAAGATTACAAGAATTGAACTAATAATTTATATAAACTCACATTTAAACAGATTTGTGGAAGCCTTCCACCCATATAGATAGCAGCCATAAGCCACCCCAACCAAGTTCCTAATTGTCTTGATGATTCCTCTAGTACCACTGAGCTTAATGGAATGCCACCCCGTCGCTATACTTGCACAACATCAATAATTACATAGCTGAAGACAATTGGAGCCATACTACATGGAACAACTAGTCTTACACTTACCTGCAAAAGCTTCCGTCCTGTTATTATAAAAGCAGAAGTCCTTGGTGCTTGAGAAGAGTAAGAAGTAGAGATAATGTTGTTATAGTTAGGCAAATCGAAGTAATGCAGCCCACCCAGAAAGAATATTGTTGACGCTATCTGAAAAGAGACATGAAAAGAAAAAAACCATTTTAATAATAAGTATCATGTTAGTATGGATTCCATCAAATGTGCAAAAATAGATGCAAGGAAACCTACAGAGGGAAGAATGGTATTAGATTTCTTAGGACTTGGAGGTATAAGATTAGTGAGCAGTCCTTCCTCTTCTACTGATGACTTATCTGACATATAGCCTGGACCGCTATGATGTAGAAGATAAGAACCGGGAGTAGGAGTGTGACTGCTCGCTAAAGATCTTGCAGACCTGAACGACATAATACACTGTTAAGACATGGTCATGGTTTATATCTTTTTAAAGTATTCATTGAAAGGAACATATAAGTAGGGTAGATAAATTCATTACGTGAAATATAGGTCGCTCCCAGTAACGGATCTCTGTCGAGAAGAAACTTTAGGTATAGGTAAACTAGACAGTGGATTAAGGGATATAATATTAGAATTTGCATTGGTTTTCATGACCGTTTCAGACGAGCGGTGTATGCTGTCTGGAATCTTCACAGTCTCCGCCTTTTTATGACCATTTTGCTCACATTCCGAGATTTGCTCAGGTTGAATCTGGTATTCAACATTTAAAAAACACATCATCGTTTACTTAAATATCTACTGTAGCATCACATTTTTATTATGATTATGTTGGAAAGCTGATTAATTATATGAAAATCTTAAAAAACAATTATATGAAAATCACAACCTTAAGTTGACACTTCGCCTTCTTCATTTTCCACCACTTGCAGATGTAATCATAATATATGATCTGACAAACTAGAACTATTGTGGTAATTGTGTACAGCTGCACGAATAAGAGTGCATAGGTAAAATAATATAAAGATGAGGTTAGACTCTCCAAAGAATGGTTTTTTTAATCTTACAAACAGTTCTTACCAGTGCCGTGTAGAATTGCGTCGGTAACTGCACAATAAGAAACAATAGAGGGTGAGATATATTATTATATTTTGCAGGCCGGAATTGATATTCACTTTCCAGTTAGTACTTAGGTATCAGTAGAACAAAAATCAAGAATAATTTTTTTTTCTCAGGATTAAGAACAGACAAATTTCTAACTTCACTTTTCTTCAGACTGTTGTACACTTATAAGCATAATGCGACTGACACGTCATCGTTTTACCTGCTTCAAACTATCACGGGTGGAAAAGAAAAAGCTATTCTCCTCAGAAAACAAAGACACCGATTAATTTGCAGATAGCAGCTAAGACTCTATAAGGGTATAACTGTTTGATAGAAATTATCTTTCAAAACCCAATAAAAGACTTACAGTTGCTGGCTCCAGCCAACACCCAATAAGATTAAACAAGTCCCTGCAACATTGATATGTGAAAATCAGATTCAGAATGGTACATACAAAGATTGCATTCAATAAGATTAAAAAATGCCATCTATTAAAAGCAGAATCAGATTTCGAATCGTACATAGAGAAATTGCTTTGTGAAGAAGGGCTGAATCGTAAATAGAAATCACCCCATTAATCATGAAGGATGAGAATAATTTTTTTTCTTCTGATCCAAAAGTTTAAACAGTAGTTTGTTATTAATTTAAAATCAAAATGCAGATCTTAGCTCTCTCATTTTTATTTTTTTCATATGTAAAGATACGCAGCAGAAAAAGTAGAAAGATGAGAAAAGCATGCTAGTACTACCCGTAGAAATTAGAATATTATCAGTCTTGAAATTTATCTTCTATTACTACCATTTTACCAATTACCGTCAATTTTAATTATATTTCTGTTTACAAATGTGCCACTGTTCAATCTTTCAGTTTTATTTCTAGCATTGGTGTAAGTGCCAAGATTTATCTATTTATTTCCAAAAGCAGATAAACCTAAAGCACTGCCACAGAAAACACCACTTAATGAAATGGAAAATAAAATAAAATCTGAAAGCTTCATTGATGCTTACCCTACAACCCATGTCATGAGAAAGCCAAGAGAAACACCCTCTGTGGATCCATTCTTCAAATTAGTAAGAATCTGAGGTACTTCTGCAACTGCCCAGCTTATCAAACTGATGAGACCCAAAACAACAGACACATAATCTCGCGTTCCACACACACACTCTCTCAGAAGCTTCTGAATCCACCACACACACTGCCTTCCAGAAGCACAATGATATGCCATTTCTTTCTCAGACCATGAAAACATAGAGCTTGGGAATAAGCTTTGTATTTAGATAGTATATATAGACTAAATCGGAAGCTGCGAAGGCACTGTTAGAGAAGATGAAACCGAAGCAAACATAAATCACCACCCAGCCCGCAGAGCATCAAAATAGAGACGTACTAAATATTCGGCATATTCCATCACATACCTCGTGCAAGCGAACATTCTATCTCAAATTCGCACATAACTTCAAATCACAGTACTTGAATTGTTGCTCACCGTTGGCTTGGAAAATTAGTGAAAGGTACCCACATATGTTGTCACTCTATGAGGTTGTGTTCCATCTCGCCCTCTTCCCACATCAGTTGCTACAGCAATGTTATCTCTACTATACTTCTCAAATGTGCTCATAATTACCCATATCAGATATCACTTGTTGCTTAAGCTTACGTGGGCCTTTCTGTCTATTACACTTAAATAAAAGATGCACTGACCTTTAAAGTAGGGTAAACTAGTATTATACCTTAGCCTTTGAAAGTGATAAATAAAAGATGCACCTGATAAATACTCTATTTGTTCTTGTATTATTTAAGTGCAATGGATGTATCTATAAGTAAAGCTAAGTGGAAGGTTTTGTGTGACATTTACTTAAGTTTGTGTTATGTTTTTTAAAAGTTGTATATGAAAATCTTCGAAATGATATGTAAAACTTGTATAAAATAAGTTATAAATTGGATGGAAGTTAAATGTTATAAAATTATTTTCGAATCAAATCTAATTTAAATTAATTTTTATTAAAATCAAATATATAAATATCAATAAAAAATAAGTTTTTAAATAATATTGTGTTTAATAAATTGTCTTTTATGAAAATGTTGTCATTCTTGTATATTATTTTCAAGAGCAATCAAATAGAATTTTTTCATTTGAAATAAAAATGTGAACCCACAGAAGAAGCTCTTGGCGGATGAAGTTTTCAATATCTTAAGGCAAGATTAATTGGTGTTGAAAAAGAAATTATGTTACAATTTTGATGTAGCTTCTTTGAAAAAGAATTTGACAAGAAAAAGCCATGCACAAGAGCACACCATATTAGATAGTTATGGTAGATCACATTATTTTTACAATATTATTTTATCACAAATATCAAAGTTATATAAGATTCATGGAATATAGATATATTATACTCTTATATGAAATGCATGTTTTACTATTGTAAAAAAAACATTTAAAAGGTTTTTAAAGTTAAATAGCTATTTTTGAATATAAATTTATGAAGTGTAATAATATCAAACCAAAATTATATAAAATCTAGATTTTATAGTTGTCTATGCTCTCCTTTTATGACCTTAAATAATGTGATAGTAATTTAATATAAAATAAAAATGTATTAGATCAAAGGCCACAAGCTTTCATATTTTTTAATTGGATACACTTTTAATATATCATATTAAACATTAAAAGTGATTAAGAGTGTTTTAGAAGCTTTACAATTTAATAGTATTTATGATTGGTATTTACAACACTAATACAACTAAATCACATAAGTCTATTGAAACTCATAATAAAAAATACATGTCAAAACTATGCACATGCAATAGCATAAGGTTGTAGTAGAAGGAGATCATCATTCTTGGAAATTTCCTGCTAGACATGTCATCAATTGCATTTAGATCTACCCATCAATCCTAAGAAGCTAACTAATCCTGCAATTTGTGTTAGAATGAAAAAAATAATCACCTAATTAACTCATTATTAGGTCCCTTTCCACACTAGCATGCTTAAATTTTCTTAGGTCATGTGTTTTTTCTAAAGTCATATGATTATGACACATGTCATAATCTAATTTGATCCTAGCTTAGTGTTTCATCTAATTTTCTTAATTCTTTATCTAGGATACTCTATTATATATTATAATTATTCATTCATTATTGCATCAATACAATATCTCAAAGTTCATAGAAAATAAATTGCTTTTCTCTCTATGTGCATGAAATTTTGAACATGCAAAAGCTAAAATGATATTAACCTATTCTACCCAAAATACAAGAAACACTCAAATTAAGAATAAGAGTTAAAAAAACATGATGAAAAAATGAAATATCTCACCAAATTAACCCTTGTTGGCAAGGTGGTTGTTCTCATGAATTGTTGAATGCAAGTTCTCTTACTAGCAACACAAGATAGAAGGGATACTTTGGAGTACCCTTAAGGGATGGGAAAGTCCCTTGACCCATGTGACATGGTACTATGACCATGCCATATGTACAAAGTCCCGTGAATTGTGCACAAATGGCCATTATTATATACACATGAAGGTGTATAGGAGTGAATTTGCACCCCTTACGCAAATTCCCCTGTCACATACCTTCACCTTAGAAAATTAAATCCAAAGGAAAAATTCCACATCACCAAAATACCTTCCTTCCACTTGGCATTTGTCACTTGTGTCAATGAGAGAATATTTGTTAGGGACGCACAATGCACAAACATATGCACCACATGCTTATGTCCTAGATGAATTCATGCATTTGAAGTTGGAAGAGGCATTACACTTTTGATTGGGGTTGATTTGAAACGTACCTCTTCAACCAACCAACCCTAAAAATGGAAATTTTTTCCCTCTTCTCCTTCAAATTCATCCATTCTTCATTCAATCCATTTCTTTTTGCACTCTCAAGCACTTCAACTTCATTCTCTTTGCATTCTCTTCACTCTTTAGCAACACTTTAACACTCCATTGTAGCAACAATACTCCATCAACTCCACAAAGCAAGTGTGAAGCAAGCCATAGCAGCATGGGCTTGCAGTCTTGCGAGACTTCCTTCCATCACAATCGAGGTTGTGGTGACCTTACCAAGTCTGCTTTCTCCTCTTTTGGCTAGTGAGCTTTTGGGTGGAGGTGGTAACGTTTTGCTCCTCTCCTTTGTGATTTAGTTGAGTAGCACTTTACTATTTTGTAGTGTTTATTGCACCTTCTATTTTCTTTACTTCTTTATTGTATATTTCCCTCTCATTGCTATTTAGTTGTTCATAGAGGTGGAAAGACCAAAACGGGGGTCTGACTGAGGCAGACCCCTATACAACCCCAAAAAATTTCTCCTCTTTCTTGTGTGTAGGTGGATGTGCATTTGGAGCTAGCTGGCTAACTAGCACCTTGGTGAGATCATCTTCATTACTTTAGCCTTCATCTATCTACTTTATCACCTCTGTTTCTACTTTTCATAATTGATTGTTCTATTTTGCTCATTCCAGAATAGTTAGCTAGGTTGTTAGTTATTTTTTGGTAGTTTTTATTTTACTCTCTATCCTCTGGTCAAACGAATTCCAGTGTGCTTGAGAGATGCCATGGTGCCACACTGTTGTCCCAAAACCATGCTTTTGTCCTTGGACAAAGAACTATCTAAGTTGCAATATTGAATTTGAAAACTAGCTCACCTAGCCTTGACTTGGATTTCAGGTCTAAAGGGTGATTCAAGTACTCTATAGTCCTCATCATTCTCGACCTCTATCTAAAACACCCCTTTAGAGTGAGGTAAGTTAGGGCAGCCCTCCACTCTCAGCTCTCCATGACCTAGAGCCTTGACATGGTTGGACCCCCTCTCTTACATTTTTGGTGAACCCGACATGAACCAACATCTTCCCATTCATCGGTGTTGAAGCTTTTCTCTAGTACCTTATGATCATTGTACTCCTAAGTGTTGTGAAGGTTTATGAGCATCATAACCTAGTCCACAAATTTTAGGTACATTGTTAGGAGAAGTGTACAACACCTTCCGATGGAGAGGACGAAAGTCACTTATGGTTTCTCTATAGCCCTTTTTGCTAGATCCATCATTGGTCACGCTACTCAAGAGCAATTGTTGAGGGGTGAGGTAGGGTTCTCTAATGAGACTGACCACATCCCCACTCCTCCTACGTCTCCTATACCATTGTCGATATGCGAGCATGAGGTCATTCACATTCCTTTAGAATATATCTCTACCCTTAGCAAAGGATTGGGTGACTTGGAAAATCACCTAGAAAAGGACCTGAAGATGGTTAGGGCTACTCGAGTTATCAGCAAAATAAAGTATATGGTGGGAAAGGACCAAAAACAAATAGAACTCTTGGCTAGTCTCTCTAGTTTGACTGAAGCATGTGCCCCCCAAACAACCCTAACTTCATACAAGGAGCCACTCTTGAAGGAAATGAGGGATAGTTGGGAGTGTCGATGCCTCCCATGTCTATATACATGGCTGGCCCAATCCCGTCGATCAACATCCCCTCTTCCTTTGAGAGGTCCAAAATAATCAAAGCAAATAAAATACCCTTGGGTTTTATTTTCACCCCTCCTGTCACCTCTAGCAGTGTAGCTTTCAGTGGGTTGAGTGGTGGAGGCTTTGGTAGTGGCAGTGGTCTCAACAACGAGTGTGGCATTGGAAGAGGTGGTTCAGGTGGAGGCCATGGTGGTGGCTTTAGAAGTTGAGGTGACTTTGTTGGAGGCCCTACTGGTGGTGGTGGCTTTGGCAGTGGTTCTGGCGGTAGCCACGTTGGTAGTTCTAGAGGTGGCTCTAGTGGTGGTTCTGGAGGAGGTCCCACTTTTCCTATGTCATCTAACGACCCTACTCTAAACACTCTTCTTCAAAATATGGGAAAGATGCAAAGCCAACTAGCGAGTCTCTCCCAAGCCTCTGCCCAGCCTATCTTTCAACTCTTCTTCTGACATAGTGCATTGTCAATAGAAATCTTAAGTACTCCCTTCCCATAAGGAATGGAGATTCCCAAATTTGAGAAATATGGTGGCAAATGGGACCCACAAATGCATGTGTTTACCTTCAATGCATTGTGTACATATTTATTCCATCACAAAGTGTTGATGGAAAAATTATTCCCTCGATCTCTTAATGATACAACACTTGAGTAGTACTATTCCTTACCAGATAACTTTATTTTCTCATTTGATCAACTTGTGAATCAATTTCTCTAACACTTCCAACCCAACATCATACCGAAGATGACCTTTTTGGATCTCATACGATGCAAGCAAGGGGATAAAGAAAATATTATTGATTTCATAGTGCTCTTCTCACAAATCTCATATCTATTGCCCAATTTTGACATACAAAAGGTATTCATAGGGAGCTTGCAAAGACCTTGGCAGGAAAAGTTTTCCCTTATGAAGTACCTATCTTTTACACATCTATGTGCAGTGCTACAAGAGTATCAACAGATGGTAATTTAGTTCAGGGGATCCTCCTTGCACTCCCATTTAGAAGGGAATTCCATTGTATCAATATTTGGGAAAGGAGGTTGTTGCAAATGTAGTAGCCGCTACGAATGATAATGGCCTCAAACGCAACAAGAAGTTCACAAAGTTAGCAGAATCTTATTCTTCCATCCTATAGAAGTTTCTAAAGGATAAGATAATAACCTTGGAGAACCCTAAACCCCTCAAGGAACCTTACCCTAGTTGGTACAATGCAAATGCCTTCTACTAGTACCATCGAGTCAATGAACATGATACTTGTATGCACTTGCATCACAAGATATAGGATTGCATCGAGGACAATACTATTTGTCTCGATGGGAATAAACAAAATACAAAAAATCAGTGGAAAAAGTGAATAGTGAGTTGTAGATATACACAAACTTGTTTTCGTCACATTCTGCCAACATGATTATCAATCCCTCTAATTTTACCACTTAGCCCAAAGCATATGTTAACATGGTCACAGTTACCCATTCTGCGCAGCCTACAACCGACTCACTGGATGTGACATTCACCTTATAGGATATGCCCTTGAACAATAAGCCCTCTCCCCTTTACATTC
Organism: Sequoia sempervirens; assembly: GCA_007258455.2. Lineage (NCBI taxonomy): Eukaryota > Viridiplantae > Streptophyta > Pinopsida > Cupressales > Cupressaceae > Sequoia > Sequoia sempervirens. The sequence continues at coordinate 328,775,255 of VDFB02193867.1, read as the reverse complement.
CCACTCATCTCAATGGGAACATTATGATAGGGGTCTTAGTCAACCCAGCGAGTCGAGTGAATTTCATTATAGAAGAAACATTGTGGCTTAACTCATTGCATAAGGGGGAGTACGAAGAAAAAAAATCTACCATATGTATGCATGATGGTATATCTCTTAATTTGTATGGCTCGATAACTTTTTCTATCCTAGTCAGACCTGTAAACAAAGATTTTGGCACATAAGGTCTTTCTAACACTTCTAGGGTTTTTCACCTAAAAGGAGAAAGATGGGCCAAAATACAATGTACACACTCAAGATTAATGCAATATGAATGAAATATGCCTAAATGGGATTATCTAAATGTAGAAAACTAATGAAAGCTATTGATTATTAATGCAAAACTATTGAAATGCAAGTTGTTTGAAATAACATTGTGATATACAAAAACACCTAGAAATGTAAGCAAAATTGAACAAAAAGCTCTGAAATATAAAGTGTGCACTTGGTAACTTGATGGAGACTATAAATGAATTCTAAAATGTTACTAATCCTAAAAATTTCCTAATAGGACTCATTCGCCATTCTAGGTGAATTAGTCCCAGATCTAGGAAACTATTCCAGAGCCCGTTTCAGACAAATGGGTATCAAAAATTGCAAAAAACACTTTTCATGCCTGGAAATGGGACTCATTTGCCACTAATGGTGAATGATTCCACTTCTTAATTTCTAAAAATCCAAAAGTGGAAACAGAATCCCTTAGTCTACACTTCGGTTCTTGACAAGTGTCCACCTCTGAAACTCTGATTTTTGACACTATAAGTGACTTTTGTGGATATTTTGTCTTTACAAACAAGGATATTCCTTCAATAACTTTGCAACATATTTTTCAATGATTTCCAAACCTTCAATGTACCTAAATCTGTAAGCACACAAGAAAAGAAGGAGAAATGTTGGATGTTAGGGCATGGGGGTTTGCCTTGGTCAAACCCCTTTTAGGTAATTAAACCAAAATGAAGAAATAATGTAATGAAGCATGAAATAATGGAGTTATTACCTTTCCATGATGATTGATCTTGATTTTCTGCAACAAAAGATGAAGTATCTGCCCTTGAATGTCCTTGAAAACTATCTTGATGACTTAGAATGTTAAAACCCTAACTTGCTTGACTTGAGAACATGATGAATGATGAAAAAATTATGATGAGTTAAGTTATGATCAATTAGGGTTTAGAAGACTATATTTATAGACAATCCACTTAATTTTCCCGTTAATTTGATCCCTAAGGTTGACATGGAGAAAAATTAAACTTAAAACCTAATTTTTCCCACTTAAACCCCGAAAATGGCTCAAATGGGACTTAATTTACCTCAAGGTGAATGGGTCCTACCTAGATGGGATTGATTCACCCCTAATGGTAAATGGGTCCCACGGGGGCCATTCTATTAGTTGGAATGTCGAGAAGTAAGGAAATTGGGTTTATATGGTGACTTTGTTGGTTATTTCATTAAATTATGCCTCAGGATGCACAATATGGGGTCATAGGGGCATATTAATAATTATGTAAAGGTCAATTATGGATAGGGACACAAATTTCAATGTGAAAGTGTGATTATATACACTTTACAACACTAAAATGAGGTCCACATAGCCTAGAAAGGCACAACATCCAATGTGAATGTGTAAAATACATTTCAACACTAGATTAGAATCAAGTTTAATTTACAAGCCTTCCAAATTAATGTGAAAATACTATTTAATATATTTTACAATATTAAATTAAATTAAAAATGGGTCCATGAGACTTGAATACTTAATAAAAGTCTAGAAAAGTGTGAAAGTGGTTCACAACACCTTTACAAGATATGTATTTTATTCAATTTTTCTAGGGTCCAAGAACTAATGTGGACGTGTAAAAAACCTCACAACAACAAATCAATGCCTCATCAAGTCTAATTTATCATTAATTAATCCCAAATCAAGCAAGCAAAAAGGGATACTTTTTCCATGTCCATAGGACCTAGGGCTATAGACACAGTCTTTGATGTCATTCTGAAGTTGGATTTGTTCAAGCTGAAGCTAGGCATACCTTGGCTAGCTTCCATGAATGGAATCACCTTTTTCATTCACAAATGTTTAAAGTAGTCCCATGAAGGTGTTGTGCATGTAGTGCATGATAGTGGGTACCGACCTTTGGTATCCCATGGGGGATATTCATTGGATCACTTTTGGTCCACCCCAGTTGGTTGTCCCTTGAATACTTCGATGGTGTCTGCTGCAATTTTCTCCTCCTCCTCTTCCTTTGTGCCTCTTGCCTCATTTGTGGGGAGTTTCCATCCCCCAACAAAGAAAAATATGGAGGATGGCCCTTCCAACAATGGAGGGCATAAGAGGAGCCCACCCTCTCCAAAGGGTGGTCCTGCATTCGTTTGTTCTGTCTTGGTGACAGAACCCATCGTGACTTCCCTTGAGTTCGTCACTATAACTCGATAAGCCTAGCGGTGGATCTCAGGCACAATCCTCTCCATCTGTTGAGGTATGACATGGCACTCCAATGAAGTGCATGTTTAACTCCCTAGATGAAGTTTCAGCCTTGTTGACAATCTTTGCAAAATCGCTGACCATAGCTCCACAAGAGCCTAGCGAAGAAGGCCTTGCAAGGCCTTCTTCCTTAGCTCTTGTTGTGGGAGGGTCAGAAGTTCCTTCCCTTAATATTCCACCACTCCAGGCTTGTCCTCCTTCCCCCTATGATGATCTAGAGTAGGAAGTGAATGACCTCTTGGTCGATGAGTGTTAAGGGGAAGCCTCTTCTTTATCTTTAAATTAGATGTGTGTGTTGTGATGTGTTCCCCCGTACTCGTGCTATGTGTTCTTGGATGACCCTAGTCACCCTTGTTGGTGCTTGGATACCTTCCTTGCAGGTCTATGGGCTGTAAGGGACTTTCATCTGGGTTTCCTTCATGAAAGAGATCTTGGGTGATGCCTCCTTACAGGTCTACGTGCCTGTAAGGCACTTTCATCTGGGTTTCCTTCATGAAAGAGATCTTGGGTGATGCCTCCTTATAGGTCTGCGTGCCTATAAGGCACTTTCATCTAGGTTTCCTTCATGTGAGAGATCTTGGGGGATACCTTCCTTGTAGGTCTACAGGCCTATAAGGCGCTTTCATTTGGGTTTCCTTCATGTGAGAGATCTTGGGGGATACCTTCTTGCAGGTCTATGGCCCTATAAGGAACATACTTCACAGGGCTTCCTTCATGAGAGAGATCTTGGGGAACGCCTCCTTGCAGGTCTACGGGCTTGTGAGATGCTTTCATCCTGTGTGATTTTTCCATCGTTTGTTCGAGGGCCTTCGGTGTACCTTGTGCAACTTCATATTTCTATGGGGCTATGGAGTCTTTTGTTCTATCTTGTGCTTTTGAGCTCACTAGATTGTGGTATGCTTCCTCGATGGTTCAGGTATGCATCTCTAGCCCTACTAACTCTTCAATCTACTTTAGCGAATCATTCATTAGTATTCGTGCTCGCTAAAGTGGGGGAAAAATGTATAGGAGAAAATTTGCACCCCTTACAAAAAATTCCCCTTTCACATACCTTCACCTTAGAAAATCAAATTCGAAGGTGAAATTCCACATCACCCAACTTCCTTCCTTCCACTTGGTGTTTGTCTCTTGTGTCAATGAGAGAATATTTTTCAAGGATGCATGTGTCACATACAGACGTCCACAAGGTGTGCTTACATCCCTAACAGATTCTTATGTCTAAAGTTGGTAGAGGCATGACACTTTCGATTGGGATCAATTTGTAATGTCCCTCTTCAACCAACCGACCTCAAAAATGCAGATTCTTCCCTCTTCTCCTTTAAATTCATCCATTCTTCATTCAATCCATCTCTTTTTGCACTCTCAAGCAATTCAACTTCATCCTCTTTGCATTCTCTTCACTCTTTAGCAACACTTTAACACTCCATTGCAGCAACAATACTCCATCAACTCCGCAAAGCAAGTGTGAAGCAAGCCATAGCAGCATAGGCGTGGAGTCTTGTGAGACTTCCTTCCATCACAGTCGAGGTTGTGGTGACCTTGCCAAGTACACTTTCTACTCCATTGGCTAGTGAGATTTTTGGTGGAGGTGGAATTTTTCGCTCCTCTCCTTTGTGATTTGGTTGAGTAGCACTTTACTGTTTTGTAGTGTTTATTGCACCTTCTACTTTATTTACTTCTTTCACATATTTATCTCTCATTGCTATTTGGTTGTCCATGGAGGTGGAAACACCAAAACAGGGGTCTGACTGAGGTAGACCCCTATATAGCCCCAAAAATTTTCCCCTCTTTCTTCTGTGTAGGTGGATGTGCATTTGGAGCTAGCTTCAAAACTGGTGCCTTGGTGAGATCATCTTCATTACTTTAGCCTTCATCTATCTACTTTATCACCTCCATTTGTAGTTTTCATATTTCATTGTTTTGTTTTGCTCATTCTAGAATAGTTAGCTAGGTCGTTAGTTCATTTTCTAGTAGTTTTTATTGTACTCTCTATCCTCTAGCCGTATGGATGCCAGTGTACCGCACTTTCATCCTCAGAAAGAGAACTATCTGAGGTGTAGTATTGACTCTGAAAACCAGCTCGCCTAGCCTAAACTTGGATTTTGGGTCTGAAGGGTGATTGAAGTACTCTATATTTCTCATGATAATCCACCTCTATCTAAAACACCCTTTTAGAGTGAGGTAAGTTAGGGTATCCCTCCGCTCTCAACTCTCCTTGACACAAAGCCTTTACATGGTTGGTCCCCCTCTCTTACAAAAGGGATGTGCATGATTTGAGTGGAATTTTCTTAGTTTTGGCATGTGCAAGTAGGGGATTAAGGGGCTAGTTGATTTCAGTTTCACTTAATCATAAGTGGAGGAAAATAGAAATATTAATAAAACAATATATTTATTTAATTGTTGGGAAGAGGATAGGGGGATTTAGATAAATAGATATATATACTTATTTATCTAAGGTGGACAATATGGGAGGAATGATTAAATGGTTTAGGTTGTGTAGGTGAATAGTAATGAATATTGAATGACTATTGGCATTATTAATTAAATAATAAAATATTATTTATTTACTAAAGAGATAAAAATTTAGATAATTAATTGAATAATTAGGGTTGTATTCAATCAATTATAAAGGAAATGGTAAAGTAATAATGATGGTCAATTATAGGTGTCTACACTTTCTTCTATGATGGGGTGTTTTTGATTGCAGGTAATTTTCGAGAGATATGGGTTCAAACATCAACTTTAACATGATATTATAAATTCAAATATATAATTTGTTGTCCATTTTTTGATATATTTAGTCTTGAGTATTCAAATGAGGCCTCATTATTACACTTAAAACATCCAAAAACCCTAATATTGATTACCAAATTATCAAAAATTGAACTAGTAAAATTTTAAGCCATTTTTATGATGACTCTATATTTAAGGAAAATATTTCATACAATAATACAAATCCTTATAGATCCATATGTTATAGTATTTATTGTTTACTTACTGCATAGTAAATTGATGATCTAAGTCACCAATCAATCATGGGCATGAAAATTGGTGGATTTTTATTGTAGTGGAAAAAAATTACAACCAACATTTTTTTGAATTTTCTAGCAAATTTAATCTTTTAGGCATTTTTTCTTATATTTTATGAGGTTTTTTCACATTGCCACTAACTAGTTGAGTGTTAACCACTATTGCTACTAAATCAAGACCATCCAATCATGTGTCTGGAACTATCCACCATGCATGATCTCCTCTAAGTGGAATAGAAAAACATTACCATTGGTGCCCATTGAAATTATAACCTCCACCCTAGAGTTTCCATTGGTCTAATTTGTTGGCTAGCGACTTAGTCACTACCAAAGATTCACTTAGTCAATACTATAACATTAGATCACTACCCATGCAAGCGATGTCACTAACACACTACCAACCAATTACCAAGGTCCACCAAGCCCTAGTTATCTTTCCATAAGGGAGATATATTTTATTTATAGCATAACTTTGGCATACAAACTTGAATTTTGAAAAATAAAAGCTAGCTTCAAGCACTTTTTAGTGTTTCTATTCTTTTTATTATATTTTTCTACTAGTATATTATTTTTTGATAAGTTAAATTTGCACTAAGGGGGTCAAACTTGTAATACAACACTACTTAGCATTTACATAGTTAACCAAAATTTATAAAAAAGGCTAAAAAGACAAAATTTCCTATTGGAAAACTTGTATACTCCCCTTCTACATCCTCATCCACCTCTGAATCCACCATCCCTTGTGTTACAAGGAGAGCCAACACTACTAGTTCTGTCATCCCTTGATAGGCACAAGTTAGTTCCTTTAGTAGCTTGACATAACCAACCACCTCTTGTAGACACCCCTCATAGTTTTCCTTGTCACTCTAGACTATGAGAGGGATCTAGGCATCAATACATTTTAGGGTGAGTTGTGGAAAAACCCCAACTATGGGCCATAGACCCCAATGAACCACAACCCAATCCAAATATTTATCCATGCTCTCCCTCCATCACACTTTTTTAACATCCTTCTCATTAGCCACTTGATTGTCACTTTGTCTTCCCCCACCTGTAGAGGCCATGCCATGAACATGGAGGCAATGTTATTGTTCAATTGATAATGTTAGTTTGAAAATAGAAACCAATATCCTACAATGGCTTTGATCATGTCTTTTTTTTTAGTCACCAAATTTAAACACCTTCCACAACCTCAACTCCATTAATTTCCATTTGAATACCATCTACCCTTCTTTGGAATCTAGACTGATTATGGTATCTATTATTTTAATTGTCATGATACTATGCCACTTGGGCTCTTAAATCTACTACATCGAGCCAACCTTGCTCACACATTTACTCCTTTGTGCCAATGGTGTTAATGCCTTCCATTCTTCCAATGTCTTTCCCTCTAATCATCACATGTGAGATTTTGATATGATCTTCATAGGTACCCTCATCATGACTATCTATCATGTTGAGTATGATTTTGGATAGTTTTTCCACCTCCTCATTACATTCCCAGTAAATATGCATTAATTTAAAACCCTCCAATTGTTCAAGGCTCTCCCATATTCTTGGAATGTATTTTTGAATCTTCTAATTCATTGTCTCTTTTTTACAAATTACCTTAATATTAACCATCAAGTCTCCTTCCAAGTGCAACCGTTTCAAGCCCATATTTTGATACAAATCGATCCCCAACCACGCGACCTATATTTTTTCATCATTATTCATTCCCATCATCAATTCTTTTGCCACTTTTGTAATTACCATGCTCATTTGATCTCTTAATATGCATCTTACACCAAATGGCCATATGTTTACCTTGGAATCACCATCAAAGCTAACTTTCACCCATCCTTCATCTGGTGGTTGCCACTTAAGATCAAATTGAGGATAGGAAGTCTAAGATTATCCTTGAACCTCCCATAAATAGGAGGCACCTTGAGCCTAGTCCAC
>VDFB02193867.1:328747628-328759811 GCA_007258455.2 Sequoia sempervirens | reverse complement strand
ATCCTCGTGGTACCAGAGAAGGGTTGTAACAAGTCATTTCGCAATAAAGGTTCTAATTGATGAGTAAAAAATATGTTTTAAAAATAGTGGAATTAGTTTAAAGAGGCTAAGAGATGTTAGATTAATATAATTCCTTGTTAAAAGAGTAATTGTATTTAATTGTGATTGAGATTGGTAGATAGTTAAACAAAAAAAAATTGGAGGGGTTTCTAAAAGTTGCACTCTAATGGTATAAGGGAATCTTGGTGTTATAGGGGTTTTTTTTTATTTGTGATATTGAAGGATGATTTATTAAGGGTGGATTGTTGATTCTTGGTATAAGTCAAACAATGTTGCAATATGAGAGGTGATGATGCATGGGCTCTCTTAGCTTTATCTTTGAATTGTCACAAGTTAGTCGTGGAAGGTGATTCAAGCAATGTCAATAAAGATATCTCTTGTGGTTTCAATTTGAATTAGTGTTTTCATGGTCTACTATATGAATAAAAATATTATACTCCAATTTCATTTACAACAACTTTATTCATTATTTTTGAGAAAGTAATGGAGTAGATAATTTTCTCATAAAATTTATGAGAACCTCTTTTAACTTTAGTTAGTTATCACAAGGACATGTGAAAGAGCCTAGAAAATAAAACTAGGATTACTTGACCACCTTTCATCCCCCGTATATAAATGGTGGATCATAGCATGGAAAAATTATACCTTCTATTTGGACTTGAAGAAGGTGGTATGAAAATATTTAATAGATCAATTAATGGGGTTCTAGAGGTTACTAGTTCATGCACTCTATCCTCTCTTGGTGGCGTTAAGATCTTCCATTCATTACAATGTATAGAAGTGATCCATGGTGTCTAGTTCTCTACAATAGTGAATAATGGCAATATATTACTAGACAAATCTAAGTCTATTGCAATTGGGGTTCATGTTGGAGCTAGAGATGATTTTGGTTTGTTAGCCACTGCTAATTTAGGCATGGATGGTGGTGCTTCTCACACTATTGTTAGTGGAGGGGGAGTGGCTCGATAGTGGCAAGGATTATTTTGGTGTGCATCTTTAGCTACATATGTCTAGTTTTTATTGAGCTTGATTCGTTGATTCTCATTTCATTTTTTATTATTTTTGTCTTTATGTGGGCTTGGTTGGTTGTTTCATCTATAATTCTTATTTTTGTATCTAAGCTATTTTTTCTTTTCAAGTAGGGGGGACTACAGAACCTCTTAAAATGTAATAAAAATGTATATTATCAATTATGCTCCCAAGGTTTGACTCGAGTGATGAAGTGAGCAACAATAACTCATTGTTCCTCATCGAATTTAAGATTCAAATCCTTGATTAAGCCATAAGGTGAGGCTTAGGGCTATTTTTTTCTATCCATGCTATAGTGTCTCACCCTATAGTAGATCACCATAATAGCTAATCTAGAATATTAGAATATTGATTCCTAGGTATTATATATATAGTGCAACAATAGACAAATCAAACCTAGTATAAAGAGTTGGGTTTGGAATATGTGATTTTGAATTTATAAAATTTAAATAAATTAAGTGTGATACTTAACTTAAAATATCGATGCAGGAATATACTACCAAAAATATTAGAAGTTGATTCATTGATTTGTTGAAAATAAAGCCTTACTGAACATATGCCTCAAAATCTAGAAAATAGTTCTACTTTGTATCGATTAAGATATATGCCTATAAAATTAAATTTTGTTGCTTCAAAAGTGAACCTAAAATATGGAAATTAACTGGCAGAATATTGATGATTGTAATAAATGTGACTTGGCTTGTAGTACTTATGTTTGAAGTGGGATCGTGTCAAGAGACACTATTGAGAACCTATGAGGAAAATATTTGTTTTACTTTGGTCAAGCCCCTAGGAAAGTTAAATGATGATGAACTAATATAGAAGACAACAACAAGCATGCAATATTAATAGAATGATGATGTAAACTAAAATTTAATTAAGATACTCTAATGATGTTTTTTTCATGACAATGTAAATGGATTGGGGTACACAAAATAATTTAAAATAGGTGATGAATATCCTTAAACCCAACAACACAACATGAAATTCGCACAAATGGCCACTAGACTGGATCACATTAACACAGAAAAAGAGCAACAAGGATGAAATTTGAATTTTGGACATACAAGTTAAGGATTCAAATCCACGTGCACAAAAATGATTTGGATCAATTTTGAAAAAAATAATCTAAACTATGGTGGAAACTATGATATCTAGGGACTAGAACGAATTCTTGAGGATGAAGGGTGATGGAGATATGGTTGAATAAAGTAATGAACCTAATTGAATGAAAAAATATGTCACTTGTCAATTTTTTATTAAATAAAAGACAATCTTGTGGAAGTATTAGAGAAAAGAGAATGGTTAAGTGATTTTCACCATTATATTTTGTTCCTACTTGAACATGTATGTGGACCACTAAAGAATCCATGTCAAATTAAAATAAGCAGTTAGTGTGGAAATTAAATATTTCAAACTTTCAAAGGATATGAATATGTACTCTTGTTGCAATAACTGCTTGATAGAAAACCTAAAAAATAGAATAAGTATGCAATGAATAACATATATCATGCATTTTAGGGTTCTAGGTCCCTGTCAAAACCTGGTTGTAAAGGGTTTAAGGTCCCTTCAAAACCTATTTGTCATAGCTTGAGTTGATTTGAATATTTGGGAATGGGTGTTGTTGATGGGTTGCAGATGGTTTGTTGATTACTTTCCTAGCAACTTCTTTGCATTGTAAGGTTTTGAAGGTCCCTTCAAAACCTTCTTGTATTGGGTTTTGGGTCCCATCAAAACCTTTTTTTCCCTAATCAAAGACATATATCAAGCATTTAAAATAGGTATTAGCTACAACTTGCCTAAAAACGCAATAATAGATTAAGTTTCCTTTGGAGTGTGGGGTTTTTCTCCCATGAGGGTTTTCCCCACATAAGTCATTGTGTTATTTTATGCTTATTTCATTTTAGTTATATTATTTGTTTAGTTTTTTGTGCATACTTCCTATTTGAAATTAGTGCAGGATATATATTCTACACCTTAGGTTCCTTTGATTTGGTATCATATATTCATGTGTTAAGGACAAGAGTTTTTTGTACTAATCTTAGATTAACTACGAGCTTACACAAAAAAGGATATTATTGTAGGAAAAATGGAAAGAACGTTAAGGATAGAGATGGAGAAGTTCCAACACACAAACTTTGATCTTTGGAAGCTCAAGATGAAGGATATGCTCATAGATATAGATTTATGTGTTGTAATAATTAGATCCAAAAATATTATAGCAAAGTAAGAAGATTGGGACATATTGAACAAAAAAGCATTAGACTATGTTTTTCCAATTTAGTATTATTTCATGTGCATGAAGAGACTATTATAGTGAACCTTTTGAAGAAGTTGGGTGAGATTTATCACTCTAAATCCTTATTATATAATCTTTATAAAGACAAAATCTATATACCCTCAAGATGGAGGATGGTGATTCTATGGTTGAACATTTAAATGCTTTCAATATGATAATGATATAGTTGCACTCTATAGGAGTGAAGATGGTGGAGGATAAATGTATGAATTACTATGTTGTTTGCCAAATTTATGGGACCACCTTGTTATGGCTAATGGGATCACTATCACCAAGATTAAAATGGATGAGATGTGTTGGTTCCCAAAATCTCCAATCAACTTGAATCCTAAAGGGCTTCCAGGCCTTATGGTTAGATTCAAGGAGAGATTTGGCAAACGAATGGGAGATTGAAATAAAACCTCTTTCTCCCCTACACTTCAAGCTCTATTAAACCTGGGAGGGTAATCCCAACAATGTGCTTTCAAATACTTGTGTGCCACAGTATCAAACACACAGTGAACAGATAAATCTCCTTTATATGTTTTACAAACACAGTACCCTTGAGGTATGGTTGACCTTCATGGCAGTGTATACATTTATCATGAGAGATATGATTCATTGAACTTCACACACACCCACAATGAGACTGATAAGTAAATTGATTTAAAATTATGATTAGTTGTTGAATTAACCAACAGAATGTAACATGAATAGCACACTTTGATCAGTGTCTCATCCTTGGAATAGAGTCAACTCAAACACCGACATAACCTGATAACAATTTTCATGCCTGACATTACATGAAGCTCTGAAATGCTACATTACAGTATTTCAACATTGTGTCTTAACCTTTACTTCTTACTAGCATCCTAGCACTCAGTTTAATACAAATTTACAACCATATTCAAGCACCTACATTAATTCTTTGAATTAATAAACAAGAATAGAGCCACACATCCATCTAAAATTGATAGAGACAAATAAGACAGCCTTGATTGTATTATTCATAATCTATAAAACCAGTACATGGGAGAGTAAAATAGTATCAAACTTGAATCATTCAACATTATTTTTCCAGTATTGTAATCAAAATTACATATATATTAACAAACTTAGACCCTAAGACTTGACTCTAAAATGCCCTGTATTCTCATTACAATCTTATATACTAATTACAAGGCAACCCTCTCCAGAAATGGAGCAAAAAACAACACTTAAAGGAAACTGAAAACCCTAAGTGGAGATCTACCAAAGACATCTGGCACACTTAGCACCATAGATCAATAATCGTCCACCGCTTGAAGAATAGCCTCACCCAGCAATTTTTTTTCTTGCTTCATCACTCCACTACCCTACAATAGAAAAATATTCCCCACGGGAAGACTTCATCCTTCATCATTATGCCCTGTCATTGAAAATACCCACTCCACCTTATTCCCCTTGCAGTTGCAAATATTTATTTGTAGAAGAACAAAATAGAAGCTCCCTGTGAAAATCTTTCACTCATGACTGTAAAAAGCCCTTCACCTATGTTTTTACCATTTACGTTCATCTGTAGTACAAAGCCTTTTATTCTCATGATGGGTTTGATTTATTTTTCACCTAGCTATGAAAAACCTTTTACCCATACTTCTTATAATTTATCTTAATGCCCATCATAGTTTTGATTTTAAAATGTAAAGGCTTTTAATCCTTTATTCAGGTTGGAGAATATTTAGCCATGCATTTACCACTTACCTTAATTATCTCCTAACAATTAAAAGTTTTTTAACTTAATTGGGAAAGCTTTGATTTTATATTTGTTGTAGAAAATCTCCACCCGTGTTTCTCACATTTTAATTTTTTACCCAGAGCCTTTAAATGGGTAAGATTTTAAAATCACTTTATCTACTTCTTTAAAATTACTTTCTTAGCCACTAAAATCCTCACCAGGCACTTTACACTTTGATTATTTCATTACAAACCCTTTTACCTTCAAAATTTATCCAATGGGCACGCTATGCCATGGGCCCCACCACTTTATTCACTTATCTGGCAAGTCACCCTCACACATCACAAATAGGAATGAAAAATGAAAACATTAACAAGCAATGCATGAAAAAGACTATGCAGCCCATCTCATCGTTGATACAAAGTTGAAATGGTGACACAAAATTGCAATATGCGATGAGGGAGACCTTAGATCGCCCATCACTGATAGGATGTGGAGATGAAGCAACATAACCGCGATGCACGATAGGGCATCAGGGAAACTCCATGGCCTTGCTACATTTCATTTTCTGTTGTTCCATTATGATCCTTTGGTTGCATCGAACAAAGGTTTTCAGTAGCCATTCAATCTTCTTCTTATCAAAACCATGTATACAACTTCCAATTCATTTTTGCCCAATTCATTCATAGTTGGGTCATTTTTTTGGATGAAAGGGCGTTTTTGCAACTGTCAACAACCAAAATTCACCTCAAACATGCTTAAAATCCCTGCCCAAGCATTGGGAATGGTCAGAGGACGGATTTAAAGCATGGGGCAGCAAAAAATTTGACCAAATAGAGCCTCCAAAAATTGGTTGGAAGACCAAAAATGTGATTACATTTACTAGCTATAGAAAGCCCTCTCATTTTACCCATGCATTTTACATTTTAATTCTTCAGTATCAGAATTTCCCTCAAATATTTCCATCAAACAACACCCATAGGCTTACTACCACATATTCCATCGTTTCCAAGTTTCCATCGCACGTCGCTAGAGAAAATGGAGACAGTTATTGGCAATGGGCGCTCATCACCAATATGATGAGGAAGGAGACTACTCAATCCACAATGGGCGATGAAGAGGAACTACCATCGCCGATCGCCAATACAAATGGGAAAGAGAAATCAAAACAACGAGAGGCAATGGAGTTTTGTTGTGAAGTCGTGTTGTTGTGACTTTGACCAATAGAAAGCAAGAATTAAACTTTCTTTTCCTCCAGAACATTTGAAAATTTATTTTATGTTTTCCCTAAATGCCCCTTTTCATTTGCATAATATTTTAAATCTGAACATTTGAAACATTATAAAAATTGTGACTTCTAATTACACCTACGGCCCATTTGAAGGAAATTCATTACGGGCAAACTGGGACACCTAGAGCCATGAAAAAATTGCATAGGGACATTATCAATTATTTAGAGAAAACCCATTTCCTCAAATTTTTCCCATCCCTTAAAATTCAAGTACCTCCTTTGTAAATTGGCCCTCAAGACGTGTTCGCCACACCTGAAATACATTAAAATAATGTACCAAATGACCTTTTTTTTTTATGAAAATGGATATGTAAATTTTTTAGACCAGAATAAGAAATGGGTTGTCATTAGAATTGCAAAATTTGAAACTTTTTGGAACACCATTTTTGGCCCTGTCGCGATCAGAAAATGATTAAATAGCCCATCAGAACTTATCCTGGGAGCCTGAAACTAAGCAGGCATGTAGACATTTGGACCAAGAATTTAGTGCAACAAAAAGCTTATCAAAATTCATTATGAGGTGCAAGATATTAAATGCTAAAGTGGTTCATTCAAACATTTCTGCAATTTTACCTATCAATAACCAATTCGAGCACACCAAGTCACCTCATTGAAAAATTGTCAAATCACCTTCTGGGAAACTGCCACTAAACACACTAAATAATTTAGGACCATTGAGCAAGTGTGTAAGAGGTATTTCGCTCAATCATCATTCTTCACGATATATTAAGGGTCAAAGTTGACCACCTTGAAAAGTTCTAAAAATGTAGGTGTGAAAATAGAGCAAATTGCATTTGCTTTTGATCTAGTAAAAATATCAAATCAAACCCTGAGGCTCTAAAATCAGACCAGGGAGCATATGAATGTGGGAGGAATGGAGAGGACCAATTTTTTTGTCTTGATGATCACCCAGTTGCAAAATATCAACTTGAATAGGAGGCCACTTCGTAGAACTAAGAGTCCACAAACAACAAAATAGTCCCAGAACCTTCCAGCTTTGCATTTCAAAACCTTGCCAAAACTTATCACAGGGGGCTGAAAACTGACATACATGTTCACATATGTCACACGAGTACGCATACCAAAGGATTTGACATGAAAATCAATTAGCTCTTATTTATGCCCCTCCAAAGTAGGTCATTGGGGCAAATTTTTCAAGTGCACTTTTGAGTGTGCAAATCAACTTTTTTCATCCTAGGCACTCAAAATTTGAAAATTTTGAAGGTTCCAACAAGATGATGGCATCATTACTGATGGGCTTGAATAGTAGCTAGTTTTCTTCCATTTAGTTCATGTCTTTTAACATTTCAAGTTGTTAAGTTTATAGAAAATCCTGAACCTTATACATCTATTATGCATCCTAAATAAGACTTTAATATATGGAAATATAATTATGATATGATGGTATTCATATGCATGAATGTGTGAATATTCATGAAATTCAATATGATTTTGTGTTTAATTCATGGTCGTTAATGATGTGTATACTTTAAATGAAGCTAACCTCTTGTATCCAAAAGAACTATAACCCTCAACAACTAGATTGACCAACCCGCAACAAAAGGATTGCAGGCAATTGCAAGGGAGAGTCCAGAATGCTAAAAACGTGACAATTCCATGAAGTAATGAAGGTGATCAATGAAATGGTCAATTGTGAGTCATCAAATCACGAAATAAGATGATAGGAGGAAGGAGTCTACATTGATAAGCAAATCCATGACATGTCAGATTTCAAAGAGTGTGCCTATGTCAAACCATTAGGGAAAAGTTTTAGTTCTAATTCTCTTCTGCTATCTTTTTCAATTATGGTTTTTAGTTACAAGACTATCCCTCTCCCTATTATTGAGGGAGAGTGGAAATATACATCTAAATTTTGTTTTTAGTCCTAGCATGAATAAAACTCCTCTCACGCCTATATATTGGGATCAACAGTTGAGGAGTAAATCTAATTCAAAATATAGTTGCTAAGTTCCATTTTTTTGTTTTATTAGACAATATTTCATTGTTGTTATTTTTTCATTAAATTGTAATAGATATGCACTTTTGAATGAGAAATATGTTGAAGATTCTTTCCATACTCTAAGAGTTCAGTTTCTATGCAATAAGGGAGTTTTAGTTTACTGTCATGATTGGTTGATCTAGTAGTATATATTTGATTTCCCCTATGCGCACAACAACTTGAGCAAGGGCCACTCAAGGTACTGTCAACCCACCTTATTTTTTGTTATTAGACTAGATGTTATATTGTTTCATTCACTCCAAATAAATTCTTAATTATATGCACATGAATGATATCTTGTATCATGAATTACATTTTGTAATGTTTCCTTGAGTTGTTCTCTAAAGGAGTTAAGCAATTAGGAGTTAGAGTCAGTAGTGTTAGTTAATTACAAAGTTCAAATTTAGTAGTTAGTAGTTATAACATTAAGCCAAAGTTACCCATAGCATAAGTAACAAATTAAGTTATTTCCCCTGTTTTGCAATTTAACGCTTTATTTTCCTTTTCCAGTCTTTACCATTTTTTATACAAGTGCAAACCACATATATTCATTGATATATTGTATAGATTCCATGAATGCACATGCAGTGCTAGCATCATCAAAATATTACAAAGTCCTAGTTTATAATTAAATGAAGCCTTTGTGAGGGTTCGATGAACTATTCAATTAGGAACCTATCCTCTAAATTATATGTCTACCCATAAGCACCAAATTGATTGAGCATTATAAAGGCCTTACATTTTTGGTGTCATTGTGGGGGATGATTCTACATTCAAAATTCTCTTGTGTAATTTCAAGCTTTCATAATTTAGTGTTTTGTTTCTAGCATTAGAATAACTAGGTTTTAGTCATCAACACAAAAACACTTTACTAACAATGTGCAAGAGTTGTTGATCTAAAAAGTCACAATTATTGTATGTGGAGGTGGTGAGACACTCAAGGAAGATTTCTCCCCTCAGAACACAAATCTATAGAGGATGTTGGTGATCAAAATGAGCAAAGCGAGGGTATTCTTGAAGAAGAATCATCCCTAACATCAGTATCCACACCAAACACAGAGGAGATTTCCCACACACACATCAGCATCCTGGCTGATGTTGTAGTTGAAGACCCACCAAAGCATGTAACCTTTGAGTTCCCCATTGCCAACCAGGAGAGAGAAACTACTCTAAAGAACATACCTCCTTCAACATTACCTGTCCTTTATGGGTTGTTCATAGATGATCCAGATACCTTACTTTTTGAGTTTGATGTGTTATGTAGAAATTATGATTATTCCACAAATGCACATAGGCTCAAACTATTTCCAGCAATTGAAGGATGTTGCTCTAAGATGGTTTTTGGGAAGAGATGTTGTTCCAAATTAGAATACCATGAAGACAAAGTTCCTAAAAAAGTACCAAGATTACTACAAAGGCATAGACATAAAGAGGGATGACATCTTCGAGATGTCATATAAGGAAGATGAATCCTTGGAAGACTACATGGAAAGGTTTCACAATTGCCTTAAGAAATCCCACCAAAATCAACTCTTTAGTGAGTCCTTAAAATTGATATTATTGAGGGGGATTAATTAGGATTGCATGGATGCACTTAACCTCATTAGGGTAAGGGATATCTCTTAGACACCATTTGAGGAAATTTGAAAAGCATGCAAGAACTATTCAAGGTCTTTCACCAAGAAGGTTAGAGGAGACAGAACATCTTCCATCAGCAAACCATCGAATGGAGTCTCTAGAGTAGAACTAAGCAACCTTCTATCAAATATGAAGGAGGATATCATCAGTTATTTGACTACATAGTTAGACACCCTCTATATCAAAAAGAAGTAAGAAGAGGTAGAAGAAACTCTTACAGAATACTACCCACATTGTAGACAAAGAAGGACTAGCTACAAATGCAGGAAGGTGGCAAGTATCTTTGAAGATAAGCAAGGGGCATCAGACTTTCATGTAATGGAAGGTGAAGATGGAAAATTATTCTACATAGCTCAAAGGAGACCATGGTAGCTAATACAAGGTATGCCCCAAGATCCTTTGAATTATAACATGTCATTTCCTAGTAACAATGTAAATTTTCCTAGTCAGAACCCTCAGTCTTGGGCCAATATGCAAAACCAATAAGGGCCAATGCCTCAATCCAACTGGACTAAACAACATCAAAACATGTGGCCATCACAAAATTCCCAAGGATCTAACTATAATTCTCAATGGCCACCCCAACAAAACCAAGGGTAACCTCATTAGCAAAGAGGTTAGTAATGGCATAACCAAAACATGAATTATCAACAGCCACAATAGCCCTTGCAACCACAACAATAATTCATTATGCCAAACCCAATAAATCCAACACCATAACCACCTAGAGCACCTTAGTTTCCAGCTCAACCTACATCTAACCCCAATAATAATCCTATTCAGCAAGAATATGCTAACAAATCTATTCAATACCCTACTTATGAGGTCGAGGTGAGTGATGTCCACCTCAAATTATGGAAAGTGTTGGTTGGTTCTTCATCTCCTCACATCACTGAATTGATTAATGAGGAACCCCTAATAGAGAGCTTGGACAACCAACCTAATGAGCCTGAGTCAAATCAGGTTAACCTAGCTAATCCAAGTCTAAATCCTCCATTCCCTAAAAGATTAGTAGTTTAAAGGCATCAAACACAAGCTGAAATTTACCTAATGGGACAACTTAAGGATGTTTGCATCAAAATACCCCTTATCTAGTCCATTAAGGAAGTTTTTATCTATACTATAATAGTGAGAGAACTATTCCTTTAAAATCCAGGTATGAAGGAAAAAGGCCCTCAAGCTATACATGTCTTAGGACAACTTGCAAATATTATGTTGGGAAACATAACTATCCCAAAATATGCAGACCCTGGGAGCCCTATAGTGGGTGTCAAGATAAATGGCATTCTCATTAAGAACACCTTAATTGACTTAGGAGCAGCTATTAATGTAATGAATAAAGAGACCATGTTAGGAGTAGCTATTAATGTATTGACTAAAGAGACCATGAAGTTATTACAGTTAATAGTACTCAAACACCTATTATTGTACAATTGGTAGATAAGTCCACAGTTAAACTTGAGGGTGTCATTGAAGACTTGGTGTACCATAGAAAAATGGATCTTTGGAAAATTTCATGGTCATTTATGTTGGTATGTGGCGACTGATCATGCTATACAGTATAGCCCATGGTATACTGTACACCCCGGCCCCTATCCTTGCCGGGGTCCGGGGCCAGGCCGAGCCCTGAGCGGGGGTTCGAGGGCGGTAGCCCTCAAAAAGTGGGGGTTCGGGGGCAACAACCCTCGAGAAAAATTTTCTTCCTACTTTTTCGCGTCATCACCGAAAAAGGGAAAAATACGATTTTGTAGAACCCAAAATCTAGAAGCTTCAAAGCTTGTTAAAAGGGGTTCGGATGGTATTACAGTATGATGAAAAATGCAATTATTCACAAGATTGTAATAGGTTTTACACTGGATAATAAAAGTATTGGATGGCTGCAGTTTGGTGGATGTAGCCCAGATTGGGTGAACCACGTTAAATTCTTTGTGTTATGATTTATTCTGTGTGTGTTTTAGTTTCTCTGTTTATTAATTAAATCTGCATTTAATTGTTAGATATATGCCATCTCAAACCCTAACAAGTGGTATCAGAGCGGGTTATATTTTGATTATCGTCTATAGGAAGGTCTCACGGCTGAGTGGGAGTCTCACGATTGAGTGGGAGCAATGGCAGACGAGGGTAAGAAGGTTGAGAAGTTTAACGGGAAGAACTATCAGTTATGGAAGATGCAG
>VDFB02193867.1:328676813-328747528 GCA_007258455.2 Sequoia sempervirens | reverse complement strand
GCATGAAAATTGTTATCAGGTTATGTCGGTGTTTGAGTTGACTCTATTCCAAGGATGAGACACTGATCAAAGTGTGCTATTCATGTTACATTCTGTTGGTTAATTCAACAACTAATCATAATTTTAAATCAATTTACTTATCAGTCTCATTGTGGGTGTGTGTGAAGTTCAATGAATCATATCTCTCATGATAAATGTATACACTGCCATGAAGGTCAACCATACCTCAAGGGTACTGTGTTTGTAAAACATATAAAGGAGATTTATCTGTTCACTGTGTGTTTGATACTGTGGCACACAAGTATTTGAAAGCACATTGTTGGGATTACCCTCCCAGGTTTAATAGAGCTTGAAGTGTAGGGGAGAAAGAGGTTTTATTTCAATCTCCCATTCGTTTGCCAAATCTCTCCTTGAATCTAACCATAAGGCCTGGAAGCCCTTTAGGATTCAAGTTGATTGGAGATTTTGGGAACCAACACATCTCATCCATTTTAATCTTGGTGATAGTGATCCCATTAGCCATAACAAGGTGGTCCCATAAATTTGGCAAACAACATAGTAATTCATACATTTATCCTCCACCATCTTCACTCCTATAGAGTGCAACTATATCATTATCATATTGAAAGCATTTAAATGTTCAACCATAGAATCACCATCCTCCATCTTGAGGGTATATAGATTTTGTCTTTATAAAGATTATATAATAAGGATTTAGAGTGATAAATCTCACCCAACTTCTTCAAAAGGTTCACTATAATAGTCTCTTCATGCACATGAAATAATACTAAATTGGAAAAACATAGTCTAATGCTTTTTTGTTCAATATGTCCCAATCTTCTTACTTTGCTATAATATTTTTGGATCTAATTATTACAACACATAAATCTATATCTATGAGCATATCCTTCATCTTGAGCTTCCAAAGATCAAAGTTTGTGTGTTGGAACTTCTCCATCTCTATCCTTAACGTTCTTTCCATTTTTCCTACAATAATATCCTTTTTTGTGTAAGCTCGTAGTTAATCTAAGATTAGTACAAAAAACTCTTGTCCTTAACACATGAATATATGATACCAAATCAAAGGAACCTAAGGTGTAGAATATATATCCTGCACTAATTTCAAATAGGAAGTATGCACAAAAAACTAAACAAATAATATAACTAAAATGAAATAAGCATAAAATAACACAATGACTTATGTGGGGAAAACCCTCATGGGAGAAAAACCCCACACTCCAAAGGAAACTTAATCTATTATTGCGTTTTTAGGCAAGTTGTAGCTAATACCTATTTTAAATGCTTGATATATGTCTTTGATTAGGGAAAAAAAGGTTTTGATGGGACCCAAAACCCAATACAAGAAGGTTTTGAAGGGACCTTCAAAACCTTACAATGCAAAGAAGTTGCTAGGAAAGTAATCAACAAACCATCTGCAACCCATCAACAACACCCATTCCCAAATATTCAAATCAACTCAAGCTATGACAAATAGGTTTTGAAGGGACCTTAAACCCTTTACAACCAGGTTTTGACAGGGACCTAGAACCCTAAAATGCATGATATATGTTATTCATTGCATACTTATTCTATTTTTTAGGTTTTCTATCAAGCAGTTATTGCAACAAGAGTACATATTCATATCCTTTGAAAGTTTGAAATATTTAATTTCCACACTAACTGCTTATTTTAATTTGACATGGATTCTTTAGTGGTCCACATACATGTTCAAGTAGGAACAAAATATAATGGTGAAAATCACTTAACCATTCTCTTTTCTCTAATACTTCCACAAGATTGTCTTTTATTTAATAAAAAATTGACAAGTGACATATTTTTTCATTCAATTAGGTTCATTACTTTATTCAACCATATCTCCATCACCCTTCATCCTCAAGAATTCGTTCTAGTCCCTAGATATCATAGTTTCCACCATAGTTTAGATTATTTTTTTCAAAATTGATCCAAATCATTTTTGTGCACGTGGATTTGAATCCTTAACTTGTATGTCCAAAATTCAAATTTCATCCTTGTTGCTCTTTTTCTGTGTTAATGTGATCCAGTCTAGTGGCCATTTGTGCGAATTTCATGTTGTGTTGTTGGGTTTAAGGATATTCATCACCTATTTTAAATTATTTTGTGTACCCCAATCCATTTACATTGTCATGAAAAAAACATCATTAGAGTATCTTAATTAAATTTTAGTTTACATCATCATTCTATTAATATTGCATGCTTGTTGTTGTCTTCTATATTAGTTCATCATCATTTAACTTTCCTAGGGGCTTGACCAAAGTAAAACAAATATTTTCCTCATAGGTTCTCAATAGTGTCTCTTGACACGATCCCACTTCAAACATAAGTACTACAAGCCAAGTCACATTTATTACAATCATCAATATTCTGCCAGTTAATTTCCATATTTTAGGTTCACTTTTGAAGCAACAAAATTTAATTTTATAGGCATATATCTTAATCGATACAAAGTAGAACTATTTTCTAGATTTTGAGGCATATGTTCAGTAAGGCTTTATTTTCAACAAATCAATGAATCAACTTCTAATATTTTTGGTAGTATATTCCTGCATCGATATTTTAAGTTAAGTATCACACTTAATTTATTTAAATTTTATAAATTCAAAATCACATATTCCAAACCCAACTCTTTATACTAGGTTTGATTTGTCTATTGTTGCACTATATATATAATACCTAGGAATCAATATTCTAATATTCTAGATTAGCTATTATGGTGATCTACTATAGGGTGAGACACTATAGCATGGATAGAAAAAAATAGCCCTAAGCCTCACCTTATGGCTTAATCAAGGATTTGAATCTTAAATTCGATGAGGAACAATGAGTTATTGTTGCTCACTTCATCACTCGAGTCAAACCTTGGGAGCATAATTGATAATATACATTTTTATTACATTTTAAGAGGTTCTGTAGTCCCCCCTACTTGAAAAGAAAAAATAGCTTAGATACAAAAATAAGAATTATAGATGAAACAACCAACCAAGCCCACATAAAGACAAAAATAATAAAAAATGAAATGAGAATCAACGAATCAAGCTCAATAAAAACTAGACATATGTAGCTAAAGATGCACACCAAAATAATCCTTGCCACTATCGAGCCACTCCCCCTCCACTAACAATAGTGTGAGAAGCACCACCATCCATGCCTAAATTAGCAGTGGCTAACAAACCAAAATCATCTCTAGCTCCAACATGAACCCCAATTGCAATAGACTTAGATTTGTCTAGTAATATATTGCCATTATTCACTATTGTAGAGAACTAGACACCATGGATCACTTCTATACATTGTAATGAATGGAAGATCTTAACGCCACCAAGAGAGGATAGAGTGCATGAACTAGTAACCTCTAGAACCCCATTAATTGATCTATTAAATATTTTCATACCACCTTCTTCAAGTCCAAATAGAAGGTATAATTTTTCCATGCTATGATCCACCATTTATATACGGGGGATGAAAGGTGGTCAAGTAATCCTAGTTTTATTTTCTAGGCTCTTTCACATGTCCTTGTGATAACTAACTAAAGTTAAAAGAGGTTCTCATAAATTTTATGAGAAAATTATCTACTCCATTACTTTCTCAAAAATAATGAATAAAGTTGTTGTAAATGAAATTGGAGTATAATATTTTTATTCATATAGTAGACCATGAAAACACTAATTCAAATTGAAACCACAAGAGATATCTTTATTGACATTGCTTGAATCACCTTCCACGACTAACTTGTGACAATTCAAAGATAAAGCTAAGAGAGCCCATGCATCATCACCTCTCATATTGCAACATTGTTTGACTTATACCAAGAATCAACAATCCACCCTTAATAAATCATCCTTCAATATCACAAATAAAAAAAAACCCCTATAACACCAAGATTCCCTTATACCATTAGAGTGCAACTTTTAGAAACCCCTCCAATTTTTTTTTGTTTAACTATCTACCAATCTCAATCACAATTAAATACAATTACTCTTTTAACAAGGAATTATATTAATCTAACATCTCTTAGCCTCTTTAAACTAATTCCACTATTTTTAAAACATATTTTTTACTCATCAATTAGAACCTTTATTGCGAAATGACTTGTTACAACCCTTCTCTGGTACCACGAGGATGGTGGGGAGACTAGACCTCGTGACCTCTTGCCCACAACAGAATGCTTTAGCCAATAAAGCTAGGCCGACCACCCCTATATTATCATTATTATTATTACTACTACTATTATATTATTAATTTTATTTTATATGTTTATTATATAATAATAATATTATTTATTTTTTTAATTTTATGTATTAACTATTATATTCACCACACTAATCTCAGTCTGTCATGCCCAAATTTTTGTTAGAAAAACCCAACAATTTTTTTTCTTTTTTATCCATTAATTAATTAATTAAAGTTCAAAGTGTTTAAGATAAAATACTAACCATCCCAACTTGAATGTTATAGTGTGCAAGATAATGGATCTTTAAAAGGGGTATGTGATGCTGTTTACTTTGCTACCAATTAGACCTTTATGAAATGATCCAAAGTTTTACCAAGCTTGTTATTACTCCAAAATGTGAACTCTCCCATTTGTTAGATTAATTTAACCATCCAATCCTTGTAACCCTAATATTCTCAAAACTTCATTTGGCATTATTGAACCAAAATAGAACAATAGTGTTTAGTCCCTTCTTATGATAACAATGTTATTACCCCCTATTACTCTATACATATATTTATCCCAATATCCTTAAATGCATAATATTATTATTAACAGTATCCTAAACATTGATAAGAATAGTATTGATCGCATTGTCTCTAGCCCTACATTAAATTTTCCTTAAGATTATTGTCCATTTATTTATCAATTTGTTCAATTTGTCGCATTAATAAACCCAACATTGTTTCTCTAACTCCCTTCCATACTACATTTATCATTAATGGCATTAGAGTTAGATTTAATTATGAGAATTATCATCATAGGATCATATAATTTACCAACTTATCCAAAATGCCTATCCCTATGTCAAACATCCATATAGTTCTGGGAACAATTTAAAACATCCTTTTATTGCTTTAGTAATTGAATCTCTTTCATCTATTGGTTTGACCTTTAAACTTACCCCCCCTTAATATTCATTTTATATATACATATATATACATTTTTTAAAATTTTTTCCCATTGCATATATTGTTATTACTAATGCTAGTACACCTTATGAGGTCTATCCCAAATAATACGATATGGTTGTAATATTTGAAACAAGTGGTAATAATCTCATCATCACTACCCTAACAATGCTTGCATGATTTGTCTTATGACATGATTAATGATGTTCTTTTCATAAAAGGTCTGTATGATTATTGTTTTAGTGCCACTTTACAAACACAGAGGATTTACCACAGGAAGAGATAACTAGTGACCATTGAACCACACTTGTGCAGATATGATTAAATAACTATTACAGGGATAGAGCCGTTAATGTAAATATGAGTTTAGATTACAAATATAGCTAATTCATAATAGATACATATGCTTAGGCTCCAACACTAATTCTCAGTCGTAAGTCTGGCAATGCTAAACATCTGGTAGAGTATGTTGATCAACGACAAGAGTGTGTGGAAAAAATTACTGGTAAGTATGAGTGCAAAAGTAAATATATATTTATTTTGTTTATTGGATGTAGTTGATAAGTTCTACTGTTATAAATTCGATTGCATGTCTAGAATGTATAGCAGATCACAATCAAATTCAGAGTGATTGCCTTAAATGACTATCTCGCGGAGGTCTAGAACAATACCTACATTGACTGCTGACGCTTGGAGTGAAGACATCTAGGCCCAATTCCGTACAAGAACTCAACACCCAGAAAATTGAGTGTAGCAATTATATGATGGATTTTGATGCCTAGGGATGGCGCCTCAATGATCCGTGATTGATCATCCAATGGTCTGCATGTGACAGAGTGAGGTGTACAAATCGTATATTTCGGAGGGAACGATGAATACATTTATTTCAAAATACATTGATCTACCTGATGTATACTAAACTATGACCTGCATAGCCACCCTTAAGCGTGGAAAAATAAAATGGATCGTAAAGGTGTAAACCCAAGGGATATAACGCTACTCACATTCGTCCATTCCATGAGATCGTCCTGGATTATCTGCCCTTTTGTACTAACTTAGTTCGCCATATTCATGTTACTGTTGATATCAAGCCTATGTATAGATAATTAATAGTATTCAATTTTAGCAAGGATACAAGCATTATACTCACCCTACACGCAATCCCTACACACTAGACTTTTTCATGTCCATCCCTACCTCGCTTACTGTGAATCAAACCAGATTATCTTGATATTAGCTAAGAACCCTACAATACAACTCTCTCCTGTTAAATTGCTATCAAGACTCATGTCAAAGTTAGGGTGATATTCAACCATTACTGGTAGCAGTTGACTCTTGCCAGAACTTTCCTCACTGATACCTGAACCTTACAGATTTCCTACCAGTCAATTTATTAAGGGATCTACAATAACACGAGAGTGTTCTAGATGACTGCAAACAAGGACAAGGTGATATGAGCCTAACAATAGAGTGGTCATTCCAGACTGAATTTTATCACCAAATCCTCTCACACATCAGAAGATAAGCAAATGAGAAGACAATTCTACGATAGCATTACTTATGTGACATGGGAGTAGATTGGTCCGCTTTAATTGCAAATCTTCTGATTCAGCCCTAAGTTAGACTATGCCCATACTTTATTAATGAGGCATTGGATACCGGCCCACACCCATCTTTAGGTAGATTATAGGGTTATGCCATTATATAGTACACTCCCCACCAAATCACACAGGATTATTTACAACAAATAGGCTCTACTTAATTATATTACTGTGCGCCTTGCTCTCTTATTGAAGAGGCTTGATAATCAAGCTCCAAAAGTAGGGAATCAGTGTTGCCAAAGTGGAGTAGAATTTGGAAAGGCTAGTTTGGTATGCTTCTCAGGTCATCTTCAAGGATGGAAGAAATGCTATTCACATGCTAAACTACAAGGGATAGGAATCACAACCCATTTTGACATAATCATTTTAAAGCTCTTACCACCCCTCTTTTCCTTCCATCTACTTATTCCATAGAATCTATTCCTTTAGATATGAAACTCTTTTTACTCACTAATAGTGGTGGTTTAGGTATTTTCATGGGGGTAGCCACAGACACGAAGATTAAATGTTCCTAATAGTGGTGGTTTAGGTATTTTCATGGGGGTAGCCACAGACACGAAGATTAAATGTTCCTATTTTTAGGTATCATTTTTGGCATTTAGAAGGTACACAAAAGGAATAGAGGAGAATATGTCGGTCGCCCCCCCCAACACTCTCAAGAGAGTCCATGACCACCTCTGCTGGCTGCAGCCTGCAAGAGGCTGCAGCCTCCTGGGTCTGTGCCCTCTCGAGGCATAGTTTGTGTGCCAACGAAGGCCATTAAACATCAATTTGTTTTTAAATTTTCTGCACTCCCTTTTGTAGCATCTTTGTAGTTTGTAACTTCAAATAAAATACTATTAACTTGTACGATTAGAGGTAATCATATTACTTCAGCTTATATGATTTGAGCAATACATTATTTAATATTGAAATACACTTACGTGTGATGGAATGCTTGGTAACAATACGTCTTGCAAACCTATGCATAGGTATAATTTTTTTAATTTTTTTTTTTTTAATATACATAAACCATACTCTAATCCTTCCCTTTCCTTTTTATTTAATCACAAACTTGAAAGGGTATACCAATACATCCTTAATAACAAAAGAAATGAAATGAGAGATCTAACCTTATATTTCTATTTCAAGAACACAAATGCTTCAAAGGAGATTTCTTGGCTCCCATGTTTCTTCAAGAATATTACAAGAAAAGTATTATACATCAAGCCTTTTGGAAGAATACGATTGTTATCTTAATCTACAACATTCATCATGCATTTACTTAAACTCCATTTATTCCACATTATGTAGAAATGAGATAAACAACAAACTAATGCACCAAGCCTTGCTCTCCACCCTACCATAATGGCATCATGGAGCCTCGTGGGCTCTGGCCATACCCCTGAGCAAGAAATCTATTAACCCCCAAGATAATAGATGGAGTTTTCTCAATCTTACCGAAATACCAAAATAATATGACATCCAACTTCACACATTTAGGATCTCCACTCACCATATTCAACAAGATCCCCACAAAATTTTACCCTCCTACAACAAAATGGACAAGGATGATGAAGATGAGGAAACTTATCTTCGTGTTTAGATGAGGGGATTGAGATCTTCCATCCTCCTCTCCTCTCCAAGCCAATCTATCTTGAGTCCATATCCTAAGGGGAGCCTTATCTCCTCCTCACCTCTTCTCTCCAATTTATACAAAATTTCTCCAAAAGGAGAAGTGGGTAGTGCCCAAATCTTTCATCTTCTAATGATATATAGGGATCCTCCAAACCTACACTCTTTCGCACAAGTGCTCACACATGTGTGAGTCTTGTGCCAATTCCAAGAACCTTTGGGGAGTAGGATGTTGAGAGTGACAAGTCACTCTTCCCAAGCCCCAACACTTTTTGAATTTGTCATATTCATAAATGTGGACTTTTGAGGGGTCTTTTCACACTACAAGGACAAGTTCACATGTGTCAAAAAGGTTCCAAACCCATAGGTATAGGTCCTAGGGGTCTATTCTCGTTCAAAAACCAAGGAAATTGATTAGTAATCCCTTTTTAAAACCCACACAAAAATCCATACGAATTTTGATCTTAACCAAGGGTTTCAACATTTATCTATCCTCCTATTTGCATATTAGATTCTTGCACATTACCTAGTTCAGCATGATTAGATCATATATCTCTTCATATTATTAGCTAATCTAATTAACATAATTTTCACTCATGAACTATTTACTCATTAATACATCAAATGAACCTAATGATTCAATTTTCATTGTAATAAAAGGAAATACACACTTACTCCAATACAAGAATATAGTCAATGAAATAACCACTCCATCATTTTGTTTACCACCTTAGTAATTCATTTTAAACTCCTATAACATTAACGATGAACTATTTACCAAAATTTAATATGCCAAATAACCCAACTCTTTCAAGTTATATCCAACAATTCACATGCACATCTATTAAATCAAGGTTAATTCCCATGAATCCTAAAAATAGTTTTATCATTCATTTCATCATAATTACCATCTAACTACTTGTTCAATTGAAATAAAATGGGAGATACAAAATGGGGTCTTACATTCATGGTAGCATAAGCAAGAATATTATCAAATAATCACACTATTTGTCATCCATAATACATCTTACCATCTATTTAGGATCACATAAAACATATTAGGGCTTTACTAATCACATGCAAGGTGGGGCGTTACACATTCGAGGTGGGGTCTTATACAGTCCTAAGTAATTTTCCGTGTCTAGCTCTAAACTTTGCTACAATTTTTTCAACTATTTATTCCTTTGGATTAGATGCCTTCACTCAATAGGTGATTGATGCAGAGATGGAGAGGCTTGGAAGCTATGAGTAGGGTAGATAGTGAACTATATAAATAATTTATATATAGTATTATTATAAATTATTTATGTATTATATAATTTAAATATAAATATAATAATATATATAATAAATAACGAGAGTAGTATTATATTTAAGATTTTATATATAATTAATATATATAATAAAATAACTATAATTATTATAGAGATGCTATTTAATAATATATAATATTAATATTATAGTTATTAAAATATATAATATATTTATTAACAATATATAGTTTTAATATGTAAAAAAAACTTATTAAAATACATACTTCTTTCTATATAGAATTTTCTCTCCCTTTATCTTTTTTTTCCTAATCTCTCCAAAAATCAATTAAACTATTATATTTTTTATATATTAATTATTAATTATAATAATTTCAAATTTATATTTAATAATTTTTATTATAAAATACAATATATAATAAATAATATAACTTATGTATACTATTATATATAATAATAAATATAATTTTATTATATATAATTTAATTTGTATTATATAAAAAATATATAATATATTAATTATATTTTACTCTAAAACCCTCTGCAAACCTTATTTTCAGGCTGCAGCTCGCCAAATTGGAGAAGTGAAAGGTAATACTAGTGAGGAAGAGTTTGGAGGAATAGAACCAATAGCGGCAGGGGAAAGCAGTTAAAAACGACGAACAACAACCGAAAAAAGGGTGAAAAAATTGGCGATTTTATTTATGGAAGGCGTGAATTCCCAATGGAGACGGAGTCCGGAATAAATGAAAACAAAATTAGCAGCGCTTGTGTATTCGAGACCTTAAAGATGGAGAGATTAAATCCCTATGATTGTATGAACTTGTATAACATGAATGATTTATATAGTCATAATCACTACAATAGATTAAAAATTTAGTCAACAAATAGTAAAATACTCTATAATAGTTCATTACTATCTAGTATGGTCACAAATAATTTTTAAAAATATGATTAAATGAGATGATGTCATCACTTTCATGTAGGGTGTAGGATGGGGTTGAAAAAAGAGCTTAGCCATAGTCATATCATTAACTAGGGTTTGTTACTAAGACTGCTAGTTATGTGGCAACTAGTCCTTGTTTGCAACCAATAAAGAGGGGTTGAATCATAATGGGCCAAAATTTTCCTTCATTGTCACCACTCCACCCAAGAGATGCTAAACTACCACCTCCACGTACTTACCACCCCTATATAGTTACACCTCCACTAGGTTTGCACCACTCAAAATTGTCACTAGTGCTTTGACAAAACTAACTACTTAGGCTAAAAAGCCACCTAAGCTTTATTTTTCAATTGCCTTAAATGAGCAATTTTTTTTGACATGCCATAAATCCCTCATACAGTGTTATATTTTTAATCTTACAATGAACATGAATCTAATTTTGAGTATTACACAATGGAATTAGTATTTTTTCTTTATTTTTTTGTTTATGATATAAAATGTGTCACAAAAAAATGTATACCTTAACATTTTCACACTTGATATGGGAATAATTGATGATAAATTGGACTTAATGAGGCCTTGATTTAGTGTTGTGAGATTTTTTACACATCTACATTAGGTCTTGGACCCTTGCAAACTGAATAAAATGCATCTGACGATGTCTTGTAAAGGTGTTGTAAAGTGTTGTAAAAGACTTTCACACTTTTCTAGACTAATGGACCTATTTTACCCTTAATTCAATATTGTAAAATGTATTTAATGGCATTATCACATTAATATAGAAGGCTTGTAAATTAAACCTGATTCTAATCTAGTGTTGTAATGTGTTTTACACATTCACATTGGATGTTGTGCCTTTCTAGGTTATGTGGACTTCATTTTAGTGTTGTAAAGTGTATTTAATCACATTTTCACATTGAAATTTGTGTCCCTAGCCCTATTTTCCCTTAACATCATCATTAATAGGCCCCTATGACCCCATATTGTGCATCTTAAGGCTTAATTTGATCAAAGACCCAATGAAATCAGCATAAAAACTAAAATTCTTCACTCCCCGACAATCCAACTAGCAAAAGAGCCCTTGTGGGACCAAGTCACCCATCTGGGAGAATTAATCCCATCCAGGTGGGACTAAGTCACCTAGCATGGCGACTTAGTCCCATTTGGGCTATTTTTGAGGTTCGGGCCAGAAAAATTAGATTTTAAGTTTATTTTTCCTCCATTTCGGCCTTGGGGATCAAATTAACAGGAAAATTAGGTGGATTGCCTATAAATACAATCTTTTAAACCCTAATTCACAATTCATTCATTATTCATTCATCATTCATTCTCCATCTCAAGTCAAGCAAGCTAGGGTTTTAGCATTCTAAGCCATCAAGATAGCTTTCTAAAGCATTCAAGGGCAAATTCTTCATCCATTAGTGCAGAAATTCAAGATAAATCATCATGGAAAGTTTCTAATCCCTTCATTTCATGTTCATACTTCATATTATTTCTCCATTTGGTTTAATTACCTAAAAGGGGTTTGACCAAGGCAAACCCCTATTCCCTAACTTTCAACATTTCTCTTTCTTTCTTTGTGTGTTTGCAGATTTAGGTACTTTGAAGTCTTAGAAATCATTGAAGAATAAGTTGTAAAGTTGTTGAAGACATCTCCTTGTTGGATAGGTCAAGACATCCACAAAAAGTCATTTATAGTGCCGAAAATCACAGTTTGAGAACCAAACACCTAGAGGAATACAAAGTGCAGACCAAGAGCTTCTGACTCCACTGTCAGATTTTTAGAAAAGCCAAAGTGGACTAAGTCACCATCAATGGAAAATTAGTCCCATTGCATATGTTTTTCAGAGTTTTCTGTAGATTTGGATACCCATTTGGTTGAAACGGGCTCTAGTGCAGTTTTCTAGATTTGGGACTAGGTCGCCCAAAATGGCGGAAGTGTCCAAGTAGGTCAAAATTTTAGGATCAACAACATTTCCAACCTCCATTCTAGTTTGCAACACATTTCTAGGTGCATGATTTCTGTTTTTCTTTCCTGTTCTGTTTCTTTTGAATTTATATACATCTTTCTAGGTCTTTTTGCATACAACACTATGCTTTCAAACATCTTGCATTTCTTTAGTTTTCATTCAATAATCGATCTATTTTATCAGTTTTCTGCATTTAGAACATTACATTTAGGCATAATTAATCCATACTTGCATTAGTTATGAGTGAGGACATTGCCAATTTTGGCATATCTTGCACCCACAATTTGTACAATTTTGATTTTTTTATAGGTGATGGAAAGTATTTCATAATAGATTAGATTTAGAGATGTTGATATGTGATTTGTTCACTTACATTTCTATAAATTATTTTTGGGATCCTTAAAGTTATTGTTACATTAAATGGGTTTGTGGAAAATTAAATCTAGAGTTGATTTAGCATTTGAGTCACATAAAATCTACATTTTTACCTCTAATTATCTTTGTTTTAGATAACTATTGATGTAATATGACTATTATTGGTGGAATTTTAGATGCCTTGATTGATTTAAGATTTGACATTAGCCATTTAGTGGGAGTTTTAAGATGTATATTCTTCCTTTTTGGATTTTCTCATTAGACCATAGTGTTAAGGGTCTTCAATAATTATTTATGGAGGATAATGTATGTAAAAATACATGATTATAGATTTGGTTGGATATGTTGACAATAGAAGGTATATATGTGATTATGAGTATACCTTCTTTTGAGGTATGACTAGTTGGATGTGTTAGCAACTAGATGTGGTTGCTAGTCCATCTCTTGACGAGTTCTTATTATCTACTCAAGTGCATCTATCATCATTATATTTGGTGTTTGTGTTTGGAAAAAAAGTTGAGATAATATTTAATGATGCTTCTATGTGATAGTTAGGTTGGTATCTCCTTTAGATAATATCTTATCTTTCATTCATTAACATGATGGGGAATGAAATGGTTCATATTTGAGATGGTGGAAACCTTGGTTGTTGTCTCAAGTATCTTGATGGAGTACATGGATGTTTTTATGGTACATGTTGGCTATATGGATAGTTCAATTGATTATTTATCTTGATTTTAACTCCTAATGCAATTCATTCAAAAAGTTGGAGAATATTGGAAAGGTGTGTTGTACACCTTACATAAAAATACTAATGTTAATAATGTAAAAATAAATATTTAATTATGGTGCATATTAGAGATGTGGATACCCCATGGTTTAGGAATTCTTGGAGACGTGCACTTTATGCCATATTGGGATAAATATTTAACTTGGGTGTCACATTAGAAAAATATTTAATATTCGGAAAATTTAGTAACAAATATTTAATTTGGGCCATGGTTTAGTGAGCTCATGGTTTTGAGGCACATATTTTATGCAATACCACTTAGTGTTTTTATAAAATATTGTCTCTATAAAACCAGGCATTGGAGTAGTCATAAAGGTTGATTTGTGTAACCTGTCTTTTTGGATAAGGTTGGATCAAGCATCTTTTATAGATTGCATACATGGAAGCGTGGATTGAGATGCGTGGCTACATAGTTCTCATTTGTTTGTTCACATGGAGGAATGCAACTAGGATTCTTGATACTTCAGAGGTCTTGCATGGAGACATTTTATAAGTTTATTGTAATCTTGTTACTTGAGACAATACATCGAGTTGTGTGGATGCTTTTGGAGGCTAAGTTTTTCCCTTGTAAGAGTTTTCCCAAGACACATATATTGTTATCTTGTGGTATATTTTCTATTCTTGTGTATTGTGGCTTATGAATAATTTATTTGTACTTGTTTCCCTCATGAGGTTTTTGTGAAAATGGTACATTATTACTACAAAGTTTCCTTTCAAAAATTAAACAATTTCACCAAAATCTAAAGGAAAATAAACTTTCTTTAAGCTTAAACTAGGGTAATCGAATAATATCCATACACAAACATAAATTAACATCAATTAATAAATGAAATTTTATACCTGCTAATTTTATTACATAATTAGTGCTAATTTAAGGAAAGCATGTGCAAAGAGGATAAATATACCTATCTCAATGATTTAAGAATGAATGCCTTTAATGTTGATTTTTGTACTTGAACTATTTCTATTATGAAAATGGTACTTTTGTGTCTATATAACTCCTATTAATGTGTGCTTGTTTTTTTACTCTATAATAGGTTGAGTCCATAAGCCTGGTTCTATTATGTGTCTCTAGATTCATCCTTTACCATGCAAATTAGACCTTGAAAATATGTTATGTTGTTCTTTAGTTTTCTTAATTTTGCTCTATTTTCTCTACCTTTTTTGATATTTGAAATTGGTAGTATTAAAAAAAATCCTTAGAGGGATGCTAGTATGTCATTAGGGGATATTTTCTCCTCAGTCAACCATCAAGATATTTATGTAAAATATCAAAGAAAAAACACTTTAATTGTGCAAATTCTCTAAAGTGATGTTGATACACAACCTAGCTCTTTTTAGGTACTCAATTGAAATATATGTAAACCTTTTGTAAATATGAATGATATTCAATCTATCCAATGATAATAAAATAATTTTAGTTTAATGAATCTGAATACAAGTACATGACAATAAATTGAGAAAATACGTGCTTTATCAACTTATGGTGAGAAAAGAATAGGGGAAAATCAACTAGAATTTGAATTTGAAAATTGAAAATTGAAGGGTTTAGTTTGTAGCTATAAGGTTGACCCTATTTCCACCTAACTGATAGCACATAGAAACAAAAAAATTAAATGGATAATGTGGTGTATAGGGGTACATGCATGAATAATTGTAATAAATTATATTAGGATATGTATGTGTGTGGACAATGCATGGATAAATGTATTTGAATGTGTTTGTATGAAGGAAAGCAAAAACTAAGGGAATAAGCCCAACTTCACACAAGAGTGTGCCATTTTATTAAGGAATTCTCTCATAATGGGTAGAAAACTAAAAGAGAAGTGGCATAAGTATACAAATTTTACCATTACAACATACCAAATATAAAAAATGGCCCAAAGCATAAGGATACAAAAAAGTAACAAATGATAATTAAGAAGTCAATCTAATATACATAAATAAGAAAAGCATATGGATGTTTAAGGTCCCAAGCAACATCATTAGAGACATCATCATAGTAAAGACCATCTTTATTCCAATAAGTAGCCTCAAGTTTTTCACTCTCAAGTGATTTTCATCATGATAAGAAGTGGAACTTAGTAAAAATGCTAAAAATAGGTGTAATTATTAATACATCCTTTATGCATCATAATTGCTTCTTGTCACGTGACTCCATAAATTTATTTTAAATTTGTTTAAATTATTAGGTACCCATGAAGAAGTAATGTCATTAAAATGAAATGTGGATTTTTCTAATATTATGTTATTATTCTTCTAATTTCTTTATTAATTTATTCTTCACAAGGATCATTTAAAGGCATACATGTATTGAGACCTTTGTGCTTAAATATCATAGAAACATGCAACATGAGATTTTTAGGTCTTGTATCTTCATAATTTCTAAAGTATAAAGATGCATAAGTAGCTTTGGACTAAATCAGATGCAACTCTGTAGATCTAGTCAATTAATGATTATTGTTCATGTTTTTTTCTCAATTATTCTTCTTTACAAAATTTATATAACTCATGCATATCATCTTTACACTCATGTAAAATATTTGTAACAATATTCATAAATATAAATTAAGTAAAATGATTGAGAAGATAATGACAAGGGACACTAAGGCCTACAAGTTCCTCCAATCATAATGTATCCTAACTAATATATAAGACCAAAGAAAAGTTTGAATCCATCTTTCACATGAAAATTTAGGGAACTTAAATTTCACATATAATTAGTTAATGTTTTAAGTATGTAGTTGATGGCCTATTTGGCATAGCTTATGATTGGTGAGTGTGTTTTTAGTAAACACCTAAGAAATGTTTGAGAAGATAATGACATAGCATGGTGACATCTAATTCTCATTCACTTTGATTCATGCAACATGGCTCATTTATTCTCCTTTGGGTGCCAATTATTTCTCTATTTTTATTTATGATTTCTTGGGGCTTACATGTAAGGTGTATTTGTGGAAAAACATATCTTGTAAAATTTCATAGAGCTTTGAAACTTTAGATCTTCTTTGTGCTTTCTAAATTAATAACTAAGAGAAAAACTTTGGATTTTTTTTTCCTAGGAATTTTTTTGTGATTGACATTAACATTCATTTTATAGAATACTAACTTTGTATAGTTGATGAGTGGTATAAGACTTGTAAATTAAGTAAATATGGTGATTATGCTATGGTATTGAGATTCTCCTTTGGTCTAAGCAATTAAGGATCTTAAATTTAAAAAGCATGTAGATATTTGACATTTGAATTTTACATGTTGAGATGGGTGTTTTCGATATGGTTCATGTTTGAGTGATGTATTTTTAGTAATCACCATAAAAATAATGTTTCAAAAACATAAGACATGGAATTTTAAGGATACAGAAAATCCATTTATATTTATGCTACATTAACAACTCTTCTCTTTTAGGTTTTATTTAGCAATTTATATAGACATATAAGCAAGATGTAATTTGTGAATTCAATAAATATGATATTATGAGGAATTTTACATAAAAATATTTAGTTTGAATTAGTTAGAACATTCTATTAAGTGTTTGTTATCAAATATATGATGTAAGTTAACAATAATTTAGTAGAATTTTATTTTAAGAATAATACTGTGACAAGATAATACAACCTATGCCCCCAACAAAATAGTGTGGTGGAAAGGAAAAATACAACATTGCTTGAAATCTATTTAAGATGGTAAGGTACAAAATCCAAGCTAAAGGTATACATGACAAATTTGGTTGAATATTATATATTATGCTAATTATGCTTCTTACTTGAGTTCCTAGTAAGTTGAGGAGGGATTTAAAATTGACACTTCATGATAAATAATGTGGTAGGAAATAGAAGTACCTAAAGTAAAGGTTGGGCTTTTATTTGGTAAATTAATGCAAACCACCCTTTCAACTTTTCATTACTCTCGTCAAATCATCTAGATCAAGGAAAATAGAATTTTAATTATCTATTCTACACACAAGAGTCAACATAACACTAATTAATATACAAGGATAATATTCCTTACATGTGTTCATCAACAACATATCCTACTTGAAAAAACTATAAACCAACCTTTAAAGATAGTCTTCACCATAAATAATTGTCAATATCGTAATGATTTCCTATTTTATTAGATTTGTGGTATCCATAAATAATCTTAATGGAGTAAGAGGAATAATCAAAGAGGCACAACACCCTTAAACATGAAATCTATAGTTGGAGAAACCCTAAAACAAAGAGAAAATTATATTAAGAGGTAGTAAAGCTCCTCATGGCATTGTCTTTGAATCTTCTACAAATGATATAAGGTCTTAAAGTGTATACATAGATCTCGAGGATAATATTTTCTTGCTATTAACACTTGAAATCAATCTCAAGAAGTTCAAACACATGCTCTATTAGAATTCAATCTAGAAGCATGAATCCAAGAAGGATTGTAAATGAGATTTCTAGCTCCCCATGTGCTAAAAAAGCATCCAAAACATTTTTTACAAAGCTTGTGACTCCCCTAATAACCTTCTACACACCAACAATGAAATTTCAATTACCAAAAAGTGGATTTGAAATGCTTAAACCCATCATATTCCACTCACTACTTGCACAAAGATGAACTCACAACTTCATTAGAGAAATACTTTTCAAATTTTTAAGAATTCATTAGGGTAAATAACTGCTTTTTGGGTATTTTCTTGCATTTGTAGATACAAACATTAGTTTTTTACTTGTGATTATTGGTGAATTCACCAAAATTGGTTTCTTAATGGGTTGAGGCCTACACTCCATCTCAAAGTCTCCTAGAGATGTACCAAAACATCATAAATTCTATTTTGACTTCCTTGCAACCCTTTACACCATATAATCCACCAAAAATAATAACATCCATGTATTTCATTGGTCGAACTAGTCCAAACATTGTTAATGAGAACCAAGACTCTAATAGTCCTACAATTCAACCTAAATTTCCATTTAGATTCTCTATGCCACTTCAAAAGAATGTTACACAACATGCACGCACATTAGTTCCTTTCATATTAGTTATCACTTAACATGTATAATACTTGTAAACTATCATAGCATATATTTATATAATGATGATGGTTAGTTTTGATCCTAACAATTTATGATGGTGTTATTTATTTTATGTAGTTTCCATGAGATGGATGTTATTGATAGAATTTGGATTCTTGTACAAGTTCATAAATTGAAAATCATATTGTATAGATGTGGTGTTCTTTAAATTTTTTTTTTTATATAAATAATCCATGGGTATCCCCGTGACTAGCTTAGCACTTCTTGATCGACCTTGCCTCAAGCTTACTTTTTTACCAAGTTTTGGGGTACATAAGAGGTAAGTTGGGATGAGACTAATCCCCTGGAGGCTAAGGGTCAAGCTAGAATTGGTCAACAACCAAGGTAAATCCAAGTGGAGAGAATCGATCTTGTGACCTATTTGGGACAAACCCAAGGCCCAAGTAACCAACTACGCCACTTGTCCGGGCCGTATAGATGTGGTGTTTCTCTAATGTAGGGCTACAAGGAGAAAAAAATCTCATTTGGTATTAGTCTTTAAATGGTCCCTATTTGATACTTTGCTTATTGGTTGTTTGTGACACTATCACTAGTTTTGTTAGGATTTGTAATATGTACATATCATGTGTCATTATAAGTTTTTTATATAATGGTGAAGTTGTGTACTCAATTTTTTGTGGTTCACAATGAGTATGACATTTGGAAATTTAGATTATTCTAAAATCTAAAACTTTAAAGTAAACTATAAATGTCTAAGGTTAAAACGCCATGGTGGGGTCCTTATCCTAGATGAGCTAACAAACCATAATCTAATATACCTACGTTGGAATTTAGATTCTATTATAATGTGGAGGGAATAAATAATATGAATTTAAAAGGGGATAAGCATGACCTGTCCACTTGTTATGTAGGATCTAAAACTTATCAAGGGTATAATTCCTATTTATGATCATACAATTGTTATTTATGGACTTTTAATACAAACTACAATGAAAATATTAAGTGAGGTTACCTAACCCATGTCAAAGAAATTATTCATTTGAATTAAAATTTAATTCTTATTTATGTTTTGGCATTATTTTCATTCTACAAAAATATAAATTGTAACAAAACGTTGTCAACATGCACACTAATTATGTTTTTACATTCTTATCTATGGAAGAACTATGCTACAAAGAAGGGTTTGGAAAATTTCAAGACACGTTTATTTAGATATTTAGGGTAAATACCCATATTGGTGTGTATATATAACTTTTTTTTTCATTTAGTGGAAATAAAAATCAAGTATTTGATATATATATAGTCAATCAATGTGTTAGTGTTTATCATTTTGGCAGTCATAAAAAGTTTGTGATGTCCCAACTTAGGGTTATATGGGGTGACTTTTTAAGAGTGTTAAGAGTTCATATTTTTAGACATATCATTGTTCATTACTTTGTATTCTTCTACATCTTACCTCTAAGGGATACCTCAACGATTCTCATTGTTCATGAATTTGTATTTTCTTCATCTTACCTCTAAGGAAGACCTCAATGATTCTCATTGTTGAGTTTAGAAAATATCTCTCTTCACTTAAATCTGCAATAATGAGGTTTGAGGATGAAATAAATACAAGAGTAAAACCTTATATATTTCTTCATATTAGAATTGATATCTTTTCCTTTTAGAATGAAGCTATAGTCTCATGAGTACACTAATATTATAATATTAATAAAATAAGAACTAAGACATGTTCTAAGATGTGGAATATAGACTAGGAATTTGAGAAACAAAATGATTTTTGAGAACTTATATTATGCTCAAGGGTTTTTGAATCCATAATCTTGATGACAAAGGTGACTAATTAGCAATCGTATATTTGTATTGATAGGTTTATAATAGAGTCATCAATTAGTCTTATTAGTATTATCATTGCTCCTAGACAAAGAAGAAAAAAGGGGTTAAAAAATAGACTTCTTTAACTTTTACCCACTATAAAGATTCAATAGGCTATTGGAACTTGAAATGACTGCCAACTATGTTGTGGGTCTTTGGGCCAAATATTTGTATCAACTATTAGAAATAGGATAATTTATTTATGTATGTTTGATGTTATTTATAAAATTGACCATTATGTAAGGATATTTTGAGTCCAAATTACTATGTACGGTGTGTCAATTGGTATAAACTATCATATAGGTACATATTTTGAATCTCAATTACTATGTATGGTGTTATGACTAGCATGAATTTTCATATAAGTGCTAAGAACTTGATGATTGCATAATGGTAGTGGTACCGTGGGTTGATCTAAGGATACAAGTGTTGTTGCTTATACACCACACCCTCTTTTCTTTATATAAAAATAGAACCCTAATTTTTTTATCCTAATTCTAGTCTTTTACAAATTTGCTTGCTTGCATGATCATAGTTTTAGGTCTTGGTTGAGAGAGTTGTTTGATCCATTTTTATGATTGCACAGTTTAATGCTTATTTGGTATGATTATGGTTTGATAGGGTTTGTTGGAACTAAATTTTGACCTTTTTTGAGATTTGTATTGGTGACTCTATGGTGTTCTTGATTTATTGTGATCATAATTACACTAGGACCATTGAGACAATATGCCCTTTTGGTTGAAATATGGGTGATTTACTTTGACTCCTTTCATGGTAGTTCTTATTAAGCCTTATTTTAGACAAGATTGAGTGTATATGGTTGAAGTGAATTTAGTTTATAGTGTCAATGTTCATAGGTGATCCCATAATAGTGGTTTACAATTTTTGGCCAAACTGGACACTGAAATTATTATTTTTAACTAAATCTTCACATTCGGGAACCTATAGTGGCTAAACTGTGAGGAATTTGAAGATGGTGCAAACTAGAGTCATCAAATTTTGTCTGTAGATTCTAAAAGTATTTTTTTCAAAATTTTTGGAATCAAATTGCACTTCTTTTTCTATCTCCCACAAAAATTGATATTTTTAAGAAAACAACATTTTTAAAAAGTGATGGACACCGTATAACACATAAATTTTTTTCCATGAAGGATAAAATTCTAATTCTTTCAAATTTAGATTTGTAACTCTGATATCTAGTGCTTCCACTTGGTTAGATATTTTTTTATTGAATATTTTTTCCTTAATAAAGTTTCAATGTCAAACGGATTACAATTCAGACACAGTGTGACCGTATAATGCGTAACTTTTTTTGTATATGTCAAAATTTAATTTAATTTTTTTGTTGGATCAAGGACTTCAATATTTGGTGCACTCATATTTTTCAATTTTTTCTTCATAATCTTCTATTTTTCCACATGTGAAGAACAAAAAAATTATTTTCGATGAAAAACTATGTTTAATAAAACTTAAAAACAAATACATAACAAAACCAAAACATATTAAAATTATATTCATTGGATAGCTTGTTTTGAGGAATACCATAATCATTTGAAATAAATTTTAAATGAATTCATTTGATCCCCCAAAAGTTAAATCAAAAGTGATTTTTTATCAGCATTTTGCTAGGTGTAAAGGAGACACATTTATAGGTATGGTTTAAAACTAGCAAGGTTCTATCCAAGGGGGTTTGATCTAAGGTGATTTGATCAAACCCTCTTCAATTGAAATCCTTAAAATGGAACTTTTTAAGGCTTAAATCATTATATTTTCTAAAAATATGTGATTTCAGCTAAAATTCATTCCTCTCAAGAATTGTAAACCACTATTATGATAGCACTCTCATATTTAAACAATATATTATTGCTTGTATTTAGATCATACTTAGCCATTGGAAGGTCTTTAGTCCCATGATTTAGCATGATCATGATGTATTTGCATCAAGCCTATACAATTTTAATAACTATCTTTATATTTCCCTATAACTTTACATGCCTAGGATGAGGCCCTTAGAGTTAGTTTCACTTGACCATTGTTGTACGAAGATATTGACTTAATTTTAGACCCTCATATTGGACCAATACATCTTAAAAGACCTTTGATATAATACAAAACCATAAAATAATTTCCCTTAGAAGGTTAAAAACCATCGGGTTGGTGTGAGAAGTTTGTATTTGAATAGTGATAGGCTTGGTATGGCCATGTGGTATGCTCTATTAATAGAAAATAATTCATATTCAACATGAAAAATTTAACCCAAAACTTTTAAATGGTAATTGGTAATTGATAGAAATATATCAATGCATGATATACTTCCCTTCAAGCTGGGTTGAAATGATTTTTCTATGCGAAGAAAATGTACCTGTTGATGGTCAGAATAGGACAATAATAGTTAAACGTAATATCACTATTCTATTTCTCCTGAAAGAGAAAGAATAACACATGGATACCTTAACTCCCAAGGTATTTGTAATTGGTTCTCGACTGTGCTGATTTTATCAATGGTTGATGTGAACTGTAATGTTCAAGGGGTCTACTGGTGTTGAGCTTCTGGATTGTTCTAAGATCAAACATAAATTCAAACCTACTTTAACTAGGGTTTTTTAAAGAAACATAAAAAGATAGATCAAAGCTTTGGAACTGAAAAGAATAATAATTCATCCAACTTAACTAGACTTGTTACCTTTCAAGGAATTGCTAACTAAAACTGTAGAACAAAATTAACTTGTGATTAACACAGTTTCATTCATTCATAGTGCTAATTTCAACAGCAGATTGCAAATCACTATTTAAACAAAACATAAAATAAAAATTCATTCCTTGAAATCTTTCCAAATCAAAATGATTAACCCAAGATAAACACCATTCTGGAACACAATATGAAGTAGATTTGAACCTGGTTGCTTCTACTGTTAGTGAAATAGATAAGCAACATTTACAAAGCTGGCACAATCACTAGTGTATAGAAAACCTATGCCTCCAAATTGTTTCCATCTATACTAAGAGAACTTGAAAGATACATTACTGCCTTCTGAATCTAACTCCTATTCTACTGCTACTCTTAAGTTTCTCTTTACTGCTACTCTCTCTCCGTATTCTAAAACTTCTACCCCTTTCTAAAAGAGGAAAAAAGCCATATATACAAAATGTACCCAAAAGAATGCGCTAACCCCCGTTCTAGGGTTTATAAAATATCAGTTCGTTATAGGAGGGTCGACCTTCAAATCTTTTCGGAATGAAGTCAATGCTGCATTCAATTTCATCCTCCGTGTCCATGTTGGTGAAGGATTGTTTCAGGGATGATCTCAGATCTTTTGCAGCTATAGCATTTACTTCTGGTCTCCATGTCCATCTTTGAACTTCCATCAGAATCGCCTTGAATGCTCTAAAGCATTATCATTAATACCGATCTACCTCTGTCAGTAGATACCATAGTTGTTTTTGAGACTCGTGGTTTCTTTCTCTTTCCTACCTTTCTCCCCGCTCTGGATCTCTCTGCACGTTAACCTCCTTTGAAAGTGGCATCAGACTTCCCGTTAGATCTCCACACCATTGTTCATCGAGTTGCTCCATCATTTTAGGTCTCAGAGTAAGTCCATATTGTTTACATTCTGTTGATTTCCTTCACAGGGGTAGTCAATCAGTCAAACTGTCACTGGTCTGCCCCCTTAGCTCCTTCTGATTGGTGGAACAAAAGGCCATGCAAGATTCCCAGGCAGTCAAAGGTCATTCAAATGGGATCGCATGTTGATGAGACACTGACCATGTCTCCCCGATGTGATTATACCTCCTTTAGAAGCTATCGGTGTAACATACAACGGTCGGCGAGACTTCATGCCAAACTGTACAAACTATATTGATATCAAAAAAACCATCGGCAAGACAACATCAGGTCAGCCAGTCGTCACGGCGAGCAACCAAAGTTATAGCAATATTCAATAGTAGTCGTCGAGACAATCGCTATCGACTAGAGGTCATGGCGAGTTCTCAAGAGATATACCACAGTGCCTCCTTCTATCGATGAGACACCATCATTCGACAAGACATCCTAGCGATAGCAAAACACTCAGCAAGGAGTCTCCCCAATGTCCATCTTGTGAGCGAACGTCAGTGAGACACTACCGGGTCAGCAAGACGTTACCCCAAAGCCACTCCACCTCGGCGAGACCATCACACTCTGGAAGACATCTCCCTGAGCCCCAATCATTCACTCAGAGTCTCTCTGAGCTCATTCTTATTCCCTAAGCTCGAGCCCCTTTTATTTCGACAAGACTTCATTTCCTTGGTGTGACATCACATCGAGCTTCAAACATTACACCAAAGGGAGAAAACATGTCAGTGAGACTACCACTAGTCGGTAAGATATCATTCCGAGCTCTTCCATTCCCCTTGAGCCAACTCCTTTCTTTCGGTGAGACTCCCGCTGGGTTGGCGAGAGGTCATAGTAGATGCCATCTCGATGAGACTAGCTCCCTTCACTGAGACATTACACTGAGACCACTTTTCCATGTTGGCAAGACCCTATCAGGTCAGCAAGACCTTATGGTGAAAGTAAACCACTCTCCCCGAGCTCGAACTTCTTTCAGGGAGACCCCGCTTGGTTGGCGAGCTCAAACCACTCTCCTCGATGCCATCCATTTTGGTAGGAGTCCACCCTGTCGGTGAGACCTCGTGCCGACGCT
Organism: Sequoia sempervirens; assembly: GCA_007258455.2. Lineage (NCBI taxonomy): Eukaryota > Viridiplantae > Streptophyta > Pinopsida > Cupressales > Cupressaceae > Sequoia > Sequoia sempervirens. The sequence continues at coordinate 328,722,229 of VDFB02193867.1, read as the reverse complement.
ATCCCCCTGTCGCTGAGACATCAGTCCGATCGGTGAAACACATAGAAAACCATAGCTACAGAAATGTCTCGGTGACCCCTTTGGATTTCAAATGAATAGAACCAAATTTCCAGTCGGAAAGACAACAGGAGGGTCTCAACAACCTTTCCCTTAAGGACTTTTATGCTGAATGGGATTGAGGCATGCTTTCTAGGTGACTTCCTTGAGAGGTATCTTCAGATGAGCGATTTAGTCTTGCAAAAAAAATGTCTCCATTAGTCCTCAAAGCATATAAAATACACTATTTTTCATCATGCCTTCAATTTCAACAAAAAGAAACCCAACTCAAGCTGAGGCAAAACCAAAATTTAACAGAACAAAATACAGACTCAGGAGGAAAACAAAAGAATTCCCAAGACCAAAGAAAATGACCAAAGGCAAAGAAAGCAAAACAAAAGGGGTGGTTATGCAAGGCATAACAAATGGCGACTCGACTGGGAAAATGGTCTAACCATTTTCAAGAAACTGAAGGATTCAGCTACCCAGAATCCCTGGTTTATGAACATCACAACTCCAATTGGGTCAGTTTTAACAACCAAGGCTGAGCGAGAATCTCAAATGTAAATCAACACTGGCTATCGCTGAATCCATGTGTGTGCTTGATGGTGCATCATTCTTTTATAAATATTTCCTCATATTTTGAATGATAAGGTGCAAGATTTGAACTACATGAGTTGATTTCATTTAGCTGTTGTGCAATGATATCCTGGGCATTGCTCCGCTGCCAGTCAGGCGTCCATATCCCCGACGGAGATACCTCTAGTTTTCTCACAGCATTGCTCTACTACCAGCCAGGAGTCCATAGCCCCAGTAGAGATACTAGAATCACCCATTCATATTGAGTCTTCTTTCCTATTAGATAGTTCCCTTTTTTTTTCCTTTTTCTCTTGGAGTTTCAGATATTTCATTCGATTTTTTTTTCTCAATATGTCAAATGTTTAACATCTGTTCCGAGTTGAAAACTACCATGGACCTTGTAACAACACTTGAGAGATTGGATTTTTCACTCAAATCTTACAACACTATCATCCTAGGAAAAATATACCATTACAAAAGGAGATGCTTTTGATAAATTGTGAGATTCAGAGCAGCTAATGAAGGTTATTTACTTTGCACCTTGCTTTCAAGACTTTCCACAACTCCTATTGACAATGGGTATAAAACAAAGGGTTTAGGACAAAATCACCCAATCAACAAACCTGAAAATATCTAAACCACTTCTCTCCTAATAACCAAAGTATACTTCAGATAACCACCCACTATTTAAATATGGAAAGAACAAATAAACCCCAAAGAACAAAACAAAATAGAAACCAAACAACAAAGGAAACGAAAGAACAAAAAGAAAGAACAAACAAACAACAACAAAACTATTTACACATAGAAAAACAAATTATTTACATAAAGAGCCACAAACTACCCACATAGAGAACAACATTATTTACATAAAGAGATTATTTGTAGGAAGAAATGCTGAAATTATTTACACAAATGCACCGCCCAACAAAAATACCAACTTCATGACTCAAAATAGTGTTTAAGAAACTGTCCATTGACGGGAAATGGAACAGGTTCTCCAGTTAAACTGCTCAATCGGAAAGAATTTTCTCCTAGGATCTCTGCAACTTGATAAGGACCTAACTAGAGCTTATCAAATTTCTGGTGACTGCCCTTCTTTTCACTAGCTTTATCCCATAGCAGCACAAGGTCAGTTATTCTGAAAGCCTTGATTTTGGCTCTTTTTTCAAACCAACATTTGACAACAGCCTGGTGTCTAAAGAATTGTTGCAAGGCGACATCTCTCTCCTCTTCTAATTTCAACAAGGTGACTAATCTTACTTCTATCCTATCATCACTAGAGTAGAATTTCTGCATGAACTCAAGGATAGGTATTTGCAAATGAATAGGGAACATAGGCTCTTGTCCATATACTAGTTTAAATGGTGAAGTCTTTAAAGCAATCTTGATCCTAGTCCTATCTGCCTATAACGCGAATCTCAGCTGGGTATGCCAGTCCCTAGGATTATTTTCTAACAGTTTTTTAATCACCCTAAGAGATTCTTATTGGTTGACTTTGCAACTCCATTTCCTTGTGGGTAATAGTTTGAAGAATACCTTAGAACAATTTTGTGATCATATGCCTATGAAATGAACTCAGTAGAAGAAAAGGAAGAGCCATTGTCACATACCAATGTGAAGGGTACCCCAAACCTAGTGGTAATGCATTTGGTGAGGAACTTGATTACCACCTCCGTTGTGCTATTCTTGCAAGGTACAACCTCTGTCCATCTCGTGCAGTAATCAGTGGTGGTCAAAATAAATTTGTGTCCTGTAGAAGAATTTGGGTTAATTACCCCAATAAAATCTAGTGCCCATTGGGAAAATGGCCTTACCTCGTAGATAGGCTGCAATGGCATGGCTGAATGGAGTTCTTTTGATGCAGAAATTTGACATATGTGACATGTTCTCACATGCTGATGGGCATCTTTGAACACACACGACCAGTAATAACCAGATTGAAGGATCTAATGTGATAATGAATCTGTAGAACCATGACCTGTGCCATGTTTCCCATGATATTGAGTAATTACATGCTTAGCCTCTTGCTGATCAAGGCATCATAGGTACACTCCCTCAAAATTCTTCCTGTATATCAATCCTCCTTTGAGCATATAATGCGAGCTCTTCATTCTCAGTGCCCTCCTCTGAGTTGTATTCATTCCCTCTGGGCACTGATTATTAAGCATGGAGTGGATGATATCAGCATACCAAGGGTCATTAGAAAAGGAATGGGTTGTGTATTGCTGACAAATGATGTTGTCACCAACATTCGCCATGGACTTAGACAGGCCTAGAACTCAGACAAGTTTCATAGGGTGTATCTCTAGGTCGAACTCTTGCAAAATGGCCATCCATTTCCCTCTTCATTCTCCCAGTTTTCTCTGCATAAGTAGAGACTTCACAGTTGCATCATGAACTACAACAATAATTTGACTTTGAAGAATGTAGTGTCTGAACTTCTTGATAGCTCTGACCAGCGCAAAAGCTTGCTTTTCAAGAGGTGAGTATTTAATTTTAGCATTCTTGATCGAAGAACTTGTTGATGGTGTTTTCTGCACAGCAACAACTCAAACAGAATACAATATTCTATCTCTCTTGAAAGGTTATTTTCAACAATAAATTACTGAAAATCACCCCAAGGTCTCTCGGGTGTCAGGTCATGACAATGCATAAACAACTCAGATAAAATGTGAAATGCTGGTAATCACAATCGGACCTTCCTACAAGCAAACTGTATCTTTCAATTTATCAGGTTTTGCAATATAATGATCTCTAATCCTAAATCTAACCAGATAATAAAGAAATAGCAAAAGATAAGGGTGCAAGAGTATGATGAAACCTAAACTATTCCTAGAATGAGTAATGCAAATGTCAGATATTTGGAACATACCAATCTCAATTAACCAATCCTTGATCAACCCACAATGCAATATCACAAGAACGGTGCAATCTTCTAAGGCATGTAGATTTTCAAATCATAGACATTCATCCACAATCAAACTCAAGCACATGTAAATATATGGTCCAGGTTGACTTCACCAGCCTACTACAATCAGATAGTTACTGGGAGTATAGACCAGAGATTGCTACAAACATTCCAAATATGAAATCATAAACACCATTCACCAAACTACAACTGATTTAATTCTGAACACTAAACCCTAAATCTTCAAGCAATTTGAAAGATAGAACAATAAGAACCATGCAAGATAATATAACACAAGAGATTTTACCAGGAAAACCACAATGTCTTCAATTGTATTAGATCACCAAAATGCTACAACAATTCAACTGTTCGGTTCACAATAATTGCTTCAAGAAATTAACTAATACTTCTACTACAAAAATACTCTAGCTCTTTGGTCTAACTTGTCCTTGTCATTTCCTAGCTAACTCTTACAATGAGGCAAGAATGCCCTCTTATAGCAAATCTCAAGATATGTCGGCCCAGCCAATCATTTACAAAATAAGAATAACCGCCCAAAACAAGTCGGCCTTAGGAAATCAAAATAAGACACACATTAAATGCCATATATCATCAAGGTCGGCCCAAGCACAGTCCCCAATGCAGTCCGGTCGAATGCATGCCCTATAATAATAGGGAAGCACAAATCTCAAAATAGGCATTAACTGCCACTTCCCTTGTCCTTGCTCTGGGCCAATGATCCTCGAACCCTCAAAAACACCCCATCCAGCTCGGCAATAGGTGGCAAAGGTAAGATCCTAAGTCTGCATTTAATAGAATCAATCTCTTCCTTTGACTGTCTAACAGTCTTATCCCAATCCTCCTTGTTGGTCTGGTACTTATCCATTACAGCCAAGTAGGTGGCTGCATCATCTTACTGGTGACCAGTTAGAATACTCTCAGAATCCAGAGCATAAACTTCATGCCACCATTCCCTGAGTTGTTCTAGACTCAGATATTTTGGGGCAATCTTTCTCCTTCCAGTCATAACCTCAAAGAATGCGATGCATCCATCATACACCACAGTAAGGTCACCATCTATTTGTTTCCTTTGTTTCTGGATCTTTTTTATGGCCTTGTGCCGAATTTGTAGAGCCTCGAACCATTCCCAGGGTTCATTCAGCCTAGAAGAAGGAAGAATCCCATCCACAGCCAGTTGTTCCTTACCATGCTCCATGATGACCCTGGACTTCTATAGCAAGAGGTCAATGTCTTCCTTGTCCTGGGACAACACATACTCCAATGCTTCCTTGGCCCTAACTGCTTCCTTCCCAATGGACAGGATTTCCTTAATTGCACTATCTCCCTTTATCTGCACATCCTTCAGCCAATCTACTGCAGTTTGGGCAGAGGTTTTCATTTTCTCAATCCCGGAGATGGTTTCCTTGGGTAGAAAGCCAGGAGTGACAGAGGAAGAAGGATGGAGGGACTGCAGAGGCTTCATCACCTCTTCCAAACATTTCTTAAGCCTTTCATTCTCCTTCCTCAGCCCATGCTTGGTTTGGGTCTCTTTCCTCAACCTGCCAATAATCACAGCACTAGACCCTTCATATTCCTCTATGTCCTGCTCCATGGAGGCCGGTCCAAGGTTGATAGTCTGCACATTGTAGTCCTGACCAATGACCTCTTCCCTAGTCTTGTCTGCAGTAGGGATGGCAATATGGATGACCCTGTTATTCGCTTCATCTCTCTCCACCTTGGAAACTACCTTAGCTGCCTTCTTTTTCTTCCCTTTACCAATTTTGGATAGCATTTCATCCCAATCCAAGGGAGTGTCCTCAATTACTACCTGTTTCTTCCTTGCTATCTCTTTCTCAAGCCATTCCGGAGCTGTAGGTTCTACCCGGATTTCTTCTGTTCTTGCTTCTTCCTGTTGTTTTTCTGGAGTTTTCTCCTTCTCCTTTTCAACTGTTTTATCTTCCTCCTTCCCAGGGAGCTGCTCACCTTGATCATCTTCCTCAAGATCCACCTCTTGCACTGGTGATGGGGTTTTAGTAGGGGTGTCTTCTTTCTGCTCAGGTGATCCGTGGCCTCTGTCACTTTCCAGAGAATTTTCATACTGCACTAAGGGAGAAGTATGCCTTTCCTCTTCCTCTGCTTCGAGCCCAGCTGCCTCACAAAAGAGTGTCCCTTCCTTGAATGGCTCTACCTCTCCGCTAGTTTCATGCTCCTCTGGAATTTTTGGCTCAGGTATGCCTAGTGGTGGGGAAGCAGCCTTAGATGGCTCTACAGTTTTCATCTCCGGAGGAAGGTCTTTCTTTTGCATTGGCTCCTTAGGAGAAGGAGTCCTTGATCTTCTCATATAAACCTGTCTTTTCCCCTCCCGAACTCTCTACCTCAACAATAGGAGGCTCATCTTTTGATGCATCCTGAACCTTCTTCTTCGAGACCCTGGTGGTTCTGGTCTTTTTTGGTGGTGGAGGAGCACTTTCTTCTTTTCTTTTTTCCAATTCTTCCTCATCAGAGGATTTGCAAATCTTCAAAGCCCTACTCCTCTTGTTTCCTTTTGGCTTCCTCTTTGGCTCAGGCTCACTTTCCTTGGGGCCTCTGATTTTTATCTTGAAAGGAGAGCTCTTTGCAGTTTTCCCTTTGGGGTCATCTTCCCCGGATTCCTCTGAAGTCGACATAGGATTGAGGTCTCCCATCAAATTGAAGGTACAAGTCACCTTCTCACTCTCCAGTTCCCAGACCTTATGTTTCAACCAAGAAGAAGTAAATTTCATGACCGAGGCCATTAGGTCCTCCAACTCTGTAACCTCATCCTCATTCCAACTGATTTCCCCAATGGACCTGTCCTTCACAGCTTCATAGGCATGGTCCTGCACCAGGTTTCCATCATCCTCCAGTTGGTTCGGGATCAACTTGACATTGTATTGTCTGATTGCCTCCATAGGGAGCCTAGAATACCTCTTCTTTCTTGCTTCAAGGTCATCCTTAATGTTAGCCCAATAATCTTCTAGGTCAGCTTTATGCCGGTACTCCCTAGTGGCTTTCTTCTGTGCCTCTCCTGTAATATCAAAGTTCATCCTTTTAGAGTGGAAGGAGAAACCATATGCCTCCAATTCATCTTCTACAGTGTGTGCTGATTGGATGGAAGGGCACACTTCTGCTACACCAATTTCGAGAGGGAAATCCCCACCAAAACCTGTTTTATGCTTCTCCTTCTTGACAATCGCATCAAACTCACAGATCTGTTTGACAATCTCCAATAGCACAATGTGATCTGTGGGGTATCTGGGCAACCTGTATGGGGCGACTAGACATCCATCAATCCTGATGTAGGTGAAGGTGGGAAACTAAATAAACCAGGCCCCGTAATTCTTTATCAGCCCTTTGGCTCCATCTTACAGTCTCATATGCTTGACATTCTGGAGCATCTTGGTGATATGCATAGTGAATGCATCATTAGCCCTATGATAGTCCTTGTGTCCTAGATGCAACTCTGAGTAAACCTCATAGACAATGTCCTGTCTGAATGTCCTGTCTGTATGTCCTCTACTTGAACTCGTCATACCTCCAAGCCCCAACATTGGTGTCAGACACCTCAGACCATACGGAAGATATCTTGCTCTTTGGTAACTGACTTTTGGTATCCAATCTTATTCTTTCTTCCTCGGAGATGGAGGACCCCTCCGTATCACCCTTATATTTTCCTGCAGCTGCCTTGCTTGATTCGGCCTGCACTCACAAGAAATCGCCATAAGTATCAATTTATCATGCATATTCCATCTGACAGATCAACATAAAATCATATAAAATAATTAAAATCCATCACAAACTGCTAATTCTGAAAATCTGGAAAAATCAAACAATCTGGGAAAACACCGTAAACTGGGAAAATCCCGTGGGGTGGAATTTCGGAGAAATCCGACCCAGACGGATTCCTACTGCCAAGACACTAAATTGTTAGTACGGACAAAAGACCATAAGATAATCATGAAATTAATTTATTGGCAACAAGAAATTAGCATTTAGCTTTTACTCCGTTAATCCTATCCTTAGAAAATCGAAAGAAGTGCAATCAAACAGGAAAATCGGAAAAGTCCAGATGGGACGGATTTTCACAGACAGCTCGAGGAACTCCGAAAATCGTTATGCCCCGCGGAATCAGTCGAAACCGGGAAAATCTGAGTGCGAAGGAATTCCGTGTGAACCTCAAAAACCTGATAAACGACGATACGCGAACCAACGACCGAACGATCATACAATCTTTCTATTTGGATTCGAATAGCCCCAAAATTGATGCCAACCAACAAGATTCAAAATGTAAATGAATTTAGACTTCAAAAGACCTCAAAATGTTTAGATCCCACGGTGAAACTGTGATGCCCTAATTTGATGACCAGACTTCCGCCATGGAAAACAGTGGAAGCTCGGGGTCTAAAATACCAACTGCAAAGGTCAATCCAAGGTACTCCGAATCCTCACAGGGCTGTGGTCAGTGTAATACAAGGGCAAGATCGATCAATCATAATGAATTTTCCGTTCTGGGCCGAACACCGAAAAAACCCTAACCTTGCACAATATGGTGGATTTCGCACTAAGAGGGCAAACAATCTAACCCAGAAGCCCTTCCAAACGTGCGCACCCATCATCTAATGGATAAATAGCACTCATAGGGCGTAGGTGATGAGGTTCTATGAAAAAATGGGTCAAACCCTGACTAGATAGGAAGGAGATAGTGGCTAACATGGGCCGACACGAAATAACCACCAATCAATATGGAAAAACTCAATCATTGCGTAAACCAACAAGAGGGGCCATCGATAACATACCATGGATCAATTCAGTCGAAACCCGAGGTTGAAGAAGCAACCACAACGCAAGCACGCTCAAGCGATAAAAACCTCAATCAACACCAAACAATCCACGTGCAAGCAACACAGGATCAATGCTCAAAGCTCGAATGAAAGCTCTCAATCGCCAAAGCAGCAAGCAAATGAATGATAAAGTTGAAAAATGATGCCCAAAAGGTTTTATGTCCATCCATTTGTGTGTCTGAGCAAAGGTACCCTGGTCATTAATGAGCGACAAGACACTTCTGGCAAACCTGGAAACCCAAGCCCAAAACGAAATTTCAATAAATCTCAAGATATGCGGAAATCCGGATGAATAGAGATTTCGCGGAAAAGCAGAAACCAGGAATAATGAAGTTCAGGATTTTTGGTGCAGACCAGGAAAATCCGCCAGAACCAGAAAATCCCAGAGTCAAGCAGAAACCCAGTTTCAGAAAATGCAGCAACGGACAGACAGTAAACTAGAGCCCGAAAAAATTCGTCGGAGCCGGAAAATCCTGGACTCAGGTGAAAACCCGGATTTTGCCAAAAACTCAAATTTAACCAATTCAAGCCCTAAGGCAAGATCAAAGCCAACAAGACCAACATGTCAAGACCTCAAAAGATAAGTCCAATAAAACCAAAGGTCAAAAGGTATTCAAAAGAGGGTCCCTACTCCAAGTGGGGCATGTGTGCAAAAAACTGCACAACAGAACTTATGAAAGCGATTGGCCTCTCCTCTACCTCTTCTCTCCGTTGAGTTAGGACGACTGCATAGGAATGTTCAGAGGAAAAAGAATAAATATAGAATGACATCAAGTAGTCAGGGCTGGTAAGGATTGGCGCTTCCGAAATGGATCGCTTGACCTATGAAAATGCAGCCTTTGCCTCATTGCTCCATTCTACTTTGGCGTCTTTCTTCATCATTTCATTCAATGGTTTAACAATTTCTACAAAGCCTGTGATGATTTTTCTCACAAAGTTGATCTTTCCAAAGAAGGATCTCATCTCCTTGCTTCCTGGCCTGGTTATCTTGAGAATGGACTCAACTTGGTCTAGATCGATTGATATTCCCCTTTTTGAGATTATGTGTCCTAAGAGCTTCCCTTCAAAAACCCCGAACACACACTTTTTAGGATTCAGGGAGACGCCATACTAGATACATCTCTCGAGAACCTTAGCTAGGTCTGCAACATGATCTAGTCTATCCTTAGAGAATACTGTCAGGACGTCCATGTAAACAATAATGCATTTACCGATTAGATCTTTGAATGCTATGTCCATGGTGCGCTGAAAAGTTGCTCCAACGTTTATCAAACCAAATGGCATCCTCTTGTAAGCAAATGTTCCCCACTTAGTAGTGAAGGCTGTCTTCATTCTATCCTCATAGTTGACCATCACCTGATTGTAGCCAAAATATCCATCTAGGAATGATATCATCTGAGACCCGTTGACAGTCTGCAAGACTTCATCCAGTGAAGGGAGTGGGTAGTTGTCCTTTTCTAAAGCTCTATTCAGATTTCTGAAGTCTACACATAGCCTGATCTCTCCATTTTTCTTACAGATTGGGACTAAGTTAGCCACCCATGTTGAATGTCGTACAGGGAAGATTATTCTTGCAGAAAGAAATTTCTAAACTTCTTTGAAGATCAATGGTTCAATCAGGGCATTGACAGGCCGCTACTTCTGTTGAAATGGTTTAGCTTTAGGCTTCAGAGGAATAGTATGAGTCATTACAGAAGCATCAAATGTTTTCAAATCCTCATACCCCAAGGCTATCACAACAATATCTTTCTTCAATGCCCTTAGTATATCTTTTCTGATTGCTTTAGGGAAGGCCTTTCCTATGTAGACATTTCTTTTTGGGCAGAATTAACTAGCTTAACAGTCTGATATTCACCTCCTTTATCTTCAACTAATATCTTTTCCCGAGCCCTTGGGTCTGAATCAAAAATTCTTTCTAAGGCCACCATTCCCTTGGGAATGCTATTACTCTTTAAATTGAGGACCCCCTCTATATCACAATCTTTAGGGTTCCAATCTCCTTGATCCCTGTTGGACTCATCAATGATCTGCCCTTCAAAAACATCTAAACTTGCTAGAAAAGCAAGGATATGTCGATCATCATCAAAGACTTGAAAGTTCCTGACATTATCAGGAATAGCTGGGGTGGATATCAATTCCATTGAGAATCTTTTAAGCTTGGAGCCTTGCATGGGTTCTAGGCTACTTGCAGTAACAACTGATGAATTAGCTATCTGATTCTCCTCTCTAGGGATTAAGCTAATCCCAAAAGCATCGAAGTCTTCAATCAGGTTCCATACCCGATTTCTATAAGCTGCCAGCCTTCTATTATGACATGTGTATTGGCTGCACACTTGCTTGATAACTAATTTTGAATCTCCTTTAACCATTAATGCATTAACTTTCTTCTTATGTGCAAACATTAGCCCCCGAGCTAGAGCTTCATATTCTGTTACATTGTTAGTGCATCCAAACTGCAACTTGTAAGAAGCAAAGAAAGTTTTCCCTTTCTGGCTGGTTAATTCAATCCCAACACCACAACCTATTTTGGATTTGGATCCATCAAATGTGAGGGTCCACAGCAGATCATGAGCTGGGGCTTATCCTTTTGGGGTTATTATGGGCGTTTGGATAGGATGAGCAATAGGTGGGGGCACTTGATCCTTTGCATCAAATATTAGGAAGGGGTGCTCAACCAGTTCCTTAGGTATAGTTTCCAATTCTTGCATAGACATATTAGGTAATCCATGGCTATCCTTCTGCAATCACTTACCTCTTTGATTGATCCCTTGGGTTCTGGTATACTTGTGAGCGCAGGGGTGTCAAACAAACCTTGGAGTTGTTCCTCATAAATATGCTGATTCAGAGATGTGTCTGGGGTAAGTTCAATTTGAAAAGGAGCTTCCTTTGAAGGTATCTTATACCTGATTAACATTACTACTTCTTTGGGTTCAAATGAGAAGTGATCTACAATGTTCTCAAGGTGACTTGGATTAGTTTCCTCGACCTAGGAAACATGATTTAAAATGCTGATGCAGGGTTGGCAGGTCAATTCTGAATGATTTTGGTAGTGCACTCTGCACTAGTTAGGGAGTAGGAGACTCTTCAAATCGATATCTCCCCCCCAAGACTAACTGATCTTGTTGTAGCTTCCTGATTAGTGCTTGTTGATTTTCATTAGTCATGGAATCAGGGAACTCTTGTATTGACATATCTTTAGAATCAAGAACTGAAAGGGTTAGAATTTCCTCTCTTTTGTAAACCCCTATCCCGGTTTCAAAATAATATACCTCATTGGGACAATCATATTTAGTGATGACATGCTTGAGGCGAGGTTCACTTTCAATCCTAATCTGCATAGGCACTCCCCCCCATGGTAGCCACATATGTGAAAAGTCGAGGGAGAGATATCTCCCTATACTTTTCATCAAATCTCTACTCAACAGCATACCATAAGTCTCGGGAATGTCTGCTATTTGAACATCTATATTGGTTTGAATCCTAGGGTCTGACCCTATTTGCACGTGTATGTTTCTCAATTCTCCAACTACATTAACCTTTGTTTTGTCAAGTTGGATGACCTTCTTGTTTGTTTGGACAGGGTTCAATCCCAATATCCTGCATATAGAAAATGGCATAACATTTCTAGAAGCCCCTGAATCTAGTAGGCAATTATGTAAATTCTTCCCATAGATTCTTAAACTTAGAAGAAATGGTGGGGTACCTACCTTGCTTCTGTACAGAGCTGCGTTCATGTTTGCAGCAGGTGCCACCTTGTTTTTTCCTTTTGATTTATCAGCTTGTTCCAAAGCTTTCAGCACTATCTCCCATTGAGCAGGGCACCACTTTAAGATGTCAAAGTATGATAAAGAAGTTTTCTGTTTCTGCATCTCAGAAACAATATCAAGTTCTGCATTGTAGCTGGCATTACCTTTGAAAACACCAGCTGAATTACCTTTGTTGTGGAAGTCAGGTAGACCTTTTGGTGGAGGAGGGTTATTATCAGCACTTTGATTCAGAGGCACCATGTGATTAGGTGGTGTTGATGTAGTGAACGAGCCCTTATTCTGATTTCTTAGGAAGTGTCCTCCCTTTGTCTGAAAAGCTTGGGAATCATATGAATCTTCCTTTGGTTCATTCTCATCTTGCCTTGGGAATGAAGGTTCCTCCTCAAAGAGGTCATAAGTCATTGCTGTATCTACTGAGCCACCTTCTTTGTTTGAATTCCCTTGGAAGGTTTGAGCATTTGCCTATGCCATCTTGACAACTTTCTCCATTTCATGGTATTTTACCTCAGAATGGGTAGCAGTATCATGCAGCCTGCACCAGTTAGTCATAAAAGTAAGGTCAGCCACATTTGCAGTATGTGACCTTTCCTCATTAGCTTGATAATTGTGAGGAACTCCACCATTATTGGGTCCTGTATTCCATTGTTAGTTGTTATTTGGCCTCTGGTTATATCCTCTATTTTGATTTTGATACCCTTGGTTAGGGGAGTTTTGGCCTTGGTAACCCCTTTGGTTGTGATTGCTATTATTATGATAATTACCCTAGTTGTTATTGCTCTGATTAGGATAATTACCTTGGTTTTGAGAGGGGTTCAATCTAAGCTGAGCCATGTCATTTGTGACTTGAGACAACATTTTCTTTAAGGTCTCTACCTCGTTTGTGAGTTGAACTGTCTTTTCACTTTCAATACTCTTAGCAACAAGTGGCTAACTGACATGATTTGGTGTTCCAGCTTGGTTGTGATGACCATGCAGACTATGATGAGCCTATGGTTGTTGAAAGAAGTTAGAAGCTCCATTGGCAAAGAATGGAACAAGAGGTTGAGTTTGTAACTTAGAAATAGGTCCATAATGGGAAGGATACATTCCTAGGACAGTATTGAATAAAGGAGTTGGGCTAGACATTTGATACCCCATTGAAGGAAAATCTCCTCCCAAACTTTTGTTGAGAGCTAATTTGTTGTTGCAGCTTGATAGCTAGATGATAAACCTTAGACAGGGAGTTAATATCAGCTGGTTGATAAGTCCTTTGCAGGAACAAGCCAAGCAAGGGGTCTATAACTCTGAAATACGCTTGAATGACACTATTCTCAGCAACTAGATAGGGGTTTTGCAGTCTCCTATACATTCGTTGAAACCTGGTATTGAACAAGGGCAAGGATTCACATGGCTCCTTCCTAATGGTAGCAAATTGGTGATACAAAAGAGTTGGATCCACATAAACTCTGAGCTGATTGATGAAAGCATTCTCCAAGTGTGTTCAGGTCAGAATAGAACCTTGTGGAAGATTAAGATACCAGTTGTATGCCATATCCCCTAAGGAATAAGGGAACAACCTACAAACTACATCATGGTGAGCTATCTGAGCTCTGGTACAAGCGTCCTTAAAAGCTTGTATGTGCTCTCCAACACTCCTTGATTCGCCATGAATGTATTTGGGACAAAATATCTCAGGATTCTTAGGCATATCATGAAAGCCTTTGGGAATAGTCCCCAATGGAGAGGGATTATTTTGAAAAAATGCCATTGGTAGCGGTGGTGGAGGTTGAGCCAGCTGTTGGATGGGTTGAACCAACTATGATGGCACTTGAGATGGGTTCAGTGGTCGATTGATGGGTATCCACTGGGGTATTGGTGAAAATCCTAGTGGAGTGAGTGGAGCTAACAAGGGTGGTATGATGGTTGAGCCAGTCTTGTGACTCTTGTGTCTTATTGGTGTCTTGAGTTCTATCAATGGTGGTGGATTCTCAGCTGATCGAAGAACTCTACAGGACCTTTCTGGTGAGAAAAACCCATTATTATCCAGCTTGCTGTTCTAGGCCCTCCTTTTAGTGCCAATTTCTGTTGATGGTCAGAATAGCACAGCAACAGTTAAATAGAATATCAGTATTCTGTTTCTCCTGAAAGAGAAAGAATAACACATGGATACCTTAACTCCCAAGGTCTTTGTAATTGGTTCTCAACTATGCCGATTTTACTCAATGGTTGATGTGAACTGTAATGTTCAAGGGGTCTGCTGGTGTTGAGCTTCTGGATTGTTCTAAGATCAAACATAAATTCAAACCTACTTTAACTGGGGTTTTTTAAAGAAACAGAAAAAGATAGATCAAAGCTTTGGAACTGAAAAGAATAATAATTCATCCAACTTAACCAGACTTGTTACCTTTCAAGGAATTGCTAACTAAAACTGTAGAACAAAATTATCTTGTGATTAACACACAGTTTCATTCATTCACAGTGCTCATTTCAACAGCAGATTGTAAATCACTATTTAAACAAAACATAAAATAAAACTTCATTCCTTGAAATCTTTTTAAATCAAAATGATTAACCCAAGATAAACACCATTCTGGAACACAATATGAAGTAGATTTGAACCTGGTTGCTTCTACTGTTAGTGAAACAGATAAGCAACATTTACAAAGCTAGCACAATCACTAGTGTATAAAAAACCTATGCCTCCAGATTGTTTCCATCTATACTAAGAGAACTTGAAAGATACATTACTGCCTTCTGAATCTAACTCCTATTCTACTGCTACTCTTAAGTTTCTCTTTACTTCTACTCTTTCTCCATATTCTAAAACTTCTACCCCTTTCTAAAAGAGGAAAAAAGCCATATATACATAATGTACCCAAAAGAATGCGCTGGCCCCCGTTCTAGGGTTTACAAAATATCAGTTCGTTATAGGAGGGTCGACCTTCAAATCTTTTCGAAATGAAGTCAATGCTGCATTCAATTTCATCCTCTATGTCCATGTTGGTGAAGGATTGTTCCGGGGATGATCTCAGATCTTTTGCAGCTATAGCATTTACTTCTGGTCTCCCTGTCCATTTTTGAACTTCCATTAGAATCGCCTTGAATGCTCTAAAGCATTATCATTAATAGCGATCTGCCTCTGTCAGTAGATACCATAGCTGTTTCTGAGACTCGTGGTTTCTTTCTCTTTCTTGCCTTTCTCCTCGCTCTGGATCTCTCTGCACGTTAACCTCCTCTGAAAGCAGCATCAGACCTCCCATTAGATCTCCACACCATTGTTCATCGAGCTGCTCCATTGTTTTAGGTCTCAGAGTAAGTCCATATAGTTTACATTCTGTTGATTTCCTTCATAGGGGTAGTCAATCAGTCAAACTGTCACTGGTCCGCCCCCTTAGCTCCTTCTGATTGGTGGAACAAAAGGCCACGCAATATTCCCAAGTGGTCAAAGGTCATTCAAATGGAATCGCATGTTGGTGAGACACTGGTTGTGTCTCCCTGATGCGATTATACCTCCCTTAGAAGCTATCAATGTAACATACAATGGTCGGCGAGACTTCATGCCGAGTTGTACAAACTATATCGATATCACAAAAACCATTGACAAGACAACATTGGGTCGGCTAGTCATCACGGCGAGCAACCAAAGTTATAGCGAGACATCCTAGCGATAGCAAAACACTCATCCAGGAGTCTTCCCAATGTCCATCTTGTGAGCGAACGTCGGTGAGACACTACCGGGTTGGCAAGATGTTACCCCGAAGCCACTCCGCTTCGGTGAGACCATCGCACTCGGGAAGATATCTCCCTGAGCCCCAATCATTCACTCGGAGTCTCTTCGAGCTCATTCTTATTCCCTAAGCTTGAGCCCCTTTTATTTCGGCAAGACTTTATTTCCTCGGCATGACATCACATTGAGCTTCAAACATTACACCGAAGGGAGAAAACATGTCGGCAAGACTACCGCTAGTTAGCAAGATATCATGCCGATCTCTTCCATTCCCCTCGAGCCAACTCCTTTCTTTTGGTGAGACTCTCGCTGGGTCAACGAGAGGTCATAACAAACTCCATGTCGGTGAGACTAGCTCCCTTTGCCGAGACATTATATCGAGACCACTATTCCATGTTGGCAAGATCCTATCGGGTCGACAAGACCTTATGGTGAAAGTAAACCACTCTCCCTGAGCTCAAAGTTCTTTCGGGGAGACCCCGCTTGGTCAGCAAGACCTTTTGCCAAGCTCAAACCACTCTCCTTGATGCCGTTCCATTTCGGCAGGAGTCCACCATGTCGGTGAGACGTCATGCTGACACTATCCCCCTGTCATCGAGACATGAGTCCGATCGACAAAACACATAGAAACTCATAGCGACTGAAATGTCTCGGTGACCCCTTTGGATTTGAAATGAACATAACCAAACTGCCAGTCGGAAAGACAACAGGAGGGTCTCAGCGACCTTTCCCTTAAGGAGTTTTATGCTGAATGGGATTGAGGCATGCTTTCCAGCTGACTTCATTGAGAGGTATCTTTAGATGAGTGATTTAGTCCTGCAAAACAAATGTCTCCATTAGTCCTCAAAGCATATAAAATACACTATTGTTCATCATGCCTTCAATTTCAACAAAAAGAAACCCAACTCAAGTTGAGGCAGAACCAAAATTTAACAGAACAAAATACAGACTCAGGAGGAAAACAAAAGAATTCCCAAAACCAAAGAAAACGACCAAAGGCAAAGAAAGCAAAACAAAAGGGGGACCCGTTTTGTTCCAGAATAAAATGGGGTGGTTATGCAAGGAATAACAGTACCAAAGCTACACATACAAAATAAGTTTAAACCTTGAATGTAGAGAGGGTATGCACATTGAATGGATCTTGTGAAAATAAGTAATGGGAAATGCTTTGGTTTGAATATTGTCAATGTAAGATTTACTAAAGAATTCTTAAAGCCATACATAGTTTCAAATGAGGATGAAAAAGATAACTATAACAAAGAAATGATGACAAAATCTTAATACACACATAATTATATATGGGTTTTTATTATAAGAGTATCTTTTTGTTATCATGAATAAATAGGATGAATAAATTGAATCCATAGGTTTTTCATATCATTGTGCATGTGAAACCAATAGTGGAATTGGTAGGTAAGCTTGAATAGCCTAAGGTCTCATAGGTTTTGTGCTTTTAGATTTAGCTTATTGTAATATTTGATATATATTTTCTTTTGAATTATAGTTTGTTACTTAATCGAGAGAAGGGGAGACATGGAAGAATCCCACATATATAGAAATTAGATCAATAATTAAGGTTGTAACCAAGGGAAATTTCTTGCTTCAAAAATATTATGAAAGATATTTTAAGACATTTTATATGGATTTCTAAAAGCAATACATAAAATTTAGATACAAAGACAAAATAGGCATTATAGAGATCAAGAATATGTTACTTTATAATGATAATACTATATTATATTTAGTTAGAGCATTGAAATTTAATCTTGGTGCTCGAAAAATCTTGTATCCATGTGCAATATAATTGTGTAAACTATAGACACACACACACACATATATATGTAGTAGATAGAGTATAACATAGTGAGCTAAGTCAAATAGGGAGATCTTTGAAAGGTTTAGAATGATTAGATTAAAAAAATATTGTATCTTAGAAAATCTATAGCCATGAGAACATAATCATAAATGAACATAAATAGAGCCATTTTGTTAAAGTTTTTCGACTCCTTGAAGTGAATTTAATGCTCGTATATTTGTTTGTGGTTACATGGTTGGAAAATGAAGATTAAATTATCAAGCCTTGTGAGTAAGCCAAAAGGTACTTATGTAACATGAAGTTAGTTTTATGCTATGAAAAGACAATATTGAGATATAATGAAGATTTATATGAGTGCATTGATTATAAGTCGAAGTATATTCTTAACTTCTTTATAAATGGGAAAATTATTTTATCAACATATACTGCTTCATTCTAATGAAGACCTTTACATTATAATTTGTTTCAAGATATATACCACATGAAAAACTATTTGAGATCAAGTGCGTTGCATGAAGGAGCTCATAAAGGAAGCTAAAATTAGGAGATCATGTCACCTACCTATCACATGAAGATGTGCTTGGAGAAGAACATTGTCATGAGAAATATTGTTACCACCCATATTAAATGAAACTATTTTAGAATCCCAGGATCATCAAAGTGGAATTAAATATAAAATATTAGATTATGATTGTTATTAATGTTATTACCCAATCAGATTTGGATGGAGAGGGTTGCGCTGTTGTGTGTGGTAGTGATGCAGGCTAGGGCCTGCGTGCCCTAGTTGTTCCTCTTTCCTGTGCTTGCTTTGCCTTTGGTTGTTCTTCCTTTGTGTGCATTGGGTTTTTGCTGTAAGGGTTGGGGTGTTGAATGGTGTGGGGGATTGTTGTTTAGGGGAAGCATTTATTTTATTCGATGTTGCTAATTTTTATTCTTCATTTTTAGCTGTTCGTTGGTGCTTGGTGTTAGTAGAGTGAGTTCAAGGGATTTCATTTTGTTCCAGGTTTATCTCTTTTGTGGTTGGCCCTAGTTTGGGAAGTTGTTCATTTTATTTTCCTTTGCTATGGCTTTGGGGGAGGCGTCGGGGGTTAATTCCTCTTTAAATTTTTGTGTTGCATTTGGGGCAACTTCACCTACTCATTCAATGAGGATATTTGATAAAAATCTATTTTCCAATGATTTGAGGAATGGAGATTTGTTCTGTTTAGAGGTTCTTGAATTCTGAAAATCAATGGTTGCTTGGAACAATCCAAGGATAGGTTAGTGCTAGTAATTCAACCAAAATTGATTGTGGAGGATATCGAGTATTTCTTGAAGCATGCCTTGATTTGAAAATTCATGGGGATAAGGGTTTCACTCCAATTTATGGATTCGTGGGCTCATCGAACCTGGTATTCAAAGGGTGAGATGGAAATAATTTTGTTGGTGAATAGTTACTTCATGGTGGTTTTCAATTGCATGGAAGATCACAATAGAGTGTTTGAGGGTGGACCTTATTTACACAACTAAATTGGTTTATTTATTAAACTTTTGCATGCAAGTTTTGATCCTTCAGAGGAGTTTCCAAACTGGGTTCCAGTGTGCGTGTGTATCCATAGATTTCTAGTTGAATGTTGGCGCAATGACATCTTACATAGGTTTGCTTTGATGTTGGGGAAACGAGTTGGTCATTCTCAACAAACTCAAGATAGAAAGGGAATGAAATTTGCTTGTATTTATGTTGAGATTGATTTAACTAACCCTCTTCCAAATTCCTTGGAAATCTGTGCAGGTTCATATTCTTGGGTGCAGTAGCTAGATTATGAGACATTTCCCTTTTGGTGCCATCTATGTCATGAATATGGCCATTTGCAGCAAAGATGCCTAAGGTCTAATTCTTTTTAGTCTTAGCCTACTCAACTGCCTCGCAACCCCCCTAAGGCTGACAAAGGAAAGGATCCCATTCCTTGTGTGGTTGTAGGTGTAGAGGGTTTTACTCTTGTTAAGGCTCGTAATAAGAATCATGGTCAAAAGAGGACTTTTAAGGAGGTAGGAAGGTGATACTTTTTAATAGGTTTGAGGTTCTGGATGACCTCATTCAGTAGGAAGTGAATCCAGGTATGATGATTATGGATCAGGGCATTTTGGAAGTGGTTCAAGAGGTTATTATTCTAGATAACACTCAGGCTTCACAAGTGGTTGGAGCTTTACAAATGGAAATAGATCTTAATGTGGTGGATTTTGGGAGGGCTGAGACTCTTGTGGATACGAAGTTGGGGAAGAGAGAGACCCCTAATCCATTGGTGAAAATGGGGTCTGATTTGGTAAAAGGTAGCAAGGCTTCTCCTTCATTGGGACTTCTTCAGAAATACCAAAAAAAAGGGTTATTGAGAAATCCTCCAAGGTTGGGAGAAAGGACTTAGAGAAAATCAAGATGATGGGGGAGATTTTAGTGGATTTGAGATCTGTTAAGACTTTTGACTCTCATTTTGCTAACCCTTTGAAATGATAATCATATCCTGTAATGTAAGGGGCTTGAATAGTGGCCCTCAATAAAAAGTTGTTCGTGATTTGGTGAGAATTCACTCTCCTAATATCCCTTTTTTTATAGGAGACTAAGTTTTCTGTTGAGAGTAAGGCTGGTTTGTTGCCAAAAGTGTGGGAACGGGGTGAATTCTAGTGTATTGGGGCTCATGGTAGTGTTGGGGGTGTGGCTTGCTTGTGGAACCCTTTGAAGATTCATCCTCTTTGGTGGATGTCCTCAAAGTCTTCTATCTCTGTGGTTGCTTCAAGCCCGAAGATGAGGCAAACTATTCTTCTATCAAATATCTATGCGCCTACTGATTTTCTTGGTAAGTAGCACTTGTGGTCTCATATCAATTTTATAGAGAGCCTTGCTCCATTTTTCCCTTAGATTATTGATGGTGATTTCAATACCATTATAGAGTTAGATGAGAAGAATGGTGGTATTGCAAGGTTGGAGCCCTCTGCTTTCCTGCTCTGTGATAACATTTATGCCTTGAATATTGTTAACATCAAGCCCCATAAAGGTTAGTTTCCTTGGAACAATAGGAGATTGGGGGAGAATTGTATTGCTGAGAGACTTGATCATTTCTTGGTTTCATGTTTTTGGATTGGAGGTTTGTGGTCTACTTGTTCTGAGATTCTGGACTGGAGGGGTTCAAATCACTGGCCTGTTATATTATCTATTACTTCAGCTCGTGTTGCTTAGTCCCCCTTTTTCAAATTATAGCTTATGTGGTTGTGTGATACTTATTTACATGAGTATGTGGCTAAATGGTGGCAAATGGGGAGATCCGCTCATGGCACTGCTATGTACTCATTTTCCAAACTACTACAATATGTGAAGTATCAACTTAAACAATGGAACATGTAGTGTTTTGAAAATATCTTTCATGCTAAGATTGCTACTCAATCTGACTTGGATATCATTACTAGGGAGAAATGGGAGTTTGGTATTTCAAAGGTTTTACTTAGGGAGGAGGAAAGGGCCTTGAAAGTTCTGGAAGAGTGTGAGTTGTGTGAGGAAATTTATTGGAAAAAAAGGCATGTGTTGAGTCGCTACATGAGGGGGACAAGAACATTGCTTTCTTCAATTCGATGAAAGCTAGGCGACATGGTAATTCTATTCCTATTCTTGTAAATGACAGAGGTGAGCATTTATCTTCTTGGTATGATATGTCCAAAGAAGCCTCACAATTATTTTCTTCTTTATTTAGAGAGGAATCTCAAGATGTTTTGGTGGAAGAAAACCTTGTTTTGTATTATATCCCCCCTTGATCACTAGGGAGATGAATGAGAATCTTTTGGGAAATATTTCAATGGAAGAACTAGAGGAGACTGTTTTCCAGATGAAGAAAGGGAAATCCCCAGTCCTGATGGATTTTCGATTGAATTCTTTCCAGAATTTTGGGATATCATTAAGACAGAATTATTGGAGGTGGTTCGTGAATCTCAAAGGAATAAACAGATGCTTCAGGCTTTGAACTCTACCTTCTTTTCTCTCATTCCCAAATGTGAAGGGGTGAATCAATTGAGTCAATTTCATCCTATCTCCCTTTGTAATGTGGTTTATAAAATCATTTCCAAGTTGATTGCTAAAAGATTAAAGCGATGGATTAGTTGGATTATCTCTGAGGAATAGAGCGGTTTCGTTTTGAATCGACAAATTCTGGAAGGGGTGGTCATTGCTACTGAAACTATTCATTCTATGGAATCCTCCAAGGAAAAGGCTATGTTCATCAATTTGGATATGTCAAAGGCCTATGATAGAGTTAAGTGGTCTTTCTTGTAGAAAGTTCTTATTGCTTTTGGTTTTGCTGAGGAGTGGGTCCAATGGGTTATGTGTTGTGTTACTTTCACTTCCTTTTGGTGTTGATTAATGGTGAACCTTCTCTTTTTGGTGTGTCTAAAGGCCTTCGTGAAGGGGATTCTCTCTCTCCTTATTTATTTATGATCTTGGCTGAAGGTTTGGGGAGAGCATTGAAGCATGATGTGGGGTTGGGTCTTATTCAGGGTTGGGTGTGGGGTAATGGGTTACCTCCATAGTCTCACCTACAATTTTTGGATGATACGAATTTGATGGGTATGGCTAAGGTTAGAGAATCTTCTAATTTGTGCAAGGCTTTGGATACTTATCTTTCTACTTTTGGTCCGATGATTAATGAAGATAAATATTCCATTTTATTCTTCAATACTTCACGGCTTATTCAACAGAGGATTTCCTGTATCTTGAGATTTCAGATTGGTTCTCTCCCTTTAACTTATCTTAACATTCATATTTCTTCTAGTATTCTTCCTAGGGAGTCTTGGTAGAATATTCTTGACAAGTTTCATGTGAAGGTTAATCATCAAACTCATAGATGGTTGTCCTATGCTGCATGTTCAACTGCTTAAATCTATGGTGCAAGCCCTTCCCATCTATAGGTGTATGCTCTAGGTGGCTCCAATTGGGTTTGTTAAGGATTTGGATGCTTTGGCTAGGCAATTTTTATGGGTAGGTAGTTTGGCTTCTTCTAAGTGGAGCCTTATGAAGTGGGATATTGTGTGTAGCCTAAAGCAGTTTGGGGGTCTTGGTCTATGGTAGTCAACTTTGACCGATTTGGTGTTAGCTACAAAGTTTTATTGGAGGTGGTGTTTGGAACAAGATCATATCTGGGCTAGGATTCTTTCTCTCAAGTACCTCCGGGGGTTGTACAAAGAGGAGATTCCCCATTATCCTCTGGTGGGGAAAGGTTTGATGATTTGGGGAACACTTAAGAAATGGGATGCACTGATCAAGGAGGGCTTGTTCTGGATATGTAATAGGGGGTCGAGGCTTTCTTTTGGTCTGATTCTTAGGAAGGTTTTCCCCCCATTTTAGGCTGGTATCCTAATTTATTGAATCTTTTCCAATGCTTCTTGGAGGCTGGTTCGTCAAGGGTGATTGATTTTAAGACTTCTTACCCATGTGGGCAAATGGAGGTGGCTAGGTGGAAAGATCCATGCGATTGTACTGTTGTTGGTTTGGAGGATGAATGTGATGTGCTTCAGAATATTTTGGCTAGTAGAAATTGTAGCTCTCTTAGGGGCAAGGATATTCTAGCTTGGAGTTTGGATCCTAAGGGTGCTTTCACTATAGCTAGTGGGTATCAAGAGTTGGTGGCTCATATGTTTGGTGGGGTGGAGGTTCCTTGGTGGAAACATGTGTGGAACAAGTTCTAATGGCCGAAGTGTAATTACTTTGTGTGGATCTTGGCTTGGAATAGATGTTTGACTTGGGATAATCTTAGGAAGCAGGGATTCCAGGGCCCTTCTGTTTGTGTTTTGTGTGGGTGCAGTGAGGATGATTTTGAAAGGAAAGGAAAGGTGTGGAATCAACTTTCCTAGCATCAAAACCATAGGGAAGAATGCAGACAGTACTTTTAATTTCCAAATTACAATCCAATTAAGACACACATGAAAGATTTACAGAAATAGAAAAATACTCAAAGACAAATGAACACCAGATTTACGTGGGAAACCCTTTCGTGAAAAAACCCACCACACCAAGCCGAATCTATTTGTATTTCAGTAACCAAAAAATTACATACAATGCAAAGACACAACTTTTTGGTATCAGTTTTATAGTTGCTTCATTCACTGTTCAATTTGTTACAGAAAAATAGCTCTCACAGATTCGATGACCCTCTATCTCAGAATCGTCTCTTCGAATCTTACCACCCGCTAATTTTATCCTCTTGTTTATCCTTATCTGTAATTGCCCATCATAGAAAGTTTCCTTTCTTATGTGGATTTTTCCTTGCAGACAGTTTAGATCCAATGTTGCAACAGCTGTAAAAATCCAACTGCCAACCATTTGAATTTTGCTGCCTCTGATTGGTCCACGAGACACCACATAGGATAGACATCACTCAATGAAGGGAATTCAACCTGTGTTGGCATGTCGGTGAGACACTAACCGTGTCTCCCCGATGCCACAAATTTAGCATTCCATATCGCCAAGAGTCCTTACTATCGGCAAGAGGTTACACCACGTCCAGAAAGCTATCGCTAAGACTTCTCCTTGTCGCCAAGACCTCATACCGATGATCATCACTTGTATCACTATCACCAGGACTTATCACTATCAGTGAGACATCATACTGAAGCTCCAAAGTCACATCAAAATGTACTACCATCGGAAAGACTACCATCTTTTGCCAAGACATCACACCGAGCCTTCATGTTATTTCGAAGTGTTCATCAGTCGACAAGACTTACCGCTATCACCAAGAGGTTACACCGAAGTATCAAGTCATAATAAAACGTCCCAATTGGCAAGACTTACCAGTTTTTTCGAGAGGTCACAGTGAACACAACATGTCATCTCAAAGACCATACACTATCAATGAGACCAACACCCGTCGCTAAGAGTTCATGCTGAAGTTTTTGTGTTACCGTGAAGACTCCAAATGTATACCCATCGGCGAGACTTTTCATATCGGTAAGACTACATACCGAAACCCTTGTGTTACTCTGATAACTTTAGTTGGTAAGACATCAGCAAGGTCTTGATGACCAAAACTTTTCACAAGGATTCAGAACAACTAGTCGGCCAGAAATCAATAATGTCACACCGACTTTTCCCTTTAGGAGTTACATGCCAGTAAGAGTTGAGGCACATTTTCCAACAATCTCCCACTTGATGAAGATCTTACTAACACCTCAAGGGAATAATAAAACTACTGAAATTCATGGGCCTTGAGGCCCATCAAATTGGCACACCACTTGAACTTGTCTGTGCTCACTGGCTTCGTCAATGCATCTGCAACATTCTCCAAAGTATCCACTTTCTCCAAAGAGACCTTCCCATCCTCCACCATATCTCGTACAAAGTGATACTGTACATCTATATGTTTCGTCCTAGCATGGAAAGTAGGATTTTTTTCCAAACATATAGCACACTGACTGTCATAGTAAATAGTAATTTTTCCTGCATCAAAACCAATGTTAGAACACAAACATTTTAACCAGATTACTTCTTTACAAGAATGTGTAGCTGCCATGTATTCTGCCTCTATAGTGGACAAAGCAACTACAGCCTGCCGCTTGCTCATCTAACTCATTGCACCACCATTCATCATGAAAATATATCCACTGGTGGATCTCCTGCTGTCAATGTCCCCTACCCAATCAGAATCCACATAACCTCGAATACTGATAGTCCTCTATGATTCAACCAAGTTCCCATGGTAACACAAAGCATAGTCTAAAGTGCCCTTCAGATATCTAACCACTCTCTTCACAACATCCCAATGTGTCCTTCCAGGATTAGCCATAAACTGACTAAGTACTCCCACTACTTGGGCAATGTTTGGCCTTGTATAGACCATTGCATAAATAGGCTGCCAACTATACTAGCATACAACACACTGGTCATGTCCTCCATCTCAGTAGGATATTTTGGACAGTCTTCAACAGATAGCTTTGTTCCTTGCAAAACTGGAACAACTAGCTGCTTGCAATCAGTCATGCAAAATCTCTCTAGAATATGTTTCAGAGAGGGCTTCTTTCCAGACCATGATTCCAAAGGCATCTTCTCAACAAGAGTAGAGTTAGGATAATGATTTACCAAGTAACATGCTGTAGAAACTGCTTCAGCCCAAAACTTCTCCTCCAAGCCAACACTACTCAGCATACTTCGTGCTCTTTCCATTACTATCCTATTGAACCTTTCAACAACTCCATTTTGGTGTGGAGTATAAGGTGTAGTATTATGTCTTTTAATCCCATGATCTTTACAGTACCTTTCAAATTCATCTGAACAAAAATCACCGCCACTGTCAGTCCTTAAACATTTTATTTTCCTACCAGTCTGATTTTCTACAAGGTTTTTAAATTCCTTAAACCGACTGAACACTTCTGATTTACTTTTCAGAAAATATACAAATGCTCTTCTTGAATAATCATCAATAAACAACACATAGTATCTTGATTTAGATAAAGAAGGAACTTTCATTGGACCAAACACATTAGAATGTATATAATCAAGCAAACCAGAAGATTTGTGAGGACTGGAATAAAATGAAACACGGTGCTGTTTACCATATATACAATGTTCACAAAACTCAAATTCGAGGTTACAATCTTCAAGCCCCTCAACCAGGTTTTTATTTTTCAGGGTTTTTAAACCTTTCTCACCAATGTGGCCTAGCCTATGATGCTAGAGCATAGTCTTTTCTACTGGAAGTTTAACCTCCATGGAGTTTACACCATCAGAAAAGTTTTCCTTCTTATTTCCATGAATAGCCTTAAGTGACTTTGTAGAGACACTGTTGCATTAGACAACCAGTGCATCCAACTTGTACAAGGTACCAATTCGAGCACCCCTAGCCAACACCATTGTGCCTCTAGTCATCTTGTAGCCATTTCCAGAGAACATGACATGCACTCCAATATCATTTAGCTTACATAAAGTAAATTATGAGCCAGACCTGGTATATGCATCACATCATGGATTCCCTTCACTCTTCCATCAGGGAATTGAATTCTGACTCTTCCACAGACAACAATTTCCAAAGATGATTCACTTGCCAAATACACCTTTCCACCATCATAATTTTCATACTTCGTGAATCGGTCTCTATGAGATGTCATGTGGAAAGATGCTCTAGAATCAATCAGCCAGACATCATCGGATGCCCGCGTAGCCAAGGTTGCAATGAAGGCATCTGCATCACTCTGAGAAGAATCATTGTCAGAAGAGGTCTTTTTCTTCTTCCTTTTCTCCTCCTTGCAATCCTTTCGGACATGACCAGGTTGCCCACAATTCTAGTACTTCACCTTGGACTTCTTGCCAGGAGACTTCGATCTCCCTTCTGATTTTGATCTGGATTTCTTGTCCTTCTTCTTTCCTTTCTCCTTCGATCTACCTCTGACAGCAAGATCCTCCTTTGCCATCTTAGAAGATTTCCTTCTCATTTCTTCTGATAACAGAGAAGCAACAACATATTCCATCTTGAATGTGGATGTTGTACTCCCAATTGCCATCACTAGATGATCCCAAGAATCAGACAAAGAACATAGTAACAACATGCAACGATATTCTTCATCTATCTTCACACCAATAGATGCTAACTGAGCAATCAACATGTTGAAAGTATTCAAGTGATCAGCAACAACAGCTCCATCCTGCATCTTCAAGGAGTATAGCTTCTTCCTCAAGAACAACTTGTTCACCAAGGAATTGCCCTGATAAATAGCTGCCAGTCTTTTCCACAAGGAAGATGTAGTCTTTTCTTCATGAACATTAAGAAGAATAGAGTCTGCTAAACAGAGCCTTATTAGCCCTTTTGATTTTCTATTTGCCAGGTCCCAATCCTCTTGCTTCATTTCTTGAGGTTTCATTCCAGACACAAAATTCCAAAGATCTTGGTCCACTAACAGATCTTCCATTTTGAGTTTCCACAACTCAAAATTGCTACCATTGACTTTCTCTATTTCAATCTTTCTGGATGTGCTTGCCATCTTAATCTATAATTAAATTATCAGACCTCTACGAAACTCCCACTAAAAAATAATTGACACAAAAAACCCAATGTACCCACAAGGATAACACAACTGGCCAGGCTCTGATACCACTTGAAAGGAAAGAAAAGGTGCGGAATCAACTTTCCTAACGTCAAAACCACAGGGAAGAATGTAGATAGTACTTTTAATTTCCAAATTACAATCCAATTAAGAAACACATGAAAGATTTACAGAAACAAAAAAATACTCAAAGACAAATGAACACCAGATTTACATGGGAAACCCTTTTAGGAAAAAACCCACCACACGAAGCCGAATCTATTTGTATTTCAGTAACCAACAAATTACATACAATGTAGAGACACAACTCTCTAGTATCAATTTTATAGTTGCTTCATTCACTATTCAATCTATTACAGAAAAATAGCTCTTAGAGATTCAATGAACCTCTATCTCAGAATCGTCTCTTTGAATCTTACCACCCGCTGATTTTATCCTCTTGTTTATCCTTATCTGCAATTGCCCATTGTAGAAATTTTCCTTTCCTGTGTAGATTTTTCCTTGTAGACAGTTCAGATCCAGCGTTGCAACTGCTGCAAAAATCCAACCGCCAACCATTTGAATTTTTCTTCCTCTGATTTTTCCACGAGACACCACATAGGATAGACATCACTCGGTCAAGGGCGTTTAACCTGTGTTGGCATGTTGGTGAGACACTAACCGTGTCTCCCCGATGCCACAAAGTTAGCATTCGATATCACCAAGAGTCCTTATTATTGGCAAGAGGTTACACTGCGTCCAGAAAGCTATTGCTAAGACTTCGCCTTGTTGCCAAGACCTCATACCGATGATCATCACTTGTATCGCTATCGCTAGGACTTATCACTATCGGTGAGACATCATACCGAAGCTCCAAAGTCACATCAAAATGTCTTACCGTTGGCAAGACTACCGTCTTTTTCCAAGACATCACACTGAGCCTTCATGTTATTCCAAAGTGTTCATCAGTTGGCAAGACTTACCGCTATCACCAAGAGGTTACATCAAAGTCTCAAGTCATACTGAAATGTCCCAGTCGGCAAGACTTACTGCCTTCGCCGAGAGGTCACAGCGAACACAACATGTCATCCCGAAGACCATACACTATTGGTAAGAGCAACACCCATTGCCAAGAGTTCACGCTGAAGTCTTTGTGTTACCGAAAAGACTCCAAATGTATACCCATCGGCGAGACTTTTCATATCCATAAGACTGCATACCGAAACCCTTATGTTACTCCGATAACTTCAGTCGGTAAGACATGAGCAAGGTCTCGGTGACCAGAATTTTTCACAAGGATTTACAATAGCTAGTTGGCCAGACATCAATAATGTCACACCGACTTTTCCCTTAAGGAGTTAAATGCCAGTAAGAGTTGAGGCACATTTTCCAATAGATTCTTCCCACTTGTTTCTTCACTATTCTTTCTCTATGTTGCTTTGGAATTTTTGATGGGGTGCTTGGAAACACCCTTGTGTACATGCTTCTTCTCTTGTTGAGTACCAGAGTAGTTTGGGAAGACCTCCTACTCAGGCCTCTTTCCTCCAGATTGTGTGGTGCATTGGTCCTACCTTGATCCTCTAGCAAATTTTGCTGGAAAGGAATCATAGGATTTTTCGTGGGGATAGGCTGCTGGTCCAATAGGTTTGACACAAAATTATGGGGATGATTGAAGAGATGATGGAAGCTAAATGTGAAGTGGCTTATCCTTTGGAAAGGAGTGATGATGAGATTGTGAATAGGTTAGGTTTACAAGGAGTAACTACGGATTTTGCTTATGTCAGAAGAGGTAGGAGGGCTAAAAAGAAGGTTCATAGGGTTGGTCAATGGGTGTCTCCTCTAGTGGATATTTGAAGATCAACACTAATGGTTCCTCTAGGGGTAATCCTTGGCCTACTGGGATTGGTGGAGTGGGAAGAGATTGCTCTATCTCGGTAATTTTATTTTCTTCGTTCACAAAGGGAAACATTATGAAAAATTTATGGAAGAGTTGGGAATTCTATGGGCTATGGAGCGTGCTTGTGCTTTGGGTTGGCGTAAGATTATCTGTGAATGACTCATACATTATTGTTAATTTGTTGAATGAGAAAAATTTGGTTGATGTTAATTTGAAACTTTCTTTGGTTGTTTGTCAGATTCTGCATATGTGCTCTATGCTAGAGGTGATGTCTTTTACCCACATCTCGCGTGAATGGAACATGGTTGTTGACTGTTTGGCAAAGTGGGCTTCAGAGCATGATGATGAGAAGAATATTGAGGGTTGGGGGAAAATATCCCCTGATTATTGTCATGATTTAGAGAGGGTCATTTCTGATGATTTGGTTGGTTGAGGTGTTTGTGGTCTTGTGGGTGGTGGTTTTGATTTTGTATGGGTGTTCTGGTGCTTTCTTTTCTTGGGATCCTACTGGATCCCTGATCTCTTTGTACTAGTAGTTTCTTGATTTCAATAATGTTTTTACCCCTTTTATATAATTTTATTACCCAACCTATCAAGGCTAAATTTTTTTCATTTTGAGATCTTGTGCCTATTTTTAACCAACTAAATTATTTTATGAGGGTTGGAGACTTATTTTTTGAATACAATATTAGATTTTAATTATTATTTCTGAGTGTTTTCCCAACAAGTGAAATATGTTGTTATGAATGCAATTCCCTTATTCAATTAAGAATGATAATTCCACATGTTCTTATTGAAGAATTATATGAATTAAAAGGATTTGAAGGAATATGTGTAGCTTTTACATGTGTATGCAATGATTTTATTCATTATTCTTCTTGGTCTCATCTCAAATATTTGCACCACTTTATGTTAATAGTTGTGTAAAATATTGATGAAGCAAGGATGGTTTCTTAGATATTTTCTTCTCCATAGGTTCAAATTTGGCTTCATCACAAAAAATGCTCATTTCTTTCCACTTAGTCCTTTACCTTTTGCAATTTTTATAACCATATATTATTAGGATCATATATTTAAATTTCTTGTGATCTAATTTGTAGAGATATACTTTTCATGATTGCAATTACTTATTTATTATTGATTTTTTAGTCTAAAGTTATATATGAAATCAATGAAATGTCTATGATCAATTAGTATTCTATATTAAATTTTATAATATCGATGTTTTTTTAGACTGTAGGAATCAGGTAGCCCTCTTATAAATTGTAGTGCTCCTGGTAAAATTTTTTCACATGATTATGACATTGGTGTGACACACCCTTTGATACCACAAGGACGAGGGATAATATTAATGTGTATAGGAGTGAATTTGCACCCGCTTGCAAATTCCCCATTTACACCCTTCACCTTAGAAAAATCAAATCTGACCATGTAATTCCATGTCCTCATTCGGTACTCCATCCACTTGGCGCTTGGTTTTAGTGTTGATGGGGGAATCTCTATTAGAGACACGTGTGCAGCGTGCAGATGTTTGTGTGGTGTGTTGTCATCCTAATAGGATTCCTGCCTCTAGAATCTGTAGAGGAATTATGTTCTCAATTGGTGATGAAACCTAATGCACCTGCGCCTTCCTGTCGACCTTTGAATGGCTCTTTCCCTCCCAATTCATCTTAAAATTCCTATCTTTCATCTTCTTTCCATCTTCTGGACATTCTCTACACACTTGTTCAATCTTGCCTCACACTCTTGGCATTCTAGCTCAATATTCTTGCAACCTCAAGCTACTAGTGGCACTATCAACTCTTTCAACAATCACAACATTCTTCACATCTACCACAAAAGCTACAACTTGGTGTCTTACAAGACTGCTTTCGGTATTGCTACGACCATGTCGACTCTGCCATAGTTGTAGACTTGCATTCCTCTCTCATTGGCCTCAAGTACCTTTGGTCGAGGGTGGTATTAATTTCTTACTATTAATTTGTTGTTGTATTTGAGTAGCATAGTGTTTCTTGTAGCCTTCAATAATTTATTTTCCAACATTGTTTCTTTATCATATTTCTATCTCTTTATCTATCTGGTTGTTTGTGGAGGTACAAACACCAAAAATGAGGGTTTGACTACGACAAGCCCTAAAACAACCCCAATTTTTTTCTTCTTCTTTATTGTGTGTAGGTACTTGTTCGTGTGGATCTTGCTAGCAAATTGGAATCCTCATGAGTTAATCTTCACCACCTTTGTTCTTATCATTTCATATAATCTTTCTTGTTATTTCAACCATTCTATAATTTATCATTTCAGTTATCATTTTACATATCAACACATAAGATGTTAGTAGGTCTTTTGTTAGTCTGACTATCCTTTTCCACTTTTTGTCCTATTGGATGCTAGCGCATCTGTGAGACGCCAACACACCATGCTATCATCCCTATTTTGTGTTGCTATCCTCTGGCGGAGAGTTGTCAGAGGCACAATCTGAATTCCTAAAACCTGCTTACTTTGTCCAAACCTAGCTTTCAGGTTAGTAGAGTGACAAAATCATTGGGAGTGCTCTTCATTCTCTATCCTTGGCATCAAATTTTTTTCCAACTTAAGGTAGATTAGGGCAGGCTTCCACTCTCAGCTCTCCATGACCTGGGTGTGGTTGTTTCCCCTCTACATTTTGGTGAACCGGATGTGAACAACGTCTATCCATTTGTTTGTGTTGAGAATTTTTCCCTCACACTTGGTAACTATTGTAAAATCAAGTATTATGAGGTTTTATAATCATTAGAACCTAGTTTATGACCTCTGAGTATGTTGTTAGGAGAAGTGCGCGACACTTACAAATGGAAAAGATGAAGGCCACTTCTGGTTTTACTACTAGTTTTACCACAGGCTCTACTAATGGTCATTTTTATCAAGAGGAGGTTTCAATAGACAAGATGAGTTTCATTGATGAGACCAATCGTGCATCCACTCCTCAAACATCCCCTACAACTTTGTCTATGGATGAGGATGACGTTGTACACATTCTCACAGAAAACCTTTTGGCATTAGATAGGAGGTTGTTAGACCTTGTGAATCATTTGGAGAAGGCACTGACTATGGAAAGGGCCACTAGGCTTGTCAACAAGGTGAGATACATGTTAGGAAAGGATCAGACGGGTGTAGAATTCCTATGTGGCCTTACCAATCTAACTGAGGCATACATCCCTTTGTATAACACTAGCTCGGGTACTACTCAAGGAATGATTCTTGATGCCTATGAGATACAAATAGGTGTCTCGATGCCTACCACATTTGTATGTATGGCCGAGATAGGTCACTCAATCAATGTTTCCTCTTCTCCTCAAGCATCCCACATAATCAAGGTGAGTAGAATATCCCTTGGTTTAAGCTTCACCCCTCCTATTGCCCCTGTTGGTGGGGGCTCTAGTGGAATGAGTGGTGGTGGATTTGATAGAGGTGGTGGCACTGGCAGTGGCAACTCTAGCAGAGGTCATGGTGTTAGCTCCGATGGAGGTCACGCTAGTGGCCTTGATGGTGATATTGACGGTGGCTCCAGAGGTGGTTCTGGAGGAGGTTCCAACAGTGGCGGTTCTGGGGGAGGTTCCACTGGACCTTTGTCATCTTCAGACCCTATTTTGAATGCTCTCCTTTAGAATATGGGTCAAATGCAAAACTAGTTGGCGAACCTGTCCCAGCCCTCTTCCCAACCTATCTTTCATCCCTTCTCCCAACATAGTCCATTGTCGGTGACAATTTTGAGCATTCCTTTCCCTCAAGGAATGGAAATTCCTAAGTTCAAAAAGTATGGTGGTAAAGGGGATCTGTAGATGCACTTATCTGATTTTAATGCGATGTGTACAAATTTCTTCCACCACGATGCTTTGATGGCAAAGCATTTCCCTCGATCTCTCAAGGATACTACACTCGAGTGGTACTATTCCTTGCTTGAAAATTCTATATTCTCATTTGAATAGCTCTTCAATCAATTTCTTTGTCAATTATAGGCTAACATTGGTCTAAAGATTACCTTCTTGGATCTCATCCAATGTAAGCAGGGAGAGAACGAGAAGATAATTGATTTCATCACACGATACCAAGCACTCTTTTCACAAATCTTGTACCTGCTGCTTGACTTGGACGTGCAAAAGGTATTCATAAGCAACCTGTAGTGAGCCTGGTAGGAGAAATTTTCCTTAATCAAATATCCTTGTTTTTCACACCTTTGTGCTACGTTGTGGGAATATCAACAAATGGTGGTTCAGTTTGGGGGATCCTCCTCGCGCTCCTGTTCCGAGGGAAAATCTATAGTGTCCATTTTAGGAAAAGGAAAGTTTGTTACAAATATAGTTGCCACAACTAATGATCATGGCCTCAGATGCAATATGAAGTTTACAAAATTATTTGAATCTTATTCTTCTATTCTGGAAAATTAATTAAAGGATAAGATTATAACATTAGAAAATCCTTGACCATTGAAGGAGCCTTATCCTGACTGGTATGATGGAAATACATTTTTCCAGTACCATCATGTTCATGCATATGGTACTGAACTTTGAACATGCTTGCATCATGAGATACAAGACCACATCGATGACGGGACCATCCATCTCGATGGAAAAAAGCAAAACACGAATAAGTCAGTGGTGAAGGAAAATAGTGAGTTGCAGATTTATAGAGATCCGTTTCCATCTCACTTTGTGAACTTAATTATTGATCCTTTTCATGCTTCTTTAAAAGCCTCAACATACATAAATGTGGTCTCGTTTACTCCTACTCCTCCCCCTAGCCTGCGATTGGCTCGTCAAATGTGATTTTCACCTTGCATGATTTTCCTTTGAATAACAAGCCCTCTCCCCTACACATTCTGGCTCATGTAAATGGAAATATCGTAACAAGAGTCTTTGTGGACCCTGGGAGTCGAGTAAATTTTATTATGGAGGAGATCTTATGGCTAAATTCATTACACATGGAGGAATATGAGAAAATAAAATCTACTATACATATGCATGACCTATGGTTCTATAAATCTTTCCATCCTAGTAGGACCTAGGGCTATGGATACTACTTTCGATGTTATTCTGGAATCCAATCTATTCAGGGTGAAGCTAAGCATCCCTTGGCTGGCTTCCATGAATGAAATCGCTATGGATACTACTTTCGATGGTTCTCTCATGAAGGTGTCGTGCATGTTGTGCATGAAATTGGATATCAACCATTGGAATTTTGTGGGGGTTATTCCTTGGGTCATTTTTGGCCTACTCCGATTGGTCTACTTCCTCCTAGAAAATATCTACTTTATCAAAATTATGTTAAGTACAAAACTAGGGGCAAAAGGCACTCGAGAGTGACTCCTCCTGTGGTGTGCCAGCAAGTTGCCTCTTCCTCTTGAAAAGGGAAGGGAAAGCTTTCCCACGCACAAGGTTCTTCTTCCATTGTACCACCTATCACTTCCTCTCACCTTGCTATGGTGCCATAGGCTTCTGCTCCTATACGCTTGTTGGGGAGCTTGATGGTGCCTACTTAGAGAAAGCCCAAGTGTTCGATGTTTGAACTTCCTATCTTACCCGTGAAGCCTCGAGCCATTCTGTGTGGTAAGGGGAAGGGTCCCTATGGAGCATCTTCTATGTCTCAGCCTCTACGACCTCCTATTACTCTTTCCTCTAAGGAAATGAATGGGAAGAGGCCCGTCACTGAGGCATTGGAGTTTGATCCCCCTGTTGTTCCATCATCCTCTCAATCTCTCCCTCCTTTTCTCATCCAAGAGTCCCTCCCTCCACCAGAAATGGCTGTGATGGATACTTTGATGGTTGAACAAGAGTCTTCCATCCCATCTCAGGCTGCAATCTCTAGCTCCCAGAGTCATAGAAATTACCTTGCATGTGAGAGCAAGCATCAGAGGAAGGCTCTGGCCACTGAGCAAGCCACCTTGCAAAAGAAGGAAGAGGAGTCATCAACTCCTGCTTCGACATATTTTATTGTGCCTTCCTCTTTCATCCTCTCTGCTTTAGTTCCCTCAGCCTTAGTCTTGCTTCCGGCTCTTGTTGTGAGCGTGAGCGATCCTCACCCAAAGAGGTTGTAGGTGTTTATTGCTCCTTTGGTTGAGCCACCCCTTTTAATGTCCTTGCCAAAAATCCCATCATTTTCAAAACTTGTGGACATGTCGAATACCTCAGTGGTGCCCACTGCGATTTTCTCCTCTTCCTCCATGTGATTTGCTTCATTTGTGGGGATCTTGAATCCCCCAATGAAGTAAAAGATGGAGGAAAACCTTGCTAGTAAAGGGAGTTGGAAGAAGGGTTGACCTTCTTCAGAGGGTGGTTCTGCATTGGCTTGTTCCATCCTAGTGACAGAGGAAGCCCCAACATCCCCAAAGTTCGTTGCTACTCCCGAGTCTTTTGGTGAGCCTAGCAATGAATCTCGGGTGCTGCCTCCATTGCCTGTTGAGTTGACACTTGACACTCTTGTGAAGCACATGTTTAACTCTGTGGATGAGGTCTAGGCCCTATCGGTGATTTTCATAAGATCGTTGACATTCAACCCACAAGAACTGAGTGGAGAAGACCTTGAGGGACCTTCTTCCTTGGCTCTTGTTGCGGGAGGGTCAGAGGGTTCCCCTTGATATTTTTCCCTTGCTGAATTGTCCGCCCTCCCCTTACAGTGATATCTAGACTGAGAAAATGACCTCTTGGTTGATGAGGACTAGGGGGCCGCCTCTTCTTTATCTATAGATTAGATTGTGTCTGTGTATTATGTTCCCTCGTGCTTGTGTTATGTGTTCCTAGATGACCCTTGTCATCTTTGTAGGTGCTTGGATACAAGAGTATTTTTGTGTCTTAAAAAATACTCTTTTTGTCACATCATTCTTCCTCTGTTGTGTATTGATTTTCGACAATTAGGGATGATGCAAAGTGCTGGGGGAATTTAGGCTTCCCTTCCATGTTGACCCAATTTTTTATTTTTATTTTGTCTTCATGTTCCTTCTCACATGGTCTGATACAATAGGGGGTTGATGATAGTTCATTTATATACTATTATATCTATTTATTTATATTTATGAGCAACTCTGACCCCAAAATATCAAATCGCCCCTGTCCCTTGTTTGTGATGTTATTGCCTCTCTTTTCTTTGCATTTATCTCTCTTGCTTTCTTTATGATGTTATGGTGCTCATGTGTTGTCCCTCGCATGTGCGACAACATTACCACAGTTACATCTTGCTACGTTCTGCAGGCCACAACATCACTTTTCTTTTATCATTCTTGCTTTTCTCTCCTTAGGATGTCATGTGCCTTTGTGTTTGACATGAACCATCCTAAGGGGAGTATTTCATGTCACTTTATTTTTAGAAAATGCATTCAGTGGCCAACAAATCTTTTCTTGAAAATATTTTCAAAGAATTTTTCAAAAATCGCATTCCTCAACAAGGACCCCTAGCGAAATATTTTTCCTTCATCATGGGTTCACAAAGAAGAAAATTGAAAAACTTTCCTTCGAGGAGGGAGTACCTTCTCTTGCGGGTGAAGTTCTAACATTCCCCTTGCAAGGGGGCCTTCTTCCTTTTGAATTCCTTGATGAAGTGAAAATATTTCAAAAGGATTCCTTGATGCTGAATTGATTTATGAAAAAAAATCTTGTACTTTCAAACTGAGTGTCCCTTGAGTGGACCCCTTTTCTTTTGAAGGGTTCCCGAGGGAGCCCTTTGAAAGCTCTTCCTTCAATTCTTGACTATCTGTGTGATTGTCTGCTTGCTGGCTTGCATGGATTTTTGTTTTCTAACATGTTTTTTTTTGTGGATTAACATGTTGCTTTGTAGGTGCGCTTGTGAAGCTGCTTTTTAATCTGACTTTGCAGAGTCCCCTAACACTGGGCTTCCTTTAGGAGAGAGTACCTGGGGGCACCTCCTTTGTAGGTCCAAGGACTTGTGAAGTGCTTACATCCTATGAGATCTATCCACCATTGGTCTGTGGGCCTCCGTTGCACTTTGTTCAAACCTCCTCAGGAGAGAGTACCTGTAGAGCCATTTTCCTACCCTATGCTTTCGAGCTCGTTAGATTGTGTTTTGCTTCCTCGATAGTTTAGGTATATATTTCTAAACTTTTTCAACTTATTTTACTAAATAATCATTGGCACTCATGTTCGCTAAAGTGGGGGAGAAATGTATAGGAGTAAATTTGCACCCCTTTTACACCCTTCACCTTAAATCAAATTTGACCATGTAATTCCACATCCTCATTCCGTACTCCATCCACTTGGCACTTGTTTTTAGTGTCAGTGGGGGGAATCTCTATAAGGGACATGTGCATAGCGTGTAGATGTCTATGTGGCACACTGTCATCCTAAGAGGGTTCCTGCCTTTGGAATTTGTAGAGGTATTACATTCTCCATTAGTGAAAAAACGTAATGCCCCTACGCCTTCCTCCCGACCTTTGAATGACTCTTTCCCTCCCATTTCATCTTCCTTCCATCTTTTGGAAATTCTCTACACACTTGTTCAATCTTGCCTCATATTCTTGGCATTCTAGCTCCATATTCTTGCAACCTCAAGCTACCAGTGGCACTATCAAATCTTTCAAAAATCACAACATTCTTCACATCTACCACAAAGCTGCAACTTGGTGTCTTGCGAGACTACTTTCGATGTTGCTGCAGCCACATCGACTCTACCACAATTATAGACTTGCATTCCTCTCTCATTGGCCTTGAGTGCCTTTGGTTGAGGGTGGTATGGCTTTCTTACTATTACTTTGTTGATGGATTTGAGTAGCATAGTGTTTCTCGTAGCGTTTGGTAATTTATTTTCTAACATTGTTTCTTTATTATATTTCTATCTCTCTATCTATTTGGCTTTCCGTGGAGGTGGAAACACCAAAAATGGGGGTTTGACTTTGGCAAGCCCCAAAACAGCCCCGACATTTTTCCCTTCTTTATTGTGTGTAGGTACTCATTCGTGTGGAGCTTGTTGGCGAATTGGACTCCTCGTGTGTTAATTTTCACCACCTTTGTTCTTGTCATTTCATATAATATTTCTTGTTATTTAAATCATTCTGTCATTTATCATCTCAATTATCACTTTACGTCTCAACACCTAAGTTTTTAGTAGGTCTTTTGTTATTCTGACTGTCCTTTTCAACTTTCTGTCCATACAGACGCCAACGCACCACACTATCATCCCTATTCTACGTTGTTGTCCTTTGGCAGAGAGCTATTTGAGGCACAGTCCAAATTCTCAAAACGTGCTCACTTAGTCCAAGCCTAGCTCTCGGGTTAGTAGAGTGATAGAAGCACTGGGAGTGCTCTTAATTATCTATCCTTGACATCAAACATTTGTCCAACTTGAGGTAGATTAGGGCACCCTTCCGCTCTTGGCTCTATGTGATTTGGAGCCTTGGTGTGGTTGGTCCCCCTCCTCTACATAATGTTTATTATGTAATAATATATTTTTATTTAAATTCACTTGGACACACCATAGGCCCCTTGAATTGGCATAATATTGCAATAATCATTAAGTTATATTTCATGGACTTGATATAAAAATTAGGTAGACCTAATTACCTCTTAGGAGCTCAGTGAAGTGAATATGCACTTTTCCTATGTTGGAGAGTGTGTCAAATCACCTATTAACATGTTTAGCTTCTAGAATAATGTTTTTGAATACCACACTTTTTTTTTTAATAAATATTTCATGTTTAAATTTACAAAAAAGAATTTACTGTTTCTAGGATTTAAACATATTTAATGTAAAGCATGAGTTTCTTGTTTGTCCACATAATTTTGATGTGACTGTATAAGCTCCATATGACTAGTATTATAATAAATAATTCATTTTTCGTTTGTACATTATCATTGGTTGAATTGACAATGTTGCATTTAGGTATGATGGACACCATTATCTAATAATGTAATCACTGACTCCTTAGGTCATTTATGACCTAGTTGGTGGTAGTTTAATGTGATTTAGATAATTAATTATATATTTGTTGAGAGACTAATTATTTTAGTTATATGCATATGAGTATGATCTTCAAATAATATGTGTAAGTTAATTTTTTCTTCTAGCCTTTCAATTGGGGGTTGGGTGGTGCTCCTATGCTGGGCTTGTATTGCACCACCACACCCCTCCAAAAGTGATTAAGGATTGTGTGGTATCCTAGTAATAGATTGAAGTCAATAGTAATGCATAAAAATTGGGATCCTTTCAAGTTCTTATGATGTTGATATTTTATGAACGCTCATGCATAAAAGTTGGACTATGCCACGATACATGTGTTTAACTAAGTAGAAATATTAATACTCGCATTCAATTCAATAATGTTAAATTCTTGTATAATATTGAAGATAATATATAATTCTTTGATAGATATATTCAAATATTGTTCTCTATTCATGTCTCAATGATTAAAGGTGCAAGTCTATGGTTTCTCATTTGTATTATTGTCACTAATTGATAATTTTTCTATTAAACTAGATAAAAAACATATGTTGTAGCTATATCCAAGGGTGTGATATGAACAATGTTATCTTAATTGAGTAAAGATGAGAGCACTATTCTCATTCTTATTAGACCATGATATTTAGTAGGGATTTAACATTGAGTGTGTGTAGTAGTCTTCATAGCGATTGGATCAATAACTATATTTGTTATTTTTAGCCTTCAACTAAACTATAACTATACAATTCTACATTAAGGATGATATACTACCTTCTAAATAATGAGAAATATAGATTATTTATATCATATATGCATACAATTAATTTATGTCAACTAATGATCAACTAAGTTATGATTTTTTAGGGGGTAAATTATTCATGTTGGTAGATGTGAAAATGAAACACCCAATTTAAGTGATTGTAATGTCCCCTTTTTTAGGGTTTCCTTATTTGGCAGTTGATGCTATCTTTTAGAATTTGTGCCTGCATATTTAGAGAAGTATATTGATGTTACCAATGAAATTTTCTAGGGTTTTTTTGGGTTTTTTCTGGGCCTTGGTGGGTAGAATTACTATTAAATATCAATGTCTATTTTTAGTAACTTACTATTTTTAGTAAGTTTTAGGGCATCTCAGTTTGGGTCAATTTTGAGTTTAGACACTATTTTTTAGCAAATTTCTCTTTTTAGTATGTTCTATTTTTGACACTTGGTCTTGGCAGCTGTGCAATACAGGGTTTCCAATTTTGGAAGTATGTTAACATTCTGTTGGTCCTCAGGATGGTGGTGATGACCTTCATTGCATTTTTGGCCATCTCGGTAGTTGTCCACATTTCTTGTCCAGAACACTGCTATTTTTAGTACATGCTCATTTTGGCACCTGACATCTTTCCTTGTCATCAACAGATTCTTGGTGCAATTAGTTTTTATTTTGAATGCTTCTTGATGCTTTTCATAAAATGATGGGAATTATTTTAATATTTACACTAAAGTTATAAAGTAAATTTTTAATAATACTTTAGTGTTAAATATTATAAAATGAAAAGGTTATTAAAGTTATTTTTTTTAAATGAAAAAGCAAAAAGTACTTTTTCAAGAAAAAACAAAAATTACTTTATCGGGAAAAAACAAAATATTTTCCTAAAAAGCAAAAAAATCAAAAAGAATTCTTCGAAAAAGTAAAGAGAAAGCAAAACAATACTTTTTCAAAACAAAGGGGAAAAAGCAAAAAATTCTTTTTCGAAAAAGCAAGGAAAAAGCTATAAAAGGAGGCATGGGGTAGCTCATTTTATTATGCTGAATATGATAATGTTATGCTCTTGAATTGGAATTTGAGAGTTCTTTCCTAAATATTTAGAGGACAAAAAATCTCTCCAGGTTGCTGGTTTCTGATTTGGAAGATAGTCCCTAGTTGATTGGGTGTGATTGCATTTAGTAATCACCATGGAGCTTACAAGCAAAGAATTTAGATTTTGGGTTTGATCATTTTAATGAGTTAGCATTATGTTTGGTGATCATTACTCACGCTTTTAGTAAAATTTTGGAGTGTTGTTGATGGTTTTTTGTAACTCTTGTTTGTTGGTCAAACCCTTTCATGACCTAGGATGCACCACAATT
The DNA here is from genome assembly GCA_007258455.2 of Sequoia sempervirens. Classification (NCBI taxonomy): domain Eukaryota; kingdom Viridiplantae; phylum Streptophyta; class Pinopsida; order Cupressales; family Cupressaceae; genus Sequoia; species Sequoia sempervirens. Next base: position 328,680,596 of record VDFB02193867.1, on the reverse strand, counting down.
TTATTGTTGTAGGTTGAAGGATTGAAGATTTTGTTCTAGGTATTGTCTCATTTGCTTCCTTGATCTTGGGCACCCCTTCTTTCCAATTTTCATAATTTTAGGTAGAGTTTGTGATTTTTGGGAGTTTGTCGCCCCTCCTAGAAGGCCATCCGTTGGGGGGTTTTCATGTTTTTTGGGAGTTGTGAAGATTTCTACTTTTTCCCTTGTTGTTCATATTGATTTGGTGGCACCATGATCATCTTATGACCTTGCAATCAATTATGAATATTCTATGGTGAGTCGGTGACTTCCTTGGGCTGCGTGCCATATTAAAGTTTGTTGCTTGAAGGGTTTTTAGACCTATTGTTGCATATTAGACCTATTGCAACTACCTAAGTTCATACCTGATACAATGCTTTTAGGGTCAAATTATGAGGTAAAATTGATAATAAATTGCTAAGGATATTGTTTACAAGCTGGGTTTCATGTGGAGGTTACTTGCCAGTCATATGCTTGCTGGTTTAGATGCATTAGGCTGCTACAATAGTTATATCAGACCTGAAACAATTATATTTCAAACCTTGTTTAGAATCTTGGGTGCCACATTGAGGTGTACTTGTTCTATTCTTGCAAGGGGAAGTCATTGGTATTGTTGGGTTTTATTTTGGACATCTTATTTTAGTTGGGTTGTTGGTACTTGGATGTTATTTCATATTACTATCTCTTGAGAAGTTGGTTTAAATACTTGTTAGTATCATTTGTATTGAGCTTCATTGGTTTAAATACTTGTTAGTAACATTCAGTAATCTTGATCAATTTGGTTTTGATACTAACCCCATTGAATAAGTGGTATTCTCGTTGAATAAGCGAATGACTCTTTGGATTTCATCATGCCTGCTGAATAAGCATATGCTTACTTTCACATTAAGCTATGCATCCCACTGCATAAGTGGTTTTGGATGACTGTCAGCATGATGCTTTTATTTCTTTCAATTTTTAATTTTCCATTGAATAAGTGGATGTTTCCTTATGTTTGAAGATTTTATACTCACCCCACTGAACAAGTGATTCATTTCAATAACGTAGCATTGTAACCTTACGACCGTATGCTATCACCTTGCCCACATTGGGATCTGGGCGATTAGAAAGTGGAAGGAAGTTTACTTAAGTTGATCATCTTTGTTTATTTGCAAACACTAACAAGTTGTGAATTTTCAAAAAAATTAAGGGTGAGTTATTACAATGATTAATAACTAACTTGTGTTTATCATATTAAATTTACATGGTATATAGTTTTGTATATTGGTCAATCATAAATTGAATATTATCATAACAAATAAGGTATACTATAGTAAATGATTTTTGTATCATTGTTTGAGGGAAATGATTCTTCTTTCGATATAAAGTGGGTTACATTTATAAATACTCTACATAGTGATTAATTTATTGCATCACATGATCAAATGTCACAGGACTCAGTACATGACATCTAATCAAATTTGCAATAGGGTAAGGACTATGTGAACTATTTATGAATGCTAATAGCATTGAATGTGAGGAATGAGTGTTGGGTCCACTTATTGATAATCATTTGGATGTCACAGTGGTATATGATAAACAAGAATGAAGGTGTCCCCATATTTATAAAGTGGTAATAAAATTCAAGTTATACATGATAGGTAATAAATAATTATAATTTGGTGTACCAATTAATTCATAATTGAATTTTCTAAATTGACTATCATATTAAAGTTAAAATATTATTTTAAAAAGATAAGTTTTAAATGATTATACGATGCTTCTAAGCATAGAGAATAATATGGAAATGATTAGTGAACTATAAAACTTACTAGATTTTAGTAAATTTTTGACATGGTAGGGTTATACTAGCTACAAGATCTTATAAATTTTTTAACTTAAGTTAAAAGTTAGAAATAGCTTTAATAAACGAGATAGACATTGTTTTAAGGAAAGTGGTAATTTCACATGTAATGATACCTTGAGTTGATACTAAAAAAAATACTTCTATTTTTAATGTGGCTTTACACTTGGTATTTGAGTTCAAGTTTATAGATTAGACACATATACAATAGAGCCTTTTATAAAATACACTAGAAAGCTAACAATCATTCCTAGTTATCAAGAGAGAGAATAATAAACAATAACATAGACAAAACGTTACCAAGCATACACCATCACTTAGGGCCTAGGATGGTAGAAGAGGAGGAAAGGGAAACCTAGCTACATGGTTTGATTGCCTAACATTCCTGTTATGCCTTGCATAACCACCCCATTTTATTTTGGAAAAAAATAGGTCCCCCTTTATTTTTGTTTGTCTTTGGTTGTTTGTTTGGGTCTTAGGAGTTGTTTTTTTTGCTCCTAAGTCTTTCTTTCTTTTGCTCTGTCGGAAGCGGAGCTAGAACCAAAACTAGACTTTGAACTTTTCCAAAGTTCCTAGTTCAGATTCAGTTATGACTTTGGGTCTACCTTCTCTTTCGTGTTTTCCTTCATTGTCTGTTGGTGCATTTGGCACTCTTGGGTCGGTTTGTCCTTTGATTTATTTTTCATTTTCCTTATGTTTTGTTTTTCCCTAGCAGAAGCAGAACTAGGATTGGAACTGAACTTGGAACTTTCAAAATTCCAAATCCTGTTCCTGTTCTGACTCTGACTCCACTTGTTTTCTTTGTCTCATTGTTTCTTTGGCATTTGGGCTGGTGCCAATTTTTGTTCCAAACCTGCTTCCCTTTGTGTTTGTGTGTCTTTTTTTTGTTCTTTCTTCTTGGTCGGGAGCGGAACCAAAACCAGAACCAAACTTTAAAATTTGTGAAAGTTCCGTTTCGATTTCAACTTCGCCTTCACCCCTGTTGTTTCTTTTTCTTTGTTGTTGTTTTGTTGCAGAGATGGAACTAGGTAGGGGAATTTCTACAAGGTTCTTTATGTTGTCTCTGACTTGGGTCTGCATCTGCCTTGCTTTGGGTGTTCACGGGACTTAATTTCCTGTTCATGTTGTTTGCTCCGCCTCCGACCTACCACATTTATGGCATTAATTGCAGCCTCTTTGCACACACAAATTGATTTTAAAATTTTAATCATGTTTAACTGGCTCATTATCTTTGTTATTCAAAATGTTTGAGTGAACCAGAGCCAGAAAATCTTCGAGAGGATCGATTTGATTACAAAGGTGAGTTGTAGAGCGAATCTTGGTTGAATTTCAGTCTTTCCCGGGGAGTGTTTTTAGGTAGGGCTCTTCTCCTTCTTCTTCCCGCTTTGTGTTTTTGTGCTATTGTTTTGTTTTTCATGTTTTGGTGCGTTCATGGAGTTCTCTCCTATGAATTTTTGCCTTCCTGTTGTTTTGCTTTGTTTCTTGCTCGCTTGTTTTTCTTGTTCCCGCTTTGTTTTTTTTTTTTCCTTTTTATTTGTCCATTTATGTTTGTTGTCGCTTTTGTGACAAGTGGTTTGTTACCGTGCCCTAGTTTTTAATTAGGGATTTTGTTTTCCAGGGTTGTTTATACTCCTAATGTTTGAAATATGTCACAACCTTGCTTCACACTGATCCTATGTCCTTTGGATATGTTCTATAATGGATTTATGTTGCCCTAGGTGGATTAGATTGACGTATCGAGGGTATGTACAGGATCATGGTGGGCCAAAAAGTGGCAATGAGGAAAAAAACACGTCTTTCACTGACCAAAAAATGTGAAAAGAATGTGTTGACCTTTTTTAGGCTCGGGTGTCACCATACCAAACACCAAACCTAGTTTTACAAATTGGATATCCAATTTGCACAAAGCATATATAAAGAAA
>VDFB02193867.1:328661701-328676713 GCA_007258455.2 Sequoia sempervirens | reverse complement strand
GTATATGGTCCCAACACAATCCCATAAACTCAAATGAATAGTTTTTAAGCATCATGGTCTTCGAGAAATAGCCCTTCAAAGATTGCTTCCTTTTAGCACTTTGGACTCTTAAGGGAAATTGTCGGTCCAATGTAGCTCAAAGTGATTTGGCATATTTGGGTGTAAGAGAGGACCATCCCTAGCATAAACGTACCCATATAGATGTGTTGGAACAATCCGTTTGGTCATACGAGTTTTGGAATGAAAGTTGTGCCACTTTACAACTTTACACTGCTTGCATCTAGCAATTTTTCCCTCCACTAAAAATTCATCACCACAGGAAAACACCTTCGAGATAGAAAAAACTGAGAGAGGTTTTTGTAGACGGTCCCAACATGATCCCATAGCCTTAGATGAAGAGTCTGTAAGCATCACGACCTTTGATAAATAGCCCTTCAAAGATTGCTTCCTTTTAGCACTTTGGACTCTTAAGGGAAATCATCGGTCCAATGTAGCTCGAAGTGATTCGGCGTATTTGGTTGCAAGAGATGACCATCCCTAGCATAAACGTACCCATCCAGACGTGTTGGAACAGTCTGTTTGGTCGTACGAGTTGCGGAATGAAAGTTGCACCACTTTGCAACTTTACACTGCTTACATCTGGCAACTTTTCCCTCCACTAAAAAGTCATCACCATAGGAAAACGCCTCCGAGATAGCAAAAACTGAGAGAGGTTTTTTTATATGGTCACAACACAATCCCATAGCCTTAGATGGAGAGTCTGTAAGCATCACGATCTCCAAGAAATAGACCTTCAAAGATTGCTACCTTTTAGCACTTTGGACTCTTAAGGGAAATCACCAGTCCAATGTAGCTCGAAGTGATTCAACATATTTGGGTGCAAGAGAGGACCATCCCTAGCATAAACGTTTGGAATAGTCTGTTTGGTCGTACGAGTTATGGAATGAAAGTTACACCACTTTGCAACTTTACACTGCTTGCATCTAGCAACTTTTCCCTCCATTGAAAAGTCATCACCACAGAAAAATGCCTCCGAGATAGCAAAAATTGAGAGAGGTTTTTGTAGATGATCCCAACACAATCCCATAGCCTTGATAGAGAGTTTTTAAGCATCATGGTTTCCTAAGAAATAGACTCCTTCAAATATTAAGTACCTTTTAGCACTTTGGACTCTTAAGGAAAACTAGAGGGCAACATAGTTAACTTCTTCACAAACTTGGCTCAAGTAATTTCATTCTTGTGCATTTCTAAATGGAGTTTTTAAGCCTTCCACCCTAAAAGTGACCTCTAAATAACTTCAAACACCTTAACTACCTCATTCTTATTCATTTGTTTTGCAAACAAGCATTTTCATTCCAAGAGGTTGAGCTTTCATTTTTGCTTGTTGGATTGAATGCGGACTGTGACACAGCTTTCTTTTTTCAAAAATTATTCAACATCATTGAACTAAGAATTTATCACACATCTGCTAAGAAACAAAGGAGTACCACAAACTAAAACATCTTACACTTCAGTTCTCATTGAGTTGATGTACTCTTCAACATCTCTCTTCTCTAAAAGCGACCTCTAAATCACTTCAAACACCTTAACTACCCTAAAAATGACCCTAAAAGCAACCTCTAAATCACTTCAAACACCCTAACTACCTCATTATTATTCATTTGTTTTGCAAACAAGCATTTTCATTCCAAGAGGCTGAGCTTTCATTTTTGCTTTCAAAGAAAAATCTTCCTATGCCACTGTTACACTGCACAAGTAAACCAGGTTTTGTATTGTGGACCTATATTAAGCTACCAATCTCAAGTACCAATGTAACAATGATACAAAATAACTTTTGAGACTGCAAGAAGACATCTGATAACTCTTGAGTGTACTAAAAGAATTCTTATGATTTTTGAAGAATGTTGATAACTCTACTGCAGGAAGGTGATGAGAGATTGCTTAGCGATGAAAAGCTTGAGGCATCTTATGAGGAAGTCATGCCAACCAAAGAAATGATCAAGCGTGAAGTCACAACTTGTATAACCGGAAGAGTACTTAAAGATTCAAAGGGTGCCTACTGAACCTAAAGAAGATGGTTGTGTTGTTGACCGGAAGAGCACCTCTGGATTTTGTTTCAGTTGAAGTCTACAATGAACACTTTTACACACCATAGTATGGTTGTAGCCATTATGGTTGATATCGTGTTGAGGCGATATCTAATATCACGATGAGATGATATTCTTCTTTTCACTTATGGTTGTAGCCATAGTACTAGGCATCACGATGAGGTGATTTTCCTTGTGCAGCTAGAAGCATCCTCCCTAGATGAGAGGAAGTGTTGATGATTATTGCACCGTCAATCATATCCTTCCAGCGATCTCCTCTACATAAGAATAAATTAAATATAGCCAAAGCTATTTAATTTATATATATATATATATATCAATTTGTGATTAATGCTAATTCATCAAGAGATACGAGTTAATGAAGAGGTGCATTTATGAAGAGGCCGACATGCTTGAGGCATGATTTATGTCAAATAATATTTATTATCTTATGAAGGCTGACTTCTATCTTGGAGGCACAATCTTTGAGGAGGCACATTCTTTGTGGAGGATGACCTATATTGTGAAGAGTCGCATCTCTCTTTCCTTGTATATATATTAGATACATTTCATTGTTTTGAGACATACATTTTTCATACATTCCATTTCATATCAAGTGCGAGTTAGTGAGAAACTCTTCAAGTGCAGATCGAGTTATTGTGAGAAGGCTAAGGATGATCATTTGAGAATTACATCATTGTATTGTTGTGTTGGCATTAGTCTGTGGTGCATATTATTAGGCTTCATTATCAGCCTTCATTGTAAAGGAGTTTCTATTGTGATTCAATAATATAAGTGATATTATTGGCTAGTTTTTTCTCCCTCAAGAGGAGGGTTTTCCCAGGGTATCTGTTGTGTTATTGTTTTTTATTTAGAATTATTTTTTTGTGCATTAAATCTGATCATAAAACTAACACAAGTAAATGGCCGCATAGTGTGTGGAATGAGGGGGCAGCAGGCCTGAGACCCCTTTAAAGTTTGTTTGAGTGCTTTCTTTTCATTTTTTGTGATTTTTGTGCCAAGTTTCCTCAAAGAAATGTGGTCTCATAGAATTCCATGACAAGCTAATGCAATTGATAGCTACTCCTAGTTATTAGTTATGTAATGTGAAGTAATTGCATAACTGCTTAGGTTGACTTTGTAAAAACTATATTGTTATTGAAATTTTTTCATCTATCAGCATCTAGTTGTTACTTATGCAATGTGAAGTAATGCTTTGAGTTTGAAAGATGTGCAATGCATAATCAACAATATGAATATAAACTACATAATATTTAACCATTCTTTTTATGCTATTGTACATTGAAATTTAACCATTGCTCACTTGATTAAATTTTCAAAGAGTTTAATCATGCACATGAGGAGGAAATTAAATTTTGATTGTCAACTCTATATATATCAAATTATCCAATAATCAAGTGTATGTCCATATACAAAAATGGCATCAACGCCAACTCAAACAAAGTTTTACAATATGTGGCATATGCCATCTCGGTATCTATTCAATATTTACATGCCAAAATGTCTATCTCATCCTAAACTACTGGTGGATCATCAAAATGGAGCCTCTTTGAAGCACTTGTTGGCTCTGAAGGTAGCTGCACAAGAAAAATCAAACCACAATTGAGATTAGTTATACTATATAATTTAAAATCGAATAATTAACATAAAATCAATACACATTGAATTATAATTGAACTCTAAAATTGAAATCTTGATTACCGAAATATCGTCTCTTCGAAGGGTCGGGAGTCCTAGAATATACCCCTCTCAAAGAACTAACCAAACCAACTTTTGTAACATCAATCTATATATGTGAACAAAAACATGAAATTGATCCAAGTTAGCATAGAATTTTCAGTAATAAGAACATATTTACCAAGCAAAAAATAAAATAAACACATACCTCTTTAGGCTAATCTTTTTGTGTATCTTCTTTAGGTGTTTCAACACCTCCTCCTTCAGGTGTTCAAATACCTACTCCTTTAGGTGTTGTGGCACTTATCAACAATGATTTATAGCTCACAACCACCTATACATTAAAATGGCAAGTACATATGAAACTACAAATCTATGTCAATGTATGCATAATCAATAAAATATCTTATAAATCTTAATTCAATCAAATTTGAGTTCAATTACCTTTCCCTTATCTAACATTGTGCGTCCATAGTCTGGAGAGCGTCACACCTCACTCGCACTAGGTGTTTCCTACAAGCAGAGAATAAGATAAACATATAAGTTAATATGTAATTTCATTAATGACAATTCAAATGACAAGCAAGTATACAGTAAAAAAATGTAAATGAGTGAGTGCGAAAATACATACTGTGTGCATCTCGAGGCCAAATGAAATGGACCTAAGGGTGCTATCAGTCACCTATGTGAGCTCCTCCTCAAAAATTAATTGTTAAATAGACCATGTAAATAAATATTAGTACTTGATACTATCTCTTATTAATATTTATTTTTTAAAAAAATGAAAATTATGAATTTACACCTTAAATGTTACTTGTGTAACTACTCCAATGTCCACCTCTCTAGCAGGAGAGGACTCTGTAGGGTGTGCTCCACTCCCCTGCATGTGATCTGGTATAATCTCCACATCCTGGATGTCATAATCAGAAGTGTCTAATGGCTGCTCAGGGGGTTGTACAATAGGACCCAAACATATTTGTTGGCACGTATTGCAAATATGTGGCACACAAATATGTGGACCCAAGGAGGATGATGCAATAGCACTGGATCCATCACCAAGATCACCATACTTTGGCTGAGCTATTGAAGAAGCATGGGAAACCAAAAGACCACTCAAAGAGTGAATGGCCTAGATAGTTTGTGTGGCTACATCCTCTGTAATATTTGGATGTTGTATTAGAGGTGGCGGAGGAAGGGGAGGACAGGGAACATGTGGGCGCCTAACTACTCTAGCTGCCTCTGGCCTATCCTGGGGCATACCTCCACCAATGCCTTGGAAGGGTTTAATGTCAAAGTAATTGACATGATGCCCTAACAAAAACCCAACATATAATTTTTTAATAAAGTAAAAAGGTACATCAAGATTATTGTTGAGTGGTTTATCAAAAACCATACACCAACAATCCCAAAAGTTATCTACTATGCCCCTATGCATGCACCATTTTATAGAAAGTTTTGGTTTGTTAACATTAACTAGAAAACCAGTGCTGGGGTTAATAAATAAAGAGGCTATTTTGGATTTTGTTATTTGGAGATCTTTCACATCATCATAAGACAATCCACATGCCTAATATTGCCTCATGGTTTCTCGCCACAAATGAAATGCATTATGTTGGGTGGAGAGGGTTTCTACATTTGTAATTATTCATGTCAATGTGGTTGACATATGGGATAATCGAGGGATTTTCTTATAAACATCACAAATTCCCCTCAATTGCTCCAATTTTTCATGAATTAAGTCTTCAATTGATGGCTGCGGAGGTGGTGGAGCATTTGGCATTTCTGCATTTTGATTCTCATCTGGTGGATTTTCATTCTCAACTGGTGGAATTTGTACATTCTCATTCTTGGCAGCCATAATGCCTGATTAAAGTTAAAAAATAATTAATCTAAAATTAGACAATATAAATGAAACACTATTTTTAAATCAAAATCCATTAAAAACATTCATTTTTTTTATCAAAATCCATTCTAAACTCAATTGTTTCATAAAATTCAATCAAAAACCCTATTTTGAAAAAATCCACAAAAAACATTCATTTTTTTATCAAAATCCATTCTAAATTCAATTTTTTCATAAAAATTCAATCAAAAACCCTATTGTGAAAAAAAATCCACAAAAAACAATCATTTTTTTATCAAAATCCATTCTAAACTCAATTTTTCACAAAAATTCAATCAAAAACCCTATTTTTTTTAAAAATCCACAAAAAACCATATGAAATTATTCAAATCTAAATCTAAATTGAATCAAATTAAATCAAAATAAAAAAACTTACCTTTCCAAATCAGATTTTTCCCAAATCAGATATTCGTTACGCAAAGAAGCAATGCACTGTGCGCCCACGGGTTCTTCACTGTCAAATGACTTCAAAACAGCGACTGACTTTCTTTATATATGCTTTGTGCAAATTGGATATCCAATTTGTAAAACTAGGTTTGGTGTTTGGTATGGTGACACCCGAGCCTAAAAAAGGTCAACACATTCTTTTCACATTTTTTGGTCAGTGAAAGACGTGTTTTTTTCCTCATTGCCACTTTTTGGCCCACCATGATCCTGTACATACCCTCGATACGTCAATCTAATCCACCTAGGGCAACATAAATCCATTATAGAACATATCCAAAGGACATAGGATCAGTGTGAAGCAAGGTTGTGACATATTTCAAACATTAGGAGTATAAACAACCCTGGAAAACAAAATCCCTAATTAAAAACTAGGGCACGGTAACAAACCACTTGTCACAAAAGCGACAACAAACATAAATGGACAAATAAAAAAGGAAAAAAACAAAGCAGGAACAAAGAGAAAAAAACAAAACGAAAACAAGAAACAAAGCAAAACAACAGGAAGGCAAAAATTCATAGGAGAGAACTCCATGAACGCACCAAAACATGAAAAACAAAACAATAGCACAAAAACACAAAGCGGGAAGAAGAAGGAGAAGAGCCCTACCTAAAAACACTCCCCGGGAAAGACTGAAATTCAACCAAGATTCGCTCTACAACTCACCTTTGTAATCAAATCGATCCTCTCGAAGATTTTCTGGCTCTGGTTCACTCAAACATTTTGAATAACAAAGATAATGAGCCAGTTAAACATGATTAAAATTTTAAAATCAATTTGTGTGTGCAAAGAGGCTGCAATTAATGCCATAAATGTGGTAGGTCGGAGGCGGAGCAAACAACATGAACAGGAAATTAAGTCCCGTGAACACCCAAAGCAAGGCAGATGCAGACCCAAGTCAGAGACAACATAAAGAACCTTGTAGAAATTCCCCTACCTAGTTCCATCTCTGCAACAAAACAACAACAAAGAAAAAGAAACAACAGGGGTGAAGGCGAAGTTGAAATCGAAACGGAACTTTCACAAATTTTAAAGTTTGGTTCTGGTTTTGGTTCCGCTCCCGACCAAGAAGAAAGAACAAAAAAAAGACACACAAACACAAAGGGAAGCAGGTTTGGAACAAAAATTGGCACCAGCCCAAATGCCAAAGAAACAATGAGACAAAGAAAACAAGTGGAGTCAGAGTCAGAACAGGAACAGGATTTGGAATTTTGAAAGTTCCAAGTTCAGTTCCAATCCTAGTTCTGCTTCTGCTAGGGAAAAACAAAACATAAGGAAAATGAAAAATAAATCAAAGGACAAACCGACCCAAGAGTGCCAAATGCACCAACAGACAATGAAGGAAAACACGAAAGAGAAGGTAGACCCAAAGTCATAACTGAATCTGAACTAGGAACTTTGGAAAAGTTCAAAGTCTAGTTTTGGTTCTAGCTCCGCTTCCGACAGAGCAAAAGAAAGAAAGACTTAGGAGCAAAAAAAACAACTCCTAAGACCCAAACAAACAACCAAAGACAAACAAAAATAAAGGGGGACCTATTTTTTTCCAAAATAAAATGGGGTGGTTATGCAAGGCATAACAGGAATGTTAGGCAATCAAACCATGTAGCTAGGTTTCCCTTTCCTCCTCTTCTACCATCCTAGGCCCTAAGTGATGGTGTATGCTTGGTAACGTTTTGTCTATGTTATTGTTTATTATTCTCTCTCTTGATAACTAGGAATGATTGTTAGCTTTCTAGTGTATTTTATAAAAGGCTCTATTGTATATGTGTCTAATCTATAAACTTGAACTCAAATACCAAGTGTAAAGCCACATTAAAAATAGAAGTATTTTTTTTAGTATCAACTCAAGGTATCATTACATGTGAAATTACCACTTTCCTTAAAACAATGTCTATCTCGTTTATTAAAGCTATTTCTAACTTTTAACTTAAGTTAAAAAATTTATAAGATCTTGTAGCTAGTATAACCCTACCATGTCAAAAATTTACTAAAATCTAGTAAGTTTTATAGTTCACTAATCATTTCCATATTATTCTCTATGCTTAGAAGCATCGTATAATCATTTAAAACTTATCTTTTTAAAATAATATTTTAACTTTAATATGATAGTCAATTTAGAAAATTCAATTATGAATTAATTGGTACACCAAATTATAATTATTTATTACCTATCATGTATAACTTGAATTTTATTACCACTTTATAAATATGGGGACACCTTCATTCTTGTTTATCATATACCACTGTGACATCCAAATGATTATCAATAAGTGGACCCAACACTCATTCCTCACATTCAATGCTATTAGCATTCATAAATAGTTCACATAGTCCTTACCCTATTGCAAATTTGATTAGATGTCATGTACTGAGTCCTGTGACATTTGATCATGTGATGCAATAAATTAATCACTATGTAGAGTATTTATAAATGTAACCCACTTTATATCGAAAGAAGAATCATTTCCCTCAAACAATGATACAAAAATCATTTACTATAGTATACCTTATTTGTTATGATAATATTCAATTTATGATTGACCAATATACAAAACTATATACCATGTAAATTTAATATGATAAACACAAGTTAGTTATTAATCATTGTAATAACTCACCCTTAATTTTTTTGAAAATTCACAACTTGTTAGTGTTTGCAAATAAACAAAGATGATCAACTTAAGTAAACTTCCTTCCACTTTCTAATCGCCCAGATCCCAATGTGGGCAAGGTGATAGCATACGGTCGTAAGGTTACAATGCTACGTTATTGAAATGAATCACTTGTTCAGTGGGGTGAGTATAAAATCTTCAAACATAAGGAAACATCCACTTATTCAATGGAAAATTAAAAATTGAAAGAAATAAAAGCATCATGCTGACAGTCATCCAAAACCACTTATGCAGTGGGATGCATAGCTTAATGTGAAAGTAAGCATATGCTTATTCAGCAGGCATGATGAAATCCAAAGAGTCATTCGCTTATTCAACGAGAATACCACTTATTCAATGGGGTTAGTATCAAAACCAAATTGATCAAGATTACTGAATGTTACTAACAAGTATTTAAACCAATGAAGCTCAATACAAATGATACTAACAAGTATTTAAACCAACTTCTCAAGAGATAGTAATATGAAATAACATCCAAGTACCAACAACCCAACTAAAATAAGATGTCCAAAATAAAACCCAACAATACCAATGACTTCCCCTTGCAAGAATAGAACAAGTACACCTCAATGTGGCACCCAAGATTCTAAACAAGGTTTGAAATATAATTGTTTCAGGTCTGATATAACTATTGTAGCAGCCTAATGCATCTAAACCAGCAAGCATATGACTGGCAAGTAACCTCCACATGAAACCCAGCTTGTAAACAATATCCTTAGCAATTTATTATCAATTTTACCTCATAATTTGACCCTAAAAGCATTGTATCAGGTATGAACTTAGGTAGTTGCAATAGGTCTAATATGCAACAATAGGTCTAAAAACCCTTCAAGCAACAAACTTTAATATGGCACGCAGCCCAAGGAAGTCACCGACTCACCATAGAATATTCATAATTGATTGCAAGGTCATAAGATGATCATGGTGCCACCAAATCAATATGAACAACAAGGGAAAAAGTAGAAATCTTCACAACTCCCAAAAAACATGAAAACCCCCCAACGGATGGCCTTCTAGGAGGGGCGACAAACTCCCAAAAATCACAAACTCTACCTAAAATTATGAAAATTGGAAAGAAGGGGTGCCCAAGATCAAGGAAGCAAATGAGACAATACCTAGAACAAAATCTTCAATCCTTCAACCTACAACAATAAAATTGTGGTGCATCCTAGGTCATGAAAGGGTTTGACCAACAAACAAGAGTTACAAAAAACCATCAACAACACTCCAAAATTTTACTAAAAGCGTGAGTAATGATCACCAAACATAATGCTAACTCATTAAAATGATCAAACCCAAAATCTAAATTCTTTGCTTGTAAGCTCCATGGTGATTACTAAATGCAATCACACCCAATCAACTAGGGACTATCTTCCAAATCAGAAACCAGCAACCTGGAGAGATTTTTTGTCCTCTAAATATTTAGGAAAGAACTCTCAAATTCCAATTCAAGAGCATAACATTATCATATTCAGCATAATAAAATGAGCTACCCCATGCCTCCTTTTATAGCTTTTTCCTTGCTTTTTCGAAAAAGAATTTTTTGCTTTTTTTTAGAAAGATTTGCTTGTTTTGAAAAAATATTAATTTTGCTCTCCGCACTTTTGAAAAATGCTTTTGATTTTCATTTGCTTTTTGAATCTTTTTGTTTTTTTCCCGGTAAAGTAGTATTTTTTTTTTCTCAAAAAAGTACTTTTTGCTTTTTCATTTAAAAAAAATAACTTTAATAACCTTTTCATTTTATAATATTTAACACTAAAGTAATATTAAAACATTACTTTACAACTTTAGTGTAAATATTAAAATAATTCCCATCATTTTATGAAAATCACCAAGAGGCATTCAAAATAAAAACTAATTGCACCAAGAAGTTGTTGATGACAAGGAAAGATGTCAGGTGCCAAAATGAGCATGTACTAAAAATAGCAGCGTTCTCCAAGAAATGTGGAGAACCACCGAGATGGCCAAAAACGCAATGGTCATCACCGCCATCCTAAGGACCAACAAAATGTTAACACACTTCCAAAATTGGAAACCCTATATTGCATAGCTGCCAAGACCAAGTGTCGAAAATAGAACATACTAAAAAGAGAAATTTGCTAAAAAATAGTGTGTCTAAACTCAAAATTGGCCCAAACTGAGATGCACTAAAACTTACTAAAACTAGGCATTGATAAAATAGTAATTCTACCCACCAAGGCCCAAAGAAAACCTATAAAATTTCATTGGTAACATCAATATACTTCTTTGAATATGCAAACACAAATTCTAAAAGATAGCATCAACTGCCAAATAAGGAAACCCTAAAAAAGGGGACATTACAATCACTTAAACTATGTGTTTCATTTTCACGTCTACCAACATGAATAATTTACCCCCTAAAAAATCATAACCTAGTTGACCATTAGTTGACATAAATCAATTGTATGCATATATGATATAAATAATCTATATTTCTCATTATTTAGAAGGTAGTATATCATCCTTAATGTAGAATTGTATAGTTACAGTTTAGTTGAAGGCTAGAAATAATAAATATAGTTATTGAGCCAATCACTATGAAGACTACTACACACAGTCAATGTTAAATCCCTACTAAATATCATGGTCTAATAAGAATGAGAATAGTGCTCACATCTTTACTCAATTAAGATAACATTATTCATATCACGCCCTTGGATATAGCTACAACATATGTTTTTTATCTACTTTAATAGAAAACTATCAATTAGTGACAATAATACAAATGAGAAACCATAGAATTGCACCTCTAATCATTGAGATGAATAGAGAACAATATTTGAATATATCTATCAAAGAATTATATATTATCTTCAATATTATACAAGAATTTAACATCATTGAATTGAATACAAGTATTAATATTCTACTTAGTTAAACACATGTATCGTGGCATAGTCCAACTTTTATGCATGAGTGTTCATAAAATATCAACATCATTAAAACTTGAAAGGATCCCAATTTTTATGCATTACTATTGACTTCAATCTATTACTAGGATACCACTCAATCCTTAATCACTTTTGGAGGGGTGTGGTGGTGCAATACAAGCCTAGCATGGGAGCACCACCCAACCCCCAATTGAAAGGCTAGAAGAAGATAAAATTAACTTACACATATTATCTGAAGATCATACTCATATGCATATAACTAAAATAATTAGTCTCTCAACAAATATATAATTAATTATCTAAATCACATTAAACTACCACCAACTAGGTCATAAATGGCCTAAGGAGTAAGTGATTACATTATTAGATAATGGTGTTCATTGTACCTAAATGCAACATTGTCAATTCAACCAATGACAATGTACAAACCAAAAATGAATTATTTATTATAATACTAGTCTTATGGAGCTTATACAGTCACATCATAATTATGTGGACAAACAAGAAACTCATGCTTTACATTAAATATGTTTAAATCCTAGAAACTGTAAATTCTTTTTTGTGAATTTAAACATGAAATATTTATTAAAAAAAAGTGAGGTATTCAAAAACATTATTCTAGAAGCTAAACATGTTAACAGGTGATTTGACACACTCTCCACCTTAGGAAAAGTGCATATTCACTTCATTGAGCTCCTAAGAGGTAATTAGGTCTGCCTAATTTTTATATCAAGTCCATGAAATATAACTTAATGATTATTGTAATATTATGCCAATTCAAGGGGCCTATGGTGTGCCCAAGTGAATTTAAGTAAAAAAATATTATTACATAATAAACATTATGTAGAGGAGGGGGACCAACCACACCAAGGCTCTAGATCACGGAGAGCCAAGAGCAGAAGGGTGCCCTAATCTACCTCAAGTTGGACAAATGTTTGATGTCAAGGATAGATCATTAAGAGCACTTCCAATGCTTCTATCACTGTACTAACCTGCGAGCTAGGCTTGGACTAAGTGAGCAGGTTTTGAGAATTTGGACTATGCCTCGAATAGCTCTCTGCTAGAGGACAACAATGTAGAATAGGGACGACAGCGTGGTGCATTGGCATCTCACAGATGTGTTGGCATTCATACGGACAGAAAGTTGAAAAGGACAGTCAGAATAACAAAAGACCTTCTAAAAACTTAGGTGTTGAGACGTAAAGTGATAACTGAAATGATAAATGACAGAATGATTTAAATAACAAGAAAGATTATATGAAATGACAAGAACAAAGGTGGTGAAAATTAACTCACGAGGAGTCCAATTCGCCAACAAGCTCCACGCAAATGAGTACCTACATACAATAAAGAAGGGAAAAATGTTGGGGCTATTTTGGGGCTTGTCGAAGTCAAACCCCCATTTTTGGTGTTTACACCTCCACAGAAAGCCAGATAGATATAGAGATAGAAATATGATAAAGAAACAATGTTAGAAAATAAATTACTAAATGCTACGAGAAACACTATGCTACTCAAATCCAACAAAAAAGTAATAGTAAGTAATCAATACCACCCTCAACCAAAGGAACTCAAGACCAATGAGAGAGGAATGCAAGTCTACAATTGTGGCAGAGTCGACATGGCCACAGCAACACCGAAAGTAGTCTCTCAAGACACCAAGTTGTAGCTTTTGTGGTAGATGTGAAGAATGTTGTGATTTTTGAAAGATTTGATAGTGCCACTAGCAGCTTGAGGTTGCAAGAATATGGAGCTAGAATGCCAAGAATGTGAGGCAAGATTGAACAAGTGTAGAGAATTTCCAAAAGATGGAAGGAAGATGAAAGATAGGAATTTGAAGATGAATTGGGAGGGAAAGAGTCATTCAAAGGTTGGGAGGAAGGAGTAGAGGCATTACATTTTGTCACTAATGGAGAATGTAATGCCTCTACAAATTCCAAAGGCAGAAATCTTGTCAGGATGATAGTGCGCTGCGTAGACATCTACACGTTGTGCACATGTCCCTTATAGAGATTCCCCCCACCGACACTAAAAACAAGTGTCAAGTGGATGGAGTATGGAATGAGGATGCGGAATTACATGGTCGAATTTAATTTTAAGGTGAAGGGTGTAAAAGGGGAATTTGCAAGAGGGGTGAAAATTTACTCCTATACATTTTTCCCTCACTTTAGCGAACATGAGTGCCAATGAGTGTTTAGTAAAATAGGTTGAAAAAGTTTAGAAATGTATGCCTAAACTGTCGAGGAAGCAGACCGCAATCTAACGAGCTCAAAAGCACAAGGTAGGAAAATGGCTCTACAGGTACTCTCTCCTAAGGAGGTTTGAACAGAGTGCATCGGAAGCCTATGGACTAATGGTGGATAGATCTCATAGGATGTAAGCGCTTCACAAGTCCTTGGACCTGCAAAGGAGGTGCCCCCAAGTACTCTCTCCTAAAGGAAGCCCAGTGTTAGGGGACTCTACAAAGTTGGATTAAAAAGCAGCTTCACAGGCGCACCTGCAAAGCAACATGTTAATCCACAAACAAAACATGTTAGAAAACAAAAATCCATGCAATCTAGCAAGCAGATAGTCAAAAATTCAAGGAAGAGCTTTCAAAGGGGTCCCTCGAGAACCCTTCAAAACAAAATGGGTCCACTTAAGGGACACTCAGTTTGAAAGTACAAGAGTGTTTTTCATAAATCAATTCAGCATCAAGGAATCCTTTTGAAAGATTTTCACTTCATCAAGGAATTCAAAAGGAAGAAGGCCCCCTCGTAAGGGGAAGGTCAGAACTTCGCCCACAAGAGAAGGTACTCCCTCCTCGAAGGAAAGTTTTTCAATTTTTTTCTTTACGAACCCATGATGAAGGAAAAATATTTCGCTAGGGGTCCTTATTGAGGAATGCGATTTTTGAAAAATGCTTTGAAAAGATTTTCAAGAAAATATTTGTTGGCCACTGAATGCATTTTCTGAAAATTGAAGTGACATGAAAGACTCCCCTTAGGATGGTGCATGTCAAACACAAAGGCACATGACATCCTAAGGAGAGAAAAGCAAGAATGATAAAAGAAAATTGATGTTGTGGCCCGCAAAACGTAGCAAGATGTAACTGTGGTAATGTTGTCGCACACACGAGGGACAACACATGAGCACCATAACATCATAAAGCAAGCAAGAGAGCTATATGCAAAAAAAAGAGAGACAATAACATCACAAACAAGGGACAAGGGCAATTTGATATTTTGGGGTTAGAGTTGCTCATAAATATAAATAAATAGATATAATAGTATATAAATGAACTGTCATCAACCCC
>VDFB02193867.1:328527907-328661601 GCA_007258455.2 Sequoia sempervirens | reverse complement strand
TTTTTTCCATGATGATCCTGCACATACCCTCGAGCAAACTAGGGTTTTCCCAATAAACTTCACAATCCCCCTTGTCTTAGGTTTAAATTGGTCCTCATATGATTGAAAGGATAGGGGTTAGGCCCCTTTTATTTGGTTTTCTCTCATAAGCTCATATGACCTAGGTTTTTAAGTTTCATATGACTGTGTCTTTGGAAAATGACCTTCGTTTTGCATATGGTATTGGCGGGAGCGGATCCAGGGATGATTTTGTCTCGAGGTTGTTTTTCTTTAGGACTAGTTCCTAAAAGGGCTCCATTTCTGATCATTATGGTGTTTTATCTTTATATACTTATCCTCAAGTCTTTGTACTTAAACTTAGGCAGAATCAAAGTCAAAATGGATATTGAACGTGGAACTAACAATGGGTTTCTGGTTCGGTTTTCATTTCAGTCCCAGCTCTGATCTTGTTCCGGTTCTGACCTCGCCATATGTTGAAATGTGTTTCCTATTCTTGATCCTTCTATGGTTTCGCTTCCGATGAAAGCAAGATTTGACTAAGTATGAATGCTATCTTAGGAAGGTAGGGAATGGTATTATATGATTAATTAACTTTGATGTGTTTTTGATCATCTAATACAAGAGTTTACTGCAGGAATCAAGAAATGTCTGGGGCATCAGACGAGGCTTCTCAAAGGAGCCAACCGGGTGAAACTTCAAGGCAAGGAGCTAGGCCTAAGAAGATAAAAGTTGAGCAGCTCCCCTAAACCTTAAGGTATAAGCATGGGGATGCAACTCTTATTGGGTGATCCTACAATAGTGGTTTACAATTTTTGGCCAAATTGGACACTGAAATTATTATTTTTAACTAAATCTTCACATTCGGGCACCTATAGTGGCTAAACCGTGAAGAATTTGAAGACGATGCAAACTAGAGTCTCGTCACATTTTGTCTATAGATTTTAAAAATATTTTTTTCAAAATTTTTGGAATAAGATTGCACTTGTTTTTCCATCTCCCATGAAAACTGGTTTTTTTCAAAAAACAACATTTTTAAAAAGTGATGCACACCGTATAACGCATAATTTTTTTTCCATGAAGGATGAAATTTTAATTTTCTAATTGGATTTGTAACTCTGATATCTAGTGCTTTCACTTGGTTGACAATTTTTATTGAATATTTTTTCTTGAATCAAGTTTCTCAAGTCAAACCAATTACAATTTAGACATAACACCGTGATAATGCATAACTTTTTGTATATATCGGAATTCAAAATTTTTATTTTTGTTGGATCAAGGACTTCAATATCTGGTGCACTCATATTTTTAAATTTTGTTTTTGATAATCTACTATTTTTCCACATGTGCATTATAGACCTTCATTTTGATGAAACCTATGTTTAATAAAACTAAAAAAGCAAATACATAATAAAAATAAAACATATTAAAATTATATTCGGTTGGATAGCTCGCTCGAGGACTACCTCGATTCCAGTTTGGATTTTGAAGATTCCTCCATTTTCATCCTCAACCCGAGTTCAAGTGCCAAAATTTGGGTTTTTTTGTGTTTCAAGGGGTGAGGAATAAGGTTTGAGCGAACCCCTAGGGGTTCGTTTGAACTAGGGTTAATTCAATCCTGGTTCATTCGAACCCCCTTCTATAAGGGGTTTTGTTGGCTTTTTTGGCGGGAAAGAATTTAAAGGGTTCGGCCGAACCCCTAATGTGTTCGTTCAAACCAATAGGTTCGTACGAACCCCTAAAATCAAGTTTTTTTCCATGCATTCTTTTTTTGTGAGTTTTCCTTCCTCACTTCAATTGTAAACCACTATTGTGGCTTCACCCTACAAGTAAAGTTGACTCAGCGTGGGAAGACATAACAAACACTAACCTAGGCCCTTTCAACTTTTGGGAATTAGTTGATGAAACCTTCAATGAAGATGTTACACCAAGGGCATAGAGGATTGCTTAGTTTGGATTGGCACACCTTGCACTATTCCCTTTGTCCGTTCAATGTCCATAATTGGTATTAGTAGTTGCTAGCGCTTACAATCCTGCTACTAGGTAGTGTATGGATTTACAAGGGAATGTTATTATTGATCTAACATCTCAAATGTTCAGATTCATGTTTGATGCGCCTGTTCCTCAGAATCCTAAGCAGAAGCTAAAAATATTTAAAGTAGCAACAAAGAAACCAATATATCCTACATGAATAAGCATTGGATGAGGATAGAGGAAAAGTCTCTAACCAAGCTTCCTGACCAGCCAAAAAGGGCATATTTCAATAAAGAAATTAGAGACATAATCATGCTGCTTTCTAAGGTGTTTGGAAAAAGGGATGCTTCATAGTTTAAAGAATGGATGTTCCCATTCATCCATGCTATCTTGGAAGGTAAACAATAGTTTGATTGGCCAATGGTGGTGTCAGAAAGTATACATAATTAGATGCTCAGAGTGAGAGAAACCAAGAGTTTCTTTATGACCCCTTATGTGGTCTATGTAGCTGCTCGGATGGGGATTTTTCTTGGGTTGAATATAGTTGGAATATTGGAAGAAGCTCAAGGGAAAAAGGTGTGGTAGCACTATAATAAACTCACATTGCAAGCATCAGAGTTACACTATAGGAGGGTTAATGATGCCTTCCTTTATGTTGTTATTAATAGGCTCACTGGAGATGCTGGGTACAAACTTAACAGGGAGATAATGGCCTTTATAAATGAGTGGGGACATTGGTTTATCCAGTACCCCACATTCACTTACTTCAGATTAGGAGGCTTTGATGGTCATCCTCATTTACTTCCTAGGTGTTGCGGCAATATAATTGTTTTAGTGGAGTTTATATATCAAGCTTTGGCGGTTAATTTCAAATTTGGCACCAAACACAAGACTAGTTGCCACAAGTTTCCAATGAAGTTGGGTGAGTTTAGCTGTCTGCACATTGTGGCAGCTAAGGATATTTGTGATGAATTAGTTTATCTAAAATTGGGCTTGTACACTTCTAGGAAGCATTATGACCTTGGGAACAAGATGCAAGCTTTGCTTCCTAGTCTATTTGACAAGCATTTCAATCTGTTGGAGGACTTTTGGATGGATCTACAAGATGATTATGATCTCTGAAGGAGAAATTATGAAAGAGTGCCAATCCCACTCATGGTTGAGTATGGGATTAAGGGAGACATCCCAAAGACTTTATTTGATGATGGGGTAACTTTGGATCCCCAATATGAGGCTGAGAGCATAGGCACTAAAAGTCTTGATCCAATGGAATGGAATATGGAAGATTCCATAGATATAAAATAGATTACTAGACCAGTCTTGGACATAAGTGTGCACTGGGTTTTAGCTTAAAAATTAACCAGCCTGAAGCTCAGTCATCCAAAAAGAGGAAATTTGCAGGTACCACTCAAGGCTATAAGAGGACAAAGAGAAGGGTGACACCTAAGGAACCCTTAGAGTTTATGCCTTCTAATACAGAAGAGGAGGTAGTTTCCCAAGATCTCCCAGAGGTACAAGAAGGTGAGACAATTGTAGAGGTTGGTGTTTCTGCATCTATTGTAGGAGAAGTATCTGCTCAACCCTCTATTACACAATAACTAGGTTAGGAATCCCCAAAGGGAACTCTCCATAAGGAACCTGAGCTACTAAAGGAAATGGAGTCAGGAATTGAGATACATGACATTGCTACTAATTCTAAAAACACTCCATCTGATAAAGAGGCTCATGTAGTTGCATCCCTTGATGTAACAGATGATGTAGGGACTGAGCATATATTGACAAAGGAGGACCGGTGGAAGCTCTTTGAGGATTCCAAAAGGGAAGCTGATGCCAAGGTACAAGCTGAGGCATTAGCTAAACAATAGGAAGAGGATGCTAAAGCACAAGTTGTGTTATTGGCCAAGCAACAAGAATTGGAGGCTCAAGTTAAGGCTGATGAATTGGCTCAACAACAACAAAAAAAGGAGTAGGAGCTTAAGATGCAGGAAGAAAGAGATAAATTGGTTTTGCAACAAAAAATTCATGATCTTGAGGAGGAGAAAGCTGCTCAAAGAAGGGAAAATG
The DNA here is from genome assembly GCA_007258455.2 of Sequoia sempervirens. Lineage (NCBI taxonomy): Eukaryota > Viridiplantae > Streptophyta > Pinopsida > Cupressales > Cupressaceae > Sequoia > Sequoia sempervirens. The sequence continues at coordinate 328,657,566 of VDFB02193867.1, read as the reverse complement.
AAGCTCTTGAGGTCAAATTCAAGGCACAAGAAGAGGCCCTTAAGAAGAGGGAAGAACAAGAACATTTGGAAAGGGAGAAAGAGGCTGCTAAGATTGCTTTGCATGAGAAGAAGTCTAAAGAAGCCTAGGATTATGTTGAAGAATTAAAGAAGCAACGATATTAGATGTTAGAGGAAAGAAGGTTGGAAGAGGAACGTCTGAAGAAGGAGTTGGAAGTAAATAAATTGTAGGAGCAGAAGGATAAGGAGGAGGCCGAGAAGGTTGCACAAGAGAAGACACAAAGTGAGCAACAAAATTTGCAAGAAGTTGACTCTCAGCTTGGAAATACAATACTTCAACCTTTGTCTTCCACTACTGCTACTTCTTCGGCCCAAGTAGCTACTCCTCCTATTGCTCCTACTTGGTTGAAGCTTGACTTAGAAAGGAAGCAAATAGTTCAACCACAACCATTTAACTGAGATGAAATGATGAAAGAGATTGAGAAGGAAAGGCCCAAGAAGAAGGCTAGGGTTCTTCACTCCACCAAGCTTATTGATGCAGGAGAGATCATTGCTGAGTGTGCAATACCAACGGTGGATAAGAACCAAGAGGATATGCAAATGATTGATTATCAATTGGGCACGGTTGATTTGGGAAGGCCTACAAGAAATAAACAAATGAACTTAATAGATATTGTGGCTTCCTCTACCAAGTCCTAGATGATCAAGGACAAGCAAAATAAGGATGAGCTTAAGGCTCAATTAGATCAATTGCATAGGTTTCTGAAAGATGTTTCAACTCCAATCTCTCAACAGGCTATTGCCCTTTTATCCCCAATCCTATTAACAAAGAAGGAGGCAGATGATTTGGTTCAGATGAAGGGCAAGGTAGGAATGCTAGAGAGATGGTTGGATAAGCTCAATCAAGAGGTTGATGATGTTCTTGCTAATGGTTTTAAAATTCACAAGGAAACTCTTTAGTTGGCAGGGGATCTAGATCAACGTACCAAAGATCTAGATAAGCAGGACGAGGAATATAAAGAATATGTTAAAAAGCTTGAGGACATTGGTAAAGTACCTAAGTCAACTTTGTTTGAACATTTAATTCTTGAGGAGGATAATGCGTATTTTGTTGAGAAAATTATGAGTATAATAAGGTATAAATCCAAGGCTATTCATGTGCATCAAGATGAAATTCAGGAGTTGACAAAAGAATTGAATCAATAGATTGAAGAATTGGAAGCAATTGTAGCTATTTTAGTCAATCTGGATATCTCGGTTAAAGAAGGCCTTTCTTTAGATAAGATGAGGGAGAGATGGAGGGGTATATTTGAAGACATAATGCAAAAAGGAGATGATGGGGAGGATCTTTTATTAGATCGGTTTATGGATATCAGGGAAGAAGCAAAGGTTGCTAAAGGAGAATTGATCAAGTTGAAGGAGGTACAGAAGTTGGTTTCAGCTGAATTAGGGAGGATCAAATTTGAAGATGATTGGTTGGATGGACCTGATTCAGGTACTCTTCAACAAGTGTTTGACAACTATGATGAATATGTCCTTGAGCATGTAAAGCAGGGGTGAACTTAGGGTTGAACACTTTCTTCGCTTGATGTAATATTTTCTTCTCTCCTCTTGTTTAGGGCGTTAATGTGGGCTCAGTTCTGGTTCTCTTCTTCAGTTTCACCTTTTTCTTTGGAAATCAAAATTTGTGCAATATTTTGCTCCAGCTTCCTAACTCGGAGTTCAACAGTTCAGTTCTATCAGCAATCCCTATTCCTTAATTTGTGGATCTAGATTCCAAATTGGGAGGAATTCATGTATGTTTGACGTATATGTATTATTTGGTTCCATTTTGTAAAGGTCAGCTAATTAAAGCATGTTTAGCCCCCTAATGATAGCAGATAGGAATAGTCTTAGGTTTTCATAATTGTTAATCAGATACTTTGAAATTTCAAGTAAATTTAGATATAGTTTTACAGCTTTGTGCAAGTTTTATGTTATCAAGTTGGACTTATTTGATGATTTTAATGATATATAATCAATCCATATGCCAGTGGTTTTTCTGTGCCTAAGTGTTTCTTATTTGATGAAATTCAATAGAAGGAACTGTATTTAAGATTATCTCATTAAGTTATCTGTGACTGAATTGCTATTATATCTATTTGATCTACATTTTAATAATGAGTGAATGGTTTCTTTCAAAGTTTATGAAGAAATTTTGGTGAATAGTTATGATGATTGAATTAGCGCTGTGGATGTAGGAAAAGGTATACATTATTCTATGGATTGTTTCATGTCATGGTTGTGGTTGGATGAATAAACACTCATTATTGGTATGCATGTCTAGATGTTAAGTAATTTTATTCATATTCTTCTGGTTTTAAAAGCTCTGATTTGTCTTTTTCTTTTTGTTTAAACCCCCAAAAACGTAGATTAGTTGACTTCATGCACTTTTGTTCGTTGTTACCGGCAAAGGCCCCTTGCAAATTATAGTTACATTGACCTCTGAGTGATATCAGCACAGTTGAGAACCAACTACCAGGATCTTGGGAGTTAGATGGCTACATGTTATCTTTATTTTTTAGGAGAAATATAATAGTGATATTCTATTTAATGTTGTTGTGCTGAATTGACCATCAACAATTCCCAACCATAACAACTCTAACCTTTAAATACTGTACTACTTTCTACAAGTTGTTCTAGGGATGCAAGGTGTATGAGAATCAGACAAAAAATCATTCGGTTGAAATTTATATGATGACCGTTTTGTAATATTGTAAATATTTTGTTTGTAGGGACTGATTAATTTCATTATACTGATTAATTTCATTATTTGGAACATATTTAAGCGATAGATGCAACATACTAACATCTTTTGTTGCAGGATTTGATTGTTGAATGAATTTTTTCCATAGAATAAACGTAAGTTCATAGAAAATGAAACTTGCTGAAAATAAATATTTGACTTATGAGAAATTTATTTTGGCAAATCGATAGGTTCATGAACTAGAAAACCTTTTGAAGAGGTTTACAAAATATTTTTTCTATCGAAAAGAGAAAATAATAAAAGACCATGCTAAGATATTACACCTGAACTTTGAAATCCTAGACTTAAACCTCATATAGACCAATAGAAGCCCTTATGCATTAGTTTATGATCAGAATCCAACATACCAATTAGCTTAGAATTGTTAATATGTAGGTTGTTTTAGGAATGTAGTCAAGAAGAAGATGATGCAATTTGTCATAGAATGCATGATTTGACAAAAAACAGGTAGAATCACCAAAAACTTCACAAAAATTAACACCAAACTTTCTTTTTAGAGGAAACTTAAGTTTATGAACTATGAAAAGTACCAAAACGAAGACCTAGACACACACATTTTTGATAAAGAAAGTAGTTTGGAAATCAAAAGAATATGTCGAAAAGAAGGGATAAAACATAGGAGATGTAAAGCTTTTGGTAAGAAAGAAAGTTATCAAACTAGGAAAAGTGGTGAAAAGCTAAACAATTGGCTTACAAGAAAGCTCTTTGGGAAAACACAGACACAAACTCTTATGTCTACAGAAAAAGAGCTTTCACATTGCTAATTATTAATACCATTTACTAGCACTACATAAACTACCACTATGCCTAACAATCGCCTAAGAAAGATCTCTGTGACCAATCAAAATTTTGAGCATGAAAAAATGCCAACCATAAAATTTTAATAGAGATTATAATAACTAAATCTTGATAAATTGGATTAGAAACACCGAGAAAGAAAAGAAAAGTTTAAACAACATGCATAGCATTTTCCATAATTGTGTGTAATATATTCTCCACCTATATTTATGTTGATCAATTTTTTATGAAACACATTTAATAGAATCAACATATAATAGCTAGACCTTAGCATACCACATAAGATGTTGATAATCTATTCTATTCTTTGTACCTATTTCAAGTTGCTTGGAACCAACTAATATTATGAGTCCTACAACTACAATGACGCCTCCCAAAAAATGCTATAGTCATAATCACAAGTAAAGAAGTAAAAAATACTATAGAGGAAAGAATGACTAATCCCTTTAAAAATTAGTGGATTCTACCAAGAAATTATAATACAAACCTTGCCTAACCTTGTAAAATAAAGTTTTTCTAGCTTTGGATGTTGTTACAACTCTATTAGCAACAAATTGATGGAGAAAGTTGAAATTTTTTATAGACCAAGCAAATTCCAAAAACTTGATCAAGATAAATTTAGGTAGAGCTCAACAAGCCATACAAAATGTCGATAATCTATTATATTCTTCGTTCTTATTTCAAGTTGCTTGGTACAAACTAATATTATCAATCCTTCTATAACTCCAATGGTTTGTCATTGAAAATAGTGTAGTTATAGTCAAAGATAAATAAGTCAAAATATAATAGAAGAATGAATGACTAATCCCTTAGAAAAAATAGTGAAGCCTACCTGAAAATTATGACACAAACCTTGCTCGATCTTATTCTAAACCTTGTGAAACAATTTTTTTCTAGCTTTGGATATTGTTGAAGCTCCACTTGCAATAAATTGAAGTAAAAAATAAATAGATTGAACAAATTCCAACAAACAAGCAAAACAAAAAGAATATTCTGACTCAAAGTTACCTTTTTGGAATGAATATTTTGCACCTCGAGTCCTTGCATTCTTCCTTGAGAATGACTATTGTGCTATGAAATTTGATAGAATGAATGGCTTTGTGTAGTGAAACTTGAGATCTAAAACTTACAACCACAATCACCAATGAAACTTCACAACCACTTCTGAATGTAGCCTTCTCAGTAATGTAAGGAAAATGAAACACAAACATCCAATTGGCGTTTTCTCACTTGCCCATATATAGTTACAAGTAAAAGGTTCAAATTGAGCCAAATGCCAACACGATACCACGTCTAGATTTTTCTTTCACTATAGGTTGTAATTTCATGGGTTTTGTTAGAGTTGATCTCTACTTATTCCAAGTCAATTCTCACATATCTATTTTTTTTTGAAAAGACATCATAATAAAACGAATATTAAATTTTAGTCTTGACATATTTAAATCTTGCATACATCTAGACTTTTTTATTGAAAATAGTAAAACAACCATATAACCTTTCAATGAAGTACATTTGATTCTAGTCACAAAATTAAATAATAATCTTTCACCTTACTCTCACATAATCACATTAAAGACTCAATTATTTTATGTTAATTTTTATTGCAAGCTCTTTTAATGCCATTAAAGCATTAATTCACTTTAATGCCAATTCATTTTTCATTTAAGATTGTACTCCAACAAACATTATATTGAAAATAATAATTATAATGATAAAAAATAATTTAATTTCTGCACTTGCATTGACTAGTTGCAAAATTAATCAATTACATATAGGACTTTTCAAACTGTAGAATGGGTAATAAAAGAAAGGGTAGAAGTGCAGGGTATGTACTTCTCAAACTTAGGAAAGGATTACGTAAGCTATTTGTTTATAATTTTTTGTTTTTTTCGATTTAGGTCAATTGGGGATTTGCACCTAGTCTTGACCCTGGGTTTCACGTCTTGGGTTATGTCATATCCAAGAAATGCGATGAATTGTTTTTTTATTCAATTTTAACATTTGATTACGTTTTCTTGGGATTTGAATTTGAAAATCATTTTTGGTTTAGCAGTTTCATAGTAGTTTGATGTATTTTTTACCAAATTTTAATATTTAGTCTTTTTCATTGAAATTTAAAATTAGAGTTTTTTTTGTAATTGAAATTTGAATCTCGAGTTTATTTTGCAATGGAAACCTTATAATTTTACCAGTGGGGATCAAGTTCTTACTATAAAATTTGTTTGATATAATTTTTATATTGGATTGAAAAATATTATTCAAAATATAATATTAAAAAGATGAACACAATTTTCTAAAAAATTATATCAAACAAATTTATATAATATTATTAAGATTTTTTTTTTTATATTGAATCAAAACGTTATAAGAATGAAGCTACTGAAAAGGAATACAAGAACTGCAAAACAGTATTACAACAGTTGAGCTGTATAGTTCATATAATTTTGTTTTGACAACTTCTTGGACTGTATTTATTAAGATTACTTTTACGGAAGAGAAACGGTAGATATGTTTGGTTCAAAGAAAAAATGGATTCTCATTTCCTAAGCATGCATATATTTCGAAACAACTTGCCCAAATTCTATTTTCATTTTATATTCTTCTCTATTTTTAAGTTTGTGATTCATTGTAAATTTCTTTGTGTATGTTAAAGGTATGTATTCGGAAAGAGAGGGAGAATGGACCTTTGATGGCACTGCAGAGGTTTCCTTCAATTCTAAGGGAGTTTCTGATTGCCAAGCCACACCGGCTCCTCCGAAGGGTTCTCCATATCTCTCCAACATGGCAGTGAGTAAAGATCTTCGCAGGTATTATATGAAATCTCTCAAGGTTCACAGTTTTGTAAGTTTTTTTTTCGTAGTTTTATGTGTAAGAAATGCATCATATATTACTTAATAGAACAGCTAGACCAATCTAACGAGAGGGTTACTATCAAAGTCTCTTCATAGAAAAGCTACAAGAGACTCCGCTCCTATAGACGGTGACTCCACTTCTCTACAGAAACACTTAAATTTAGCTTTGACAAGTACCATTCCTCCTTGAATATTCATACTTCCTTGTAAGCTGAGTGGAAAGGTCCTCAACAAAAAGCAGTCTTACACCTTTGACTTCCAAAAGAATTCAATGCTAGTCAACCAAACCATGTGCCATAAAACCTTGCCATTGTCCTCGATCATCAATATATTATCGAGGAGAGTGTGTTTTCATGAAAGGGTGGCACTTCATCAATATTTAGTTCACCTTGAAACCATGTTCAAAAAAGTTTTGGGAGAAGAGAATCCCCAAATAAAATACCAAATTGACTTCTTAAAGAATTTGTAACCTCAAATTTTTGAACCTATATTTATAACACTAAATCAGGTGGAGCATTTATCAGGACAATTTTTTACTCTTGAAAGAAAATTGTGACTTCAAATTAGACTTGACACTGTAATTTACCTTCATTTTTTTTGCTTTTGTTAAGGGAATCACGCTTTTTAATTCTGATTTCATTTTTCGTAGAAATGTTCATGAGACGTAGACGCTTAAATTTTTTGAGATGGGTAATGGAACATTGTTGGCGTTTCATTTCGCACCTTTGGAATGCGAATTGGAAACGAACAACTATGCACAGATAACCTGTTCTTCAAATTAGGAGGGGAAGCTCCCTCTTTGCTGATGTTCAAGAAAGTAAACTAAAACTAAATTGATAAGTAGGAGGTATTTTTCCACAGCGTGTCAAATTATGATATTGCTATCAGGATTCAACCGTGTAGTTTCGAGTCAAACTCATTGACCCATGTTTCATGAGTAGTGGTTCAACAAGAATCTAGCTCATTGCATCTAGGTGATGCTCCGCGAGGTGTGCCTTGTCCGTCCGGGGTCCGATGCTGCGGCGGAGCAGGCTTAACAGGGGTATCACCTAGATGCAATGAGTGCTAAGTGGACCATTCGATATCATGAGAGATGGGTTCTTGTTGAACCACTACTCATGAAACATGGGTCAATGAGTTTGACTCGAAACTACACGGTTGAATCCTGATAGCAATATCATAATAAAACTAAATTTTCCTATCTTTTTTGTTCAGCTAAGACCACAAGGTTATAAAACTCAAGCATCGTAGTTGAGATTTTTTGTTTTAGAATTTCAACTACGACTAGCCTACTCTAATGGCGTTTCTAACTTCTCAAGTAAACGCAGAGCAAGAGAGTTAAAAATGGACAAGGAAGGATTTTCTGACAATAATACTTAAATAAACTCTTTTCCAACACATTTACTTACTTTCAATGCAAGCTGAAAGTAAAGATCATATAAGCATAACACATAAAATAAAAATATGAGACATCATATCAGGGAAAAGTAGGCACAAGACTTTATTTCTCAAATCTCAGGAACAAAGATTACACAAGACACATGCACTGAACAAGAACTTGCAGCTAAAAGAGACTTGCAAACTTGTTCTTACACAAAGTGAACAACAACTTGCAGGCAAAATAGGCTCAACAATTTGTTATCATAAGCACAGTTAAGAAAATAATGGGCAAGACTGCCCTTATTTATACACAAGTAGAGGAGAAGGGAACCCTAAAATCTCCTTGCTTTTACAACTAAGGCTTTCCAACATGCAAACTTTATTTCTAAAACTAAAGAAGATAAACATCTAACCACCTAAGAAAACATGAAAACATGAAATGCCAACTATTACAATTTTGTTTTCTTTCTCTTCTTCAAAGAGTAGATAAGAATTGAGACGAGAATAGAAAGAAAGCGGAAAGAAAGCTTCTAGATGATTGCTGCTTTAAATCTCAATCACATCTGCGAAAAAGATGGAAACAATATGAACCAATCTGTCCAGTCCGCCATTGTTTCTATGGCAGTCGATGAAATACGTATGTGTAACTCATTATCTAGGTCTCACACTGTATGCATCAGGAAAACCTCGTTTACCCTTTTGTAATGGTGTGATGACTCTGTGAACTCTAGCTGAGTGTAATAATTGTAGACGTGCTATACATTTAGAGACCCCATAGTATTCAACCCTCTGAATTTTCCCTGGAAGGCCACTAGATAGACAAGGTAGGAGATCATGTGGAACTCATGAATTTGGAAGTATTCAGTTATTTGTTGATGGAGGCTATCACTGATTAAGGTTGACCAATCATAGAATTCTTTCTTCTTCATGATATGAGGTATAACATAGAACATCAAGGGTTGGAACTTTGTAGCATCCTCTTGACCAGTGATCCGGTTGAGCGGGGTGATCATTATAGCAATTTCATCCTTGAATTCCCCTCGCACGATGTTCTTTGGAAAAGTTTTATGTTTTTCTTTCATCCACTTTTGTGCAACCTTCTTGCTGTATTTCTCCTTATGCATGTCCCATACCCTTTCACATTCTTTCTTGGAGATAGTTACACTTTTAGGCCAAGGTGGTATTGAGAAGCATTTTTCAATCATGTCTGGTTTCAGGCTGCAAACCACTCTACCATCTACCGACTGAATCTCCCGTGTCACTAGATTATAATGCTTGATGCAAGCAATTACAAACTCCAGAATCTGCACTGAAATAGGAATGGATGTTGTTGCAAGTAGTCTAGAGTGACAAAGGTGCCTGACTGCAACATTGCCTACATCTTCCAATGCTTGCAAGTTGAATACTGATTTGACATGATGCAAGTCAATCTTAGCTGTTTTGATGAAGTCATGATATAGTGCTGATTTGGTCTTGAACTTGAGGTGCGTGTACTCCATACTGAAAACCCTGAAGATTGATTGTAAACTTGCCTATATTTAGACAAGTTTTGCACACTTTCTAAATTTAGTTACTGGTTTTTCTTCTTCAAACAGACAAATTTTTTCAATTTTTTTTTCTTTTGAGATATGGGTTTTGTTTAGAATTTTGTTACAAGAAGACCCAAGTCGTCCCTTTTTGAAAATTTTGAGTTTTGACTGAAAAAGAAACAAACCTTAATTTCTTCATATTTTCTTGAAAAAATCTAGCACCTGGGTATTGTTCAGAAATATGTTTTAAAAGGACCCAGATGATCAAATATTGAAAATTTTGACGATTCCTTGGACATGCATGAAAAAGTAGCTACTGCAACTTGAAAAATTTCTTCAAAAATTATTCAGAATTATGAACTGAGATGACCTAGATTGCTGAAAATTGAAAATCTTGACCTCCTTCAGAAAATTGATGCTCTAGATGAAAAAAACATGAAAAAGTAGGCTCCTTTGTGTGCTGGTCTAAAAATTATGAAGAACTTTGAAAAATTAGCAAGCTTCAGCCTTTAAATCTAGAAATGAATAATTTTTTATGCCTCTTCCTTGGACGCCACCTACAAAAATTATGAGAAATGAATAGCAAAGGCATCTTAAAAAAGCTTATGCTTTGAGAAAATTTTCTTTTTTTTTGGCTTTAAACCCTTCGAACCCTAGCCTGAGCTTATGTATTGAATGTGGAAATTTTATCTTCCTCTTGAAATTTTGAAAATTTGAAATTTTTTCCGAAGGCATGGCTTCTTGGGTGCCCTTCTTGACTGGAGGCGCCTATCTTCTTCATACTTAGTCATTTTTTTGATAATTTCAACCTTTTCCTTGATTTGAAACCCTAGTTTGAATTTGATTTTTGGCCTCTAGATTGATCCCACAGACGAACTGAATGATTTATCACGAAGGTTGATCGAATCTAGCAAGATTGTTCTAGAGGCAACTTTGGCTAAAAACTTCATTTTGATCTTCAAAATCATGGGCGCCTATCTCCTCCTGGGGCACCCAACTTTCCTAGTGTTAGCCATTTTTGACATTCTTCATTCTCTTCATGTTTTTTGATCTTTTGAAGAATTTGTGATTCTGGGAGCTAGATTGATCTGATCAGCTGATTGTTAGATTCATTGGATAGTTGAGAAGATTCTAAGGGGGATATCTTGGGAGCTGCATTTCCTGAAAGTTAAATTTTGGGGGTCAAAAGCTTGGGCGCCCTTGGCTAGCTGGGCAGCCAACTCCTCTAGAGTTGGTTTATTTTCTGTGTTTTTCACCTTGTTTTTAACTTGTCATTTTGCTCATGTTTCTCCCTCTGTTTCGCCTTCAATATCTGATGACTGCCAACTTTGATGAATGTGCTGATGATTACGTTGGAGAGCTACTTCAAAATTGAGGAAGTCATGCTGGAGGTGTCGACTGTGAATTTATTCATTTAGGCCTCCAAAAGCTTGGGCGCCTATCTTCTTTTGGAGCACCCAACTCCTCCAGACTTAACCATTTTTGCTTGATTTTCATTCTTCAAAGTTGAACCTTCATTTTATACCTTCCTTTTGATTTGGATTTACTAGTGATTAACAAGTTTGATGATTTGATGAAGACATCCATTGTGAAGTTGGCAGGATTCTAAAGAGATTGAGCACATTTGCAAACCCTAATTACTGGATTAGGTCTTTCAGAAGGCTGGGAGCCCCTGGTCACCTGGGGTGCCCAGAGTTCCTAGACTTAGAATATTTTTTGTTATTTTCATGGTTTGCTTTCTGTCTCTTAGTTGAGATCTCTCTGTTTGACCTTGAATTCTGGATGATTGGTTGATCTGATGACTGCATTGCCAGACGCACTGCAAAGCTGAGAAGAATCTGAGCAACATTGTCTGGGAGCACAAACCCTAATTTCATCATTTGATGCTTTGAAAAGTTGGGCACCTATCTTCTTCTGGGGTGCCCAAGGCTGGCAGAGTTGGTTTTTATTTTACAAAATTTGACTTCCTCCTTCATTTGACATGCTTGCCTTTTCCTTGCTCGCTGGAGATGAAAAATTTTCTAAGGCATGAGTGTTTGGGTGCCTAGATTGAGTTGGGGTGCCTAAAGTCTCCAATGTTAGCCAAAATTTTGCATTTTTCAACTTTCGCGGCTTCCTTCTTCCATTCTTCATTTTGCATGCACGTCTAGTGTTTGAATGTTTGAATGTTTGAATTTGACACCTAGCATCTAACTGACCTCCATTAATGACTTCGAAGCTCCCAAAATGCTTTCTGAAATTAAAAAAATAGAATAGACCCATTAGGGAAAAACTGATCCTTTTGTGATTCTGACTGCACCAGCCTGATGAGGAAGTATTTTCAACCAATTAGAATTAGTTTGAACCCTAACAACCAAAATTTATATTTTTAGAAAGTTTTTCCAGCATCTGTTTCAAAAGAAACCCAGAAAGACCCAAAAAAAAGTTAATATTTTTAGAAAGTTTCTAAAAATAGCAATTTTCCTAAAATTTAGAGCCAAAAAACTGAGATTTGGCTTTTGTAGACTTGGTCAAATTGAGCAGACCCAGATCATCAGATTTTGAAAATTTTGAGTTTTAACCCCTCATGCAAGACATGCAAACCCCAATTTTGACCTTTTTTGACAGTTTTGACTAGACTTTTACTCATTTCTTCAAAATGCCTAAGTGTAGCAAAAAATTTAATTTGGGGTACAACAAACATATATGCTAGAAATTAGAAATCACATTGGGAAGACATTTTTAGTAATCGTTCTACCACTTCTGTTTTGTTGTTACTAAATTCAAGGATCCATATTTGGTAGGAAAGGGGAAAAATTAAAAAAGAAAAGAAAAATCCAATAACTCTAGAGGAACGATGTTGAGTAGGGAGGTTTCCTGTGGCGCGGGCATGGCAGCCCACAGTTGGCTGCATGCCTCACCTTCTTGTTGCATGCATGGATCCTTAGCAGATCGGTGTTGGCACTGTGTGCTTCAGTGGGGAGGAGACTTTGTGTGTTCAGGGGGATCTTAATTTCATTTATTTGTTATTTTTTTTCTCTTGCTACTGTGTGGAAAATTTAGGGTGGCTCTTGGTAACTATTTCTGTTTGTGGTTGGTGTTTGCCTTTGGGTAGGCGATTTTTGCCTTGTGTGCATTGTTGGGTGTTTGGGGGGGGGGGTTTCTTTTATTGTGATCAGGGGTTTTTGTTTTTTATTTCTTGTTTTCTTTCTAGTTGCTATTCGTGTGGGGTTTGGCACAGTGTAGTGGGGAGGTATAAGGGTGTGGTCTAGTTTTCTCTTGGTGATGGAACCAGGGGAAGCATCAAGGTTAAAATCTTCTTTGAATTTTCATGTTGCTTTTGGAGTAAAATCTACATCTCCATCAAAGAGGGTTATTGAGAACAATTTTCTATTTAATGATTCTGGGATGGGTGGGTTTTCTCCATTTGGAGGCCCTCAAATCCCAAAAATTGTCAGTTCTGGTGATTCGACCAGAATCAATTGTGGAGGACATTGAGTATTTCTCTAAACATGCCTTGATATACAAATTCATGGGAATGCATGTCTCGCTTCAATTTTTGGAGTCATGGGCTCAGCTGACTTGGACTCCAAAGGGAAAAATGGAAGTGATGCTGCTGGCAAATAGTTATTTTATGATCATCTTCAATTGTATGGCTAGTCGCAATAGATTTTTCAAGGGTGGGCCTTATTTCCACAACTAGATTGGTCTATTCATAAAGCCATGGCACACTGGTTTTAATCCTGCGGAGGAGCTCTTGAATCGTGTTCCAGTGTGGGTGCGTCTTCCTTGGTTTCTGGTTAAGTCTAGTGCAATGACATTCTGCAAATGGTGGCATTGCTTCTATGGAAACTAGTGGGTCCTTCTCAACAAAGACATGATAGAAAGGTAATGAATTTTTCTCGTATTTGTGTTGAGATTGATTTGAGTAACCCTCTTCTAGACTCTATGGGAATTCATGTGGGTACATCTTCTTGGATGTAGTAACTTGATTATGAGACTTTGCCTTTCTGTTGTCAGCTGTGTCATGAATATGGTCATTTGCAGTGAAGATGTCCCAAGGCAAAACCTTTTGAGTCTGTTCCTTCTCAACCTCCTCACAACCCTCCTAAGGTTGATAGAGGAAAAGCTCCCATTCTTGGTGATGTTGCAGGAATAGAGGGTTTCATTCCTGTTAAGGCCCATAATAGGAACTGTAATCAGAAGAGGACTTTTAAGGAGCGACAAGAAGGGGATACTTTTAATAGATTTGAGGTGTTTGATGACCTTAGCCAGTAGGAAGTGAATTTGGGGATGATGGTTCTGGATCAAGGTGTTGTAGAAATGGTTTAGGAAGGCATTTTTTTGACAATATTTAGAATTCATAGGTTGTGGTTGCATTGCAAATGGACATTGATCTTAGTCTAGTGGAGTTAGTGGTGCCAGAGGATCTAGGGGCTATGGAGAAGAGTGGTTGGGAAATTTCTCTGGACCATTGGTTAAGTTGGGATCCGACATGGAAAAAGGACAGAAGGCTTCTCCTTCTTTGGGGCTTCACCAGAAAAGTCTTAGAAAAGGGGTTATTGAGAAGGCTTCCAAGGCTAGGAGAAAGAAGGATTTAGAGAAAATCAAGATGATGGGGGAGACATTGGTGGAATCAGGATCTGTTAAGACTCTTGACTCTCATTTTTCTAACCCTTAGAAATGATCATCCTCTCATGGAATGTAAGGGGCTTGAACAGTGGCCCTTGACAAAAATTTGATCGTGGTTTTGTGAAAAATCATTCTCCTGACATGATTTTCATACAAAAAACTAAGCTGTCTGTTGAGAATATGTATGGTTTGGTGCCTAAAATTTGGGGGTGGGGTCAATGCCAATGCATTGGGGCCCAAGATAATGTAGGGGGTGTGGCTTGTTTATGGAATCCATTGAAGATTCACCCTTTTTGGTGGATGTCTTGTAAGTCTTATATTTTAATGGTTGCTTTGAGCTTGGAAACAGGAGAATTGATTCTTCTTTCCAACATCTATGCTCCTACTGATTTTCCTGGTAAGCAACGCCTATGGTCTCACATCCATTTCATTCAAAGTTTTGTGCCTCTCTATCCTTGGATTATTGCAGGTGATTTCAATGCCATTACTGATTTGGATGAAGAGAGGGGTGGAGTTTTGAGATTGGAGCCTTTTGCTTTTCTTCTCCATGATAATATCGTTGACTTGAATCTTGTTGACATTAAGCCTAGAAATTGTCAGTTTACGTGGAACAATAGGGGACTGGGGGAAGATGGTATTGTTGAGAGGCTTGTCAGGTTCCTGGTCTCTTGTTTCTGGATAGGTGGATCTTGGTCTACTTGCTCTGAGATTCTGGACTGGAGGGGCTCAGATCACTGGCCTGTTAAATTATTGGCTTCTTCAGCTTGTGTTATTTGATCTCCCTCTTTTAAGTTTCAACTTATGTGGTTGCGGGATACCTCTTTATAGGGGCATGTGGCTGAACGGTGGAATTTGGGGAGACCTTTTGGCACTGCCATGTATTCTTTTGTCAAACAGCTACAATATGTGAAGTACCATCTCAAAAGGTGGAACAGGCAGTGTTTTGGTAATATCTTCTAGGCTAAGGTTGCTACTCAGGTTAGTCTGGATGCTATCACCTGTGAGATTAGGGAGTTCGTACTTTTAGAGGATTCTCTCAAGGAGGAGGTGAGGGCCTTGAAAGATTTGGAGGAGTGTGAGTTGAGAGAGGAGATTTATTGGAAACAAAAGGCTCAGGTAGAGTGGTTACAGGAGGGGGACAAAAACACTGCCTTCTTTTTCAATTTTGTTAAGGCTAGGAGACATGGTAATTCAATACCTTATCTTGTGAATGACAGGGGCGAGCATTTAACCTCTTTAAGTGATATTTCCAAAGAAGCTTCACAATTCTTTGCTTCCTTGTTTAGGGAGGATTCTTAGGATGTGGAGGCTGAAGAAAATCAAGTTTTGTCTTGTATTCCTTCTCTGGTTACTGTGGAAATGACTGAGAAACTCTTGGGTTGCATATCCCTCGAGGAATTGGAGGATACTGTCTTTCAGATGAAGAAAGGGAAAGCTCCTGGTCTTGATGGCCTTTCGATTGAATTCTTTCAAGAATTTTGGGATATTATAAATATGGACCTTTTAGAGGTCATTCATGAATCTCAAAGAAACAAGTAGATGCTACGGGCTATGAACTCCACCTTTTTGGCTCTCATCCCTAAATGTGAGGGTGTGGATCAGTTGATTTTGTTTCGGCCTATCTCTCTTTGCAATGTGGTCTATAAAATTCTATCCAAGTTGATGGCTGAGAGGTTGAAGCGGTGGCTCAACAAGCTTGTTTTTGAGAACATGGTGGTTTCATGGCTAATAGGAAAATCTTGGATGGTGTGGTCATTTCCACTGAAACTATTCATTCCATGGGGACCTCTAAAGAAAAAGCTATGTTCATCAAGCTAGATATGGAAAAGGCTTATGATAGAGTCAAGTGGTTCTTCTTGCGCAAAGTTCTTACTACTTTTGGTTTTGCTGAGGAGTGGGTAAGTTGGGTTATGAGTTGTGTCATGACCACTTCTTTTTTAGTGTTGATAAATGGTGAACCGTCTTCTTTATTTGGGACTTCTTGAGGTCTTCGCCAAGGGGATCCTCTTTCTCCTTATTTATTCATTCTTTTGGCTGAAGGTTTGGGGAGGTTGATCAAGAGAAAAGTGGCACTGGGTCTTATCCAAGGTTGGGTTTGGGGCAATGGTTTATCTCCCTAGTCACACCTGCAATTTGTGGATGATACTGCTTTGATGGAAATGGCTAAAGTCAAAGAGGCTACTAATTTACACAAGGTTTTGGACATTGATCTTGCAACTTCTAGGAAGATAATTAATGAGGACAAATCTTCCATTTTCTTCTTTAATACTCCGAGACTCATTCAATAGGGGATTGTGCGTATTTTGATGTTTCAGATTGGTTCTCTTCCTTTAATCTATCTTGGAATGCCTATCTCTTCTAGTACCCTTCCTAGGGGCTCTTGGAAAACTATTCTGGACAAGTTTTGCGCTAAGTTAAACCATTGGACTCACTGATGGCTTTCATTTGTTGGCTGAGTTTAGCTTCTTAAGTTGGAGGTGCAGACTCTTCCCAACTATAGGTGTATGCTTCAGGTGGCTCCCTTTGAGTTCGTCACCTTATTTCATCCATTTCAAAACATTACACACAGGCGAACAAGCTTCCTATGGTTTTTCCTTCACACCTCTTGCACCCACCACTATTATTACACTTGCACTCTTAGGGAATCACACTCTCCCAACATTTCTACCACTCTAATGCTGAAACATGCCATCTTAGGGGATTTCCTAAGGCAATATGCAGAACTGACATAACCATTTTTCCACCCCTTGTCATAGTTTGAATGGATATCTTGGTATAGGTGATACCTCTCTAGAATTTGTATGTATCATGACAGAGAAAAAATAGGCAGATAGCTCTAGAAAGTCGTAGAGGTATTTGAGAAAAAAACACTAGTATTTGTTTGAGGGTGGGAGAGTGAACTCTAGGTTGGAAGCGTGTCTTGTGGGTTACTAGTGCAAGTTTTAGATCATAAGTATCATTTTGGTCATTTTTGCTACTAGGGACACTAGTGTGCCTAGGAGGTTGGGAGCATGACTGTAGGTTGAGAGAGTTTGCTTCATATCCAAGATTCATTCTACTCATTGGAAGTTGTTTAGAACCATTCTAAAGCATGTCATAATCATCCTCCAACCTTTTTCTATCATCATCAGCTGCTGAATGAGACATGATTTTTCTATCCCTTTTCCCTTTCATTTCCTAGACTAGTTTCTCTTTTATTCCCATCTCTTAGTGTTGTCTCTGCGTAGCATAAATATGAGATTTTGTAGCTTTGTAAAAGAAGAAAATCACATTAGTCTAAGTAGGTAACAATAAAATATAGAAATTGAAAGTAAAATAACATAAAGGCAACTTCTATTTTCATTTATGTGGTAAGTAAGGATTGAAGGTCTACACCTCCACAAGCATGTAATGTCCCAAACAAAGATGGAAGACTCAACTTGGAAAAAAACTCGCCAAGCCCAAAATTGGAGAGTCAACAAAAACTCGGCAAAAAACTTGGGAGCTTAAAAAATTGCTTAAATTTCATTAGAAACACTTTTTTTTTACAAAATTCAATGACAAGATGAGTCTAGTTAGCATAAATGACTACAAAAGTGTTTTCTATTAATTTGGATTAACTTTAATGAAAATTGATTACAAAATCACATTCTCATGCGGAATCCCAATGGCTAATAGCCTTGAAGTATGATACATGAAAACAATAAAACTAGAAGTAAATGCTAAACAATAACTAAATACAACATTTTATACTTTCCTCTTCCCTAGTCTAGTAGCAGCTAGGGAAAGGGTGGGTCCTCTAGTCTTGCCACATGTGCATGGTGGCGGCGATGGTGCTACTATTGCTGGCTTTTCGGTTGGCATGGAAGGCTATGGCTTAAGCTTGACCACCATCCTTCCAACCCTACATCTTTTGATTCACCCACATCCTCCATTGCCTATGTCTCGAAGTCAAGGATCTCGTCCTTAGTAAACAATGGAGGCTGTTCATCTCACCTTGTCCAATCACTGTAAGGATCTATCTCATCTAAATCAATAGGATCCAATGATATTTCTTCTACTCTCTTTGTGCACAACCAAAGGTTGTATTGCACAAAGACAAGGTCATTGAGGCACTTTTGTGCTAACTTGTTCCTCTTCTTCATGTGAATGGCCTCAAACAAGTTCCAATTGCGTTCACAATTGGATGCACTACAAGGCTGACATAGTATGCATAGGGAAATTCCTTGTAGATGTGGGGTATTTCCACCCCAAGTTTTCCACCAACCTCTACAAAATAAATAAATGTTGAAGAGTTAGAAAAAAAAGTCAAAGACTCAAAACACATTTTATCAAATTATAAGATGCATGTGAAATAAACTTAAAAGTTAAAGACTCACAATTTTATACCTGGTGGCTAAGTGGTTCTTCCTCTAATAGCTAGCTCTGAAGAAAAGAGATTACCCCTTGCTTCCCTATAGATATCCAACTCCCTGACAATGAAGTCTCTCACTGCAACCTTGGATTCCATCCTCTGAATGCATGCTGTGAGCCCCTCCATAGTCTCTCCATTAGGATTAGAGAAGCTCTCTGAAAAGAGATAATTAGGGTTGAGGAAGTACCTTGCTGCATGGATGGGTTGGTGGAGTTGATTGTTCCACCTCCTGTCAACAATTTCCCATATGGGATAAAATTTGAGGTTGTCCCCCATGTAATAACTTTTGATAGCCTCCTTGGCCCTATCCATGGCTTGATAAATATATCTCATTGGGTTTTGATCCCCATCTACCAAGCGGAGGACACTAACCAAGGGCTCTGACACCTAGATCAAAAATACAAAAAGATCAAAGTTAGAAATATATTATGAAAGGCTTAAAGTTAAATTAAAAAAATACAATTTATATTCAACTTGTTAATTTTATGATAAGATGTAATGCACAGAAAATTAATTCAAAATCAACACAAGGACACAATAGATACCCTGGGAAAACCCTCCACTTGAGGGAGAAAAACCCAACAACAATATATCACTTATATATTGAATTTCAACAACAAAGATCTCCTTACAAGAGGCCAATATGAAGGCCTAAATACAAGCATCAAAGTATGATGCAACACATAATTATAAGGAGACATTTCACTGATGAACTCTCAGCCTTCAACAACCTTCAACAATGCCAAACTAATCTTGCATATAAGTTGATCTGCCTTGTATATGAATTCGCACCAAGTAGTAATGAAGTGTATTGCCTGAACTATGAATGAATCGATGTCAAATGGAATGAAATGAAGGTGTATATATACAAAGTGGAGGGAAAGACGCAACTCTCCAAAAAGCAACATGTCGGCCTCATTCAAGAGGCATGTCCTTTACAAGCAAGAAGTTGACCTCCATAAATAATCGTGCCTCTAAGGAAATCAAGCCAATTATATAAAATGAATAATAATAATCTTTTATCAAGTGACGTCTCTTTTTATTAAATCATTTCCATCAATTAAATAGCTGTCAGGCTACAATTTAATTGATTTTAATCTGGGCTGGAGTAAAGCGACTGACGCTATATACATCAACACTTCCTCTCAACTAGGGAGAATACTTTCAGCTGCACAAGACATATCACCTCATCATGATGTCTACCATAATGGCTACACCCATATGTGGAAAAGAAAGATATCACCTCATCGTGATATCAACCATCATGGCTACACCCATGAATGGTATGTACAAGTGCTCATCACTTAATGTGATGTTGTCACCTCATTGTGATGTTCACAATGGATCTCCCAGAGGGTGAAACACAAGTACATGAAAATCATCATGGACTCTCTCACGTGATGCTGTCATGGACTCACACACATGACATCCACCGTGGGTCTCCCAGAGGGTGGAAACAAGGGATTTCACCTCAAATCTCAAAGAGAAATGCATTAACAAGGGCTTGCACCTCAAATCTCTCTCAAAGAGAAATGCATTAAAGAGGATCACTGATACTGAGACTCCTTAGCTAGGGCTTGATTCTCCACCATACCAAGATTGTCTCGAAAGTACACAAATTTTATCTTGGAGAGAGGCTTGGTGAGAGTGTCTCCTGTCTGCTCATCAGTGCTGATATACCTCAACTGTATAGCTTCCCTCAATACCATATCTCTGATATAATGGTATTTGATCTCAACATGCTTGGTTCTATCATGAAACATAGGATTGATAGAAAGCTTCACACAATGTTGGTTATCACAATGAATGATAGTAGGCTCCATTGATTTCCTAAGCAATCCTGCAAGGAGCTTCCAAAGCCACACTTCTTCCCAAGCTGCAATATAATCTGCCTCTGCTATACTCAATGCTACAAATGACTACTTCCTGCTACACTAGGATATCATAGCAGACTCCAAACTGAAGCAACATCTAGAGGTGCTCTTCCGATTAGTGACACACCCTGCCCAATTAGAATCAGTATAACCATGCAACTTCAAATCCACACCTGAAGAATATCTCAGCCCATATCCAACTGTGCCATGCAAGTATCTCAGGATATGTTTCACTGTAACTAGATGAATCTGCTTGGGTTCACACATGAACTGACTGAGCACACTCACTGCATATCAGATATACAGTTTAGTATTGACTAGGTACAACAATGATCCAATCAAATACCTGTATAAGGTAGGATCCACCGGATCTAAGTTAGCTGCAACCTCTTTCAACTTATGCAAGTTGGTCTCCATGGGCATAGACATGGATTTGCAATCCATCATACCAAACCTCTTAAGTATATCAATAGTATACTTCCCTTGACTTAGAATCATCTTGTCTAGATTTTGCCAAACTTCTAAGCTAAGAAAGTAATGCATGAGACTAAGGTCCTTCATTTCAAACTTAGAAGCCAACTCCTTCTTACATTTGAAAATGAGGTGTTCTTCTCCAGTAAGAATCAGATCATCAACATTCAAAACCAAAATCAATGCTTCACCATCAATTACCTTGAAATACAGGTTAGAATCAACATTGTTCTTGGAGAAGCCCAAGCTTGATAGGTAACGATCAATCCTTTCGTACCAAGCATGAGGAGCCTGCTTAAGACCATACAAGGCCTTCTTCAGCCTGCAAACATGAGACTCCTTCCCATGTACCTCAAATCCATCAGGTTGCTCGATATAAACTTCTTCCCCAATTACACCATTCAAAAATGCTATCTTCACATCCATCTGATGAATCTTCCATCCTCTAGATGTAGCGATGGCAATGATGGTTTTGACAGAAGTGTAGTGAGCAACATGAGCAAATATTTCTTCATAGTCAACTCCCTCTTTTTGTGAAAACTCCCTAGCCACGAATCTTTCCTTGTATTTCTCAATGCTCCCATCGGCCGCATGCTTGATCTTGAAGAGCCATTTTGAAGATACCATAGATTTTCCTTCGGGTCTAGGAATGATGTCCCAAACATCATTCTTGAGAATTGACTGATACTATTCTGTCATAGCATCTCTCCAAACTTGTTGAATAGAAGCTTCCTCAACACTGGAAGGCTCAGACTCAATAATATGGCTCATCAAAGCAACATAACTAGAGAACTTGTGAGGTCTCTTACTTTCCTTGAAGGTTCCTCTTGGAGCTGTAAACCTTTCTGCCTCTTACATCGTTTTCCTAGCCCAAAGAGGTCTTTTTCTCCCAATCACAATATGGATAGGCCCATCAGTAGGTTCCAAGGGCTCAGTTGGATCATCATCTTCTGTTGGTTCTAAAGTCTCCCTTTGAATCTCAGGAGCATGGTCAACTTCCATATCTTGAGGAGATTCTTCATTATCAATATCCATATGAGTACCCTTTGATCTTTTGAATGCAACATCTTCCTCAAATGTGACATCTCTATTGATCTTAATCAACTTCTGGCCTAAAATGTAGATTCTATAGGCTTTTGATGTTTCACTATAACCTACAAATATCCCCTTCTTGCCAGAAGACTCCAACTTTTTTTTCTTTTCCTTTGGTACATGAACATACACCAAACATCCAAAGATCCTCAAATGACTCACTTTTGGCTTCTTCCCAGTAAAAGCTTCTTCAGGAGTCATGTTCTCTAGGATCCGGTGAGGACTTCTATTCTGAACATAGACTACTGTCCTAGATGCTTCTGCCCACAGGAAGGTTTGCAAATCCTGGTCATGAATCATGGCTTTTGCTGCTTCCATGATTGATTTGTTCTTCCTCTCTGCAACACCGTTCTGTTGAGGATTATAAGGGACACTGAACTCACTCTTAATCACAACTTCGATGCAATAGTTTCAAAAGCTTCTGGAAGTGTACTCTCCTCCATTATTAGATCTTAGGAGTTTGATCCTCTTCCTGGACAAATTCTTGACTTGAGCTTTGAATTCCTTGAACCTTTCTAATACCTCCTCAGAATAAATCCAAGTCTTTCTAGAGTAGTCATCAATAAAAAGAATGTAATACAAGAAACCACTTGAAGAAGCAACATACATTGAACCACATAAATTAGAATGAATGAGATCTAGAATACATTTGGATCTATTTTCTCTACTATGAAATGGACCTCTACTATTCTTACCCAAAGCGTAGCCTCTGCAAGTACCTTCGTGCTCTTGGTTGAACTTTGGAAGGCCCGTGAACATCTTCTCCATGATAGGTACAGCTCGGAAGTGAAGGTGAGCCAATCTTCGATGCTAAAGCTCACACAAGCTTGAAGAATCATGTACTAGTGCTTGAAGTGGACGAGTGCATAGCTTGTAGAGACTCTCATGTCTAACTTCAATCACCTGAGTGGTCTTGAAGTTGGAATTATTTGTCCACACAAGAAATTTTCCTTTAGAGAATGCTACTTGGTATCCCTTGTCTTCCAAGGCTGAAATGGAAACAAGGTTTCACTTGATGCCTGAAACATATAGAACATCACACAACTGTAGGGAGATTCCAGAATCCAAGTGGAGAGTGGAGGTCCTAATTCCTTTCACCGAGTAACTAGCATCATCTCCAATAATAACTTGTTCACTAGAGTCTCTCTCCACCAAGTTTGTTAAATGCTTCCTGAATCCAGTAATGTGGTGAGAGGCACCACTATCAATCAACCAAGTGTTGGCGTCAGTAGTTACATTGCTTGACAATGCCGAATAGAATAAGTATTCACATGAATCCTTCTGCGAAGAGACTTCATCAACATAAATAATGGAGGCTTGCTGCTTAGGCCTGGTTGGACATTCTTTAGAAAAGTGACCATACTTGTCACATCTAAAGCGTTGGACAGTTTTGGAGAGGTCCCTCTTCTTCTTGAATGTGGGAGCACCATCAGCTCCATTATCTCTATTCCTCTTGAAATATCCTTTCTTCCCATTTTTTCCTTTCTTCTTTGAGGATTGAGAGGTGAGTACATGAATGTATTCATTAGTAAAGCTTTGACCAATTCCTCTAGTAGCCAATCTAGACTCCTCTTGAATGCAATCTGCCCTCAATCGATCTCAAACTTGGGAAGTTTTGATCTTGCACTGATTCTTTGAATATAAGACTCCCAAGATGAAAGAAGACCATTAAGAGCAAGCATGGTCAAGTCCTTATCATCAATCACATGACCCATTATAGAGAGCTGATCTCTCAACTCTAAAATCTTCATGAAGTAAGCAATAACCGTTTCTCCTTTCACCATCTTCACATGATGTAGTTGTTGCTTTAGTGCAAGAGCCCAACTGGTGTTGTTGATTTTGTACATCTCCTCCAAGGTTTTGAACATATCTCTTGCCGTCTTCAACTTAGAGACAATAGGAATAATATGATCCTTCATGGAATCAACTAACATCTTATTTTCCTTGATATCTTTCTTCCTCTATTGAACTTTCTCTTCCTCATCAGTAGGTTCGGGAAATTTTCTCTCGACAAACTCAACCAGTTCATTTTCCTCCAAGGTGAGCATAATTCTGAATCTCCATGAAGTGAAATTTGATGCTCCCTTGAGTCTATCCTCAATCTTAAGACTATTCACCATCTTGACAAAGAGATAGAAGTAATCAACAATGAGAAAGAGAATAAAGAGTATCGTTGTAATAAGAAATCTGATCATGATATTCTTCACACCCGCTCTGATACCATGCTAATTTTATGATCAGATGTAATGCACAAAAAATTAATTCAAAATCAACACAAAGACACAATAAATACCTTGGGAAAACCCTCCACTTGAGGGAGAAAAACCCAACAACAATATATCACTTATATATTGAATTTCATCAACAAAGATATCCTTACAAGAGGCCAATATGAAGGCCAAATACAAGCATCAAAGTATGATGCAACACATAATTATAAGGAGACAATTCACTGATGAACTCTCAACCTTCAATAGCCTTCAACAATGCCAAACTGATCTTGCATATAAGTCGATCTGCCTTGTATATGAATTCGCACCAAGTAGTAATGAAGTGTATTGCGTGAACTATGAATGAATCAATGTCAAATGGAATGCAATGAAGGTGTATATCTACAAAGTGGAGGGAGAGACGCGACTCTCCAAAAAGTAACATGTCGGCCTCATTCAAGAGGCATGTACTTTACAAGCAAGAAGTTGGCCTCCATAAATAATCGTGCCTCTAAGGAAATCGAGCCAATTATATTAAATGAATAATAATAATCTTTTATCAAGTGACGTCTCTTTTCATTAAATTGTTTCCATCAATTAAATATCCGTAAGGCTATGATTTAATTGATTTCGATTTGGGCTGGAGTAAAGCGACCAACGTTGTATACATCAACACAACTTGAGTGTAAAAATTAAAATCAAATTTTTGAAGTTACCTTCATGATCTTTTTAGCTCTTTGTGCAAACAAGGTGTCGAAGACTATTGCTAAAACCCTTTCTCTGTCGGGCTTCTTTGAATATGTGGAGTCATTCCATGCTTGCCTCATGAACATTTGTTTTAAAGAGGCCAAAGAACCCAAAATGCTTTGCAAGATTAGGAAAATCGTTGCAAACCTTGTGGCACCCGATCTCACCAACTCTTTCCCTTGTGTATGCTCTCTCATCAAATTAAGAACCCAAGGGTGATTGTAGATAAATTTTGTGATGCTCCTTGCATCATCTACAATTGGTGCCATCCAAACAAGTTTGCCTATGTCCTCCAAAAGAAGGTCAAGGCAATGGGCCGCACAAGGTGACCAAAAGAGTGATGGATGTCTAATCTCAAGCATTCTCCTAGCTGCCACATACGCTGCTACATTATCTGTGATGAATTGTACCACATTGTCAATCCCCACCTCCATGCCAACTTCAACATTGTACACAATGTTTTTGCAGTTTTTATCTTGTTGGAGGCATCCACTGATTTCCAAAACACAACTTCAACTTTGGAAGCAACCAAAAAATTAAGGATGTTGTGGTTTCTCCCATCCGTTCACCCATCAGAAAGAATGGTGCATCCATATTTCTTCCACTACATGCATTTCCCTTTCAGTTGCATTTGTGAGCAACCTGCAAGTACAAAGTAAAATAATTAAATAAGTACAAAATTGTAATTTTTAAACAAAAAATGGCTTGAATTCAACATAAATTAATTTAAATTAAAGAACATAAACTTGCATAAAATTTAAGTTGACTAACCTCCCACTCAAGTCTTTGCGAGAAGGTGGCTTGTAGCCTTTTCCTACAACTGTCAATGCAGTGATCAAATTGTGCTAATAGGGACTACTCGCCACATTGAATGGTATGTTATTGAAATACTAGAAGTATGCACATGCCATGTTGGAATGTTGATGCACCTCCTTACTCCACCCTGTAGCCTCCAATGACATCTGTGGTCCTGGTGTGTTTTGCGGCACAAAAAAACTCTATGGTGTGCATGAAGATGTAGGTGGTGGTGGCACTCTACTCGAAGTAGAGGAAGGGGGGGCCTAGAGGATGCTATGGTTGTGGCTGTGCGATGAGTGCAAATCCATGGACCACGAAGAGAGCCCACAATTCCAATATTTGCCTCCTCATCTGACTCTATCTCCACTTGCTCGGGCTCCTGACCATGTCCACTAGTTATGGTTGCTGCTATGGTTGCTTTTGTCCTCTCTCTTTGAATTTTTCTTTCCTCGATAGACAAAATTAGGGAAAGCATCTCTCTTCTAATCTCTTCTTTGCACTATTCACAAGGCTTGACATCATGCTGAGGAATGCCTGCAAGATGGTATTTGACTCGATTTATACCTCCATGATATACATTCTTACACTCACTGCAAAGAACTAATCCAAGTACCGACTCTCTCATAACATACTTCCATACATGGTATCTAGCTCCTAGAGGACGAATGCCTGGAACCCATGATGGTGTGGGCATTGATGGAGCAGAGCTTGAACCTGAAGCACCAAAAGCCATTATAGTGCGTATTCAACCTACACATACAAAAAAAACGTACAACATATTAGATTTTTAATACAATTTTTTTAAAAAACAACCTAAATCACTAAAAAATATCTCTAAATTTGATTTAAATTGATACAAATGTGTTAAATGAATTATAAATTAACTAATCTAAACATTCTACACAAAAAATGAACCTAGGTCTGAAAAAATAAAAAAACAGTGAAAAAAATGAAAAAAAATAGAAAAAAAAGGTGATGTATCTTGTTTTTTGGATTCTAAATGCAAAAAAATTGTTTCTTTGTGCTCTATGAAGTTTTTTTTTGATTTGGATTGAATATTTTTCAACAAGAATGAAAAAAATGATTAATCTAAAAGAAAAAAGAAAAACCAAAACCCTACCTGTGATTCAAAATTTCCTTGAAAATCTACACAAAATGGCGTTTGAATCCACTCTTCTCGATGGGAGATCATTGAAAATGGTCTCTTCTTGCTTGGGGGGTGCTGGGTTTGGTCTCCACACATAGTTTGAATGCTTTTTGAAATGAAATGAAGCTAAAACAATATTTTTTCTGCCTTTTGTTCCTGTGTAGGTGAGTTTTTTCGTTGGACTCGCAAGTACTCACCGAAAAACTCAGAAAAATGCATCCTCAAAAACTCGGTGAGTTAACATCTAAAAAACTCGTTTAAGGGAAAAAATCGCGAGTTTTTTATGACTCAGCAGTCTTCCATCTTTGGTCCCAAATACGGATTTTTTGGATTATGATTTTTATTTTTTGAGTAATTGAATCCAAAATATGCAAATAAAGAGCAACTGAGACTAGGAATAATGTTGGCTATGAATGGTACAGATCAAGACTTCATGAACAACCAATTACATGTTGAATTCACCACTTTGATTACTTCATTTTCAAGAGAAATCCAATCTGAATTTACTATCCAAAATAAGTTGAATTTCAGAATTACAAATCATTGTCCTACTCACATACAACTAGTATTTTGTTGACCCCTAAGAGGATAAGACATTTATGTATGCTTGATGGAGCAATGTATGATCAAAATTTTCCTTGGATTGCTGATACAAGGTCTGATATACTCAGTGCAGTGGTGTAGGACTTGTCAACTTGTTACTAACCTCCACAACAGTGCACTGTTGGGATGGAAGACAACTTGATTTGACCCTCGAAATGTGTGGTAATCAGCAAAGGAGGTGATCAGAAAATGATTATTACCAACTGTTGGCACCTTCCAATTGGTATGTTTTTTTCCCTTAATTGCTCTAACAATAGTGGATAGCAACACCCTAACTTGCACTAGATTCACAATCAAATGATAATGGTTCTATCTTGAAATACAACAATCAACCCTTGCACTTTGGCTTCAATATCCAGTTGTGATAATGATGAGTAGATAATCTCCAGAGGCGACACCTAGTAGGATGAAATATATATGCAAATTGTAGCTCCACATGGTCTGAAAATCCACCCTAAAAGTATAGTGATCAGCTGGGTGAATATGGTGCTCAAAGGGTGATGCAATCTAGCTTCACAATCCTTCAGGGGTACTCCAAAGTGATGATGCAAATTCAGCTCTAAAATTCCAGTTCAGTTTTCTTGTGAAAACCAATTTGCTTGACCTAAAAATGACTACAAATTCTTCAATTTAGTCCACAATGCAATCCTTGAAATGGAATTTCCAATGCAAGAGGCAAGGGTTTCATTCTAGCCTCTTGAAATGGAGAGACAAGAGGGTTTTTGTTCTCCTATTCCTTAGAAATCAGCCAAGGGTTTTCATCCTTGGATGGTCAAATGAGCATAACTCTAAAATTGAAGAGACCAAATGAATTCATGATAATCAAATGAGGATAAGTGCCTCCTTGATAGACCTTTTCAAATTTGGCCCTTGGTTCCTAAATTTCCCTCCAAGTATTTAAAAATGCTTTTTAATTTTAATTTAATAATTAATTTAATTTAAATTTAATTTTTTTGATATGTAAGTTGCTACCACAGGGACAAGTCCTTTATATTAAATCAAAAAATAAGTTTACATTCATTATCCACACTTTTAGACTTTATCTTTTAGGCAGCTTGTGCTTGATGAATCTTATGTCTTATGTAGGCTCTGAGGCTCTCTTAACTAGTTTTGGAGAGAGTAAAGCCTCATTATTGTAATGTCCCTTCTTTGGATCTTCCCAATTTCTGCACTAGAATAACAATTCCAGCTTAAGTCTAAGGAGGTAATTCATTTACAAACCTAACTTTATAAAAACATTATCAAATGTAATATATGATTTAAGATAATCCTGGTTTAGGTCCTACAATAATATTAAATCATTAAGAAGTAAGAATATATGATAACATCTAAATTTACAAGCACTAACATTAAATACCAATATTTCTTGATAACATATAAATCCACATAAACACCATTCATATTTAAATTAAAATACATCAATAGAATTAATAATTATTCCAAGGCATATTCCTATAGTAATTGTATTAGGAATTTGTTGGAAATGTTCGCAAACCACAATCTCAAGGATGGTTGTCCTTGTATCTCGAGAGCATGGGTGGATCCTTGTCCATCCATCTTTGGGTGGCATACTTGAGAAGACCTTCAAGTCCAGGAGCACTCATCTGCCTCCTAGCCCATGAACATGGTAGGATCTTAGGTCCAATCTATCCCTCAGTCCACCTTGTAGGTGCATCATCCTCCTTGATCAAGCCCAAGAGCACTTATTCACCTCCTAGCCCATGAGCATGGTAGGATCTACAACCCATCCATCTTGGGGTGGCATGCTTGATAAGATGCATGAAGAATGCCTTCTCAACAAGCCCAGGAGCACTCATACACCTCCCAGCCCACGAGCCTGCATCTCGGGGTGGTGTGCTTGATGAAGGAAAGGCCGACACTTCACCTCTTGTGAACTCAAAAGGCTGGTTGTCCTTCCTATTTGCAAGCCATTTCTAATAAATTCAAAACCAATTACTTATAGAAATTAGGTATATGAATTTGCTATTAAATACTCTTAAAGGGAAACATGACTAGCAATTACTTAATTTTTGCAAGGTATATCTATGCATCTATTTCTTGTAATCTAATATTATTCTAAAACATATCTCACAATATTGTTAGTGCTTAAGACAATATTTATTTATGCTTTTATGACTCAATTTCCTTCCTATTTTTTAATTTCCAATCTAATCCACTTCATGCCTCTCCCCACTCATTTGTTCCCCTTTTTATATCTTCCATGGTGGGGAGAGTCACATTCATTCATTGGTAATATTAATAAGGGACACACCCTTCCACAACCAAGCGCTGCCCCCTTAAATTCTTTTAATTATTATTTATTTATTTTCTTATGGGATCACTGCCTTATCTTCCTTAATTAATTCTCATCGAACCCCTTGACGAGTCGCCACTTTCATATCTCCTTGGTCACCGCTTCCTTATGTCTTTGGTCAGTGATTATCATTAATCTAGGACTGGTTATGATGATTTTTTTTTTGGGGGTGGGGCGTGGGAATTTGTTATTTTTGGTTAGTGATTGTCATTAATCTAGGATAGGCTACGATGGGGGGGTTGTGATTTATGGAAAGGGCATGATAGTCCGCCCTTCCTCATATTGCTTGTCCTCAAGAAATCACAAGTTAAGGTGCTCTTGAAGTTACCAAGATCCCAAATCAACCTTGTAGATTTGTAATTCTTAAACATTTCTCCTCCTTGTGATGCAATTAGCTTCAGTTGCGATACTTTGATATAATTAGGAATTGAAAGCTCTACACTTAGTGACGATTGTCTTTGGTTATGTCCGACTTATGTCCTTGGAGAGTAGTTGTTTGTACACTTTCCCCAACTTGATTACCAGTAAGGTTAATACTATGCTCTAGAATATGAGGACAATTTATTGTCCAATATTCATCTAGCTCATGAAATTCTATTTTTAAAGGCGTTCCCTCTATGGATTCTCTCCATCATATCTTCAACATCAACGGTGTGCAGTATTGGATAACAGAAGATGAACCATAAAAACGCATCTGACTGTCCGTCAGTGTCAATTATGTTTTTTGATTATTTTTCCATTTATCATGTCTGTCAACCTTTGACGGTATTAACTCATTGTGGGTCCCTTTTGGTGTGGCCAGGTATCTACAAGTACAAGCATCTAATGCCATTGTTTCTGACGACTATTTTGCTGAGTGGAATCCCATTGGGATAGAGTGCAGTAAAATTTTGAATATTTCTCCTCCTTGCACACCATTACTAGCGCTCCTCTATAGTTACTCATTAATGGAAGAATCCTATTGGGATAGAGCACAACAAAATTTTGAATATTTCTCCTACTTGCACACCATTACTAGCGCTCCTCTATAATTACTCGTTAATGGCAGGATTCGTAGTGAACATTTCAATGCATTAAGAAATGTTGCAACTTTACTGAGAAACTACAAGTACAACGAAGTGCCCTCAGGTGAGGAGTCTAACCATGAGGGCTCATCTCAGGCACATGGTTATAGTATTGGTTGAAGCATCTCCTGTGTCGTCTATCTGAGGATTGCTCGTGGGTTCACATTACCGGTATTATCCATTGCATTGCAAAGCTTCGCCAAGAGCTTGTTAGATGTTGTAGATAATTTGGGAAGAGCTTCTTCTATTGCAAAGAGAAAAGCTTTAGTATGTTATTTTTCAGCGGATACAACTATAAATTTGGAGGAAAATCAATGATTCCGTGCCAGATCCAGCTGATCTAACAACAAAACAAAAGAATTACGAAAACAATGAGGTTTCGTGTTCGATTCCTATGGGCTCATGCTTTCGAGGTTTTATATTCAGTTTCTGTCGTGCATTCTCAGTGGTTGAGAAGAAGGCGCTCCTTCTATGAACAAGGTGACCTGTAAAAGCATATCAACGACTATCTTGCATTCGTATCAAATCAAGACGATTAAACGAATATCAACCGTTCATCATATTTTTCGTCATTTGTTCAACTCTTCCTCCCTGGTGTTGAATTTTTACTTCTCCAATTTGGCGAGATGTAGTCTAAAAATAAGGTTTCAATCGGGTTTTAGGGTATGCTTATTTAAAATGAAGATTATGGCCAAGATCCTGAAAATCGACCAAAATTTATCCTAATTGACCTTCCACACATCTTCGGCGTACCGATTGCACACTAAGGTGCAATTTCTAGTTTAATAAATCTCAATAACAAAACCAAGGGATGGAAATTGGCAAGGCCTATTATTTAAGACAAGTTTTCTCTCATTTCATTACCACAAAGATCCTGGGCAATGAATACAAAATCTTGATTACCACTGTTGAAATCCAAAATGATGGGAAATTTTTGCATTCTTCACCATGATGAATTATGGGAGTGTTCTGAATATCAAGATCCCACTCCTTTGTGCAAAGCCAACTTTGCATTTGAGTAAAAGGATCTATGTTTCCTTTAATACAAGCCGTATCTTTCACCTTTTTTTCATGCTTAGGCTACTTTTTTATTTTTCCTTCCAATGCATCATTTGCTATTACAT
The DNA here is from genome assembly GCA_007258455.2 of Sequoia sempervirens. NCBI lineage: Eukaryota > Viridiplantae > Streptophyta > Pinopsida > Cupressales > Cupressaceae > Sequoia > Sequoia sempervirens. Next base: position 328,625,754 of record VDFB02193867.1, on the reverse strand, counting down.
ATTTGGCATATTTTGCAATTATAGAATTCTTCCAATCTGCTGAGATGTTCATCATAGAGTATAGATGAGGTCTTCGAGACAAAGCATCAACCACAACATTATTCTTCCCATTCATGTATTTAAAGTCATAGGTTTGCAACTTGCTAACCCATTTTTGTTGTCTTCCATTCAAATCTTTTTGGTTCATGAAGAATCTTAGGCTATTATGGCCAGTTTTGACAACAAACTTTTCACAAACCAAATATTGCCAAAACTTGGCTAAGGCATGCATAATAGCCAACATTTCCTTATCATAAATGGAGTAATTTCTTCTTGTTTCTTTAAGTTAGTGGCTTTCAAAAGCTATGGGGTGTTTGGTTTGCATAACTACAACCCCACCACCTTCCCTGGAAGCATCACACTCTATCTCAAATGGTAGCAAGAAGTCTGGTATGGCTAACACTGGGTAGGAACTCATTATTTCTTTAAGTTTTTAAAAAGCTTGTTGGGCCTCCGTACTCCATGAGAAAGTGCTCTTCTTAGTTAGGCTTGTTAGTTGGGCAGTAAGTCTTGAAAAACCCTTAACAAATCTTCTATAATAGATGCAAAGCCTAGAAATCTTCTTAGATGAGTTAAGGTTCTTGGTTTTGGCCAATCTTTTATTGCATGATCTTTTCTTCATCTACGCTAACTCCTTAGGTGTTGATTTTGTGTCCTAAATACAATATCTCATCCATTCCAAATTCACATTTGGACATCTTAGCAATAACGATTGTTGTTTGAGTATCCTCGACACTTCATCATTGTGCCTTACGTTGTCTTCCCAAGTTTTTCTATAAATAAAAGTGTTGTAGAAGAACACCAAAAGGAATTTCCTTAACTGGTTGTGGAATACAAGATTGAAATGTGGCAAGGGCATTGGTTAACAAAAAGGGTAAGACTAGAAATTCAAAATACCCAAAGTGACACCTAAAGGCCATTTTAGGAATAACTTCTTTCCTCATTCTTATTTGACAATACCTGGAATGTAGGTCTATCTTTGAGAAGTACATTTCCCCATCAAGTTCATCAATTAACTCATCTACCCTAGGGATGGGGTAACGGTTCTTAATGGTTTTCTTATTAAGGGCCCTATAATTCATACACATCCTCATGGTACCATCTTTCTTTTTTACTAATACTACGAAGGAAGAAAAGGGGCTAGAACTACGTTGAATATGCCCCATTTTCAATAATTCATTAATGGTTTTCTCTATTTCTTCTTTATATTTTCTTGGGTGTCATAGGTGAAATGATGGAAAAAGGGTTGTTCCTATGTCCTACCAAAATAAAACATAGGAAAAAGAGGGGGGGTGATTCAAGTGCAATAGGGTCAATCCATGTGAAATGACCTAAGATCCCTACACCCTTTTCCCTAATTTCATTAGAAAAAGAGATCTCCCAAGGATAGGATTGAATTTCAACCTTGAGGTGAGCCAACCCTATTTGGGAAATGTGCTATTTTCTTATAACAAAGATGACTGATTGGCAGTTTTGGGAGATGATTTAAATTGCATTAACTAAGTAAATTGCATGACCTAACACTTGAAATGTAGTATTTTATGATAACAAAAATGAAAATGACAATTTACAAGCAGATCTGAGAAGGATAGAATGGTGTGCACCTGGCCTAAAAACTGGGTTTTGAGCTCTATAGTAGAACTCATTTTCCCAAGGGCGAATGGGTCTTGGTGTTCCCTTTTGAAACTTCAAAAGCTGAAATTGCAGCCCTCTGTCTTCTATCTACTTTTGTACTTGCAAATATTCACTTCCAGATTTGGACACCCAAGGGTGAATGGGTCTTGGTGTCCCCTTTTGAAACTTCAAAAGTTGAAATTAGAGCCCTCTATTTGCACTTTTCTCCTGTACTTGCAAATCTTCACTTCTAGATCCAAACCTGTAGCAAATCTGCAAAAATGTTGTTTTATGTGTATGGGGGTTTGCCTCGGTCAAACCCCAAGTTTGGTAATTAAACCTTGATGAATAATAGAGATCTGATAAATGATAGTGTGTGCAAGCCCTACCCTTAAGTGCATCTAAAGTTTTTATGAGCTAATATGCAATGAAACCTTACTCAAGTGCATTAGAGTATGATTCCTATATGACAATGATAAATGACAAAGATTCATTTAGGGAGAAGTCAAAACACCCTAATAAATTTGAAGTATAATAATACCTTGCTGTAGGTTGCTAGTAGAATGAAGCTTGAAAATTGGAACACTAGGAAACAAGTCATTAGGTTAAGGAAAATGGCCAAATGCATCTCCCAAACCTAGAATCCATCATGATCCACCATTGGCATCAACCTTCAATCATGAACAATGCTTGATCAAATATTTGAAAAAATGAGCTTGAAGACCCTCAAATACAAACAAAATGCTTTTCCAAGACTTCAATTTTGCTGGCTTGAATGTTCTCTCCTTTCTCTTCAAAATTTCTTCTTCTTGCTTGTCCAAATCTAGTTTTAAATGATGAAAAAACTAGGCTTTATAGGCTTCTTCTCTAATTTCTCAAATATTAGATCCCGATAGCAGACATTTGAAACTTGAATTTGGGATTTTAAAATACCAACAAAAACATATTTAAATTTTGGTTTTGGGACTAAAGGAGACCCATTTGCCCATGGGAGAATGGGTCCTGGTTTATAAGTCCAGGACCAATTTGTTTTGGGGTCATTAATTAATTAAATGAATTTATTCAATGCTTGTTTTAATGTCGGAAAACAATGAAAATAGGCCTTGGGATGCATAATAAAGGGAATTAGGGGCCTCTTTAGGAAGGGTAAAAGTGCATAAATGTAAGGCCACTAAAATAGGTCCAAACTAAGTGTGAAATTGTACTATCACCTAGAAGGGAGTAAAATTTTCTACACTACAATAGGGTGTGGTAATAATGGGTTTTGTCCCTTCTTCAAGTTCAACAGTATGTCAAAACCCCCTTTTGCGGGATGTCTTGGTGGAATGTTGCTAAAAACCTTCTTATGTTTGTTTAGAATAGATGGAATGTCAACATGTATAATTTTTCCTCTATTGGACAAAGATACATTGGGCTGCCCATTCTACTTGTCCGTATCTAAAAGCTCTCTCCATTCTTTTGGATGACACTACCTTGGGAGTCCCATCAGATAAACCTCATAAAATTGCCTCGTGGCTGTTGTGTTCGAAACAAAATTCCATTTTTTGGAAGTCTTGGTAATATCTCCCTAAAGAGTGAAACCATTGGATACCCAATACCATATCGATATCACCCATATTTACCACATAAAAGTCCTTAATTTGATGTCTTCCTAAGGTGATGCTCAATTGTTGGATCTTTTGTGTGCATGGTGTAGTGAACCCATCTTCCCTTGAATCCCTCAAAGTATTTAGTTTCTAATTTCATGATTGTCACCAATCCTTCATCGATGAAGTTATGAGTGGCACCACTATCTACTAGGACAATCACTTTTTGTCCTCTTAGAACACTATGAATTTGGAAAGGGTGGTCTCATCCTTAATTAATTCTCATTGAACCCCTTGAATATTTTCCACTTTCACATCTCCTTGGTCATTGCTTCCTTATTGCTTTGGTCAATGATTATCATTAATCTAGGACAAACTGCAATCAGGGGGATTTTGTGATTTTTGGTCAATGATTATCATTAATCTAGGATAGGCTGCGATCAGGGGGGTTTGTGATTTTTGGTTAGCAATTATCATTAGTCACGGACAAGATGCAATGGGAGGGGGGGTTGTGATTTATGGTGAGGGCATGACAATTATCCCCTTTCAAGAAATTGAATGTCTCCATGTCTCGTGTGATTCCCTCTATCAACCATGTAATAGCTAGCTTCACGTCCTTATTCTTGAGTGCCTTCGCTATATCAAAGGCCTCACCTAGATTCCATGTTGTCTCATGTGATTCCCTCTCTCAACCATGTAATAGCTACCTTCGTGTCCTCATTCTTGAGTTCCTTCACTATATCAAAGGCCCCACCTAGATTCCTTGTTGGGGTCACTTGTTGAAAGCAGATAAAGCCTAAATCACTTCTTGCTGGAGATGTGGAACAACCAATATCTTGGTGGCCTACTTTGCTCAACCTTTTTTCCCTAGAAACAACATATAAATCAATAAGAGTTGCTCCAATGGTGTTTGGTCATGGATAAACTCCTCTTGAAAAGTGTGGGTCAAGCACAAATCAAATATCTTTCTCTATCTCCTCCAACTATATTAGAAAGACCCAACATTGTTGAATGCTAGTATTGTGGTGTCGCAAGGACATTTGTATCCTATGATCTTGAAGCTCACCTATTTTTGTCCATTTTCCTTCCTCTGGTGTAATTTATAGCCATGAGTTTTCCATTGTATTATTGTTTGTGGAGTTCAGTGTAATCTTATGGCCAAATGTGCAACTAATCTTCCAATGCCACAAAGGTTTGGTAATTTTTAGTTCCAAGTCCTATCTTAAGATATCTTTGCCATTTCCATTAATATTTTTCCTTCTTAGATCACATTTGAATATTACACCATCTACACGCATCATTTGAAATGATTTTTTTCCCCTTCTTGATCACATGCTAAGTTGGCCAATTGGTTAGTTGTTCCATTTGCCTCTTGAAAGCCATGTTGAATGGTGATGTCACTTAGGCTAGCCGAAACTCTCCAAATGGAAACAATGATGTTGTTAAGTTTCCAATTTGTAACCTTATGGTTACAAATTGTGTTAATGTATATTTGAGAATCACCTTCAACATCGATGCTTGATAAGTCTTTTTCTTTACATAAGTTCAGTCTAGCTAATAGGGCCTGAAACTTGGCCTCATTATTTCTTTTGCTTGGTAGTTTCTTCAAAATAGCCCAAATAAGCTCTCCCTTTTCATTCATAATAACATGCCCCATGCTAGAAATCCCGGGGTTCACATGAGCCATGCCATCAAAGTTGAGCTTCAATCATCCACTTGGGGGTGGATTCCATTTGATTGTTGCTCGTTTCATTTCTTTTTGAGGGATAGTGGCCTCCAATGCTATACACTAGAGAGGAATTTAGTAGGCTCCACTTGTTGATGATCATGTCATCCCAATTGGTAAACAATTTGGGGCAGCCAAGGCTTGATTTTTTCTTTGCCCATAGTACTTCACATATACCTACTTCAATTTTTTTGATGACTTATGCCATAGTCGACTCCCTTTCTTGAAATTTTTTATTGTTACTTTCTCACCATATGTGCCCTAGAATTATGGAGGGCCCAGTAATCTAGAATCCTTCCCAAAGAGTGTTCCTTATCCTTGGCCAAGCTCATAAATAATTTAACATTGGTGAAATCACTCATTGTAATTAGTGAGGCACCTCCAACATTGGTTTGCAAAGGGGCAATTTAGAAGTAAGTAATTTGCATTATCTTCTACAGATTTGCATAAAACACACCTTGAAGGATCATTTATGCTAATCATTTTCAACCTATCCCTAGTTAAAATCCTTTTGTGGAGCGCAGTGTACATGAATGCCCTGGCCTTTGGGAGGCACCAATAACTCCAATACAATTTTGATGACCACTCTACATTTGGTTCTAATATGTTTTGTAGTCTATACCCCAATTTGACTGAAGAGTGGCCTGATTTGGATCTGGTCCAAATAACCCTATCATCTCCATTGTTAATGAAAATAATCATGCAATTCACTTTTGGTTTTAATATTTCCTTTTGTTCTGAAGACATCAGTTCAGTATGCAAATTTTTCCATTTCTAGATTAATCTCCTTGCAACTTCCTTTGATGTAATATAGTTGCTCAACTTTGTTCCCCATTCATTTGACAAAGTTTCTATGCATCAATGAAGTCTATCATCATTGGTTAGAGTTAGATATCCATTCCATGAATCTTGCCAAAAGAGAGCATTTTGCGCATTGTTGACTATCCAAGAAAGATGGTTAGTAATATTTTGGTGACTTTGCAACATGGAATTCCAAATATGAGATCCCTCAAGGAGATTTGGATTTTTCAAAATTCGTGATGGTTCATTCAAGTCTAGGTATTTACTTTGAATAATTTGGCACCACCTTGCTATTGGACACTCAAACATTTTCCATAATTTTATTTTAATTTTAAGTATTTGAAAATTGTTTTATTTTAATACTACCATTTAAAAACATCTTTTATTCTAATCATTATAATATTATTTACTCCTAAAACTAGCTATTACCAAGCCCAATGTAAGTAATATTATTAATTATTTTAATCCAAAAAAGGGGGCATGACAAAACACCTATATCGTAAGGACTCTGTAATGTCCCCTTTCTAGCCAGTGGTTCGAGGAGACAAGGTTAACCTATTACTATGGTCCTTGTAGGCTAACAAGTTGTTTAGGGGACTTTTATGAGGGGATTCAAGACTTTTTATGTGCTACTTACTATTTATAGTAAGTAATATCATGGTTAGTGACGAAATACCTGTAGTGGATTATGGACATGACACCCTCAGGAATTCATTTCCAAACTCTGGTCAAGAGTTATTGAGTTATTAAGTCACATTTCTTTAATAATAATCTATTATTAAAGTGACTTAGTGACTTAATATTATAAAGTGATAAAGTGACTTTATCAAAGAAAATACCTTTAACTCACTTTATAATTATTTAAGTGAAAGGGGGAACTTGGAGACATGAAATAGAATATTAAATTAATATGCCTTATGAAGTTGGCATCGATTTTCAAGTGGAGAAATAGATATTTTATTTGGTCAAAAGAAAAACCTAGAACTTGGCATGGCTTTTTGGGAAAGCATAAGGAAAGGAAAGAGGCTTCTTTTGATATTATCCAAGTTTACATTCAAACATAGAAAATTGAACACAAGGTTGCAGGTATGGAGTTTTAAGCTGATTTGAGGAAGAAATCCCTCAGTTAGGACAAGATCTATAGGCGTGAGAAATCATCTAAGGGTTCTAGTATGGATGGATTCACATAGAGACCATCAATTTGAGCTTTGATCGATTTACTTAGCATTTACTTCAGTAGTATTCAATAAAACAGAGGCGTGTAGCACTTGTAGACACGTGAGATCTTGAGAGCTTCAAATCTTCACACAAGGCATGATACTTCTCCAGATCAGGCCGTTCTAGGCTTTAATCTCTTGCATCTATCATGGCACTCAGGTTAGCTAAGCACATGGGGGACTAAACGACATATTTGGGAGTTTCCATTTGGCACGTGCAAGCTAGGAAGAAGCCATACAACCCAACAAAGGTCATACCAATCAGCAAGGGATTTAAAGCAATTGTTTGGGGTTTGAGGTTGAAAATTCACTGTCTTGAGGCGTCTAGCTTCAATCACTTCATCAACATCAAAAACCAATTGAAAAATGAGCAACTTGAAGCATGGCATTCTTGCATCCGATTACCGTGATTGCCATGTAAAAATACAGGTTCCAAAATATTAGATTTTTCCTTATGGGTTATAATGATCATGACCCAATTAATCTCACAAAAATGACCAACTCAATATTTCATAAGTATGGAATAAAAAATGATACAACATTAAGTAAATAAATTACATAACATAACCTGAAGTATGTAGTGCATAATCCAGGTAAATGCACGTAATCTTAAATACAACATTACAATTCAGGGTCTAAAGCCATGAAATGAACTAAATATAAAAATTGGAAGTAATATTACAAATAATGATACAATAACAGTGTGAAGACATAAATAGCATAGTCTTTGACTTCCACCAACCCTCATAGTCATCCCCAAGTCAAGAGATGAGAACATGATAATTATTTCCATTTCATTTCAATGTATCAAAATTAATGATCACATTTAGCAATCACACACATGTAGATACCAGATAAACATAAATGATGTCCAATAGTTTCATCAATGTACTAAAAAATAAATGTAGCATAGAGTCGAGATGTGATAGCTTTCCCCACTAGGAAGAGACATTATCTTGATGTCTTATTACACACATTGAAACAATAATGTATCCACCAAAGTATCAAACTATGCTCATAGAGCATCACACTAGCATAAATAAAAGAATCTCAAATTTGATAAGTAATCAAATTAGGAAAAGAATGATCAATATCCTCAGCATTATCCCATGTGGCACTATCCTTAGAATATTGGTCCCATTGGACCTTATACTGCACAATCTCCTTATTATGCAACTTAATGTTGCGCCATCCCAGAATTTGAGTGGGCTCCACCAGCACCACCCCTGGATCCTGTACTTGTAAGGCATGCCAATCAAGTATATGTGTAGCGTCAAGATGATATGGTTTGAGCATAGACACATGAAATACATTATGGATTCAGGCGAGAGCAGGTGGTAGAGAAAGTCTATAAGCAACTGGGTTGATTACTTCCAAAACTTCAAATAGACCCACAAATCTTGGAGCAAGTTTGGATGATTTTCCAAACAAAATGGAAATCTTATGAGGATTGACCCTCAAAAAGACTTTGTCCCCTATTAAAAACTATCGGAAAGTTCTATTCTTGTCCACATAACTCTTTTGCCTGTTTGCTGCTACTTCTTTCAATATTTCCTTTATCAATCTCATTTGATCATCCATCTCCCTAAGCATATCTGGACCAATCACAATCTTGTCTTCTACCTTATCCCAATTGATAGGTGTGTGACACTTTTGCTCATAAAGAGCTTCAAATGGTGCCATCCCCAAAGATGCATGGTGGGAATTGTTATATGAAAACTCCACCAATGGAAGATACTCTTCCCATTTGTACTGTTGATACATACAATACATCCTCAGGAGGCCTTCAACTACTTGGTTCACTCTCTTTGTTTTCCTGTCTATTCGAGGATGGTAAGCTGAATTGAAATTCAACTTTGTCCCCAATGCTGCATTTAGTGTGGTCCAAAATCAATATGTCATGTGAGTATCCCAATATAATATGATCGTCTCGAGTACTCCATGTAAACGAAATATCTCTTAGAAAAACCTTTTAGCCAAAGTCAATGATCCATCCTTAAGATTCCCTGCAATGAAGTGTGCTACTTTGGTCAACTTATCCACAACTACTAGAATGATATCATGCTTGTTCTTGGACATAGGAAACCCTTGAATGGAGTCCATGCTAATCACTTGCCACTTATAGTCAGGTATGTCGTGTGGGTACAAAATTCCTAATGGATGCACATGCTAAACCTTGACCTGTTGGCACTCTATGCATCGAGCTACAAATTCAATTACATCTTTCTTGAGTATTGGAAAAAAATAAAGAGACCTCAATTCTACTACCATCTTGGTTACTCTGGGGTGCCTTGAATAAGGTGTGTTCTGGATTTCCTCTAAGATAAATTTCCTCAAGTCCCCTGAATTTGGAATGTACATTCTTCCCTGGTATCTCAAGATTCCATATGATTCAAACACATATCCATCGAAATGATGTTATATGGGATTCTCCTCTAAGGCTTGCTTCACTCTAGAATAGTGTTCATCTCCTTGTAGATTCTGAATTACTTATTTTTTAAAATTGTACCTTGATGTAGTTATGGCTGCTATATGCCTTCTTCTGCTAAGTGCGTCAACCAATCTATTCTCCTTCCCCTTGATATACACAATGTGATGACCAAACCCGTACGTCAAATAAAAATTTCACAATTTAACAATAATAAGTAAAGACAATGCCATTTCAATAAATTTTTTCTTTCCAATTTCATAAACATGATACAACATTTTGCAACTTTAACTATTTCTTTCCAAAAGAAATCTACAAAGTAAATAAGTACAAGATACATACATAGCTCACAAGCTTTTGGCACAAATAGAAGTAAGAAGGTCTAGATCCTATCAAATCTTGGTCCATCGGCCACTTGTTGAGGAGGAGAAACATCACTCGGGTGCTTTTCTGCCAACCATAGACTTATAATGCAGTCCCCTGCACACCAATCGTTAGATAGATGGCCCTCCCTTCGAAGAAGAGATTGGTAGGGTATCCTTTAACGATTACCAACTGAGCATAGTGTTGTGTTCCTACATAACTAGATCCTATGCATACGACAACTATTGAACTAGTATGTAATACAAGATCACGGTGAACTAATAGTGTAGTTTCCAACTAACTCAAAACTAAGTGGAAGTTGTACCTATCACTACTTTGGCCAAAGTATTCCCATTCAATATATAGAATGTAGGTCATCTATCACGTTCACTAGCCAAGGTTGATTTGACTTAAGGCTTCCTTACTCTACGCGTAGGTTAGTCCTTTTGGGGTAGTACGTACCCAAGACATCCTACTTCATGCTAACCTACTAGAAATGAAAAGCATAGCAAGTAACTCAAAGTCCTCTCCTATTCTGGAAATCAATATCCTAGGAGTTACACAAGCTTCACTAAGTCAATCATATTAACTTAAGCTATGGATTGTACTTGACTTGATGCTATCATCCCCATCCTAGTATTTAGTATCTACTTTCAACATATTCTCCTTATATGGAGATCATACAAGAAATGCAAAGTTCATAATAAGCAACCTTAATAGTTTACTGCCTATTTACAACTAGTATGTGAATTATTAGAAACTCATTTTCTCCTTTTCATGTGAATGCAGTTAAACTAGTAACTACTTGATAATGCACAAATAGTATACACAGATTATACAACATTCAAGTATTTCAAAAATAGAATGAATAACTAAAGAATGACTCATGCCTGTTTCAATGTCCTTTTAGAAATGATATCAAGGCACTTCCAACACTTCAAGACATTTGGAAAAACCCCCTCAAGCTGTTGTCTTTTCTTTTTAGATTACTTTCCAATGCCTCTCTTCTCCCAGAATAGTAACACTCAGAAACTGACTTCCAGAACTGAAGGTTGTTCTCAGAAATATAAAAATACTCATAAATTGACTTCCCAAACTAATGGTTATTCTCATAAATATGATTGCACTTAGAAATGTATTTTCTCTTAATGAAATATGAAGGATAAAATCTCTCATCAAAAACAAGAACTCGGATATAGAAAAGTAATGAAGAAGAGTGAACAGGGTGGCTATATATAGAGCCCCCTGTTCAACCATTTTCCTCCTTTAATGGAATGTAAACTGCCAGACAAGGTTTTGAATGCTTCAAATGTAAAATGTGGTGAATTTTAGAGGTGAGTTGACCTCTTTCTGTGATAGAAATCAAAGAATGGTTCAACATTGCACATGGTATAATCTGTATCATGACACCTACAGGCATCCCTCACTTTTGGTGCAAATAATCGGAAAATCAGTTTGATGATTCACTAGTTAAGAATCAGTCAAGGTTGCTTATAATCTATATTGCCATTTTCTAGGTTTGATTGCCAAACACCAAGCTGAATAGAGTTCCAGTGACCTGGTCATGGTGTGAGTTCTCTAGGCACGCACATCATTCTCATGGCAACTTCTATTTTCCCTTTTATTTCCTTTTCAAAAGTTTCCTATAGGTGTCAAAGAAACATTTAACTTTGGTGTGATTTATCAAAAAGGTTCGATTCAAAATGAAGACTTAATATTTCATCCTTTTGATTTAAATCGGTTTCCCATAGTGCACTAATCGACACCTCATCAAATGATTTAAAATAAAATCTTCCTTTACTATGAGATGTATCGATCTCTTATTAAAATCAAATCATTTAAATTATATATATATATATTTAATTATATACTTATATATTTATATTATAGTTTTATTTTACTTTAATATATATGAATGTATATATATATTTAAAGATTACATTTAAATATGCTTATATATACATATACATATATATTCTAGTAAAAACTATAATATATATATTTATATAATATTAAATATATATATACACTTACATATATAAATATATACACATTTACATATTTATTTTATAAATAAGTATATTGCGAGCTAGTTAGTGTACTTTCAATATACATATATATGTATATGTGTATATGTAAATTCTAGGGCAATATTAAAATAATATTATTAATATCCATATATATCAGGTTGGTTGTGGGTATATATACATGTATATACATTTGTATATTTTCCTCTATGTACACGTATACATATGTATATTATATTGATGCACTCATTCGATCATATCCATTTTCCCTCATATGTTTGTATTGACATGAATATACCTATGGATACATGTATATACTATATACATGTATACATGCACACCTCCTAACCAGTAATGTAATATCATAAACAGTTACATAGATAAGCATCACTTATACATGCATTCAGAAGTAGAAAAGACTCCAAATGTCAACACACAAGCCTACGAATGACTTACCCATAACTCAACAAACGGACTTAGGTTACTTAGTCTAAGGGATGTGTGTGTATGCTCAAATAGTTCTCATTACTGTTTACCCAACCAAGCTCCTCCTCGAGTGATATTTCTCTTCTGCCTGGAGGAATGGTTTCCTTATGTGCACATCATGACATGACAACATAAGTCATTTTCTCACAACAAAGCAGTATACATAAAACATCTCAAAAGTTAGAATAAACATTATTCCATAGCTTGTATGCAACATTAATCAAGAATTACATCAATAGAAGTATCAGTCAAATGAGGACAATTATTTAAATAAGACACTTTCATTTGATAACAAGAACAACATGTTTTATTCATGTAAATGATTCAATCATTACAATTTATTGCCCTATGCAATAGTAGCTATACAATCTGGGTGTAACATACTCCCCCCTTATAATTCATCATCCCCGATGAACAAAGGTATTATTCAAAAGCATAAAAACATAACACTAAATTTATTCGTCATTCTTGAAAGCTTCAAGAATGTCAGGAAACTTCTACCGAATGTCTGCATAGTCTTCCCAAGTAGCTGAGTCTTTAGTGTATTGGTCCCACTGGACTTTGCACTAAGAGACTTCTCTGTTATGCAAGCAAAGCTTTCAGACCTTAAGCACCTTAATGGGCTCGAGTGTTACTACCTTGGGATCCTTTAGCTATAAAGCATCCCAATCAATAATATGGTTATCACTTGGTATATAATTCTTAAGGTACAAGACACATGAAAGAAATTATGCATTTAGGAAAGAGCTGGTGGCAATGCGATTTGATAGGCTATTGGGTTTATTTCTTCTAAAACCTCAAAGGGTCCAACATATCATGGAGCCAACTTGGAAGACTTTCCAAATTTTATGGAGCTTTTATGAGGCTTAACTCTCAACAGTACCTTATCACCTATGACAAAATTTTGGGGCACCTATTAGCATCTGCATAACTCTTTTGTCGATTGTTAGCTTCAATTAATATTGCTTGATAACCTTATTTGTTCCTCCATTTCTGCTAACATTTCAAGTCTAAGACTTACTCGATCCTCAAGTTTATCCCAACTTATCGGAGTTTGACACTTTCAACCATACAAGGCTTGAAAAAGAGCCATCTTAATTACATAATGGTATGAGTTATTATAGGAAAATTCAACTAAAGGTAAGTAGTTCTCCCATTTGTATTGCTGATCCATGCACTACACTCGAAGTAGGTCTTCCATTACTTGATTTACTCTTTTAGTTTTCCCATCCGTTTCTGGATGATATGCTGAGCTAATGTTTAGTTGAGTTCCAAGTGCAGAAAATAAGGTTTGCCAAAACCTAGAAGTGATTCTTGCATCCCTATCAGATATGATCTTCTCAGGTATACCATGCAATCTAGACACTTCTTGCACAAATTTTCTTGCAATGACTGGTGCTCCATCAGTCAAATTTCTAGGTATAAAGTGAGCCACTTTTGTTAGCCTATCAACTACCACTAGTATGGCATTGTGCTTATTCCTTGACATAGGTAACCCTTGCACAAAATCCATACTTATCACTTGCCATTTCCATTCTGAAATGTCATGTGGGTATAGTAAACCTGTTGGGTGATGATGCTCAACTTTTACTCTTTGACACTCGAGGCATTTTGCTACATAGTTAGCAACATCCCCCTTCATTCCTTTCCAAAAGTATAATGGATTCACATCAGCCATCATTTTTGTCACTCTTGGATGTCCAAAATTTAGGGCTTCATGCACTTCTTTCCATACCAGATTTCTTAAGTTGCTTAAGTTAGGCACATATATTCTTCCTTTATACCTAAGCAATCTACTTGGTTCAAATTTGAAACTGTCATAGCTTGGGTCTTGAGGATTTTCCTTGAGTGCTTGCTTAACTTGCAAGTAGTATTCATCCTCTACACATTTCTGGAGCACTTGATCTTTGAAATTAGTATGAATTGCAACAATTGAAGCTATGTGGTGTCTCCGACTTAATGCATCAACAACCCAATTTTCTTTTCCCTTGATGTAGCTGATATTGAAGTCATAATCAATGATCAACTCTAACCATCTCCTCTACCTAGCATTATATTTGGTTGAGTGAAGAGATACTTTAACCCATTATGATTAGTCTTTAACTCAAAGGGTTTTCCTAGCAAATAGCGTCTCCACATTCGTAATGCATGGATGATGACTGCCAGCTCTAAATAATGTGAAGCATAATTCATTTCATATGGTTTTAGCTTCCTATATTCATATGCAATTACTTGATTTTCTTGCATCAGTACTCCTCCAAGTCCTCCGTAGGCATTAGTGACAACTATGAAACTTCCTTTAGGATCTGGTACCTTTAGGATTGGTGTAGTGGTTAGTTTCTCTTCGAGTAGGTCAAATGCTTTTTGACACTTCTCATTCCATTCAAACCTTTTTCCCTTCTTCTATAAAGAAGTTATAGGAAAATAAATTTTAGAAAAGTTTTCGACAAACTTTCTATAATAACCTACCAAGCCCATAAAACGTCTCACTTCTGACACATTTTTGGGTATAGGCCACTGAGTTATTGAGGTGATCTTGGCTAGATCTACTATAATTCCTTTGGCTGAAATTACATGGCCCAAGTAATGCAATTTCCATTGGAAGAAGGTACACTTGGAAATTTTTCTGTACAACTTATGCTCTCACAGTCGTTGTAAAACCATTTCTAAGTGCCTATTGTGTTCTTCATTTCTAGAATAGATTAGGATGTCATCTAGAAACACTAGCACAAACTTGTCCAGGTAATCTTTGAACACACTATTCATAAGGTTCATAAATTTCATAGGTGCATTTGTCAAACCAAATGGTAAAACTGTGAGCTCATAGTGTCCATACCGAGTTTTGAAGGCAGTCTTAAAGATTTCTTCATCTTTAACCCTAAGCTGGTGGTATCCAAACTTTAGATCAATCTTTGAAAATATAGTTGTTCCTCTTGATCAAACAAATCATCAATTTGGGGCAGCGAGTATTTTTTCTTTATCATAGCTTTGTTAAGCATACGATAGTCAATGCATAGTCACATTGTTCCATCCTTTTTGACGAAGATTACAGGTGCTCTCCAGGGTGAAACACTTGGTCTTATTAGTCCTTTTGACAACAACTCATCTAACTGTGCCTTGATTTCTGCAAGTTCTGTAGTGGTCATTCTACAAGGTACCTTGGATACAGGCTCTGATCTATGAATTATGTCAATTGAAAAATCAAAGATTCTCTTAGGGGGTAGACCTGGTAGTTCTTCAGGAAATACATCAAAAAATTCCCTTAAGACTAGGTACTTTTCCATTTCTGAGATTCCTGATTCATCAATCTCTCAGTCTTCTATCTCCTGTGGAATTTCGTTATCAGGATCATCTAACTCTTCAATCTTCACTGCAAAGAGTTTGCATCCTTTCTTTTTGAATCTCAATAGCCGCATTGCTAAGATTTGTCTTACCATAACCTCTCTAGGTATTCCTTGCAAATTCACTTGATTACCATAGTCATCTAGACATTTAACTATTTTGGCTTGACAATCAACTATGGCCCTATGCCTCCACAACCAATTCATTCCTAGGATGACATCATATGACCCTAGTGGTGTGACATATAGGTTAACTTCAGTGGTGAAACTAGGTAGTTCTAAGCTGGCCTCAAAAAGACATTGGTCCACCTTAGCTCTTGTGTTGTTTGCATACTCAACATTTCATGACGTAGCCATGTGCCTAGCCTTTCTAGATAATTTATTTACTACTATAGGAGAAATGAAATTTTATGTTGCACCAGCATCAATAACGATAGAGATAGGTAAGCCAAACAATTTACCTACAATTTTGATTGGCATTATCTGATAGTCTACTTTCCTATCATCAACCGTTGCATGGATTCTCTATTGGAACATAGATTTTTGACAAGGCAGAGAATTCCCGGTAGCTTTATTGGGACATTCCCTTGCATAGTGGTCTCCTTTGCACATGAAACATCCCGTAGGTGGTCCTTTTATCCTGGATACCTCTTCGGTTTTGTTGTTTCCCTCACTAGCCCTGCTAGTGTTCCCACTATTGAAGTTGCTTCTCTTTTGATCCTTCCAGAAATCTTTCCCATTGAAATGGGATCTCTTTCCTTTTGCTTTGGCAACATCTTGAACATGTTCTTCTTTCCTTGAAGTTGCCTTGGTGTTCACATCATTGTCCTTCTTCTATTCCTTCCTCTCCTAACGATGGGAATATGCTTTTGTTGATGGTGTTTTCTGCACAACAACTCAGACATAATGCAATATTCTATCTCTCTTGAAAGGTAATTCTCAACAACAAATTACTGAAGATTACCCCAAGGTCTCTCGGGTGTTAGGTCATAACAATGCATAAAACAACTCAGATAATTATGTGAAAATGTTGGTAATCACAAAGGGACCTTACTACAAGCAAACTGTATCCTTCAACTTATCAGATCTGACAATATGATGATCTTAAATCCTAAATCTAACCGAATAATAAAGAAATAGCAAAAGATAGGGATGCAAGGAAGTAATAAGATCTAAACTACTGCTAGGACAAGCAATGCAAACAACATATATTTGGAATGGACCTATCTCAAATAACCAGCTCTTGTTCAACCCACAATGCAATCTTGCAAGAATGGTGCAATCTTCTGAGGATTACAGATTTTCAAATCATAGACATGCATCTAC
This sequence comes from Sequoia sempervirens, assembly GCA_007258455.2. NCBI lineage: Eukaryota > Viridiplantae > Streptophyta > Pinopsida > Cupressales > Cupressaceae > Sequoia > Sequoia sempervirens. The sequence goes on along the minus strand of VDFB02193867.1, from coordinate 328,608,800 downwards.
AATCGAACTGAAGCACATTGAACATACGGTCCAGGTTGACTTTACCAGCCTACTACAATCAGATAGTTACTGGGAGTATAGACCAGAGATAGCTACAAACATTCCAAATATGAAATCATAAACATCATTCATCCAACTGAACTAATTTATTTCTGAATACTAAACCCTAAATCTTCAAACAATTTGAAAGATAGAACAACAAGAACCATGCAAGATGAAATAACACAAAAGATTTCACCAGGAAAACCACAATGTCTTCAATTGTATTAATCACCAAAATGCTGCAACAATTCAACTGTTCTGATACAATATTTGCTTCAGGGAAATCAAAATACTCTAACTCTGGCTCTCTAATTTCTAATGTCTTCTTGCTAATGTCTAACCCTTACAAATGAGGCAAGAATGCCTATTTATAGAAAATTCCCCCCAAGACATGTCGGCCCAGCCAAACATTTTACAAAATAACACAACCCGCCAAAATAGGTCAGCCAAGGAAAAACAAACTAAGGCACACATTAAATGCCATCATCCAGGTCGGTTTTGACACAGTCCCCAAGGAAGTCAGGTCCAATGCATGCCCTATGATAATAGGGAAGCACAAATCTCGAAATGAGCATTAACTACTACTCCCTTTATCTTTCTTCTGAACTGAAAACCCTTGGACCTTCAAGAATACTCCATCCAACTCAGCAACTGTTGGCAATGGCAAGACCTTGAGCCGACATTTAATTGAATTAATTTCCTCCCTGGACTGATCAACAGTCTTGTTCCAATTTTCCCTACTGGCCATATATCTATCCATCACTGCTATGTAGGTGGCTGCATCATCAAGTAGGTGGCCGGTGACAACTCCATCAGAATCTAGGGCATAAATTTCATGCCACCACTCCTTCAATTGTTCCAAGCTCAGATACTTGGGAGCTATCTTCTTCCTCCCTGTCATTACCTCAAAGAAGGAAATGCATCCATCATAGACTGTAGTAAGCTCATTGTCAATTTGTTTCTTTCTTTTCAAAATTTTCTTCATGGCCTTCTGCCTGATCTACAGTGCCTCAAACCATTCTCACGGCTCATCCAACCTGGAGGAAGGAAGGATTCCATCCTTAGCCAATTGCTCTTTGCCATGCCCCAGAATAACCCTTGACTTCTGCAACAGGAGATCCATGTCATTCTTGTCCTGAGACAGAATATGTTCCAACAGCTCCTTCGCCCGGACTGCATCCTTTCCAACTGAGAGAATGTCCCTGATAGTATCATCTCCTTTTGCTTGGACACCCATCATCCAATCCGTGGCAGCCTAAGCTGAGGCTTTCAACTTTTCAATTCTGGAGATGGTCTCTTTAGGAAGAAAACCAGGAGTAGAAAATGAAGAAGGGTGAAGGGACTGCAAAGGTTTCATAACCTCCTCCAAACACTTCCTTAACCGTTCATTTTCCTTCTTCAGTTTGTGTTTGGTTTGGGTCTCCTTCTTCAACCTGTCCACAATTACTACGCTGGATCCCTCAAACTCCTCAATATCCTACTCCATGGAGGCTAGTCCGAGGTTGATAGTCTGGACATTATAATCTTGGCTTGTAACATCTTCTCTCATTTTGTCCGGGGCTGGAGTAGCAATGTGGATAACCCTGTTATGGGTTTCATCCCTTTCCACCCTTGAGATCACCTTGGCAGCTTTCTTTTTCTTTCCTTTGCCAATTTTTGACAACATTTCATCCCAGTCCAAGGGAGTATCTTCATCAATCACTTGCTTCTTCCGTGCAAGTTCCTTCTCCAGCCAGTCCGGGGCTACAGGGTCAGTCCGGATTTCTTCCACTCTGGCATCTTCCGGCTCCTCTGTCACCTTTTCTTCTTCTGCAGTTGTTACCTTATCATCCTCCTTCTCCGGAAGCTGCTCACCCTGATCGGCCTCTTCAAGTTCCACCTCTAGATGCATCGGCGATGGGGTCCTAGCAGAGATATTTTCCTCTGGCTCAGGTGATCCGCGGCCTTGGTCATTCTTCGGAGAATCTTCATACTGTACAAGGGGAGAAGGAAGCTTCTCAACTTCCACTGCTTCAAGCTCCGCTGCCTCGCCAAAGAGAGTTCCCTCCTTGAAGGGCTCTGCCTCTCCACTGATTTCTTGTTCTTCTAAAATTTTCTCTTCATGTATGCCTGGCAGAGGAGAAACAGACTTAGACGGCTCCTCAACTGGTAGCTTTGGGGAAGAGTCCTTCTGTTGTGCAGCATCCTTGGGAGAGGGATTTCTTGATTTCCTTGTGTAAAATTTTGCTTTCTCCCCTCCGGAGCTCTCCACATCCACAATGGGAGGTTCATCACTCGAGGCAGCCTGATCTTTCCTCTTTGCAGTCCTCGTTGTTCTGGTTTTCTTTGGTGGTGGAGGAGCATCTTCCTCTTCCACTTTCTCCATCTCCTCCTCATCAGAGGACTTGCTAATTGTCAGAGTTTTCCATCTTCTCTTTCCCTTCGGCTTCCTCTTCATTTCAGGTTCAGCTCCCTCCTTAGGACCTCTGACTTTTATCTTGAATGGTGAGGTTTTCACTATTTTCCCTTTGGGGTCGTCTTCCCCGGATTCTTCAGAAGTTGACATGGGATTGAGATTTCCCATCAAGTCAAAAGTGCAAGTTACCTTTGCACTTTCCAATTCCCAGATTTTATGCTTTATCCAAGATGATGTGAACTTCATGACAGGAGCCATCAAGTCCTCCAGCCCTGTAACTTCATTCTCGTTCCAATCGATATCCCCGACTGGCCTGTCCTTTATGGTTTCGTAGGCATGGTCCTGCACCAGTTTTTCGTCATCATCTTGTTGATCTGGAATTAGCTTGACGTTGTATTGCCTAATTGCCTCCACAGGGAGCCTGGAGTATCTTTTCTTTCTCGTCTCTAGGTCATCTTTGATATTGACCCAATAATCCTCCAAGTCATCTTTGTGCCTATACTCCCTAGTGACCTTTTTCTGAGCTTCCCCTGTTATATCAAAATTCATCCTTTTAGAATGGAAGGAGAAACCATATGCAGCTAGCTCTTCCCCTGCGGTGTGAGCTGATTGAATAGAGGGACACATCTCCGCCACACCAATCCTGAGAGGGAAGTCTCCTCCGAAGCCTGTCTTGTGCTTCTCCCTCTTCACCACGGCATCAAATTCACAAATTTGTCTTACAACTTCCAGTAGCACAATGTGGTCAGTAGGATACCGAGGCAACCTATAAGGGGCAACTGGGCATCCATCAATCCTAAGGTAGGTGAAGGTAGGAAACTGGATGAACCAGGCTCCATAGTTCTTTATTAGCCCTTTGGATCCATCAGACAATCTAAGGTGTTCAGCATTCTGGAGTGTCCGGGTAATATGCATTGTAAATGCATCATTGGCCCTCCTGTAATCCTTATGCCCCAAATGCAACTCCAGATAAACCTCATAGATTATATCCTGTCAAATTGTTCCCCTCGGACTCAGGCCCTTGTATGGGTAGGAGATGGCCAACACATACACTACATATGAGGACATCGTGAATTTCTTTGCCTCCAAGACATTCCTCAATTGTCTATCAATCTCAGCACTGACGAGTCCTGCCCAGTGATAGTTGGTCCCTTGCCTAATTTTGGTGATCACATGGACCATCCAACTCTCCAATACACCTGCACTCTTCAATCTTGCCACCCTACTTAGAAGTGTGATGGCATCATATACATCTGGCCTGAACTTTACCCTGTGCAGCTGCTTGGGAAACTTTGAATGATGGGATTTTGGCTTCTCTAGCCATGAGTTGATTATCTGCTGAGCCTTGAACGGCTCATTCTCATAATAGGTCCTGACAGTGTCAATATTCAAGGCACACATTGAAGGAAGATCCAGCATGCTGAAAGCCTGTGCAATAGAAGCCGGACTGAAGTTGGCCAAGACCCTTCCCTCGGTGCTAACCACCTGCTGTGTATCAAAATCATATTGTTTAGCACATTCTAAGATTAACTCGTAACATTGGACCGCCGGAGGGAACCCTGCCACATGCACCAATCCGGAGTTCATCATCCCTTGCCTCAGGGCTGACAAGTCCTTCTCTGCCGTTCTCTGCTTGAACTCCTCATATCGCCAGGAACCGACATTAGTGTCAGATACTTCAGCCCACACAGAAGACACTTTGCTTTCAGGGAGCTGGTTTTTCATGTCTAGTCTCAATCGTTCGGTCTCAGAAACGGACGACGCCCCTGCGCCACCCTTAGACTTTCCAGCAACAGCTTTGCTTGATTCAGCCTGCACATCCAAAAATCATCATTAGTATTCAATTGTTAAGCCAATTCCAATTCAGAAGGTTAGCACAAATCATATAAATCGATCAAAACCCATTGCCAACTGCTAATCCTTTGAGATCCGGAAAAAATGGATAGTCCGGGAAAACTATGCAAACCGGGAAAATACCGTCGGGGCGGAATTTCAGAGAAATCTGACCCAAACGGATTCTTGCTGCCAAAGCATCATTAGTCAGATAAATCGCTAGTGCAGATGAAAAAAACAAAAGATAATCATGGAATTCACTCATTGGCAACAAGAAATAAGCATTAAACAATCGTTCCATTAATCCTATCATCAAAACATTTAAAAGGACACAGCCAGATAGGAAATCCGAAAAAATCCGGATGGAACGGATTTTCGCGGATGACTTAAAATGTTCCAGTAATAACCCCAGTCCGCGGAATAAGCCCAAACCGGGAAAATCCAAAAGCAGCGGAATTCTGCGACGACCTCGGAAACCCGAAAAACGGCGAAACGCGACCCAAAACTCAAACGACCACAGGATCTTCCCTTCCTGAGTTCTAATGGTTTCGAAACTGACAATAATCAACAAGAATTAGAACACAAAGGATTTTTGACTCTCAAAAGCATTCAAAGGACGAATCCCTATATCAAACTAATGATGCCCTAATCTGAATAACCCGACCTCTGCCATTAAAACCAGAGCAAGCTTTAAGGTTTAAAGTATCAGCTAAAGATTTACCTAAAGCACTCGAATCTTCGCAAGACGGGAAGTCAACGTGATACAGGGACAAAATCGCTTAAATAAAAAGAAACCTTTGTTCTGGGCCGAGCACCGAGGGAAACCCTAACTTTGCACAATAGAAAATTTTGCACTAAAAAGCAAGCAATCAAGCCCAGAACTCCGTCTAAAGGATACACATGCAACCAAACGGATGGATAAAACCCACAGGACATGGATGATAGGGTTCCATAATAAAAACGGGTCAAACCCTGACTCTATAAATATGAAATCAAAATCAAGCAAGGGCCGACCCAAAATTAACAATATCCAATGCAAAAACCCTCAATCACCACGCAAGCAAACGGAAGGGCGATGATAACATACCATGGATCAATGTGGAAGAAATTCGAGCTCGAAAAGATGACCACGCAGCAAACGAACACGTCCAAGCAATGAAAACTACTGACACCAGTGCCCAAGCAATCCTCACGCAAACGAGTCAAGATCGATTCTCAAAGCTCAACTGGGAAACTTAATCACCAGAGCAATTAGCAAGGGAGAAATGAAGTTAGAATGGCACTGAAAATGCCCTAAATCTGCCCTTATACCCGTCTGAGCAAAGGTACCCCAACCATTAATGCGCGACAAGACATTTCTGACAAGTCCAGAAACCCGAGCCCGACACAGAATTTCAGAAAATCCCAGAATGCGTGGAAACACAGATTTCGCAGAAATGCAGAAACCGGGGAAATGAGGAAGATCGAGATTTTAAAGCAGATCGGGAAAATCCGCCAGGACCGAAAAATCCTGAAGTCAGGCAGAAACCCGAAATCGGAAAATCCTGCTAGAAACAGACAAGGAACTAGGGCCCGGGAAAATCTGCCAGAGCCGGAAAATCCCGGATCCAGGTGAAAACCCGGACTTGGCTAAAAGCTCAATTTCAATCAATTCAAACCTCAAGGCAAGGTCAAAGCCAGCAAGAACAACATGTCCAGACCCCAAAATGATAAGTCTAATAAAACCAAAGGTCAAAGACAAAAAAAAAGGGGGTCCCTACGCCAAGTGGGGCGTGTGTGCAAAAATTGCACAACAGCTTTGAGCTTCTACTCCTGTTTAACAACTTTTTCATAAACAAGGTCCATGGTAGTTGGACCGTGCATGTCTACCTTGCCTCCGATTTTACTGTTGAGTCCCAGTATGAACTTCCTAATTTAGAATCGTTCATCTTTATGATAGATTGGGACATATCAAAGAAGTCAAGTAAAATTCTCCCAATAATTGTGGACCGACATAGTCCCTTGCTTTAGCTCCTCAAAATCAGAGAGCTTTTGGTCGTAGAAGAGTTGTGGCAACCAACATTTGTAGAAGATTTCAATGAACTTTCCCCAATTCAACTTCTAGGAACTTATGTCAAGTTCCAACTTTTTATTCATCCAGCAATTAGAGGCTTCACCTGCTAATTGGTATGCTCCCCATGCTGCCTTTGTTACCTCATCGTAATTTCTTATCTCAAAATACTTCTCCATTTGAACCAACCAGATTTCAGCTTCATCACCTCCTGCACTGCCATCAAACTTTGGCTATATTATCTTTCTCATGTCACGAGATAGCTCAGTAGATATTATCTTCTTGTTTCTTTCAACAAAGTTGGTTGGTGAATTTTCTTTCTCATGATTGCGGTTATCACCACGTCCATGAGACAAACTTTTACCCTCCGTGTTGTCGATGTTTATTTCCTTCTCTAACTTGTATTTTGCTCTTTCATTCTCTAGATTGAAAAACCTTGCCAAAATCAAGTCTAGTGTCACTTCCACTCCAGTGGCCCTCTGCTCATCTTCATTACTTGCATTGGATTTATTGCACATCCTCTTGTATGTTTTCACCATGGTTATAGAGTTGTATTAAACCTAGTGTTTTATCTAAGTTAGATTCTTAATCTTTTATTTAACGGAAAACATAAAAGAATTCATTCATATAAACACAATATTTTCCAAGCAAGAATATACTCAATTTTCAATAAACATAGAGTTTTATTTAATTCAAGAGATTTTTCAATATCCCATCGGTTACATAGAGTGACTATTAAGATAGTCGAGAGGAGAGTATCCTTCGAATTCACTCTTAGATACATAACTAAGTGGTGTATAGCCTAAAAATTGAGAGTACTACAAAAACCTATCATTTTCTTCGTCTCTCATCTACTCATGTCTATTCCAAAAGGGATAATACCCTTCAGATCTATCTTCAGATACATAGTTGCGAGAATTGTTGATATGGTGCTCATCAACAATAGGGTCCATCATTTGATATTGAGGACAATTCTCAACTGGTGGGGTCCTTGGTGTGTATCTCACAGACTCATCACTTGACGAAATGGATATAACCTCAGCCAATGGGAGAACCCTAGGATCCCTGAATATGAATGCTAGACTGGTACTTTCTTTGGAAGGCGTGTCGTTGGATAGTGATAAAGAATCTGACTTTTCCAGGGAGATGTTGGGTAAATGGTTGAATGTAGCTTCCATATTCATCCTAATATTTACCTCGTTGATTTGGGAAAGATCATGGCTAATAGTCTCTAAATCACTTATTCAGATGACAAATAAAAATTTCACAATTTAACAATAATAAGTAAAGACAATGCCATTTCAATAAAAAAATTCTCTCCAATTTCATAAACATGATACAATATTTTGCAACTTTAACTATTTCTTTCCAAAAGAAATCTACAAAGTAAAAAAGTACAAGATACATACATAGCTCGTAAGCTTTTGGCACAAATAGAAGTAAGAAGGTCTAGGAGATCATCCTATCAAATCTTGGTCCATCGACCACTTGTTGAGGAGGAGAAACATCACTCGGGCGCTTTTCCGCCAACCATAGACTTATAATGCGGTACCTCACACACCTATCATTAGATAGATGGCCCTCCCTTCGAAGAAGAGATTGGTAGGGTATCCTTTAACGATTACCAATTGAGCATAGTGTTGTGTTCCTACATAACTAGGTCCTATGCATACGACAACTCTTGATCTAGTATGTAATACGAGATCACGGTGAACTGACAATGTAGTTTCCAACTAACTCACAACTAAGTGGAAGTTGTACCTATCACTACTTTGGCCAAAGTATTCCCATTCAATATATAGAATGTAGGTCATCTATCATATGCACTAGCTAGGGTCGATTTGACTTAAGGCTTCCTTACTCTATGTGTAGGCTAGTCCTTTCAAGGTAGTACGTACCCTAGAAATCCTACTTCATGCTAGCTGTTGAAATAATGTTCCAAGAAGCTCCCTTCGGGTTCCCTTTTTTGCACATATTCATGCCTGTGCGTCTCCGCGTTTCTTCGGCTTCTCGGCAGGTTTTGATCTTTCCCTTTGTGTGCATTCCTCGCTTCGCAACTTCGGCAAGCGGCTCCCCTTTCAGCTCCTGAGATGCTGCGCTGGGCGCCCACGTGTCTCGCCTGCGGGGTTTTTCATTTTCTGTTGCTTTGTGTTTTCTTCGGGTTGCTAAGCCTTCCATAAAGGTCCGATACTCCTAAGGTTTATCGAGGGGCCCACATCCTTGTACGTGGCGGTGTATCGCAATCTTTCCCTAGCAAGAGTAGAATATGCTGCAGCGGGCTGCGAAGGATTTCTATTGGCCTTCTTTATTTCCTGGCGGGACCTACCTTCGCTCACGTGTCAGCGGTTCGCAGCTTTTAACACAACAGCAGGGACGAGAGCACCACGGGTTGCAAAACGCGGCCACGCGTCTTTCGCCACCCGGTTCATGCGGCCTTTCCCCATTTTTAAAGTAGCCTCAGTCCCCTGAACATGTGTTACTTCTCCGCAAGCCCTCGGTCGATGGAGGAGGAGTTTTCATTCGGGCCGCGATTTGCTGCCACGTGCCTTACATTGATTATCAAAGCGAGCTATGAGATGGCCGAGCGAGATAGTGTCATTGACTGCTGCTCGCCATGGTTCTCTAAAGCGGTGGGCGGCACTCGTAACTTCGAAGCCTGGTTGAAAACACTACCATCATTACAAAGGGCACACCTGTAACTGACCAACTGGATGCTGTGCTCTGACTGGCTGCTCTCATAACGGCATTGGGAATATTCTTATTCGGGCATCATTATGGGAGATTGTGGAATCTTTCTGTTACAACTCTCTAGGCGGTGGGATTTTGCTCTCCGGCTATATATGCTCTCTCTGTTGAGGGAAAGGGGTCCAAGATTTTTAGGAAGAATACTGGTTTTAGTAGGAGACACCAGGCCTCTTTTGCATGTTTATTCGCAAGAAACTTTCAGACTGTGCCTATTGTTCGGCCTTTCTGTTTTTCATGTCTTGATTAAACTGTGAACTGTGCTTTTTATTGTCTTAAGCATTTCATTTGAGGAGACTTCTATATATTGAATGCAAACTTGCTAGTCTAAATCATGTCTTAATGACTCTTCTTAGCAGTGAGAATGTATGCGATACTATTTTATGTCAATTAAATGAATTGTTTATGCTAATGCTTTAAATTTCTGATGTTTTGGAACATAACAATGAAATTCAGGCCCTTGAATCTATGATTTATCGTGCTATCAGTAAGCTTTGGCGCATCACCTTAGATTAATATTTGTTTCATTATATCTGCTTCCTTTTCCCTTTCCAAAAATCATTATATAGAAGAAGCTGGCTTCTTTAAAATTCGGAGGTTACTCAGTTTGGCGCAAAGGGGTCCCCCTTGAACTGAGTTTCCCATAAAGGCACTGTTATCTCGTCAATTTTTGGTGTCAACAGTTTGTCCTTTTTTCTGGCACTCCCGGTGGGACCCAAACTAATGAAATCGTCTTCTAAAAGGGTGTATGAGCCATCGGCCTGTAACTAGATCCCAAACTGCAAATAACCCAGGTTTACTAGCGCCTCCATTTGGGACAGTCCAGGTCGCAAATCAGTTAGTAACCGTTCCATTCCCACCACCCTTTCCTCTCACCATGTTGCCGGCCGCGAATAGAAATTATGTAGCATGGGATGCTGGAAGCCCCCTGGTAGCTCCGGTAGCACCTGCTGTTTGGGGCGCCATTGCGGTTTCGGCCCTGAAAGCTCTTCCCAAATTCACCGGAGATAACACAAAAATTCCTGCAGAGCATTTGCAGGATGTAGCGGATGTATGCCTGGTACATGGTATCACAGCACAGAATGTAGCCCTGAGGCTCCTTGCTGCGTCCTTCAAAGGAAAAGCTCTAGAGTGGTACCAAACACTGACTCCTAATACCATTCGCACGTGGGATGATCTCGGAGATCCATTCTATGAAAGGTTTTCAAATGACGGAGATCGTACTTTGCTATATTATCAGTTATCCGTCATCAAACGAGCACCACAGGAGGCTCTGACAGACTTCAATGCCCGATATCACTGAAGTTGGCGGAGGATTCCTGTGACCATTCGCCCTACCCCAGAGTTGGCGTTCATGTTCTATCTGAAGTCCATCAATCCTGACATTTCTATGATGATCAAGTCTCTGGGAGGAGCCACTTTACCAGATGCATATGCCACCGCTATCAAAGCAGAAAATCACTTGATAGACTGCGAGAAATTGCCTCCTCGGCCTGTTATGCCGATATTTCCTGAGATATCAAACGTAGCACAAGAGGTGGCATCGACCAGTGCGCCAACAACTCCCCAGTCAGCGTACTCATATATAGCCGCTCCTGAAAGCTTGGCCTCTACATCGAGTTCTCCCAAGAATGAGATGGGTGACCTCAAGGAGATGTTACGGACTATGGCAAATGATATAACAACCCTCAAGCGGAACCAAGCAATGCCTCCACGACCTGCATATCAGAACTATCAAGGTGGGCGGCCTACCTATCAGCAGAATCAATATCAGAATGCGCATCGCACTAACTCACCAGCGGCGGCTATGAACCAAATAGTTCCGGTGCCTACACCGCTGGCAGGTGCGTCACCGAGCTCTAGCAGAGAATTAACTGCTGGACAAAACAATTTGATTGATGACATCAATCCATGGTGCTTCCCTTGCAACGATGCGCATATGCCCCGAAATTGTCTATGTGGCAACTTACAACAAAGGATAGCAGAGCAACGTAGTCAAGGTATTGCGAAAGAGAACGAAGATTACAAATATGCCCTGGCAATGGAGAATGCGGTCCTTACCGCGCAAGTACAAGGAATGTCCCTAGAGCAAGAGTCTGACATTGTTCCTGATCATGCGCTCTTCTCATGGATGGAAGACGAGGAAATGGTGTTTGCAAATGACACGTCCACAACTGAAACGCCATGGGTAAAGTCTGACTATAATACGCACTCCAAGAGAAGATTCACCGGTGAAGCCATTGTTTCACTTTCAGACAGTCCGCAATGCAAAGACGTTTCGGATCAAATTCCTGGCGGTCTGACTGAATCCTTGTCTTCTCAACCGCGGAAGGAAATTATTATAACAAAAGCAAAGGAGCAGAAATCTCCGAGCTCCTCGCCTCTTAATGTGGTAGAGCAGTTGAAGAAATCACCCGCTAATGTGTCTTTATGGGACATTCTAGCTATTCTGGAGCAGAAAACCATACTCCAAAAGGTGCTTCAGCAACAGATGGACCCAGCACTAACCGAGCCTTTGGCCAGTACCGAGGTGGTTTATCAAGTGCCACCAGCTAAGGTTGTCACAAACAAAGCGATAGAATCCCATGCGGAAGGCGGAGGTAGGCCAAAACCTCAATCCTTCTTCTTGACTCTCATTATAGGGGAGAAACTATTACACAACGCTATGATTGATTCTGGCGCTAGTACCACGGTTATGCCAAAACTAATAGCCGAAGCCTTGGGACTCAGCTACAAACCTATGAAGAAAGGGGTTATGCAGCTAGATGGAAATAAGGTTGATACTGTGGGTGTCATCAAGGCACTTCCGCTGACTCTATTTGCCTGCCCGAGTATCACAGTCCCGCAAGACACAGTGATCATAGATGTTCCACCAATATTTGGTCTTTTCCTTTCTCGAGAGTTTACTTCAAAGGTGGGTGGCTATTTGTCTTTAGATTGGTCACATCTAATACTTAGAACCAAGCATGGCGCGAAGATGAAGATAGAATCGGAGGCTCTGCATTCCGAACATGTGGCGAATGAGGCCCTGATTAACTTTGAAGCCGCACATACCTCCATCACCAAGCAAGACATGTACAATGTCGAACTGCTAGAGGAGGAGAAGGTCAACGGAGACCGAAGTGATAACGAAGATGCTCTGTTGAGTGAACATATGAACAATGATCCCTTCGGAAATTATCATGCTACCGGATTAGGCACATATGTGATCTATGACGAAGACCAAGTTCTTCCGAAGGTCGTCAAAGAACCCGACGATGACCAAGCAAGTGAGCTGTGGACATTGTATTTTGATGGAGCAAGGAGTAAAGTTGGAGCTGGAGCAGGGATATGCCTAATATCCCCACAAAATGAAAAGTTGTTGAGGTCTTTCCGATTCCAATTCGCCTGTTCAAATAACGAGGCTGAATATGAGGGATTAGTCCAAGGCCTCAGCCTAGCGGAATGAATGGGTGTCAAGCAATTGATTGTGTTCAGAGATTCAGAGCTGGTAGTTAATCAGGTCCGAGGAGTCTCAGCAGCAAAGAATATCCGCATGAGATCCTATCGGCATCGAATCTGGGACCTTATAGAAAGTTTTGAAGCTTTCAACATCCTGACCATTCCCCGAGCAGAGAATGGCGACGCAGATCGCATGGCGGTAACTGGGGCTCAGTTTGATCACGTCTCCGACTTGCTTCGGAACAGATATTCAGTGCGAGTGCTTGTTAGACCAGCAATACCTGATAATGACCAAAGTTGGCAAGTTTTTGAGAGCGATGAACACATCGCCTCGTTTATTCAACACTCAGGGGAATTTGCTGATCAACTCCAACCAAAGATCGCTGAGGCCTACGAGGGACAAATTATGCAGCTGAAGTCGAATAAGCTTCCGAAAGGATTGGTTACTCTCAAAATTTTTTTCGATTGTAGTGACGCCCGAAATGATAAGTGGAAGTTCGTGGCGGAAAAAGGTGATTATGAAAATCTTCGGGTTTCCGATGATAGGAACCTTCGGGTCAGAAAAGATGTCTCGCAGCAAGATAGAGAAAGGCTTATCAATTTCTGTGAGAAATATGGAGTAGTGGCCTGGTCCTACGATGATCTGGAAGGTTATGATCCTGGTATCATTCAACATACTATTGAGCTAACAGAAGGTGCGAAACCAATCCGACAGAAATAGCGGCCGGTCAACCCTAAAGTTGAAGCCTTGATGGCACAAGAGCTAACCAAGCTTATTGAGTCGCGTATTGTCTTCCTAATTAAACATAGTACTTGGGTATCAAATCTGGTACCAGTCCGAAAGAAGAATGGTGATATCCACTTATGCGTAGATTTCTGAGACCTAAATAAAGCATCTCTGAAGGACCACTATCCATTGCCTTCTATGGAGTCAATCCTCCAAACTGTCGCAGGATCGGAAATGTTCTCTCTACTGGATGGTTTCTCTGGCTATAACCAGATTCGAGTAAAAGAGGAAGATCAGCACAAGACTACGTTGACCACCAAGTGGGGGATGTTTGCATATGCTAAAATGCCTTTTGGTTTATCTAATGCAGGGGCAACCTTCCAGAGAGCTATGGACGTCACATTTAGCGAACTGATCACTAAGATTATCCTAATCTATTTGGATGATCTTACTGTGTTCTCCAAATCTAAAGATGATCATTTCGATCATTTGGAGTTGGTGTTTCAAAAGTGCCAAGAGTTTGGGATTTCCTTAAATCTGAGGAAATGTGTGTTCGGAGTACCTCAGGGTAAGCTGTTAGGACATGTTGTGTCGAAGGAAGGTATTTCGATTGACCTAGAACGAGTAAAGGCTATAAAGGAGCTTCCTCTCCCGGTAAATAAGAAAGGTGTCCAGTCTTTTCTGGGCAAAGTAAATTTCGTCAGTAAATTTATTTCTGATTTTGCGGGAATAATTAGGGCGATCACCCTAATGCTAAAAAAGGATCAAATTTTCAAGTGGACAACGGAGGCGAGGGAGGCATTTGAGAAGGTCAAGGAAGCGATCTCCTCAGCCCCGGTGTTAATTAATCCAGATCAATATAAAGATTTTATAATGTATGCCTTCAGTAGCAAGTCCAGTATCGCTACTGTTCTGACTCAAAAGGATAGGGAAGGAAATGGATAGCATCCAGTTGCGTTCTATTCCCGAACCTTAAAAGAATATGAGGTGAATTATAACTTCGTTGAAAGACAGGCTTTTGCAATAGTAAAGGGACTTAAAAAGTTCTGCCATCTAATTTCCTGTAGCAAAGTCCTGGTATATGTCGCACATTCTAGTGTGCGGGAATACATCATGGAGGGAAAAATCACAGAAAAAGGACTAATTGGATCACCAAGATCCTGGAATATGACATCGAGGTCAGGCCTACCAGGACTATTAAAGGCAGAGGACTGTGTGAGTATATGCACAAGACGAGATGCCTAAGAGGAACAATTTGAGCTTGTCCTCGATAAATGTAGGATCGCTGATTAAGATAGAATGAACTTCATGCAAACCGAAAGTACCCGCCAGGCCTCTCATCCCAGAAAAGACGGCCCAATTGCGGACGCTGATAGGAGTCCTTTTCAAAAGGAATTTTAATGGTGTGCTCCTACGATGCGTTACTTCAGGGGAGGTGCAGAGGATTCTCGACGCATTTCACAATGGCGACGAAGGTGGACATTTCTCCACTAGAACTACTGCCATCAAGATCCTACGGGCTGGATATTACTGGCCTACACTTTTCAATGATTCCTACTCTCTGGTAAAGACTTGCAAAAAATGTCAGTTATTCTCCGACAGAAGGAAGAATTCAGCAATGCCCCTCAAACCTATCGTGGCGGATGAACCATTTGCGCAATGGGGCCTGGACTTTATCGGGATGATCAACCCGGTTTCTAGCTCCGGACATAAATGGATTTTAACAGCTACGGACTACTTCACAAGGTGGGCGGAGGCCGTTCCCCTTAAGGAGGCGACGGAGGCTGAGATTGTAGACTTCCTCGAGGCTCTGGTGACAAGGTTCGGCCCTCCGAAGATGATCATTTCAGACAATGCTAGAGCATTTGTAGGCACAAAGGTATGTCACTTTGCATTGAAAAATGGCATATTCCTTAAAACATCTTCAAACTACTACCCACAGGGAAATGGCCTAGCCGAGTCAACAAACAAAAGTTTAGTCTGACTCCTCAAAAAGGTTGGCTCAGAACACCAGAGGGAATGGCATAAAAATCTCCGAAAAGCACTCTGGGCCAACCGCATAACTCCTAAACAAATCCTCAAGACTTCGCCCTATGAGCTAGTATATGGGAAAGAAGCGCTGCTACCTATCTCTATGGAGATTCTGACAATACAGTTGTTGAAATCTCTTGAGATAGAACAAAATGATGCCATGGAGGTTCGGCTTGCTGAACTATTAGAAGTACAAGAAAAAAGGGAGAATTCCCTAAAAGCCATGACAGGCCCTCAATAGGTGGTCAAACGGTAGTTCGACAAAAAGGCTTCCGACCAAGGCCTAAAAAGTGGAGATTTAGTGCTAAAATACGACATCAGGGCTGTGAAGCCAGGTCAGCATGGTAAGTTCGATAGCCTATGGGAAGGACCCTTCAAAATCATTCGGTGCATGCAACACAATGCCTTCGAGCTGGAAAATATGGAACAAGAGCCTCTAGGAATCCCAGTTAATGGGATTCACCTTAAATTGTTCCATTAAGCGTCAAAACCTACCCTGTACAGTTGTAGATAATGTTTTTCTTTTTCCTTCCTATTTTTTGGCCTATCCTTTTGCTAAAATCGATTGTCTTGCTATGCATTCGCTTATCATCGTTAGTGGGTAAAGCACTAGAGTTTCTTAAAACGCAAAAATATGCTCGTAAACAGAGACAAAACATACAATATTGGCAAACCCAGAAAAAATTGCACGCAGAAGCAAACAGGAGCATAAATTTCACAACAAAAAGAGACGTATATATTTATATACATGTTTCTGAGTTACAAAATGGCATGAGTGCCGATTTTCAAATATACAAAATATTAGAGCATATATATATACGTTGGCCTTTTATCAGGCTGATACGGAGCAAGGGGGTTACATCAACAAACACCAAGGCAAGGGGACCATCTATCCACAGGAGTGGCTAGCAGCAACCGACACATTCAAGATAGTGTATGCTTCTTCCTCATCAACAGGTTCCTCGGCGGCACTGGTAGCATCATTAAACGCGGCTGTCGTTGGTGGTGGATACACCAAGTTCTTGAAGTCAGTATACCACTCTACATCGTAGAAGGGTATAACGTTGTAGCTCCTGAACAGGAAGTGAAGAGCTTGGGTAACCCTTTGCTGGTGCTGAACACGGGTCTGCAGGCAGAATCCGCTCAGGAATGGGTGCCAGACGACAACAGCTTCTTCTTCGATAAAGCGGCGCAGGTCGCCGGCTGTTGGTAGACCTATCCCATACGTAGCATGAGTGACAACCTTGCCGAGCCCATTCAGGTACTTCTTTGGGAAGATTTCTTTGACTAGCTTCAATACAAGCGGCCGAGGGATACAAATGTCCAGCATAGATGCCACAAAGTGTGAGCAGACGTCGGTGTTCACCCGGTGCTTATCTTCATACTCGACACAGTCCTTGCCGAGAACCCACTTGATGGCGACTAGAACCAACGAGTGCTTGTTCTTCGTCATTCTCTTGAGCCTTCTGGTAGAAATCTCACCTACAAACGTTGTTTGTGATTTGAAGGAGGTTAGGCGAATAGGAGTCTCCATCTCTCCTAGCACTATTCCTAAATCGACTGAGTAATGTCGAAATCTACTCACCACCTAACCTATAAAAAGACTTGCTTTGCAGTATTCTACTTGCCTATCACTTCTTGGATGCAAAGTGCGTATGTTCGCTATCTACTGGCCTATTTATAGAAAATTGACAAGACGTATGCCAATCCGCCCGTAAGCAATGTGATGTATATTGGCCGCGATCTCGAGGGCCGAGTCTGCGTTTGTTCACGTTTTGGGCTGGCACACGCATGGTAGCATGGCTCAAGGCATGCTTAATTAAACCAAGTTAATTAATTGAGCTTTAAAAAGGTGGCACTTGTTGATGAAGGGATGTATGGCCGTATGCTATGGTGTCAAATCTCAAGCACATCCCAGAGCCCGAGGCGATATTCGTATCTCTTTCAGGCGGTGATCGTTTGCTTGGCGTAATCATTTCGTCCAGGGATATTAATTACTGGTACATGCTAACCCGAGGTGAGAAGGCCAGTTGCAAGCTCAATTTCTAAGAAAATCAGGGCGTATCACATGATCTTGTGAAAGCAATGATGAAATTCGGCCACCTCGAAAAAGCAATCGGCTCATCTTGCACGAGTTGTGGAGTTAACGGTACATGCCGAATTAAATGCAAGGGGCTCGCGCTCGCCTACCACCTTGAGGAAAGTTGCTATTATTGCATGAAAACGCTTATTGTTCCTAAGTTTTTTTCCAAAAGCTAAGGAGTGCGCGAAGTGTTTTCTGTCTGTATTTCCAGTGCAAGCGTATTTAAAGGCCAAAGGACCTTCAAGTTCTACCGCGAAGAAAAATGGCAGAATCTTCAGCTCAGCCAGCAGAGGAAGGGATTAGCCAGGAACTGTATTCGGCTATTCGTTCTTCGGCCGAGGTTTACGTATACGATGATGTAGCGTATGCCACTCCTGGTATACCTAAGAAGGTGAAAAGACCCAACACAGAGGAGCTGGAGAGGCCCAAAGAGTGGAATAACCCAAAAAAGGTTAGAGAAAAGTGGGCTAATAGCTACGACCCAAAGCTTGCTAAGAACCCTAAATCTCTTAGAGAGGCGGCTTGCGCAAGGTTATCAGCACTAGGAGTGGAAAAGGCAACTGCAAGTAGAGTCTGGTATAGCGGTCTTCCACAATACATGGTTCCATTGGTGCACTATTGCCCGAAGGTGGTCGACGCAGCTGTTCAACGATATAATCCAAAGACCCACTGCATTGAGGGTCGCAATTTAAGGGTTCATATCGGCCCGGAAGCCATCTGGCATATGTTATGCATTCCTGACCCCAGGACAAGAAAGGAGAAAATCGAACAGTTCAGCCCAAACAAAGGGGAAAAGATATGGAAAAGGATGAGAACCAGCTCCGATTTCCTATTAGAGGAGACTAGTAAGAAGGGTGTTGTGTCCGCTAAGGCACCGAGCATCCCATTGTTGCGCGGTTCATTCCGCGATGACCTCCAAGACCCCATATCCATGCTAGCATTTGTTTGCGGCTGTGATTCCAATGAGAAGATCGAGGCTTTTCAGCTGGGCCCTGCAATACAGTTTCGCAGGCAGCATGAACTTTTTTGGTATGATTTTTCCGAGTTCATGGTCGAAGAAATGATACAGCAAATAGAGAATTATCAGGCGGAGAAGAAATTTAGATTTCTTTCCTACCTGGTCTACATGTTCCTGCATCAGAATCCGGATTTCTTCGCCCGATTTATCCCACTATCAATTTTTGACGAGCAGAACAAAAGAAAGCCGGTATCTACATGGACACCCTACCTTTCCGCAACATATGACTACTATGCCTTCGCGGACTATTTCATAGCCCCGGTCCTGAATGATTTGATCGGAGAGGGTGATATCGTCCGGCTTAACACTGAGCAGACTAGATTTCTACAAGGCTACACCCCCGCTTGTGACTGGTTCCTAGGCAAGGATTTCACGATCCTTCGAATGAGGGGCTTTATTGGCAGACCTTTCCTGCTCCCGGCTTGTATCACCGATAGGGTGCTCGCGTTAGAGGTTTACCGGCAGGTATGCGTCATTGATTTCATGTTTTGTAGCGGCGAAAGCATCAAGAGGAAGAGATTCTTCACTTGCCCAAAGAGTTTCAAGTCAATAACGCTTGCCAAAAAATGATCGCATGAGCTGCTAGGGGACAAGCTAGCACACCTAGGGCTAGTATTAGTAAATGATAAGTGGGATTACAACCCTTTCAATGACCTACCTGAGCCGCATATGAAAGTTCCGCATGTTCCCTGACCATATTGGGAGAAGCGGCGTAATAACCGGACTGATAAAGATGAAGATCTGGTTGAATTGGCACAAATCCCTACGCCAGATACTAGGGGCCTATGACACAAGTTCTACTTTCCAGTGGCCGTGGCCAAGGACAACCTTCCGATAGAGCGCAGCATGCATAACAAGTTGAAAGTGGACGAGGAATGGAGCGATGAAAAAATAAAAGCTTTCTGGAGATACCGCTAGGGAACAGGGCAGTTGAAAGCTCCTTATAATCAATTGAAGGATGACCAGGAATTTGAAAGATACTGGGATGAAGGCCATCCTAGCCCGACCTCCAGTGTTAACAAGAGCGAAGCAGAAGGCTCCGATGAGTAGGAGGAAGAGACGACGATATCTTCGCAGGAAGGCAATGCCCCCGGACATCCCGCCTATGTGGGCACTAATGTGCGCTTTAACATATCAAGGGGCTCGCTTACCCGCACATGGGCCGCTAAACTGGTTAGGCTAGTGCCCCAACAGAAGGATCCGACTGCCGAGGTTAGTGAGTGTCCCCCCGCGAAAAGGCAATGCACGGAAAGTGTTATTGGGACAGTTTCACATGAACCGGCCGAAGGGGAAGCACCCGCTGCTAGTCAAATGCCAGAGGTTGCGGGCGAGTCTCAAACGATCCCGATGCCATCGCCGACCAGTCAGTAGTATTCGCAAGCCCAACGGTTTATTATCACCTCTCCGAGCATGCTAACGCCTACTGCCGCCGCCCAGACTTTCCTCACCTCGCTTTCCGAAGGTATTCCTCCCATCGGCCCCCACTCTTTTTCCGGGATGCTTACAGATCCCTTCCCACCACAGCAAACTGAGCCCCAGGCAGCGACTCTTTTTCCTCGGCCAACAGGCCTTACGACTGAATCTCCGGTTCAGCCGTTGCAAATATCTAGCCATGCTGATACCCCCCAGGCTAAGCTATGGAACATGGCACACTTTTCTCCGCAAACCGTCACCCTCCAGAAGAAACAAATGCGAGCGCCTATGAAAGTTACCTATCCCCACGCCCTGCCTTCCGGTGTGCCCTTCGCAGGTGGGCTGGTTTCATCACCAGCTGAGTTCATTGCACAGATAGATTGTGGGAAGGAAGCGCGCGCAAATAGAATGAGGCGATGAAGGGCAAAGGATGACAATGCCCTCGCCGAGCTGAGAGTACAGGCTTTGTATGACGAGGCCCACCAAGAATTAAAGTTTGCAACTATGTACCCAAGGATAAACAAGCCTCAGGGAGAAATGCAACCAGAAGACTATGAAATTTATGCTGTCGGACTGGACATGAAGGTAGCCCGGCCACAAGATAAAGTTGAAATCATGGAGGAGACACAACGGGTGGTCACCTCCGACTTCCTAAAGACTGGTCGCCAGTTAAAAAAGAAGGATGAACAGCTCAAGGCAGCCAAGGATAGGGTGAGTTTTCTAGAGGCAAAGGAGAAATCCTTAGAGGCGGATATAGCCCGAATGACAGAAAGGGCGCTAACAGCAGAAAATGAGAGAAACAGGCTTCAGGGCAAAATTGCAAAGACCCAAGTAGCCGACCTAGCCGTATTAAAAGAATTACAGAATCAAAACCAAGCAGCGCGACAGAGCCTATAATCGATAGAGGAGGAGCTTGAACGTTTCCGCCTTGAGTTCAGTCAGAAGCTGGCAGAGAAAGGTGAAGAGATGGAATGCCTACAAGAGCAGTATCAGCAAAAGATACAAGAAAAAGAGTCCGAATTCAAAGGTTTGAAAACTAAACTAGAAGAGGAGCTCCGAGAAACAAAGACCAAGCTAGAAGATGAGCTCCGAGAGACAAAAGCTTCATTAGAAGAGCAATCCACTAACCACTCTAGAGCTGAACAAAATTGGCACAAAGAAATGAGCAGCTATGCAGAGTAGTTGGCATTTGAGAAAAAGAAGAAGGCAAAATTTACGGAGGCCCTCATTTCAAGAGACACAGAGATTTCTTCCCTTAAAGCCTCTCTGCTACCAGCCCCTGCCCAACCTGATATCATCCCACTGGTCAAGCAATTGTACGTTTTTTACTAGGAGAAAATCAAAGCCTTCTGCCTAAATCTGCAGCCTACCCTCCGGTTCATCGACAAGGCATTAAAACTTAATCAGGAGGCCCATGAAACAATGTAACAGTTTTCGCGTTTCATCTTAGAAAAGGTGCCCGAGGAAAGGGATTTCCTAAATAAGCTATACTCGGTCTCAGACGAGATCCTCGCCAGGGCAGGTATCGAAGATAGGGACACTGCAGCTCAAACGGCAAATAGATTCATTCATTGCCACTCCGCTTTCCAGCGCACTAAGGCAGCAGCGACTTTTCTAAACAAAGCGCTGGATGACATTCGAGGGAGTTTCTCTGAGTTGGGCAGGTTGGGATTGCCGTCTTCGTTTCTTGAGGATGGCACTATTGCCACGACTGCGCAGATTACGGAGATCATTGAGCAGAAGGAGAATGATCCGGAGGCATTCAAGGAACTCGGCAGCCCCCCAACAACAGTAGATATCGAGGCAATCATTCATCCACTCTCTCAGCTGCTTTTCCACATACAAGCAGGTGCTGGCCTGCCAGAGGTGCTGCCTCATAAGGAAGCTATTGATCTCCGCGGGGCACAAGAGAATTTGCGCAGCATGGCAAAGCCGTCCGAAAATGAATGGGCGCCTTTGTAGGCTGCACTTTCAAAGCTCTAACTCCATTTGCCCTATAAATGAAGGCTCTGGTCTATGGAACCAGAGAGTTTTTGGGTTCTCCGTTCCTTATCCGAAACGCCCCTGTTAGTCGCCAAAAGCTGTTGAAATAATGTTCCAAGTAGCTCCCTTCGGGTTCCCTTTTTTGCACATATTCATGCGCTGGCCTGTGCGTCTCCGCGTTTCTTCGGCTTCCCGGCAGGTTTTGATCTTTCCCTTTGTGTGCATTCCTCGCTTCGCAACTTCGGCAAGCGGCTCCCCTTTCGGCTCCTGAGATACTGCGCTGGGCGCCCACATGTCTCGCCTGCGGGGTTTTTCATTTTCTGTTGCTTTGTGTTTTCTTCAGGTTGCTAAGCCTTCCATAAAGGTTCGATACTCCTAAGGTTTATCGAGGGGCCCATATCCTTGTACATGGCGGTGTATTGTAATCTTTCCCTAGCAAGAGTAGAATATGCTGCAGCGGGCTGCGAAGGATTTCTATTGGCCTTCTTTATTTCCTGGCGGGACCTACCTTCGCTCACGTGTCAGCGGTTCGCAGCTTTTAAAACAACAGCAGGGACGAGATCACCACGGGTTGTGAAACGCGGCCACGCGTCTTTCGCCACCCGGTTTATGCGGCCTTTCCCCATTTTTAAAGTAGCCTCAGTCCCCTGAACACGTGTTACTTCTCCGCAAGCCCTCGGTCGATGGAGAAGGAGTTTTCATTCGGGCCGCGATTTGCTGCCACGTGCCTTACATTGATTATCAAAGTGAGCTATGAGATGGCCGAGCGAGATAGTGTTATTGACTGCTGCTCGCCATGGTTCTCTAAAGCGGTGGGCGGCACTCGTAACTTCGAAGCCTGGTTGAAAGCACTGCCATCATTACAAAGGGCACGCCTGTAACTGACCAACTGGATGCTGTGCTTTGACTGGCTGCTCTCATAACGGCATTGGGAATATTCTTATTCGGGCATCATTACGGGAGATTGTGGAATCTTTCTGTTACAACTCTCTAGGCGGTGAGATTTTGCTCTCCGGCTATATATGCTCTCTCTGTTGAGGGAAAGGGGTCCAAGATTTTTAGGAAGAATACTGGTTTTAGTAGGAGACACCAGGCCTCTTTTGCATGTTTATTCGCAAGAAACTTTCAGACTGTGCCTATTGTTCGGCCTTTCTGTTTTTCATGTCTTGATTAAACTGTGAACTGTGCTTTTTATTGTCTTAAGCATTTCATTTGAGGAGACTTCTATATATTGAATGCAAACTTGTTGGTCTAAATCATGTCTTAATGACTTTTCTTAGTAGTGAGAATGTATGCGATACTGTTTTATGTCAATTAAATGAATTGTTTATGCTAATGCTTTAAGTTTTCGATGTTTTGGAACATAACAATGAAATTCAGGTCCTTGAATCTATGATTTATCATGCCTATCAGTAAGCTTTGGCGCATCGCCTTAGATTAATATTTGTTTCATTATATCTGCTTCCTTTTCCCTTTCCAAAAACCATTATATAGAAGAAGCCGACTTCTTTAAAATCCGGAGGTTACTCAGTTTGGCGCAAAGGGGTCCCCCTTGAACTGAGTTTCCCATAAAGGCACTATTATCTCGTCAATTTTTGGCGTCAACACTAACCTACTAGAAATGAAAAGCATAACAAGTAACTCAAAGTCCTCTTCTATTCTAGAAATCAATATCCTAGGAGTTACACAAGCTTCAATAAGTCAATCATATTAACTTAAGTTATGGATTGTACTTGACTTGATGCTATCATCCCCATCCTAGTATTTAGTATCTACTTTCAACATATTCTCCTTATATGGAGATCATACAAGAAATGTAAAGTTCATAATAAGCAACCTTAATAGTTTACTGCCTATTTACAACTAGTATGTGAATTATTAGAAACTCATTTTCTCCTTTTCATGTGAATGTAATTAAACTAGTAACTACATGATAATGCACAAATAATTATAGAGATTATACAACATTCAAGTATTCAAAAATAGAATGAATAACTAAAGAATGACTCATGCCTGTTTCAACATCCTTTTAGAAATGATATCAAGGAACTTCCGACACTTCAAGACGTTTGGAGAAACCCCCTCAAGCTGCTATCTTTTCTTTTCAGATTTACTTTCCAATGCCTCTCTTCTCTCAAGATAGTAACACTCAGAAATTGACTTCCAGAACTAAAAGTTGTTCTTAGAAATATGAAAATACTCAAAAATTAACTCCCTGAACTAATGGTTATTCTCAAAAATATGATTGCACTCAGAAATGTATTTGCTCTTAATGAAATATGAAGGGTAAAATCTCTCAGCAAAAACAAGAACTTAGATTTAGAAAAGTAATGAAGAAGAGTGAACAGGGTGGCTATATATAGAGCCCCCTGCTCAACCATTTCCCTCCTTTAATGGCATGTAAACTGTCAGACAAGGTTTTGAATGCTTCAAATGTAAAATGTGGTGAATTTTAGAGGTAAGTTGACCTCTTTCTGTGACAACAATCAAAGAATGGTTGAACATTGCACATGGTATAATCTGTATCATGACACCTACAAGATTCCCTCACTTTTGGTGTAAATAATCAAAAAATCGGTTTGATGATTCACCAGTTAAGAATCAGTCAAGGCTTCCTGTAATCCATATTTCCCTTTTCTTGGGTTTGGTTGCAAAACACCAAGCTGAATAGAGTTCCAACAACCTGGTCATGGTGTGAGTTCTCTAGGCACGCACATCATTCTCACGAAAACTTCTATTTTCCCTTTTATTTCCTTTTCAAAAGTTTCCTATAGTTGTCAATGAAATATTTAACTTTGGCGTGATTTATCAAAAAGGTTCGATTCAAAATGAAGACTTAATATTTCATCCTTTTTATTTAAATCGGTTTCTCATAGTGCACTAATCGACACCTCATAAAATGATTTAAAATAAAGTCTTCCTTTACTATTTGATGTATCGATCTCTTATTAAAATCAAATCATTTAAATTATATATATATATTTAATTATATACTTATATATTTATATCATAGTTTTATTTTACTTTAATATATATGTATGTATATATATAATGAAATATTACATTTAAATATGCTTATATATGCATATATATATATTTATGTAATATTAGATATATATATATATATATATATATATATATATATATATATATATATATATATATATATATATATATATATATATATATATATATATATATATATATATATATATACATTTACATATATAAATATATACACATTTACATATTTATTTTATAAATACGTAGATTGCAAGCCAGTCAACGTACTTTCAATATACATATCTATGTATATGTGTATATGTAAATTCCACAACAATATTAAAATAATATTATTAATATGCATATATATTAGGTTGGTTGTGGGTATATATATGTATATACGTTTATATATTTTCCTTTATGTACACGTATACATATGTATATTATACCGATGCACTCATACGAGCATATCCATTTGCCCTCATATGTTTGTATTGACATGAATATACCTATGGATACGTGTATATAATATATACATGTATACATGCCCACCTCCTAACCAGTAATGTAATATCATAAACAGTTACATAGATAAGCATCACTTATACATGCATTTAGAAGTAGAAAAGACTCCTAATGTCAACACACAAGCCTACAGATGACTTACCCATAACTCAACAAACAGACTTAGGTTACTCAATATAAGGGACGTGTGTGTATGCTTAAATGGTTCTCATTATTGTTTACCCAACCAAGCTCCTCCCCGAGTGATATTTCTCTTCTGCCTGGAGGAATGGTTCTCTTATGTGCACATCATGACACGACAACAGAAGTCATTTTCTCACAACAAAGCAGTATACATAAAACATTTCAAAAGTTAGAATAAACATTATTCCATAACTTGTATGAAACATTAATCAAGAAACAAACGGACTTAGGTTACTCAGTATAAGGGACGTGTGTGTATGCTTAAATGGTTCTCATTATTGTTTACCCAACCAAGCTCCTCCCCGAGTGATATTTCTCTTCTGCCTGGAGGAATGGTTCTCTTACGTGCACATCATGACACGACAACAGAAGTCATTTTCTCACAACAAAGCAGTATACATAAAACATTTCAAAAGTTAGAATAAACATTATTCCATAACTTGTATGCAACATTAATCAAGAATTACATCAATAGAAGTATCAGTCAAATGAGACAATCATTTAAATAGGACACAATCTTTTGATAACAAGAACAACATTTTTTATTCATCTAAATGATTCAATCATTACAATTTATTTCCCTATGCAATAGTAGCTATACAATCAAGGTGTAACACACAATGCCAAATTCATACTCATTGAGAAACTCCAACTATCTCCCTTGTCAAGCATTTAGATTAGGTTGTGTAAAAATGTACTTGAGTCCTAAATGATTTGTCTTCAACTCAAATTACTTCCCGAAAAGGTAATGTCTCCACATTTGTAAAGCATGAACTACGACCAATAACTGTAAATCATGTGGTGCATAATTCAACTCATACTATTTTAATTTTCTTGACTCGTAAGCTACCACTTGCACATTTTGCATTAGCACTCCTCTTACACCTTCTCTTGATGCATTTGTTATCATCGTGAATTTTCCATTCGGATTAGGTATAGTCAAAATTAGGGTTGTAGTGAGATTTTCCTTTAAAAGTTGGAAAGGCTGCTCACACTTCTCAGTCCACTCAAATCTTTTCTCCTTCTTTTGGAGTGAAGTGATTGGTGTAACAATTCTGGAAAATCCTTTTACAAACTTATGATAGTATCCTACAAGTCCGATGAAGCTTTGGATTTTAGTCACATTTTGCAGAATAGGCCATTCCACAATTTCCTTTATCTTCTTTGGATCTACTGCAATCCCTTCGGCTGAAATGACATGGCCTAGATAATGCACCTTGTCCTGATAGAAGGTACACTTGGATAGCTTGCCAAATTTTTTTCTCTCCCTTAAACTCTGTAACACCATCCTGAAATGCTTGTCATGCTCTTCAATGTTCTTGGAGTAAATCAAGATATCATCCAAGAATATTAGCACAAAATCATCTAAGCAATCCCTAAATACACTGTTCATTAGGTTCATGAAAGCTGCGGGAGCATAAGCCAACCTGAATGTTACTACTGTGAATTCATATTGACCATAACAAGTAAGAAAAGTTGTTTTAGAAACATACTCCTCCTTGATCCTCAATTGATGATAACTAGATCTTAGGTCTATTTTGGAGAAGACTGTAGCTCCTTTCATTTGGTCAAAGAGTTCATCAATTCTTGGAAGTGGGTACTTGTTTTTGATAGTTGACTTGTTTAGCATCTTGTAGTCAATGGACAAGCGCAAGGTTCCATCTTTACAAAAATGATTGGTGCACCCCAAGGTGACACACTAGGTCTAATAAACCCTTGCTTCAACAATTCTTGTAGTTGGGTCTTCAATTCATAAAGCTCGGTTGTGGTCATCCAATAGGGAGCCTTGGATTGAGGTTTAGTTCTAGGTAGCAAATCAATAGAGAAATCGAATTCCCTCTTTGGTGGCAATTCTGTTATCTCTTTTGGAAACATATCCTAAAATTCTCCAAGGATAGGATAGTCATCAAGTACTAGTTTCATCATATCCGTATCACAAATATGAACAAAATACATGGAACATCCAACCTTAAGAGGAAGGTGCCTCCTACTACCTAGATGGTCCAGATCTTAAAGAGGGGGGTTTAGGAAATGAATGACATGGAAGCCGAGACTGCGAAAATTTTAAAGTCCCAAGTTTAGTCACTGCTGGTGTTTTTTCTGGTCTTTTTGAGTCTTTTCTGTGGCCCTTGCTGGCCTTTTTTTGGTGGCTATGGCTTTGTTATTTTGTTGTCCTCTCTACAACCTCTCTGTTTACGAGGTCTTTGATGATCTTTTCTTTTGTTTGTAAACTTTGTGGTTTTGGGTCCTTGTAAAACCTATTTTTCCCTCTTTCAAAAACATACATGGAACATCCCTTCCTTTGTGCTTCTTCAATTGCATAGCTGAAATTTTCCTAAGCTCCAAGGTTTTTTGAAAACCATGAACCCCAACATTATTTCCGAAGTCATTTGAACAACTTACCATCTTATCCTCACAATTGACAATAGACTTGTGTTCTGTCAACCAATTGATTCCCAAAATTACATCATAGGTTCCTAAGGGAGCCACATAAAGATTGACTTGTGTCTGAAAACTGGGAAGTTCTAACTCATTGCAAGAAAGACATGAGTCTACCCTCTTTTTTGCTCGATTCCCATATTAAACCATCCATGAATTTTCCATGTCTCTTGGTCTAACTGGTAACTTGGAAATTATTTTAGGATCTACAAAGCATTTAGTTGCTCTAGTATCAATCAAAATAGAAACAATTTGTCCATAGAGCTTACCAGAAATATGTATTGGTGAGGCTTGGAAATCGGCTTGACTATTGTCCATAGCTACATGAATCTAGTGTTGGCATGCTCCTTGCTGATTTCTTCCTCTTTGTCCTGTCATCCACTAAGGACAAACATTGGCATAATGCTCTCCTCCACACACGAAACATCTGTTGCAAGGTACTCTTGGTCCTTCAAACCTGTCCTTCTTGTTATTGTTGTTGTAGTTGCCTCTCTTATTGTTTCCATTAGAATTCTCTTCAGCTCTATCTTGGGAATTGTTTCCACGCTTCAGGTTTTGAACTTGACGATTGTTGCCTCCTTACTGGTTATTGTTCTAGAATTTTCTATTCCCAAACCTAGTGTCTCAGTTCTTACGAAAGTTGGCCATTTGTTGAAGTTTTTGCTTTTGTTTTGTAGCCTTCTCAAAAACCTCATCCACAGTCAAAGGATTATGGATGTCTACCTTTGCACCTATTTGAGGCCTCAAACCCAAGATGAAATTTTGAATACAGAATCGTTCATCCATCTGATATTGTGGTACATACTTGAGCAAATGGCTGAACCTCTCCCAGTATTGTGTCACTGTCAAGCCACCTGAATTGTGTTGATGTTATTGTGCAACATCGGGTGTCACTTCTAGCTGAATCTCCTTTACACTAATTTAATTAAATAATAGCCATTGGCTATTTAATTTATAGAGATAGTGATTTGATGAAGAGGCACGTCTTTTATATTAAATGAGAATTAATTATTATGAAGGCTTAAATTAATGAAGAGGCACGATTCTTGGTGAGGCCAACCTCATGCATATTGTGGATGTGATTTTTGAAGGGACACATTCCTTTACTGATGGCCGACTTTATCTTAGAAGTCGTGATCTTTTATGTAAGCCGACATGATGCCTTGAAGGGTCATGACCTCTACTTCATCATATATATATATTCATTGGTTGTGTCTCATTCATCATCTATTCATTGTTCATCACAAGTTTGAATATTCATAAGTGAAAATTAGTCTTCAAGTGCATATCGATATTTGGTGGAAGGCTGAGTTTATCATCCATAATCTGCATTACTTTGTTTATGTGTCAGCATCAAATTGTGGTGCTTGTAATCAACCCTCATATTGGCCTCTTTGTAAAGGAGAGATTGTTGTTGACATTCAATATATGAGTGATATATTGTTGCTGGGTTTTTCTCGCTCAAGTGGAGGGTTTTCCTAGGGTATCTGCTGTATTATTTTGTCTGATTTTGAATTAAATTATATCTATCTAATTTGATCATAAAAAATAACATGGTATTAGAGCGGGTATAAAGAAGATCTTGATCAGATTTAGTCAAGCAAAAATATACTCTATTCTTATTCTCATCTTTGATTGCATCTATCCTATCATCAAGATGGTGAACAGACTTAAGATCAAGGATAGATTCGAGGGAGCATCTAACTTCACATCTTGGAGATTCAGAGTCATGCTTTCCTTGGAGGAAAATGAGTTAGCAACGTTCGTGGAGGGTGAAGTTCCCAAACCATCCAATGAGAATAAGCTACAATGGAGGAGAAATGGCACTAAAGTGAAAAAGATGTTGGTAGATTCTGTGAAAGACCACATTGTGCCAATTATCTCTAAGCTAAAATCTGCAAGAGATATGTTCAAGACTTTGGAGGAGATGTATGAGATCAACAACACAAGTCAAGCTCTTGCATTGAAGTGACAACTTCATCATGTCAAGATGGCAAAAGGAGAATCCGTCATCTCATACTTCATGAAGATCATCGAGCTGAGAGATCAACTCTCTACTATTGGACATATTGTTGATTGCAAGGATTTGACCATGTTGTCTCTAAATGGTCTTCCTTCATCTTGGGAGTCTTACATTCAAGGAATAAGTGCAAGATAAAAAATCCCTAAGTTTGATTGGTTAAGGGTGGATTGTATTCAAGAAGAGTCTAGGTTGGCTGTGAGAGGTATTGGTCAAAGCTCTAAAAATGAAGACATTCATGTTCTTGCTGCACAATCCTTAAAGAAGAAAGGGAAACAAGGAACGAAAGGATATTTCAAGAGAAATAGAGATAAGGGATCTCATGGTGCTCTTGCATTCAAGAAGAAGAGGGACCTCTCTCATGTTCAATGTTTTATATGTGACAAGTATGGTCACTATGCAAAGGATTTCCCAACCAGGCCTAAGCAATAGGCTTACATTACAGATGTTGGTGAGATCTCTCCATACAAGGACTCAAGTGGTTTCCTATTCTATTCTTCTCTTTCAAGCAGTGTTCCTACCGATAACAATACTTGGATTATTGATAGTGGTGCCTCTAGCCACATTACCAGATTTAGAGAGCATCTAACTAATTTTTTGGAGAGAGATTCTAGTGAAGAAGTCATTATTGGAGATGATGCTAGCTATTCTCTGAAAGGAGTTGGGACCTCCTCTCTTCACTTGGATTCTGACATTTCCTTGCAGTTAAGTGATGTGCTATTTGTTCTGGGAATCAAACGGAATCTTGTCTCTATCTCAGCCTTGGAAGAAAAGGGGTACCAAGTTGCATTTTTTAGAAGGTAAAGTTCTTACATGGACAAAGAACTCAAGTATCAAGATTTCTCGGGTGATTGGAGTTCGACATGAGTGCCTCTACAGACTTTGCACTCATCCACTTCAGGCTTTGTTGCATGATTCTTCAAGTTCGTGTGAACTTTGTCATAGAAGATTGGCTCACCTTCACTTTCGAGCACTACCAACCATGGAGAAGATGGTCATGGGCCTTCTGAAACTCAACTAGGAGCATGAAGGTACCTGTAGAGGTTGCACATTGGGTAAGAATACTAAAGGTCCATTTCATTGTAGTGAGAGTAGATCTAAATTTATTCTAGACCTTATTCATTCTAATTTATGTGGTCCAATGTTTGTTGCTTCTTTGAGTGGTTTCTTGTATTAAATTATTTTTATTGATGACTACTCTAGAAAGACTTGGATTTATTTCTTGAAATATAAATAATTTGAGGAGGTATTAGAGAGGTTCAAATAATTCAAAGCTCAGGTAGAGAACTTGTCCGGGAAGAGGATCAAAGTTTTGAGATTCGATAACGGAGGAGAATACATTTCCGGTAGCTTCCATAACTTTTGCTTTGAAGTAGGGATTAAGAGGGAGTTCTGTGTACCTTATAATCCTCAATAGAACTATGTTGT
Source organism: Sequoia sempervirens (assembly GCA_007258455.2). Lineage (NCBI taxonomy): Eukaryota > Viridiplantae > Streptophyta > Pinopsida > Cupressales > Cupressaceae > Sequoia > Sequoia sempervirens. The sequence goes on along the minus strand of VDFB02193867.1, from coordinate 328,577,444 downwards.
AGAAAGGAAGAACAAATCTATTATGGAAGCAACCAAAGCCATGATTCATGATCAAGATCTGCAAACCTTCCTTTGGGTTGAAGCATCTAGGACAGCTGTTTATGTACACAATAGAAGTTCTCACCACATCCTGGAGAACACAACTCTTGAAGAAGCATTCACAGGGGTGAAGCCGAAAGTGAGTCACTTAAGGATCTTTGGTTGTCTAGTATATGTTCATATACCTAAAGATAAAAGGACAAAGTTGGAACTTTATGGAAAGAAGGGAATATTTGTGGGAAGATAAAATCTGAAAACTGAGTTTGAAACTTTATGGATGTTAGAGGATGAAGATATTGCAAGCAACATGCATAGAGTGGATGAAGTTGTTAATTCCATCAAAGGCCTTGGTGGAAAACTTGAAGAAGATGACGTGGTAAAGAAGGTACTAAGAACTCTTCCTAAATCTTATAGCTCTAAAGTTTTTTCTATTGAGGAATCTCAAAATTTAGATCATTATTCTAGAGATTAATTATTTGGTGCATTAACTACTTTTGAATTGAGAGAGTTTGGTCCAAGTGATTCAAGAAAATTATGATTCTAAAGCTGTCAAAGCAAAAAAGAATGTGGAATCAGATTTTGATGAGATAGAAGCAAATTTTGTGAGGAGATTAAAAAAGGGCACTAAAAAATATAGAGGTAAGTTACCATTCAAATGTTTCAATTGTGGAAAGATAGGTCATTATGCCTCAAGATGTCCTATCAAAGCTTCAAATGACAAACATAAGGAGAATAAAGGTAAATCATTAAGAAAATTTATTATGTTAAAGAAGATGCTAGTATATCTGATGATGAATCTGATTACCTTGAAGATGAGAAAGATGAATGCTTGTTCATGGCCCTAAATGTTGGAATTAATTTTTCTAACTCTGAGAAATGTATGTAGGAAATTAATCTAGAAGCAGGTCTTACTATAAGTGGGACTATAATGACTTTTTTTCATGGAAGAGAGGATAAAAACTACTGGATTATTGACAGTGGATGCTCAAATCATATGACGGGTGATAAGATTAAGTTTGTTAAACTTGAGAAGTTTGAAGGTGGTCTTGTTAAGTTTGGTGATAATACATCTGCTAAGATATGTGGCAAAGGTTCAATAAGTTTTGATGGCAAGCATAATATAGATAATGTTCTTTAGGTTGAGGGTCTCCAGCATAACCTTCTAAGTGTAGGAAAAATGTGTAGCAAAGGATATAACCTTGTGTTTTAGGATAATGATTGTGAGATTAGAAAAAGGCTTTGAAACTTTGGTTGCTGCAGGAACAAGGATAGATGGAAATGTTTATTAGCTCAAGGGTGCTAATGGTAAGTGCTTTATGACTCAAATAAATCAAAGTTGGCTATGACATAGAAGAATGTGTCACATCAATTTTGATAGCCTAGTGAGGATTAGTTTTGTTCAAGCTATGAGAGATCTACCAAATATCACAAAGCCTATTAATGTAGTTTGCAAAGAATGTCAGATTGGGAAGCAAACCAAAAAAAGGTTCAATATCAAAGAATATTCTACCACAGGACCTTTGGAGTTGGTGTATATAAATCTTTGTGGACCTTCTAGAATATGAAGATTTCACGGTGACAGGTATTTCATGTTGTTGACTGATGATTACTTTAGAATGATTTGGGAAACTTTTCTAAAAAGAGTCAGAAGCTCTAGATAAGTTTAAGGCATTTAAAGCTATGGTTGAGAATGAAATGGATATGAAAATCAAATGTTTAAGATCTAACAAAGGTGGAGAGTTCACCTCCAAGGAGTTTAACAGTTTTTGTGAAGATCATGGAATAAAGAGATATTTGTCAGCTCCTAGAACTCCTCAGTAGAATGGAGTGGTGGAAAGAAAGAATACGATTGTTCAAGAAACATAAAGGAAAATAATGAGAGAAAAAAATTTAATTGATGTCTACTGGAGAGAAGCAATTCACACTATAGTCTACATACTTAACAAAGCACAAGCAAGGACAAATAGTTCAAAGGCTCCCTATGAGTTATGGTATGGAAGAACTCCTATTGCCAAATATTTTAGAGTATTTGGAAGAAAATTCTATATCAAGAGAGATGAGGAAAACTTATGAAAGTTTGATGCAATTTATGATGAATGAATCTTCCTTGGATACTCTACAAGAAGCAAGGCTTACTGGTGCTACAACAAGAGGCTAAAAAGGATTGTTGAAAGTGCAAGTGTCAAAGTGGGTGAAGATTTACATAAAAGTTCAATGTTGATAGAAGGATATGAATTGGACGAGTCTTCTTGCAGAGTAGAAGAACAAGATAAAGGAAATGAAAAATAAGTATAGGTTGAAGAGGAAGAAGCTCTGGAAAGGACCCCTATGACTCCTAAGTATGTGGAGAAGAATCATTTTGAAGATCAGATCATTGGAGACAAAAGCAGAGGTGTATTGATAAGAAGAAAGGTTGATATGATAGAAAAAGAAATAAATCTATGTTTATTTTCCAAAGTTGAGCCTAAAGCAATGATTGAGGCATGCAAACATGAATATTGGATCAAGGCTATGAAAGAATAATTAATGCAGATTGAGAAGAATCAGACTTGGGAACTTGTCCCAAGACTAGTAAACAAGAATGTGATTGGAACTAAATGGGTATTTCAGAACAAGTTGAATGAGAGTGGAGAAGTTGTTAAGAACAAGGAAAGACTTTTGTGTAAAAGGTTACTCACAAGTGGAAGGAATAGAATTTGAAGAAACATTTACTTTGGTGGCAAGAATGGAGGCTATTAGGATGTTTTTGGCTTTTCGAGCACATTAAGATTTCAAATTTTATCTAATGGATGTGAAGTCAATATTCTTGAATGGTGAGTTTGAAGAAGAGGTATACATTGAACAACTAGAAGAATTTTAGTTATCAGATAAACCTAATATGGTCTGAAAATTAAAGAAAGCATTATATGGACTCAAGCAAGCTCCTAGAGCTTGGTATGAAAGATTGGACATATACTTGTTGCACTAGAGATTCAATAAAGGTACTGCGTATATCAATCTTTATTTCAAAGTTGAGAAAGATTAAATCTTGATTGTGGTTGTGTATGTTGATATAATCTTTGGAGTAAGTGAAGCAATGTGCAAGAGATTTGTAGAGAAGATGCATAATGAGTTTGAAATGTCAATGTTTGTGGAGATGAATTTCTTCCTTGGGCTACAAATCAATCAGACATAAAAATGTATTTTCATTTCACAAATAAAGTATGTCAAGGAAATGTTGACGAAGTTTGGAATGAAAGACCCTAAACCGGTATGCACTCCCATAGTTACTAGTTGCAAGTTGAGCAAGGATGATGAATCTCCTAAGGCTGATCAGAGCAAGTATAGATCAATGATTGGTGGACTGCTATACCTAATTGCTACTAGACTAGATATCATGCATGTAGTTTTTCTTGTGGCTAGATTTCAAAAAGAACCTAGAGAGTCACATGTGGCAACAACAAAACAAATATTTATATACTTGAAGGGCACTCAGGAACATGGCTTGTGGTATCTAAAGGATATTGATTTCTCTAAGTGCTTATAAAAATGAATATTGGGTAGGTTGTGTGGATGATAGAAGAGGTACAAGTGGTGGTGATTTGTTTCTTGGAAGAAAGTTAGTGTCTTGGCTAAGCAAAAAATAAGATTCAATGTCATTATGTACTACATAAATAGAATATATCATTGCATCATCATGTTGCACACAGGTGTTGTGGATGAAACAGGCTTTGAAGGGATATTAGAGTATCATATGATGAACCCATTCCCATTTTATGTGATAATACAAGTGCAATCAATATTTCAAAGAATCTGGTAATGAATTCAAGGACAAAGCATATCTCAATCTAATATAAATTCTAAGAGAGAAAGTTGCAGAGAATGAGGTGAAGCTGGAGTGTGTGCCTACAAAGGATTAGGTTGCAAATAATTTCACCAAGGCTTTTCCTAAAGATAAATTTGAGTATCTTCGATAGAAGTTGGGGGTCATTGCCCCTCCTTCATTCAACTAGATGCATACGTGTGCACATCTGTATGAGAGGCATTTCAAGATATATCTCTTGGTCCTAGACTGATGCAGAATGTATACAAAAGTTTTAAGGCTGCATGGGCATCATCATAGCAACTTTCTAAAAATTTAGAAAAAAAATTAAAAAATTAGTTCATTACTCGAGAATATGCTTTGAAAGAATACATAAGTACTGAGGGAAGATAAATTTGAATTGAGTTTTTCAATACAACTATGCACAAGAGAATATTTTGAAGTTATTTGAAATCCCAAAAATATTCCATGATAATTGAGAAAAACCATAGTTAATGTTATAAATGAAGAGCAACATTTCTATCAAATGGAAGTGTGAAGCATTTAACAAATATAAACAACCCATATTGGCAATCACTAGTTGTAGGCTACTTCTATGATGATATGATCATTATTATGTCCATTATAGTATGCTTCTTATAAGGAAGGACATCTGAGACACTAAATGAAGGGTTTCAAAGACCATGGAATAGAGAAGGATGAAAGATAGTCCCTAGATGGAAATAATAATGGGCAGTGACCATGCAACAAAGGACAGTCTACAATATAGTGTTATGGACAATGCAATGAAGTGAAGACTTTTAGGGAAATATGATAATCATGCATTCTTTAAGAGAAAAAATAACAAGAGGAAGATAATATGACAAGAGAAAAAAATAAATGTTCTCGACTAAATGGGGAAGCTTGCTCAAAGTATTAAAAAATAAAGGCAACTAGGAGAGTTACTACCTTCACAATCATCACTGAAAGAACATTCTTGACAACTCTTTGTTTGATTTCCTAGAGTCAACCTATGAAACCCAAACAATTGATGACTACACTTGTGGCCCCTTTTAGCTTCACTGTCACTGTTGGTCTCACTACTAGTATCTCTATAATACTCCCAATCACTTGTTGCACCCTCGACACTGCAATGTCTACAAACAACTTCATCTTGCTCAGTATAAAACAACCATTGATATTTACCATCCAAAAGACTACTATAAATAGATTGTCCATTTCAATATCTACATAAAACATTTTAGATAGATTGAATTCATAAACCATATTATAATTGACTAAAACCAATGAAGTTATAGAGAAAGACCAACCTAAAGGATACCTCTTCCAAATTGTAGATCTAGAAGAAACTGCATATAGTTGAATAGCAGAAAGGAAAGGTACATAGTATTGAACAACATAATCACTCCCATTCAACACCAATGGTACTCCAACACCATAAGCACTAGGCTCCTTAAAAGAATCCCATAGATCATCCAGAGTATAATATTCCGCTTCACAATTTTTCCATCCTTTCATACACGTCTATTGAACCATAGAACATACCTTGATCAGTTTGCAACAAAGAAGCTGAATGGGGAAGGGAAAAAACATTCAACATTTTTTTATGCTAATAGGAAAAGGGAAAAAAACATAAACAATCATTTTTTTTGCAAATGAAAGAATAATGGAAAATTATGGTTGAGGGTGAATAAAATTAAACATGACAATAAAAATTCCACATATAACTTTAATGTACAAGGGGAGAAGTAAAAAATAAATATGAGGCAAAGATTGCGGATCAAAATTATGATCCTGCCACAAATGGAAGCAATAATTATCTAGGTATAACTGATTTAATGCCTCAAGTTTATCCTTGTGAACCCTAAAAATTGCCATGAATTTTGTCTTAAGAAATAAACAAATATAAAGTAATTACATGACAATCGATTAACAAATGCCCAATCAAATAGAAAAAAAGCTTAATTAGCATTTTATATCTAATCCTTAAAATAATACCACAAATTGTTGGAGCTTAAATAAAATGATAGGAATTCAACATCACAAGATCAACATCCTTTCATACAATCTGCAAGAATGCAAAATATACACTAATTAGCAAAGAAAGCAAAAAAATCAAATATGAATGCACAATAACAATCTAGCAATTTCTAGGTCTGTGCAAGTAATGGTGACAGGATGGCTCAAATTTGAGCAGAGTCATGGATAAATTTTCTAATGGGGGATATACACCGATTGCAACATTCAGCCATCAGGATGACCAAAATGTAAGCTCAGCTGTGGATAAATTTTCCAATGGAGAATATAAACCAATCACCAAGGATAGTTGTCCACATGACTTAGGATTACACCTACTTGTAGGAGGAATTGGAGTGCCCCTCCAAATAGTAAAACTCCAATAACCTCACCTTTGCATACCAACAAAAAGTGTTTTCCCAATCAAGATGGTGGAGAGCATCTTTAAAGAAAGAGAGAAAGAGAGAGACAAGTTAAGAATGGCGCAAAGATTGGTGACCACAAATAAAATACTGCTAAAACTGCTAGTCCAAAGTCAAAATTGAAAAGGCACTTCACCTGAATCTTATCTATGTAAAGCTCATTATCATGAGTGGATTGATCTTAGAAATGTGAATAGTGACACAATACTATCAATTATAAACAAAATATGATCCATTGTATGTACTTAAAAACCTTGGTAATTTATTTTAAGAAAAAAGGTTGTCCTTTCTTTTTAAATCTTAAAAAAATATATTTGGAAACTATACAAAATCTCAGATGTCTCAACATATCCAATGATATAATATTCAACATATACAAAAGTTTTTGAAAACAGGAAATGCAGAGATATCTGATAATGTCTAGATACAAGAAGTAACTTTGTATGGAATTTGACAAAGAATGGGTTGTATGAACAGTTGGAATGTCATTGCATTTTTGGGCCTACACTTGGAATGCCATTACGTTTTTGGGCTAGAGGACCATTAGTGTATTTTTTTGATTTTTGCTTGATACAAATGACCTACCTAGTCCTTCCTTATGAGCTTAGTTTTTATCTAATCTTCTATATAAACATAGATAAATGAAGAACAAAAAAAATAGAGCAACAATAATAAACAAGATAATAATCTGAGGAACACAATTGCAAGCCTTGTGAAAATACTATTAATTATAGAACAACTATAGGCCTTGAAAGTAGTTTAGAAACTACATTCAATTTGCTACAGATTTTATTCTTACATATTTTTGAAATAATATAGATAACTTATTCAAATTTTTATGTCAAGTAGCCTAATTCTGATTTTTCTGAATTTCCATTGCCATTTAAGGGCCTTTTTTTTCCATGATGATCCTACACATACCCTTCTCTTATTCATCAAACCTTTGAATAGCATGATGCCTAGGGATTTTTCTCTCCTAGTGAAACCCTCTTGGTTAGTGAGATACATAATACGTGTTTGCATTCCCTCAACCATTCATTATATTTATTTGTGTTTTGATAGCCAATAGTTGTTACAAATGATTTCTTATATGATCCGTATCACAACTTTAAATTTATATTGGAACTCGGGGTTTTCAAGCTAAAATTTTCAAGACTCCTTAGTGTTTGCTAGGTCATCCTCACTCATGTTCTAATTAGAGATTCGTCGGACCTGATTGTAAGGAGAAGTGACCAAGACCCAATTCAAGGGACACCTAGGAAAATGTTATTAATTAGAAAAGAAAGATGAGAAACTGAAGATTGTAATACATCCTGAAAATGGTTGAAGATAATGCAAATAAAAGAAGGTTTGTAATATTCATTAGTCTCAAAATTGACTAGGAAAAATCAGATTACAGAGAAGTAATTTGTAAACCACATCGATATCATTTAAGTTATATCATTTTATTTACTAAGGGAAAATTATCGCAGATCCTTTATTCCAATTTAAGCGCAATATCCACAAGCATACATTCAAAGGCTTAATAAAATCAGATATATAAAAAAAGAGTATCGATCTCAAAGGAAATTTGCACTGATGTAGTTCAATGATTCTTCTATACTGTATATGAGTTCAACATCCAGAGAAAAAGTTCATCCCTTTTTTTAATTTGGTCTTTTCTACCAATGTTGAGCTCATATCGATTAATTTTGCTACTTAGGGAGCTGCGCGTGGTTCACGTCGATTTCTCACATCAGCTCAAAGAAAACACACCAGATAAGCCATATCTGTGTGCCCTTCCATATAGAATCAGGGTACCTCCTTTTTCTTGTGAGGATCTGATCCTCCTTCCAAAAGTACTTCCCTACGCAGACTCAGAAAAACCTTGGGATATCTCTTCAGTAGGAGGATTTACCTCCCTTGACTCATTTGGAAATCCATGAAGGGACCCGTTCTTCTCCGGGTCACATTTCTTAATAAAAGACCATCCACATTATTTGAAATCTTTTTAAAATACTTCTCCCTCTCCTTCGTGTTTTCCCATTACCACCACACTACACCATTATGTTCTTTTTGCCACCTATCATGATATGTGACCCCATGGAGGGGGCTTCCTAAAATAAATTAATGGGTGTTGCTGAATTTTTTTAGGATTATTTTAAAGTGGGTGGTCCCATGAATTTTGTATCACACTTTAAGCTTAAAATTTTAAACTCATATATATATACTTCAGGAATCAATTGAGTATTTGTCCCCCTATAAACTACAATGTGCCTGGTAAACATTTTTCACGTGACTGACGATGCTGGCACGACATGCCCTTTGGTACCATAGGTTTGGGGGGAGACTAGACCTTTGGACTTCTTTCCTGCAACATGATGCTTTAGCCAATCGAGCTAGGCCCCTTGCCCCTTAAGCTCCTATACTTACGCTAGTCTAGTGAATTTTATTATTTTTTCATATTCAATTCAATAGCTTAAATAAATATAAAATAATAAAAAATTAATTGGTGATAAATTTAAAACTTTGTATGATTGGAAAGATCCTAAGTTGTGGGGAAATTTCTAGCCCCACCCCTTTTACACCCGGTTAACTTTCTGATCCAAAAAATAGGGGCTACTATTGTTGTGGAAATGATTCTAATTTATCATATGGAATTTTATTTTTTTGCTTCATGGGACCCCTTGCTTCTTCAAAACAGATCCCCAAGCACCCTCGATGGGATGTCACCGTAATTCCTCTCATGCAAAATAATTGCGTACATGCATGCACTCAACCATTTTCCTTTCCCACATGCAAATTGACTTGCAAATTAACTGCACGCACTTAGAATTTTTTTTGTTTGCTCATTTATTTCATTATTTCTTTTAAAGGTAATTATTTATTTTATATTTATACATAATAAGTAGCATATATATCTTTAAGAAAATTTATATAAAATACATCTATCGACATAATAAAATACAAGGTAAGCTATATTTATTTTCTTTTCCTATATATATATTTGAAATAGAATTAAATTAATCGATAAGGCATATTCCTACTTTATCTTTATCAATTCAATAGTTTATTTTTGGAAAGGGAAGTGAGATGTGACATTGATCTTCTCAGAGTCTCGAACACACTTTGTGAAAAAGCATCCCTCTTTTCTAGCTTTTGGTTTGGAGTTTTTTTCTAACGAAGACCCAACTTCCTATGTGGAAAAACTTACTAGTAACAAGTACCCAAGTTTGGGACTTCCAAGGGATTCCCCTCCTTCGATGTCTTCCTACTTGGTGGAGGGTCTTAAAATTGTCGTTCGTGATGACATCATTAATGAGACTATAGTTGGTCTCCAACTATCCTTGGTTGGTAAGTTCATAACTTTTAGATCCAATATTGATCAAGTAAGGAAATGGTCTGACTCTGTATGGAAACTTAAAGGTAGTGTTAACATTAGTGTTATGGATAGTGGCTTACTTCTATTTAGTTTCAAGGTTCAAAAAGAATTGCTCAAAGTCTTCATTGGTGGCTATTGTGATTTTGACAAGAACTTTAAAAATTGCTTATTATTGTGTAAATAGTAGTTGAGCTTTGATCCCTTGGTGGATCTAGGTTCGGCTGCCCCAATGTGGATTTGGCTTCTAGGACCACCCCTTGAGTTTTAGAACCCTAACATCTTTTAGGGAATAGACAATTCCTTTAATCATCTATTAGCTATTGATTAATTCACCTAGTAGAGATTGAGGGTTACATTTTCTAGAATATGTATCAATGTAGAAGTAATTTTTTTTTTACCCTCTATATCTCTCATATCAAGATATGGAGTCTAGAATCAAACAATAGATTATTAGAATGTTGAAATATTTTGCCAGTTATGTAAAAGGTTTGGCCATCTTACTTGATTCTTGTAAACCACTACAACCAAAAAGAAGTGGGATGGTCTTAGATAAACAAATTCAAAGTGTGTATGAGGATCCTTTATCCAATGAGGAAGAATATTCGGTAAGTGATGGTTTAAACATGGACTATCATATGAACACTAAAAAAACAAATGAGAGTGAAGAATGAAACATTAGAATGAAAAGTGCCCTTGAAAAACCAAGCAATGATTCACCAACTAAAACCCCAAGGGTAGTTTCTTCATCTCCTGCTAAAGCCAAGAGTTTTGATCTCCCTAATAGTAATGAATGTTTTGGAAAAGGAGAAATCAAAATAGATTTGAATGAAGGACCCAATAAGCTAATAGATCATCATTCAAACTTAAATGGAGAAAACATCCTTAAATAGTCTGGTGCACTTTCCAAGGGTCTACATGAGTCTCTAACTCTGCTAGGGCTTTGAGATACATATTCTATCCCCTCTATTAGGTTACACCCAAATGATTGTTTGGAGGAAAATTGGACTCAAGTTAATAGAAAAATGAAGAAGAAAAAGAAAGCAGATGTTGGTAGAAATACAAAATTGGGAAGACTCTCTCAAAAGGATACTAGGGCCAATGATGTGGCTTAAGAGGTTTCTTCAAGGAAATAGAAAACCTTGGATGACCTTTTGAGATAAAAGAAGCGAAAGAAATGACTTGTCTAGGGCTTTATCCCCTAAAGTCAATCATAGTATGTCACTAACACTCATAATAGTTGCAATGATGATATTTTCTTGGAACATTGGAGGCTTGAACAACTATCTTATATAATTTTTTTTTAAATGTTGTATACTCAATTACAACATTCATATTCTACTTCTATTGGAAACAAAAATGCACCTAGTTCTTTTGATCAAATTGTGAAGAATATTTGGTCCTCTGTCAAATAATTTCTTTGTTATGTTAATGGGGCTTCTGGAGGTATATCTACTCTCTATAACCCTCATAAGATTAAAGGTTCTAAAGGAACTTTTTTAAAGAATAGTTTGATGATGCATATGGAGGATTTGAAATCATCAGTTAAATGGAACCTTATTAACATCTATGTTCCAAATCCAGATTCTCCAGAGATTCTCTTTGGAATGATTTATCTTCCTTAATTTAAGGCTTTATTGGGGCCCACTTAATGCTTGGTTAATATTTCAATAAAATTTTTTCCCCCTCAAAGAAGTGAGAAGGTTCTATTGAATTCTCTGACAACATGATGGATTTTATGGATTTTCTATCTTCTTAAGGTCTATTGGATATTGACCTCCGAGGTTCTTTATTCACTTGGTCCAACAAGAGACATAAACAAACCACATACAAGTCAAAATTGATAGTTTATCATCTCAAATAACTATAATATATTGCCTAAGCTAACATTCTCTGCTCTTCCTAGAACAAGGTTAGATCATAATTCTATCCTTCTTGACTGAGAGAACTACATTGGTAAGGGGCCTTTTCCCTTTAGATATGAAATAATTTTGTCTACTAATCCTAAATTTAAATCTTTGGTTCAAAGATGGTGGACATAGCCTTGTCTAGGAACCCCTATGTTCTATTTGGCCCAAAAATTAAACAGGGTAAAGGAGAAGGTTAAAGGCTAGAAAAAATTCTCCTTTGGAAATATCTTTCAAGGCAAGGAAAAGATTCATTGGATCTATCAAGATATTAAAAAAACCTTGGAAGAAGGAGATATGGACGTTGATACTTTAGTCAAAGAGAAGGAATTAATAATGGAATGACTCAAGCTTTCAAAAATATATGATATTTATTAGAAACAAAAATTGAGAGTGCAATAGCTAAGAAAGGGCAATAAAAACTCTAAATTCATTCACCTTGGTCCACCTTAAGACATAGAAAAAGGAGTAGGATCAAATCACTGGTTAAGGAAGATGGTTCTTTCATTATTAAGGAAAATGACATTATTGATGCTGATGTTTCTTACCTCGTAGATTCCTTGGTTTGTCAATACTTAGCTGTATCTTATATGGAGGCTATCATCGATGTTAGTCCCAATATCATCAATCAACAACACCTTAAGTCTTTGAAAAAACATGTTTCCTACCAAGAACTAGGAAATGTTGTGTTTTATTTTGGTTCTTACAAGGCCCAAGGTCGTGATGGGTTCCCTCCAACCTTCTTCCAAGATTTCTAGGAGGTGATTTCCTCGAACCTCCTTAATGCTACAAGAGACTTCTTCAGACCAAGAAAACTTCTAAAAAAACTAAACTCGACATTCATTATGTTGATCCCTAAGAAAGGTGATGCTCTTACTTTACATGACTATAGACCCATCAATCCATATAACATAGTTTATAAGATTTTTTCCAAACTTATAGTCAATAGATTGAAGGGGCTTCTCCATAAAATTATTTTTCCCAATCAAAAAGGTTTTGTTACTGGTATAAGGATTCTTGATGCATCTTTGAATATGCATGAATATATCCATTCTATGTCTTATAGGAGAAAATCCTACCATGGCCCTAAAATTGGACATGTCCACGGCTTATGAAAATATTTCTTGGCAATTTTTGATGGATGTCCTATAGGAGTATGGGTTCAAATGAAGGATTCTTAATCTGATCAAAGCTTGTGTCACAACTCCCAATTTTTTCGTTCTAGTGAATGGGGCTTCTAGGGGATTCTTCTCTAGTGGGAGAGGTCTTCTACAAGGAGAACCTCTCTCTCTCTCTATTTATTTCTAATGGTGGCCAAAATCCTTGGGAGGAATTTTTTTTTAAAATATTTATCTTAGACTTCTTAAAGGGGAAAAAATAGCTTCTTCCCTACCTCCAACCTCTCACCAACAATCTGTAGATGACACTATTATGTTTGGTGAAGCCTTAGTGGTGGAAGCAACCCATTGGAAAAAACCTTGGAAAGGTATGCTTGTGTTTGAGGACAGATCATTAAGTACATGAATAGTAAGATTTATTTATTTAATACTAATCAATTGGTCAAGGATAGAGTTACAAGGATCCTAGGATGCCAATCCATTATTCTTCCAATATCTTAACTTGGGTTACCTCTAATCTCAAAAAATTCTTCAAACACCTACTGGAATGGGATTATTGAAATAATACAAAAAAAACTTGATATATGGAAGGGCAGCTCCTTAGCCAAGTTGGAAAGCTTTAACTCCTTAAAGCTTCCCTTCAAAACATCCCACTGTATTTCTATCCCTATTTAAAATACTTGCTTGTATAGTATGTAAATTTGAGCAAGTATAAAGGAACTTCCTCTAGAAAAGAATAAGAGAAAATTCTAGGGTTACCTAAATGTTAGTGTAGAGGCCCACTAATGTTCAGTAAACTTGGCATCAAACACACAATTTAGAGATGGTTCTAACTGAACAAACCACTAAACCTTGAAAGGCCTTCATTTAATTATTAACCAGGGATAACGTAATCTTGTGGTGATGCTGGAATTGTATGTGCATTTAGAGACTCTATACTACTTATCATCTTAGTATAGGTGTTTACACATGCTGTAAAACTCAAATTCCATAACAATGAAAATAAGTAACACTAAAACTATTGCTATGGGTGTCTACAAGTAAAGACTATGACTAGTATATTGTCAAGAAATGAATTATGTAAATAATGTTAATTTGATTAACTTGACTCAATCTGAAGGATAATGCATGGAAAAAGTAAAACATGAATATAGGACAAGATCTTATTCACGATTTCATTCACATTTACAACATGAAGAATCTGATTAATAAAAATACAACCATGGAAGTAACTACTATAACAACATAAATAAATATACACAAAGTAAAGTGGTCAACAGTTACCTTGAGTAACCCTTTCTCAAGAGTCTATCTCCACAACATAAACTCAAATATAGATCCTCAAATTAATTTAGCATATCAATAACTAAAAACCTCTTTATTGCATAACTCAATATATCACAATCTAATAAGAGTCTTCTAATATTTCTTATTCATAAGAACATGATTATAATTTTTTTTTTTGTGTAAATAGAAAACTAACTAAGCATATCTATCTTCTATATTTACTACACTTGTTCAACTGATTAACTATTCACCTCAACCACCAAACCATATATATAGGTGCAGGTGAGTTTTATTGAAACAAGGACTCAAAATGGAAATCTAAATACAAATCACTACTCCCTAAGAAATAGAGTGTGACAAAGTCTAAGTAAATAAAAACACAATTGAAAAGGTAGAAGAATTTGAATAGAACTACAACTCTACTATAATGGTAAAATTGAAATGTGGATTGTAAAAAAATATCATTGGATTCCCAATTGTGGAAAATATAGTCTCCTTTAGTAGTCTTATTAAATGACATAATGAATCACAAGATTCCTAACAAATAGATGCCTCCAACTCTGTAATTGTTGTGCTCTTCTTATTCTAGAACTTCCCATGCATCAATCACTGAAAATCCTTTGGTAGTGAGTTGTACCCCTTAGTTTCTATGCGCTACATTCTGATTACTCGAAATCCTTGGTTACATCCAACATCTACACAATATTAATAATGATAGTTTAAACATAGATATTTATTGCATTTCATACATATTCACATATTAACTATGCAATAACTATCATACCATAACCACATTTCTATATACTTCAAAACCAAGTTCAAGTTTGTATTATGAGCATAAAAGATAGTAAAGTTTAGGAATATGAATTAAATAAGTGTCAAGAGATTTCTAATTTAAGCATGTACTAAAAAAACAAAAAACTAACCAATAATTCGCTTCATCAGTTAGTTGGGAAAGGGTTTGCATTCCTAAAAGGGTTGGGGTCTGGGTATATAAAAAAAATCCCTCCTAGCCAAAATAGGGTGGAACTTCCTTCAAGATGAAACCATATTGAAAGATAAATACCTTGATAATGAAGACTAGAGGAACTTTTGTTCTATGAGTTTTCAAATGGCTAAGTTGTATGGAACAATTTGGTTAAAATAAGAAACATCATTAAACATGGTATTATAAGAAGAGTAGGAAATGGTTTGAAAACTACTTTCTAGAAGGAAACTTGGAATAAATTCCATGCTCTCTCATCTTTCATTAAATTCAATCATATTAAAGAAAGGCTAAGTTGGGCCAATGGTGAATTCATCATTAACTATATAGAATGGAGAGGTTCTTTTCCAAAATGGAAAAAAATTAAGGGTTAGATCAATGGTGGTAATCTCTTGAGAGGAGGCAAACAACAAAGGGATGAAGAGCTTATGAAATGTTTGAGAAATAAGATATGTTCTTGTACTTTCTTTTCCCAAGACAAGATGGATAAATGGATATGGTGCAAAAATCTATCTAGCCTATTCTTTGCTAGATCAACTTATATCATGATGGAAGAATCACTCCTCCGTAATAGTAACTTCAACTATTTGTAGGATTGGAATATGAATCTCATTCCAAAATTTAGCTGGTTTTGGTGGATTGTTATTCATGGTAATATCCTTATCATTGATAACATAAATAGGAATTGGTTCGAATTTATAATTATATGTTTTCTGTGTTTTGAAGCTGAGAGCATAGATCACTTATTCCTAAATTGCTCCTTCTTGACTAAAGTCTAGAATAATGTCCTAAAGTCCTTAGTGGTACATTGGCTTTTCCCCTTAACGCTTAAGGATCTTGTTAAAATTTGGAATAATTGTATATTCTCTCATCCCATCATAATCAACCTATGAAGACAAATTCTCCCTATCTTTTATTGGGGACTATGGAAGGAACAAAATAACATAATTTTTAGGGATTGGAAAAGAAACATCAAGGAGGTTTTTGTGTCTATAAAGAAGAAATTACAGGGTATGTGCAGGATCCTCATGGAAAAAATAGGCCCTTAAGTGGCAAAAAATTAAGAAAAAATCAGAGTTAGGCACTTGACGTAAAAATTTGATTAAGTTATCTATATTATTTCTAAAATATGTAAGAATATAATCTGTAGAAAATTGAATGTAGTTTCTAAACTATCAGGTTTATTTTAAAAAATCTATTTGGTGAAAATTTGAATTTTCAATGCAGTAGTACTTAAATTTGAAGGAAAAAATAAGAAGTAGGTGTTTGTGTGACCACCTTAACCACAGTAAAATGATAATATTTTAGATGTAAGTAGATCATGTCGATGTGATGCATATTTTTTTGTAATTTTTTTCCATGTAAATAATTAATTATGATTTTTACAACTTTTAAAAAATATAAAAACTCGTATGTCTGACCACCTTAACTTGGTCAAAACTTCATGAAATTCATTTTTTTAATCCTATAGTATGTGAAGCATAAAATATGACACATGTTTAAAATTCAAAAAATGTGATACCGTTTGAAAGCTATAGATGTTTTTCAATCAGCCTATCAATCAGGACTTTAGTCGTAATTCAAATAGAAAATGAATAATAATAATTTATTAAATTAAAAGGAAAGCATAATTTATATTAGTGGAAATATGAGAATACCCTTTAAAAATCCTTTTCGTTTCATCAATTTTGGGTAAAAAATAGTTGTCAGCCACATACCCTACACATACCCATCATATCACCACTTTTTGGCCCATCATGATCCTACACATACCATGCAAGAAAATATAAGTATAGCTAATTATGGTTTCTCCAAAGTATTAAATTATTATGGGGAAATTAGAATTAAACACTTATGGGGTCTCAAGCATAATTTAACTTAAAAAAATTAGACCAAAGTTTTGTGTAGTAGAGATAATAAGTGGTTCCCCCTTGAGGAAGGCTAGGTTAAAATAAACATTGACAAATGTCTTAAAGGTAACCCGGGCATGGCTGCTATAGGAGATGTGATAAAAAAACATAATGGTGTTCTCATAGAAGGTTATACTAAAAGCCTTGGCATCTATTTTAGTAATTACACAAAAGATACAATGAGGTGGTGGGGAGTTAAGAAACTAAAAGAAAGAGGCTATAATAAATTCACAACTAAAAGGGATTCTATGTTCATCATTAACATCTTGAAAGGTAGGTCTATTATGCCATGGACAATTATAGATGTTGGCCTCCTACAATGATTTCATAACTAAGCCTTTACAACCATGATTCAAAGACTAGACATCTAACCTATTCATAGCTATTCAATCATCATGAAGGTTCATTTAACTTGTCAACCTAGGGATGTGAACTTGAAATGGGTTAGCATAGTATGTGCACTAGGGGCTCAAGTATTCATTGCATTCTATAGATAAGAAACACAATACTGTAAGTAAGTTGTTTAAAAGGAAATAAAACAAATGTTGGACATCAACAAACAACTATGTTGAGCTGAAATGCAGAGCAAGAATGAAAATTTGAGTGACAAACAAGAGAATACTTTGTCTGCTTTGGCTGCAGAAACAATCACATAATGGAATTCTAGTGGCTGCAAGAATAGTTGATGCCATATTTTTAACTAAGTACTAAACAAGAAGTAATACTAAACTAATGCTAAACTAAGAAGATGGATTACTCACCAAGTGGGTCCCCTTGGATAAGTATCCTCTAAACTAATAAGAACTCAAATGCTCAAACTCAGAACTTTATTTTATTCACTGTAAATCATGCATACAAAGAGTAATGTATATGTATTACTGAAACTAGAGAATGAGAGTACAATGTTAAATCGTGCAACCTACTTTGAAGAAGGAGCATAAAAATATTATTTATACTACAAATAAACAAGGTAGCCAACTCCATGACTAGGATGATGCCATTTAGGGAAAATAGGGGAAAGTGGAGTGATGGTGGTTATGCATGAATGGAATTTGGTCAAACATGTAAGTAAAGCACAAATCCAACACATCAGTAACACCCATGGATGCTCAATCATTAAGGTCCACTACAGGGAGGGTACATTCAGTTGCATGAAGAATCTTTGTTATCGACTACCTTTGAATTGGAGCGATTCCTCAGCTAGACGTTATGGTGCATGCCCAGTTGGTGGTGTCTTCCTCAACATGGCGTATTAAATCTGCATGTCAAGCTTAGTACACATGATAACTACACATCTATAACCAGTCTAAGAAACATTCATTAATCACATGAAAAATCAATATAGATAACCCACATATTATGCCAAATATCATTAAGCTTGTAGAGATGGGGTAATATCAAATGCTAATGGTTTGAGAGAAACATTATGCCAATACCAACACTTAAGCATTAAATTTCATGACATCTATGAGAAAATAGACAATAGATTCTATCCAAAACTAGACCAAAAACTAGGCTCATCACCCCCCCAACCTAACATTTTGCTGGTCCTCTAGCAAGGGAAGAGTTGTTCTTCTGCTTGGTCAAAGCTCTAAAATTTGCAACTAAGAGCTATCCAACATCAGTGGTTGCAGTACGTGAGTCAGGGTCCCAATAGAATCCTCCCAATTTTTCAAAATTGTTCCATCTTTACCTCTCTACAACAATGTCATACTGGTAGAATCTAAAATTTGGCACGGGCCACATGAGCATGGGTGGATGAAAAGTCAGGGGAAGCCAATATCATCCTTGAGTTCTCCCAATTTGAATATGCCTCTCAATTCTTCTTAATGTTGCAACATAGTTGTGGATGGAATGAGGCTCATCCCGTTTCAACTCATCAGTCAAACTATTCTATCTTTGTGATAAACATCTCCTCACAGTTTCATCCTTTGTTGTTGTCTTTACCTCATACTCAGTGTAAATTTCCAAAATCCAAGGCATAATACTATTGCCATAACTTGGTTTGAGAAGCATTCTATGCCATTCTTTGTAAATATCCCTTGGGTTGCTTGATTTAGCTCTAACAGGCAGAGGGATATTAGACTCCAATTGTTTATAAGCACCATGGTGTTGTCCCCAACTAATCTCATTTTGCATCCAAGACATGAATTCTCTCAATTGAACATCCTCAACATACAACAATGGATTCCAATCATGGTCTTTTGTGATAGCATAATTATGTAAATAAAATTCACATAGAAAATTCTTCATTTCAGGTGAGGCAATCCTATAAGCATTGAAAAATTCCATAAGGGTATCAATAAAAGGATTCAAACTTGAGGCAAGTCTTGACATCCTAAAAGAGAGATACTTCTCTTCCAGGAGTAGAGCATAGACCCTTGGATGATCTCTACATTAGAAAATATTTGGCAGCAAAGATGCCATATCATCTACCCTCTGCTTTAGGGTGGTAATTCTTGCATCTTTATCCTCAATCTCTTCATCCTTCTTTTGAATTTCTTCCTTCAATTTTTTGTTTTTCCTTTTTCCATTCTTCCTCCATTCTTTGTATCTCTTTCCATAAATTCAAAATTGTTGCATGTACTATAAAAATAGGAGGATTATGAATGCCTACCCGTATTTTTGTTGATAGTGGCTCCTCATATGGCACTATTTGCATGGACTCAGGTTGTCCAATTATCTTTGGTTGCAAGGGTGCTATTTCTTCTTCCTTTTGCTACAGAGAATCTTGTTCTTGTTGTGGATGCAAGAACTCCTCCTTTGGTTTTGGCTATTGTTGTAGGACTTCATGCTGTAAGACCTCTTGCTTAGGCTACATGACCTCTTGCTCATGCTGTAGGAAGTCCTAATTTTCTTCCAATTCTTCCACAATGTTAGCAAGATCGGCTAGTGTTATGTTTGCTACTCTCTTAAATATGTCTTCTTCTTCTTAAACATTATCCTGCTCCATTGGAGCTTCAGGGTCCTCATGTGAGGTCTTACCAAGTCTAGGGCTTTCCTGTAGAGGCGTACCAATCATAGGCTTGATTGGTCTTGATTTCCTGGGAGTCTGTCACATTTTCCTTTGGCTGTAGGACGAATAATATCAACCTTCCTCTTCTTAGAACTTGACACTTTTGTTTCTATAGGCTGTGTTTTAGCCTTCCCTATTCTCATTTCTACCTCTCTATTGTGCCCTAGTTTTCATGAGGGTTTCAAGTGGAACTTCATCATCAAAATATGAGGAAGAGCTTTCTTTTTCTGAGTGCTTTGTTTCAGAATAACTAATTTCTATAGCTTCTTCTATTGTAGGAGGATTCACACAAGATCCAACACTAGAAGTTGAAGCACTTGGAATGACTTCAATCATGCTTACTCTCCTGCTAGACCTACGAGACTGAGGCAAAGCCCTAGGTTGCAAGTGCTCAAGTCTAATTTGATCAACATTTATAAAATATTCCCAATTCACCCCAGACACATCATGTAGAGATTTTTCAACTAGCAATTTAATCAAGCAATGGTGGGAAATATAGTTATCCCTACCTTTTTGGGTCTTGACTGCCATGATTGAAAGAAGATTATACAACATGTTGGGCACATTCATCCTCCTTGCATGCCTCATGTGATTCAAAATCTTGAAGTGGATATAATGAAATTTTGACTAGCGAACCTCACAAGTGATGTATTTGATAAAATACATAACTATATGCTTCCACAACTTGGGTAAAGACATTCTCTTTACACCTTGTTTGTCTATGCTCAATGGGGGTTCGTTTGGCTTTGTGAATTCAGTCCTGGTTGACCTGGCATCTCTAGAAGTAGGGTAATTTTCACCATTAGTAGGTAACCTTGTAACCTCTACAATTCTTTCCTCTGTTGCCACAAATTCTAACCCTTTTACTGTGGATTTTCCTTCTAAAAATCTCTGGGAAAATTCAAGGGAAATGCCTTCATCAAAACCATCCATAGTTTTGAAATTCTTCCAGGCATTGTGCATCCTACAATAAAATATCATACACCATGGGTTTGTTTTGAATTAACCTACCTCCTATTGTCTACAATCAAACAAATGCTCTACAACTTCTTTTCTTGCAATTCCCATCTGAAAATCAAATGCACTTCCCTCCAGTGTCTATTGAATTTCAATACCAACCTGCTAAATTTCTAGTGCCACTGTTGACTGAATTTCCTTTCTTTCTTTTTTCATTTTTTCTTGCAACTCAAGATTATGATAGGGTAATAATGGCAAGAAAAGGAGTGATAAAGGGAAATTATGATAGAAAGAAATGGTGGTTGTAGCTATTGTCACTTTACACATGCAAGCCATCCTTCCACTCGGATTTCAAATCAACTCATTTTTGAATTTTTTGATGTAGCCTAATATGATTTGACACATGGACAATAAATTCACAAAATATCTGCATCTTTTTCTTTCCCTTCTCCCCAACCTAAATTTGGAAATGTGTCCACACATGTGAGATGGGAGTGGCAATTGATGGATAATGATGGCATTTATGTGAATACCTATACTAACGTACATTGATTAAATGAACACACTTAAAAGATGATTAAAGATAGAAATTAATGTGCGCATACCTGAATGTGTGGAAGATTTGTTGCAAAGATCGCTGATGAAGTAACACTCACCTTGTTGGAGAATAAATTGAGCAATAAATGAAGATGAGGTGGAATGAGGTGAGGTGGAATGAAGTGATGGAAGAGAGAGAAAGGTGGTGATGGATGGTAGGATGGGTGGATGACGAAGAAATGGAATTCTACGTAAGTGAAAGTATTTATTATGAAAAGTACATACCTCAATTAGGCTGAAGGAGGGACACTAGGTTCACCACCTTCGGCTGTAGGAAGCTTGGGTGCTGAATGCTGAGTGAATTGTTGTAGGAACTCTTCTTTAGAAACTGGCTCATGGTACAATCTGAGGTGATGACCATTGATAAGTAATTTGAACCTGACCGGGTCAATGGTGGTGAGCTGAACAACACCATTAGGAAAGAACTCAACAACTTTGTATGGTCATAGCCATCTTGTCTGCAATTTTCCTGCATTATCATGGTATCTTGAATCATAGAGCAAGGTCCAATCTCTTGGTTTGAACTTCTTGTCGTTGATAAATTTGTAATGCCACTTGATTCTCTAATTCTGCACTACTTCTGTATGTTACATGGCTGCTCTTCTTATCTCATCCAAAGCATTTAGCTGCATGATTCTTTCTCTATATTCTTTAGAAATATCCATCCCCAAATCTACTACAATTCACAGTATTATGTTCAAATTCAATTGGAATCATAGCTATCTTTCTATACAACTCAAATGGGGTGAAGCCTGTAGTTGTTTTCCAAGTTGTCCTATAGGCCCAAACAACTTCTGGTAATTTTATTTCCCAATCTTTCCTATGGATAGCTACTATTTTAGTCAGAATGGATTCAATATCTCTGTTGTTCACCTCAACTTGGCCATTAGCTTGGGGGTGATAAGGAGTAGACTTTCTATGCCTTATATTGTACTCATTCACTAGTGCTGCAACAAGAGTTGATGTGAATTGTGGCCATTGATCAGTCACTATTTCTCTTGGGACTCCATATACAATGGTGCTGCTACCTTGCTGAAATCCTTGATGAATCACTTATAATATCCTGCATGACCCAAGAAACTCCTAACATCCTTCTATTTTTTAGGTGTAGGCAGATTTGTGATTACCTCAATTTTTGCAGGATCTACTTGAATTCCCTTGTAGGAGATGTAGTGGCCAAGAACTACACCCTCTTGCATCATCATGAAGCACTTTTCACTATTTTAGGACAAGTTTTGGTCTTCAAATCTATGTAGGACTCTCCTGAGATTCTCCAATGCTTGATTAAAATCAGCACCATAAGTGGTGAAGTCATCCATATAAATCTCCATGCAATCATGATAAATGTCTAAGAATATGCTAATGACTACCCTCTAGAAAGTTGTAGGTGCATTGCACAAGCCAAATGAGAGTACTGAATAGGCCCAGGTCCTCCGTGGATAGTTAAATGTGGTCTTCTCCTGGTCTTCTGGTGCAATTTGGATATGGTTGTAGCCACTAAATCCATCTAGAAAAGAGAAGTATTGCTTTCCTGCAAGTGTTACCAAAACTTGATCAATAAAGGGTAAAGGAAAGTGATCCTTCTTGGTGGCAGCATTAAGTTCCTTATAATCAGCACAAACTTGCCATTTCCCTCCTTTCTTGGGCACAATCACTAATGGAGACACCCACTTACTATCTGAAATGGGGTAGATAAATCCTACGTCTAGCAATTTCTGTAGTTCTCCTTTCACAATTTCTCTTAGTGTAGGGTTAATCCTTCTTTGTGGCTGTCTTACTGGAGTGCAATCATCTCTAATATAAATTCTATGGGTACAAAGTTTAGGATATAGTCCCTTCATATCATGATAATCCCATGCAAATGCATGCTGATGGGCCCTTAATAGGTTTGTCAATAATAGTTGTTGCTCTTCATTCAATTTACTATTGACATTCAGATATTTTCCCTCTGACACCTAGACTTGTGTAGTTAAATCTATCATAGCTGTTTCATTAATACATGTAACTTTAGTTCATACGACAACAATGTATGGAACATACTTATTGCTGTAGGAATTATTTTTGTAGGAACAATGGTTGCTAGAAGAGTGGCTACAAGAAGATCATCTGTGGGAAGAATGTCTGCAGGAACAATGGTTGTAGGAAGAGTAGGTAGAAATGTCTCGACCAAAGTAGAAGATGATGCTTCCTCCACTTCATAATGGTGTTGAATGAGATTATCCAACACTTCATCCTCATCTTGGAGCTACATGAAAGAGCTTCTACCTAGCATCATAAGTTGTGCCACAAAATTAACTTCCTCAGCCTCTTCACCAACTTGTGGCCATACAAAATCTTCTTCATCATGAGATGGCTGAGCAGGTGGATAAATAATTTTTTTTTTAGTACTCCTTCCATTTGAAATGATCATATCACCTAACCGACATTCAATGTATGCATCTGTAGTTTCCAACCAAGGCCTTCCAAGAATGATAGGATACCCGCCTAGTGTAGCCTTAAGAGAAAGAATCATAAAATCTGTTGGATATTCCCAGGAGTCTAAAACTACCACAAGATCCTGTACTACACCATAAGGCTTAACAATAGATCTATCAACAAGCTCTAGCAAAGTAGGAGTAGATCTCATACTTGCAATATTTAGTTGCTATAGGATGTCTATGGTCATTACATTGATTGCTGCCCCTAAATCAATTAGAGCATTCTTCACTTGGATCCCATTTATGACAACTGCTACCACAAGATTGCCTGGGTCATTATACTTTGGAATAGTCACTTTTTCTAGCATGATATTAGCTAGCTGGCCCACCACATGAACCATAGTTGGGTCTCTCTTCTTCCTTCCCGACTTCTTAAGACAAGATTCCTTGATAGATTTGCCATAGATTGGAACATCCTTTATGGCCTGAAATAGGGGTATCTGAACACATATATGCTTTAGCTGATCCAGATGTCAAAAGTGGTAACCTCCTTTTCTTCTTTCTTCTTGGCAACTTCCAACCTTTGAGGGAATGGTGGTTCTTGTTCAGTCTACTTGACTTGAACTAGTTTAGGATTTTTAGGTGCATTTGGTTGAATGGGATCATTCAGAGGCTCCTCCTCCTCCTCTTCCATAGGAAGCTCAGTGATAATGGGTTTGGGAGGGCCTGATAGAGTGGTTCTTGAATGCAGGTGGATATCAGTTACACTCACAACATATGTAGGCAATTGATTTGAATCAATAGAGTATTCAGGATATTGTTGTTGTTTGTTATTTGGATTGGGTGTGGGATGAGTTGGTATCTGAGTGAGTTTAGGTGCATTTGAGCTTGGATTAGTAGGTGGAGGCATTAGAGTAGACTGCTGGGGCTGAGAAGGTGGCTGCATACAACTGGTTGTCTGAGTAGGCCATTGTTGTCCTCCTCTCCATTGATTTGTTTGCTGCCAATTTCCTTGAGGTGGTTTCCAATGCCCTTGGAATTGCTGCCAATTCCCCTGAGGTTGCTGCCATTGAGGTGATAAAATTTGATGGCTGGACAAAGGATTTGGAGGGTTACTCCAAGGATGTGGTGGATATCCTCCATAATTGGGTGGATATGGGGGCTGCCATTGGTTACCAGATGAATAAGATTAAAATATGGTCTAGCATAGGATAGTGGATCTGGTGGCATACCTTGTATTGGAGCCCAAGACTTCCTTTGTGCAACATAGTAGACTTGGTCTTCTTCAATTGGAATTGGCTTGAACTTAGATGAAATCTACTTTCTTTCCAAGTTAGCTACCATCTTACATCTATAGTCCTTCTTTTGTGTGCAGTGGGGACAATACTTTGTCAACATCATCTTTGCCTCCTCTTTATTCTTTTTGGCCTGAAGTGTATCTAGTTGAGTAGCTAGATTGTTAATAATATCTTGCTTGAAGTCTGCCAGAAAATGAGTGATCTCCATTCTTGAAACTCCACTGGTAGTTGAATTACCCATGGAAGATTGATAAGCTCTCCCTTTCTTTGAAGCTGCCCTAGAGTAATTTTGGCATATTTTCTTGATATCCTCCCAAGGAACTTGGGAGATATCTCCTCCTGCCATGAGGTCCAAGGAATTAGTGCAACTATCATTGATTCCTCTCAAGAAAATCAATGTTTGTGAGTCCTCATTAAGTGCATAGTGTGGGGACTTTTGTAGGAAAAATAGGAACCTTGCAATGTAATTTTCTAGGCTCTCATCTTCCTTTTGTTGCATCTTGCAAATGTCACCTCCTCTCATGTCACTACCCCTACAGTATTCCTTGTATTTCTCAAGGAATTTTGTCTTCATGTCTTCCCAAGTTTCCATAGTATCCCTACTTAGGCTCATGAACCATCTTAATGTAGCCTCTTTCAAAGTGGTGGGGAATAACTTAAGCTGATGGGCATTAGTAGAATAATCATAACTCCTGCAAAGTATGCCAAACTCAAATAAGTAGGTATCAGGATCTTCTATCACAAGTCCATAAAACTTGGGGAGTGTTGAGGCATGAATGTTCTTGATGTTGTCAACTTCATTTGATGGGAAATGGGAAAAGGAAAAATTGGTTGGTTTTTTTTGCTCCTATTTGCATCACCCATTCCTGTTTGATGTGGTTCTAAGACAAAGGGGTTCTAAAGCTGATTTTGATCTTCCAAGGAGACTTCAAAGCTAGCCAGATCAGGATATGCATCAGCAAAGGGGTGTGGATCTTCTTATTCCTCTTCTTCTGGTAGGTTATAGTACTCAACTAGCTGGAATGGATGAGGATTTTTAGGAAGAAATATCCCATAAGCATCCCTTCTCCTTCATCTATGCATGCGGTATCACTCACTATCAGTTAGCTCACATAAAGAATTGGTAAAGAATTAGGGGGTCATTACTTCCTAAATGAGGATATGCTAAGAACAACTTTCATAAACACTATAGCAAGAAAAACTACCAACGACTCCAAAAGACTTCCTAGCTTGAAACCATCCCCAACAACGATGCCAAAAATGTTGGCCTCCTATAATGGATTCATAACTAAGACTTTACAACCATGATCCAGAGACTAGACATCTAACCTAAATAGCTATTCAATCATCATGAAGGTGCATTTAACTTGTCAACCTAGGGACGTGAACTTGAAATGGGCCAGCACAATATGTGCACTAGGGGTTCAAGTAGTCATTGCATTTTATAGCTAAGAAAGACAATACTGAAAGTAAATTGCTTAAAAGGAAATAAGGCAAATGCTGAACATCAACAAGCAACTATTCTAAGATGAAATGCAGAGCAAGAATGAAAATCTGAGTGACAAACAAGAGACTACTCTATCTGCTTTGGCTGTAGGAACAATCATAGAATGAAATTCAAGTGGCTGCAGGAATAGTCGATGCCAGATTTCTAACTAAGTACTAAACAACAAGTAATACTAAACTAATGATAAACTAAGAAGATATATTACTCACCAAGTGGGACCCCTTGGATAAGTATCCTCTAAACTAATAAGAACTCAGATGCTCGAATTCAAAACTTTATTTTATTCAATGTAAATCATGCATACAAAGAGTAATGTATCTATATTACTAAAACTAGAGAATTCGAGTACAATGTCAAATCATGCAACCTACTTTGAATAAGGAGTATCAAATCATTATTTTTACTACAACTAAACAAGGAAGTCAACTCCACGATTGGGAGGATGCCATTTAGGGAAAATAGGGGAAAGTGAAGCGATGGCGGTTACACATGCATGGAATCTAGTCAGACATGCAAGTCAAGTGAAGATCCAACACAACAGTAATGCCCATGGATGCTCGATCATTAAGGTCCACTACAAGGTAGTTACATTTAGTTGCATGAAGAATCTTTGTTGTCGGCTACCTTTGACTTGGATCAATTCCTCAGCTAGACGTTATGGTGCATGCCCAATTGGCGGTGTCTTCCTCAACTTGGCATATTAAATCTACATTTCAAGGTTAGTACGCATAATAACTGCACATCTATAACCACTCTAAAAAACATTCATTAATCACATGCAAAATCAATATAAATAACCCACATATTATGCTAAATATCATTAAAGCTTGTAGAGATGGGGTATTATCAAATTTCAATGGTTTGAGGGAAAAATTATTCCAATACCAACACTTAAGCATTAAAGTCCATGACATCTATGAGCAAATAGACTATAGATTCTACCCAAAACTAGACCAAAAATTAGGCTCATCAATAGACATGATGGAAGATTGGAAAGATCTAATTGGCAGTTTCCTTCAATGCAACATATCCTATCCCTATACATAAGGTAGTATGGTAGTTGAAACAACGACCAATGAATGCATCTCAAGCCTTGATTGGGTTTGTTTGATATTTGAAAATATCCCATATGATATAAAATAAGTAGTATCTAATGAAAGAATTGGAACCAGATGAGACCCTATAAGGTGCAAATATAATGTTATTGTGTTAGCCCACTAAGATGAAGTGTTTTTTGATGTTTACAATTTCTTTAATTATTTTGAATATTACTTTTTCTCCTTATATTATGGGGTGTGACCATAATATTTATTGGCTAGGAAAGGATATCTTAAATGAATAGAATATGACGGTGTTGGGCTATTACAAAAATGAAAAAAAAAGAAACCTCAAATATTTAGTTGAAGAAAAGACTTCAGTCCTCTTCATCATTTCCCTTGAGGAAACAAATGGGATATCACATTATCCTCCAAATCTTATCAATTTTTTTTAAAAATATGTTTTTATGGAAAGAAAGGGACCCCAAATTGGCAACACAAGTTTTAAGTTCTATCCTACTACCTTGAGGATAATTACAATTTATGATATTTCTTCCAAGTGCAGTACCTATGACATGTGGATTAGTTTTCAAGATAACTTGATAATTAGCCAAACATTTTCCATGAGCCACATTTTCTCATCCTTAAATTCTTATCTTTTCAAAATAAGTTTCATATGCAAGATTAAAACCCTATACCTTGCTTTGTGTTTTAATCTTACCACTCTTTGTGAGTCTCATTGTCTTATGAGTAAATAGGAAATCCCTTCCATCCTTCCTAAACCCAAAAAGAAAAAAATTGGACCCCTATTTTTCTATCACTATGAAAAGTGGTGATGAGTGGGAGCCTTACCATAAGAGTGTTTCTAGTGGGGGGTTAGGTGAAAGGAGGTTTTCTAGCCTAGCTAGTGATAGTTAGAATAAAAGCAAGGATAATAGGGGAAAGAAGTTTCCTATGGAGAAAATCGGTTTTGGATCTTTTGATGGAAATTTTCTTCTTGATGATGATGAAGAAAGCCTAGACAAGAGTGAATAGGAAGAGGAAGGTGAAGAAGTTAGTGTGGAGGAAGAAGAAGAGCATAATGAGGAGGACGATTTTTTTAGGAAATTAAAGATGAGGAAAGGGAAGTTCTTAATTTAGAGTGGAAGGAAAGAAAGGTTAATATTAGTGAGGATATGAAGGACTCTAAAAAAAAGAAGAGATTGACTTTGAGCCTCTACAAAGTTTACATGATCAAACTAAGGAGCTACAAAGTCATACATTGCGTTATATATCTAGTGGTGATCATGATAATATGAAGGACATGGTCTTTGCACTAGAAGAGGCTATAAGTAAAATCACTTCATCTATTGAGGGGATCACAAATAGGGCTATCTTTGGCATGGTTTTTGGAAAAAAACTAAGATCATGAAAACTAAGAAGAAGAAAGGAAAAAAAGAGGATGATGTTTAGACTACTACGACTATAGAAAATGTGGAGAAGAAATATTGGAATGAAGTGCTAGACAAGCTCAAGGCTAATAGAGACCTTATTTATACTCTCAAATATTATTGTTCATATTCTATGGATAGTTGCTCTTTGTTGTCTTTTACTTGTGATGGGTTGGTGGCCCTCTATCTTTATGATTTATTTTTTTATGCTTCTATCTCTTTGAGGCTTACATGCCTCCTTTTTCATGGTCAAATGATTGAGGTGTAAAGGCCTCTATTTTTTGTTTTGTTGTTTTCTTTAATTCATTGGTTTACGAGCCCTTCCCATGCCTAAATATAAACAAAATGATATATTTTTCAATTACTAGGGATACAATGATTAAGTTTTGGTTGAATCTTTAAGAAGAAAAATTTTGAACACTTCTCATTAGATGTGTTGATGTGGAAAATTGGGCGATGATTCAAACCTTGAAACCTTAGTTGTAGGTAGGTAAGAGGTTAGTTCACATTTCCAAAAAATTGGAGGTCCTATAATATTCTATGTAACTACTACAATCCTACATAATTAGACTTAACAAATACTAGTCCCTATTTAGAACTACCATCTCAAATATTCACATTAGGCCCCCATCTTCCCATGTATTATTTACATGATTATGTTAATTTCTTGACTAACCTACTATATCCATGATCCATGGGCACATGAAACTTGTCTATTTTTCTTAACTCATTTGAATATTTTGTAATGATCTAGGTTGAAATATAGGTTTGGTATTTTTAATATTTTTTTGGATTGAACATTCTAGAGTAAACAATCACGTATTATTTATCTCATATTATTTTTTGTTAGTTGAATGTGTTTTATACAAGCTTATAAAGTTGAGTGGTTTGTCCATCAATGAATCATGATGTGAGAACTATTATTATTATACTTTTATTTCATGTTAATGTAGCATCAAAAATTGTGACCCTTGAAAATTTCACACTAGATTTTGCTCCCTTTGATGTGCTTGAACCTAATTGTGCATCTAACTCCCTAAATTATGCATTTTTTTGGCCTATTTAAATATTTATCAAGAAATCACATGTAAAAATCTGAGATAAGAATTTGGTATTTCTCTCCTAACACTTTATACCTTACAAAATAGGGCTAGGACAGTGGCTTCCTAGGCAACTTTGTCCCCCTATTTTGGCTCCAATTTTAAATATATGTTAGAATTAGCATTTTATTGTTTGAATTTTGAATGTGAAATGTTTTTTATCATGATTAAATTTGCAAGAAATTATATTAACTACATATAAATACCTAGTCATTTCACCATTTGAAAAGGAATAGGGAATTATTAAAAACATTGGTGATCAAGCAAGTATTATCAAGTCAAGAGCAATCATGAGAAAAAATATTGTAGCATTTGAATGTGAAAGCATCATGCCAAGTTTTATGTGAGTTTGTTCATGTTTATACATACATTTTATTTGTGACGACTAACACTTGTAGGTCTTGAAAGCAATCCAAGCCAATTTGCAAGAAATCCTCGAGGATATGTGAATGAATTTAATCTTTTAATGGAATAATATTTGAGTGGTGACTTGCATCTAATTTTTGATTCATCATTTATTTATCATTTAGCCTCTATCCCTCAATGTGGTAAGATCTCTTTCATTAATTTTGCTATTTTGGAGGTGGAAACACCAACATGAAGTTTGATTGAAGAAATTCCCTATATTTCACAACCGTTCCTCTCTCTTTGAATGTGCTACTTACAAATTTGAAGAATATTAGAGGAAGATTGGAGACCATTTGATCATTGTTTCATTTAAAACCTACAACCTGACAAGATGCAAAAACTCAGTTACCTCAACAACTGATGAAGATTTGACAATGGGATCTAGAAGAAAGAAGCCTTTGATCAAACACTTGAGGACTTTTTTTTTTATTCAAGGGGTAAACACTTTTGAATCAAAGCTATGAACCAGAATACAACCATTCAACAATACCACCCCAATGCGATTTGAACCTTGGTGGCAAGAAAAATAATTCCAAACACCTAAGGACTATGAAGAAAAATTGAAAATTCAATTACTTAGACATAGGTACCTTGGGTGAATTAGTCCAACAAATTTAGCTTCAAATTTATATGATAGGTGCACACAAGTCTACTCAATCTGATTTTGAACATCAAATTTATCTATGACTTTCTAGATTTGTAGTTCTTACATTAGAGTCTAGTGTATTTTCATTGTTAGTTGCATGATTGAATTACATTCAAAAATTCACTCCAAAGCCCCCAATTTAGATCCTAGGATTGATTGACTCAACTTTCAAGTTGCAAGTCAATCTCATATCCTAGCTAATCTAAAACTTTAATGATAACATGCCATTGGAAAAGTGTGTGAAATCATAAGGTGAATTCCTCGGGTTTGATTTTTCACCTTATCATTTTGGTGAAATTAATGCATTAACATTATATGCCTTTTCAAATTTGAACTATATCATCTTAAATCTAAGATTAACATTTCATTATTTTGCATTGTTCATCTATGAATTTATTTTACATCATAAAAAAGCATACAAAATTGAAAATTTAGATATCATATTGCATCACAGGTTGTAATAAGGTTAGTTTCAAGCATCATAAGTCAAATATACATCTTAATTGCATTTAAAAATATACATTAGGTCATTTTAAGATCTAAAATCAAATTTGAAAGTGTTCATTGAATTTTGCATATAGTCAAGAAAGGTAAAAAAATTGTATTGTTTTGTTTCAAAAAGACATAAAAATCATCTTTTTAGTTTTTACACATTAGGAATAGTCAATTGCAAAATTCTAGATTTGGAGATAACATTTGGAATTGCATTTTATTATTTGAACATTTTGAAAACATTCATTGTCACACCTACACAATCATATAAAAGAAACATTAAACAATATTAAACACATTCAAATTTTAAATTTGGCAAAAATATTCTCCAGAGGAGGATGCCCTTGGTGACCGTGTCCAAGCTATTTTTGCTTAGGTTTTTGTGATAGGTCTCTTTTAGGATCCTTTTTCCATATTTTCATTCAATATATTAGATCATTGTGGTATAGCACTTTGAACTGCATTGCATACATCATATTTTCTTAATGGCTAAGTTTTTTTGGGTATAATGTTGACTTCCTTAAAATCTTTGGTTGATGTTTTATGTTGTATGTTTGGAAATGAATCTATTTCAGATGATGAAACTCATATTCCTTCATCTTCCAATTAATTTATCCTTAACAATGATATCTTAAGGGAAGAGGAGGAAATCATGAATGAATTCATAAATAATACCTTGCCTAGCTATGAAAACAATGTCATGTTGTATCCTTCAACAAAATGGCCTAATTACCCATATCAACTATCAAAACCACCTACCATACAACCTCTTGAAATGTTTTACACATCACATAGGGAAATAAATTTACAATTCATACCTCAACCTAGGCACATGGAAGAACCAATTGATAACAAACATGATGAGCTGAAACCACCTACTAATACTATATGAAGATACTAAAGGCATAGGCTATCAAGGTCCTCCATTGTTATATCAAAAAGTTTCTCCACCATACAAACCACACAAGATCATGGTCCTATTAGAAAATGTGTATTACATGCTCCACATTTTTTATCTCAAACAAATTATACCTTGGGCACACTTTTACCATTGGGATACATTACATTACCATATATACATGAAATGATAGGCACTAAATGGAAGAATAAAAACACATCCTGTTATGCATATCATAAAACATTTTCACATATCATTGATGAATGTCATGTTTTGAAGTATATATTGAAAGAGTTAGATCCTTACAATGATAAATTTGATAGGATAATAGAGTAAACTACATTCATTTTTGCTCCTTGCTATGCCATAATTGTACTATCACATCATGCTCATTACCATGCATGGAGGTATAAATTAGGCTAATGCAATCATATTTTATTTTTCCAAGGAGCAACATGTTCATTTTGGCTCATCTTTTTCCCTACACTTGGGGAGAAAGGGTTAGGTAGCCTTTTGTTAGGTACATTCCTTACTACAAGGTATCCCTTTGTATCTCCTTAAAATGTTACAGTAACAAACTTGTAAACTAACATTTTAAGTGGGGCATATAGTCCCCCACGTGCAATTTTTTCATAAGAAATGGTCCCTCTTTAGTGATGGTATCATACATCTCCTACAAAGTGTGACCTTGTTAAAACAATATCACATGAATGTCTTTAAATGTGTGGCCTCCTCAATTTATGTTAGTGTCTCATTTGTGGTGGTATTAGTCTTGATATACCCTAAAAGTGTGACTTTTATTTTCATGTGATGTTCCCTTTGGTGGCAATACTTTGGATAGTATTCCTTAAAGAGTGTTTGTTCATTGCACAAATTTTCCTCTCTTAGTGGTAGTATCAAGTATGATATTCCCTAATTTGTGACCTTTCATGTATTGAGTAGTGCCCCTTTAACACCCTTTGTGGTGGTGTTGTCTATAACAACCCCTGATGTGTGGCTTTTCTTTTTTATCCCCTTGGATGTTAAAAATTTTATACACCCTCTAAGGTGAGTTTTGTTTGTCCCCTCGGATGTTAAATTTTGTACAACCCCTAGGGTGCATTTTGTTCATCCCCTTGGATATTAAATTTTGTACACTCCTAAGGTGAGTTTTGTTCATCCCCTTCAATGTTAAAATTTATGCACCCTGTGAGGTGAGTTGTCGTTTTTACCCCTGGACATTAAATTTTAAGCACTCCATGAAGTGATATTTTGTAAGAGAATCCATAGATTTTCCATAATGCATCTTGTTGATTCATGAAATTGGGAACTCCTTTAACATGGCCACCTAGCATAACACAACTTTCTTGCCAGTGAAACCATGTGTTTCATGAGTGTCCTAGCATAATGTAGCTTCCTAGCTTTATGGAACCCATCATATTGCATGAACACCTAGAATAATGAAACTTTCTAGTAAGTAGATCCATGTAGCTCATGAGTGATATTACATCCTTATGAGAGCATCCTTTGGACTAACATACGTTCAAGATATGATGTTTGGTATTTAACAAAAATCTAAGATTGAGGTCTCTTTTCCTTAGCAACTTGAATCATTTTTAGTACTAACATAGTGTTTGTGTTGTGCCTATATATGTTTTCTTATATTTGTATTATGTTGCATTATGTTTGTGCATTGTATTGTGTTTTCCTCATGTATGTTTTGTTTTATCTTGTTACTTTTCATACATGTGTGTCCCCTTGTGCTTATGTTAGTTTTCCATGGGATCTTGAATCTCGGGGGCTTATGCATTCCCCCTAGATTCTTTTTTCATCCTACCTCTTTAAAATTTTGATAACCAATCCCTTCCTAAAATATTTCTACTCTAGTGTGACTTCGAGTCTAAGTTTATACTCTCACAAAAGAGGGGACTAAATGTAGTGTCGTATATTGTCACCCATAACAATTTCACACTAGATTTTTCTCCCTCCTATGTGCTTAGACCTAATTGTACATGTAATGCCCTAAATTATGCAATATGTGGCCCATTAGAAAATTTATCAAGAAATCACATGTACAAATTTGAGGCAAGTATTTAATATTTTCCTCCCGACACTTTACACATTGCAAAATAAGGCTAGGAAAATGACACCCTAGGTAACTTTGTCACCCTATTTTGGCTTCAATTTTTAATATGTTAGAGTTGACATTAAATTATTATTTGAATTTCAAATTTCAAATATTGTCTATCAAGATTTAATTTGTAGGAAATTAGAGTAATTGCATATACATACCTAATCATTTCACCATTTGAAAAGGAATAGGGAATTATTGAAAATATTGGTGATCAAGAAATTATTATAATGTCAAGAGCAGTTAAGAGTAGAAGTATTGTAGAATTTCATTATTGAAGCATCATGTCAACTTTTATGGGAGTTTGTTCATGTTTATACATACATTTTATTTGTGAGGACTAATACGTGTAGGTCTTGAAATAAATCCAATCCAATTTGCAAGAAATATTTAAAGAGGTATGCATGACTTTAGTCCTTCAAGGAAAAAAATTGAGTGGTTATTTGCATCTAATTGTTTATTCATCATTCATTTATCATTTAGCCTCTATCCCTCAAAGGAATACGCTCTGGTTAATCAATTTTGGCATTGTGGAGGTGGAAACGCGAACACAAGGTTTGACTGAGGAAAGCCCCTATATGGCATAACCATTCCTCTCTCTTTGAATGTGTAGGTTACAAATTTGAAGAGGATTGGTGAAGATTGGAGATCATTTGATCATTGTTGCATCTAAACCCTACAACTTGACAAGAAATAGAAACTCAATTATCTTAGAAATTGATAAAGATCCAAAAGAGGGATCCAAAAGGAAGAAGTATTTTATCAAACACCCAAGGACTATGAAAATATATTATAAATTTATTTACTTAGATATAGGTTGGACCTAGGCGACTTAGTATTGCAAGTTCAACTTCAAATTTATATGAGAGATGCACAAAAGTGTGCTCAAACTATTTTTGAACATAAAATTTGTCTATGACTTTATAGATTTATTATTTTTACATTAGAGTAGTGCATATTAATTATTAATTAGTTACATCACTATATTTAATTCAAAAATCCACTCCCAGATACCCTAATTAAAATCTTAGGATTGATTGAATCACCTTTCAAGTTTCAAGCCAATCTCATATCCTAGTCGATCATGAAGTTTAATGAAAACATGGCCTAGAAAAGTATGTGAAATCATCAGGTGAATTCCTATGGTTTCACTTTTCCACCTTGTCACTTACTTACCATTGTAACATGTATTTTTAAATTAATTTTCCACCTTATTTATCCTTGTATATGTAGAGTAGGAAAAGAGGTCCTAGACCTAACTAAGATCAACTCTTTTTACTTTCCCTCTGCATTTGGGAACAAAACCAACTAAGATTTATGATTGGTTTGCTGCCACAATGGAGATCCAATATCCTAGGGTTTGATCCTTTTGATTTGTAAAGATGAGAAAATTTATAAGTGTTTAAAAAATCCTAATTGATATAAACACTAGATTTGAATAGTGTAATTTATCAGATAGATGAAAATGGAAATTGACAGAACAAACCCAGATCTAGAAAGTGATGATAGAGAAGAACATGCCATTAAAATTTGAGCATGAATTATAGAGATAGGGGTGTCAGAACCCTAGACTAGGACCTATAAATCTCATATGTTGTGTTATGATTTGCATTGTGTTTCCTATAGCTTCCTATTGACATAACCTTCAAATTTGACCTACATACATGAAAAGGGAGGAAAAGGTTGTGTTATATAGGGGATTTCATAAATCAAAGAATGTTTTAACTTGTTTCCACCTTCACATATAGAAAATGATGATGGAAAATAGGGTATGCACCCCCATATCCCCATTATCTTCACCTCCTTTCCCAAAACCCCCCCTCTAATCATCTCCTCTCATTTCCATCACCCCTTGACAACCATCATCTCCTATACCTCCCACCTCCCCTTGGTCATTTCCTCCACCTCTACTTGGTACCTCACTCGGAAATCCCCAGCTAGCTCCACCTACAATTTAGGTTGTCTAATTTATCTGACATCAAAGCATGTAAATTTGAGTGGGTTATATAATACCCACCACAAATTAAAATATAGGGTCTTCCCTACATCCTCTACTACTTTTTCCTACACCCACTGAACATGAACTAGGTTAACAAAATATGTCACTACTAGTTGAGGCACCTATGAGCCCATTTTTACTTATCTCTTTCTTTGTGTGAGGAAAATGGCCAACACTTGAGGGACATCTCGAGTCTCTCTAAATTGTCTCTTGACCTTTACTTGAAGATATCACTAAATAATGTGAGTTTTTGACCTATGAGCCACTGAGTCTATTTTCAGGAAGGTAGATTCTTATCATCATTTTCCTAAGCCTCACATAGCTTCCACAACCTCTAGATAAATGAATTCATATAGTCAAGCATATCCTCTAATAATCCAAGTTACCTAACAAATGTTATGTCAAAATGAGCTTATTGTAATAAATATAAGGGCGCCTAAACCACCGTCTAACCTCTGCCAATGGATGAGTGAAAAAAATATTATCCCATGACCAAACATGAAGAAAGGTCACCCCAACCAGTAAACTCATATTAAAATGATACACAACCTAATTCATATCATGATACAAGTGAGCGAAAACACATGACCCCATACATAAACAAGTCCATTTGTTAGCATCCTCTCAAGGATGTGACCCCATCCAATAGATAATCCTTGTGATCTATAATCAAGCACAAGAATTCTACATATCAATCCACCTAACACCAAATGGAGATCATAAAAAATCCATACTCCCCATCTGAGGTCCATCTCACCATCCTCTATGTCAATATTGTCATCATGAAAAACTTGTTGTAAGGCCTCCTCACCAACGATAGTATTGTAAAAACTTGATCACCCACAATCAAGATCCTGAAGATCCTCCATATTTCCTCAACGGCGAGTGTATCCTCCCTAGTTGACAACATGAATGAGGATCTATCATTATTCCATCTCTCTACAAGAGTGATCATGAATGTCCTATGTGCCCTAATCTTGGTCATGAAAGTAATGTGATATAAGTTCCCTATTGTATCTAGGAACCCAAAATTTTTCTCACTAAGGTAGGAAATCCTCTTCAAGATAATAGGATGTCTCTCCTATGACATAATAAGCTCTAGAGAAATATTTAAACATAACACCCACAATATCAACTTTACAAAAAAATAAGAAAAATACCAAAATGTGAAACTCTTTGTTTTAAATATGTTTTGATAAAAAAATTTCCAAACATATACAAGCTAGAAAATAAAAATGTCAAATTTCCTAATCATTCACAAGATTCTTTTCAAAATAGTTGTGTTAGCCAAATTAAATCCAAGCCTTTTCTCAAAGGTGTCATGATAGAAAAATCAATTGTGAACCAAAAATCAAATGTGTTGTATTTTGTCAAATGCACACTAACACCTTCAAATGTGTCGTGTTGGGCTTCAAACACATCATTTCAAGTTTCAAAGGAATCCAAGCTAATTCAATGCATTTGATGGACTCCCTAGGCCTAACATTTACTACACTATAAACATCAAATAAGGATGAAAGGGTTTGATACATACTACTTGAGGTGCTCTAGCTAGCTACTAGTATTATAATCATACTCTATCTACTTGTTGAATTGTGTGTGGTACACCAACCACCTCTACAATAGCTTTATACTCAATTCTCTCTCAAAGCTCTCAAATATCTAACCTAGGAGTGTGCAAGTGACTTGAAAATGACCCCCAAGGAGTTATTTATAAACTTTTAAACCCTAGATTCCTCCCATTCTACCCACCTTATTCCATTTTCATCATGGCCCAACTATCTTGACTAGTTTACTATCTTGACTAGTTTCTTCACCAACCTGAACTCAATTTTCATTCTCATATTCACCAAACCTATCACATTTACCTAAATTGTGAGCTCAACCTAGAAATTATTGTTTCTCAGTTGATCTCTTGAGGGGGAAACCTACCATTCAATCATCATCACTTTGTCCGCTAGGGCATAGTTGAGCATTAGTATGACCTAATTTTTCTATATTAGTAGCATGCCTTTAAAATAATGTAATATATGTTACATTGCCTCAAAGAGAGAAAAATACAGACATATAAAAATGTCAAACAAATTCTTCTAATCCATCATTTACCATCATCAACACACATCATGCATTCCTCTAATTCATCATATCTAGTCATTATCACTCATCACCCTTTTCATCGATATTAATTAAACAATTCCCAATTACTTCATAAACTAACCTCTTTCCCTCTATTAATTAAATAATTTTCCCTAATATAATTTAATTAAATATCTTTAATTATATAATTAATTTCAAATATTCTTCTTATACACATAATTAAATATTTTAAAATTATTTAATTAAATCTTGGATTATCTTCTCATCCGAATAATTAAATAATTTTAATTATTTAATTAAATCATGCATTCTTTATCATTTCTCTTAAATAATTTCTTAATTATTTAATTAGATAATTATCATCCAAATTTAAATAAATTATTTAATTTATTTAGTTTTCACATCCTTCTAAAAATAAATAAAATCATTATTTTATTTATTTCCTAATAATAGTTGTTAGGAATAAGATGTTTTAGACCTTGCATAATGTTTATAATATAAAATT
This sequence comes from Sequoia sempervirens, assembly GCA_007258455.2. Classification (NCBI taxonomy): domain Eukaryota; kingdom Viridiplantae; phylum Streptophyta; class Pinopsida; order Cupressales; family Cupressaceae; genus Sequoia; species Sequoia sempervirens. Next base: position 328,538,086 of record VDFB02193867.1, on the reverse strand, counting down.
TATTATTATGTGTGGTGCACCTAGGAGACCTAGAAGTATGTGCATCACTACTACTAGGAGTTAATATTCATGGGGCCACTTTATGTTGTATGTAACATTGGGATATAAGTTGTGTAATGCCCTGCCGTGTGAACCCCAAAGGACAACAAACACTACACATTTTTTTTCTTTCTTGAAAGCAAAACATTGCATAAGATAAATTTAACATTCATTACATGAAAGACAATTATACATCTACAAAGTCATCTATGTCCTATGGGGTACACAGAACTATCATCACGAACCCTAAACTTTTGTCAAAACGAAAGGGAATAAAACCAAGATTATCTTATAATATCATACAATCATCCATAATTAATGGAGAGGAAAGCAATACAACATTTTATTACAATTCAAATCACAGTTCAATAGTACAATTGTGGAGCATATTTCCAGAAATACAACACATCACAGACACAATAATACATTACATAATGCTTCCCTTATATCCACGAGAAGAGTACATCAAGTACAAGTATGATTCATCAATGAAGAATAAGCTACAAAATGAGGACCGGTCTTCAACCAAGTGTGGCTCTGGGGATTCTACATCCGATCCTGCATCGCGAACACAACCTAGGAACCCAATGGGGTGCATAGCACGTTCCACTCGACTGCGTGGACCCAAAGGCCCACCCCCTGTGCTAGGAGATGATAAGAAAGGACCCACGACCAAGACATACAAGTAGAATGATCACAAGACCAAGCCATAAGGTCAACCAAAACATAACATACAACAATCTCAATGACCACTTACAAGGTGACTGCTTCCAGAGACATACAAAGGAAAAAGCAAGGGACACTATAACACCAATATTCATAGATTCCCAACTGAAGGGTACACAAATACTTTGGTTCCCAAAGAAACTCATAACATGGAACCACAAAATGACTATATAACTTCCATTATCACAAATCGACAAATGCAGAGTAAAGGGGACAATATCACAACAAAAATAGAAGACAACACTTTAAAAAAAATTATCATCTCCATACAAGATCGAACACAATAACCAAAGTTTTCATAATAATTAGATGACACCAGTGGGCTCCCTCCGTATGACAATAATCAGAAACACAATGATTTCACTAATCAAAGACCATAATTTAAGCAAGTAACCAATCAACCACGAAACCACTGTTTTCAAATTTCATTATACTCAATAATTTTACTAATACACCATCCACACAATAATATTCAAATGTTCAAGTTTCCAAACTACTACTCTACACTTCCACTACACAAACATGCAATACTCCAAATAACTATCATATTGATTACATAATGAAATCTTCACTATTAACTAGTTAGTATGTAACCTTCATGCTAACTTACAACTTATCATTACAGTACTCCAATTATCTAATTCATTTATCCATCACAACTTGGATGCTCCATTATTTAAATTACATTTCCTTAAATCTCTTTATTATTCCCTAATCTATGTAATGAACAAAACCATATGATATCACACCTATATATATATATATATATATCAACATACAAACTCAATTATGATCTTTTAAAGTCTACAACGATTAATACTATGAGGAGTAATTTAAGACAAAATGAATCGAAGCCTACTATGTTACTCTTTCACTCACCGGGAAATTATTTAAAACAATTAAGGGAATTATAGAAACGTATTTTACAACTATCTCACTAGGCATCTAACACAAGATTAATTTAATTTTCCTATAACTACTTACATTTTCATATTCATTCATTATATGTATTAAACATCCTAAACCATTTCACTATATTTTATTTGACATTGATTAGGGTTACCATGGTGTATTTTATGACACTAATTTCGACATTGGATTACAAATTTACGTTACATAATGTTATTATAGAACTCTATATTATTATCAAGATATTATTGATAGTATCATTATTGATAACACAATTTTCTTACATAAGCATTTACCACTATTTAATTAATTGATTATTATTCTTTATATAAATAAGAATAATAAATATCTTATACATATATTCATATATAAATAATTTATTCACTTTTAAGAAAAAGTTTAAAAGAATTAATAAATCTCATATGTAAATAAATGTATTATTTTAATATGAAGGAGAAACTAGAAAAAAAAAACCAAAAGAAATAAAGGAATCTTTTAATACCTATTCTTTTATCTTGAATACATTCTTTTCTTAAGTTAATTTAACCCCTACTAAAAGGTTGAGGATATATTCTCCTTAGGGATGTATATTTTTCCTTTTCTTTAAGAGGATCCTTTATTATTTTATTTAAGGAATGTATTACGTGGAAGTTTAAAATGTTATGGTCAATCATCTTAAGGGAGTTAATCATGCCGCCCTAAATGGGCATTTTCAACGCTTACTACATGGCCTTGGATTTATACAAGTAAACTATAATTTTATTTATTTTATAACTCTCTCCCTCTTCAGCGCTAAATCTTGCATACATATATGATAAAGGTTAGGTTATAGAAAATGAAACGTCGTCTTTTATGCAAATGTTCACTTCTCATAAAGGAAATAAATGAATAAAATATATGTCTTATTACGGAGAGGGAAACACATCCTCTTCCCAAATGCATTTCACATTAAAGGCAAGTGCTTTTTATTTAGAGTTTTTGTTTTCTCCTCTTCTTTTTGCCTCAAAGTTTGGCTGGAAGATGGTGAAAAATGGGCGGCGCTGGGTAGCAGGGGAGATGCATCCATCTCCAATGGATAAAATAAATTCTTGTTCTTTAATCTTATAAGAGAAAGATTACATATTTATTTTTGAATAATTATTTATATGCTTTGGTTTATATACATTCTTAAGTATGACTAGTTAATCTTATAGAATCAGATTTATATATGTATACCTTTACATAATATCATAAAATACAGATAGACATTTATTTTATATCTGTATACCTGTACACCCAAACATCCTAAAAGAATTCCAACGATATGAAGATTCCTGGCACCAAGTGTTGAAATACAAATAAAAAGGAAAAAAAATGCCTCCACAAGAGTCTTTTGAAAAAAACTTGAAATTAGTCATTGCTTAAACTGGGGAGATATGGATTGAAGTGCTTCTTTTATTTTTGTCTGTTAATGTAGTTTAGATTTTAATGCTAGATTTTTAAATGATGTATAGTGTGTTTTGAACAACAATTTTTACTTAGTCAATGACATAAATTTCCAGAGATTTTAATGTTATTCATAATATTTAAGAGGGATTTATTTATTTTTAAGACAGGCAGCCACAATTATAATATCCCGCTACGTAACCTCGAAGGGTAAGAGCTAAAAGAGGACAAGATAATTTTTTTTTGATAACATAAAGAATAACTTACACAAAAAAAGTTTTTAATAAAATATATCGACAACATACATGGCCAAGCATGGCCGAACACAACCCAAAGGAGAGGACTAATCCACCCTACAAAGAAAATCCAAACAAGAGCAAATAAGATAGCTCCAAAATTTTTGCTCAAGAACCCCTGCTCCGGAACTTCCTGCTCTGAAACTTCTTGCTCTGAAACTTCCTACTCCGGAATTTCTTGCTCTAGAATCTTTTGCTCCAAAACTTCCTGCTCTAGAACCTTCTGCTCCAAACCTTCTGCTCCAGAAATACACATAATACATACAAAAAGCTCTGACACGCTAAAACTTTTGCAGATTACAACATGAAGGAAATACACAGCCGAAGATCTGATTTTTGCATGAAACTTTTGAAATAAAAGCCATAATAATCATCATAGTACAGGCGAGTCTGATACTAACACCGAAACTCATAAACCAAATAAAGAACATAACATTTCTTCTCATTAATCTATATGATTACATTTTCTCTCTCAAGAGAGTACAATATACACATAAAGAAATATATATGGGTACAAAGGCATAGCCATAAATAAAATACATCAACATATAAGACAAGTACAAGAGAGAACAACTCCAACTGGTGCTCCAAAAACCTGTATGCTGGTCCCCAATGACAGTGGCAATGCCTCCCTACCATATGGACTCAAAAGAGGCCACCCCACCGTGCTCGGAGATAGTCACAAGGGCCAAGTAGAAATAACAAGGCAAGGGTAACATATGGCCAACACTCACATTAGACACATAGCAAACATAGAATACAATGCATTAAAGCCAATATCACAACATGAAGATGCTTAGACAATAATATGTCGGGTACTACTCATGACTATTAAGGTATGAGGTAATAGAGTGTAGATTGGATAGAGTGTCATCATGCGTGCTCAAAGGGATGACACCACACGGAACCAAGTACACCTCTCATACAGACGATAAGACTCAATCATGTTCGTATCAACGCCCTGCAGACGAATAACTCAACACCTTGCAGACAGATAGGCCTTCTCGTTTAACCAAATGAGGAATTCATAACTAATATGAAACAATGAAAAATCCACTAAAACCATTATTGAAACCATTTAACACAGCCACACAAATGTGAAATCATTCAAATAGCTGATCTCATACACTCACAAGTAGATCAAATACATTCAAACATTCACCATTAACTTCATAAAAGAACCAATCATATAATTCAGTATAAACCTCACTAAATTATCTTGCAAAATTATGTTTAAATCATATACAATTTACCAAGAGACAGTGGCACAAAACACAGTTTCAGCTGTTGTGCAAACGCATGAGAAATATGTGTAGAAATCTCATAAAAATTCAAAGTGCCCAAATTAAAAATCGGACAACGACCCAGTTCAGATTTTGACATTTCCAGTTGGATTCTACCTTTAATTTTTAATTTTATAACCTGAAATAAGGTGTTGTTAAAACAAAAGTCATTTTAAGCATGGTTGGGAAAAATGAGATTTCCAGTTGGATTCTACCTTTAATTTTTAATTTTATGACCTGAAATAAGGTGTTAAAAAAAAAGTCATTTTAAGCATGGTTGGGCAAAAACATGAAAAATGAATGTGCTCAGATTAAAAATCAGACAAAGACCCAATTGAGATATAGAAGTTTCTACATGGAATCCAACTTTATTTTACATTTTTAACAGGCGGTTAAAAAACAGTAAATAAAAATGTCACTTAACAAGAAGACACAAATTTGACCAAAAATGAAAGTGCCTAAAATTAAAATTTTCCAAAGACCCAATTGAGATTTGGACATTTTTACATGGAATCCACATTTACTTTTCATTTTTAACGAGTGGATAAAGAGCAGCAAAGGAAAACAATTTTTTTTTACAAATTGGGCAAAAAAATAAATGAAATGAAAGATCTCAAAAATCTATTTTTTTTTTGCAACCCATTTTAGATTTATTGGCATGGACAAAATCTGCCATAAGAAAAACTATAGGGCAACAATTTGAATAAAAAACAAGTATTATTCAACTCCAAAGAATCCATAAAAAAAGGAATAAAGGAATAATTCTGCCATAAGGAAATACAAAGCTTCCATTTCCAAACTAAATTGCATTCAATAGCACCAAAAATTAAAGGGATTCAAGAACCACAAAAAAAAAACCTCAATGTTTTCCCAAAATTGAAATGAGAGAATGCTCTAACTGTAAAACACGAATGAGTTCCAAACTGGGACAACAAGGAGGAAATGGCATGCTGAAATCAACAATCAAATGCCCACAAAATCTTCTCAGCAAAAACTCCACATTTCTCCCCAACTCTGTTGCCCAATTCATGGGGTTTTCCTTCTCCTTCCAAAATAGAAAATTTCTTCCCTTCCAAAAGAATAACTCCCCCAAAATAAAACTTCCTTCCCTTTTATGTTTTCTCAAAACCATAAAAAATGAAAATAAGACATTTAATTAAAGCATGCTATTAAAGCTTCTCAAAACAAAATAAAATCTATATCAAAGATAAGGCTGACATTTTCTTTTAACTAAACTCCTCCTCACAATAAAAAAATGAAATAAATTATTTTATTAACAAACTATTAATGCTCTCCAAAACAATTAATTAAAATCACTAAATATCCAATATTCCCTCTTTCATATAAAAATAATAATTTAAATCCAAACATTAAAATACACACAAGCTCCCCACGGAGATTTAAATAAAACTATGAGGGCTCACAAAATAGATTAATAAAATTATTTAAAATTTCCAAATGAAATATATTATTCTCTTGGATGATAAATTTTTTTTATTTAAAAACAATATATTTAAAATCTCATGAATAAAACCATTCAAATCTTCCATCAATAAAATACTATAAAATGCCATATTTAAAATCTCGTGAAGATGCCAATAAAACCACATCAAGACATCGACAACCAAAATAAATAGCCACATAACAGATTCACAAAAACCAAAACAAAATACCTTAAAGAGACATATTGGTAAACGACATGCAACTGAAAAGTGCATCGGACATACAGCTGGCAGGTGCTCCAGATATTACCGTTAGGTAATCGGACGGTAAGACATCAACAAGGAGACATTGCACTACTAGGGTATAGTGGGCTAGGGCAGGGGACATTTGTCTTGTGACTACCTCCAGTAACCACCATCGGGGAATATGAATATGCTCAGGCCTGTGGATCCAGGCGGAGTCAATACTTAGTACCTGCATCACTTCAATTGCATGTCATAGTACATGTGCATATAACATATATCATATAGTCAAAGCAACATCAATCATCAGGAAGAGGGTCATGATATCGTAAGCCTATCAAATACGAGTGTTATAACATCATCCCTTTCTTGTCCATAATCATACAAAATCGCTAATAATGTAGTATATAAACATGTATAATCATGTAATCTAGAATAATAGTTAAACATGATAACTTTTCACATAACCATCAATGTTTAATCTCATTATGATAACATTTAATATCAAGAATACCAAATAAAAATAAAAATACTATCTTACCCAGGCTGGAGTTAGAGAGGTGTTACAACAACTATATATGTCTAGCTTTGTTTATTTTTTTTTGTTTTTTGTTTTTCCATATATTCAAATAGTCCGTAGACCCTCAACAATGGTGAAGAATCCAAATCAATATCTTTTTGTTCTGTGTATGTAATGATATGTACACACCATCATATTACATAAATATACCACTGTTATTATTTTGCAGCTGTTGTGTATGAATTAAAAGTTGCTGTTCAAATTGGAGAAGTGAAGGGTCAATATCAACAAGAAGAGTTTGGAGGAGCCTAAACCCAAAGCGGCAAGGAAGACCAAGTTTTTTTCGGTTTATTTATTTTAAATATGGTACTTCTGTGAATATGGGTAGGTCATCCCCAATTTAACAACAATATAGTGACAGTGCATTAAATCTATAATGGTAAGAGAGTGGCTGTAAAACATATTTTGATAGAAGACTATTCTAGAATGAGACCAGAGGATAGCTTTACGTTTTGATGTGACAAAACCAATAGATGGTAATGAAGTTGTTGTGGTCACTATGATACTAATGAGAGAAGTCAACACATAATTAGTTGAAAGATATCAAGATAAATTAAATAAACCATAAAATTAATGCCTCTGTTTAACAGGTATCAAAGAATTATTTTAGAATGAAAAATATCCTTCACAAAATGATCTAGCCATGTACACATTCCAAACAAATGCATTTATAAACATTAAACATGATAGTAACTTACCTCAAGCCTTTGCGCAAATGGTACCCGTAGGTGAAACAACAACTATAAAGCCAAATTTCACAATCTGTTCTAGTATCCACTCCCCAATGCCATGTGTGCCTATGCCCGAATGGGTGTTTATTTTCATCATTTTTTTTTTCTATTTTGGAACCTCCATATACTCTCCTCCCAAACTTGATAAATCCCCTCTAATATTTTGGTTTATACATTTGTCATTAGAATAATTGAAAAGTCCCACCATCCAGCCAGGTTTCACCACTTCCGTTATCTTTATGTCACAACTTAGATGCATGCAATTTTGGCAACATTCACAAGGCATGTGGAAAGTCTGGCCTTTCAATTATTTACCTTTATTTTATTCTTTTAAATGTCTTTTGAATAATTCAGAAATAAAATCATATAAGATATTTTGTTACTCCTTTTTATTTATTTATTTATTATTTGAATATTATGAAATTTTATATGGATAAACATATTTAATGATATAATTTAATAATATTAACTATATTTTTTACTTGCATTAATTTGTAGAACTAATGTCACAAAATTGTCAACCATAATTTATATTATTTTAGTAGTTCAATAATAACAATAATAATATTTATTTTACTTTATTAATAATCTCCATGGATGAAGTAAAATGACTTATATTGTTCTTATTAATTTTTTTTATAATTTATTATATACAAATAAATATTATATTTATATATATATACACACACACACACAAATACTTTCCTATTTAAATAAAATTTATAATTTAAACTCTAAATCAAACCTTTTATTATCTTTTGCTTTCAAAGAAAACGTAATAAAATAACGTAATCTATGTTTTCTACTAAATTGAATAACATTTGTTTTTAATTTAAAAGAAGATACAACTAAATGATAGAGATTAAATAAAACAACCATTTGTCCCTACTATATAATTTATTTCCTCAAAAATGAGAGTAAAGCTAATAAATGTTATCCATGAAATTAAACGTCAAACGACAAAGACAACATTACATCACAAGACACAAATAAACAACTCACTCAGTATTCAATGACGACCGAAACAGAGGGATACTACAAGTTGAGTTGTAAAATATATTTATATAATATTGGGGAAAGTAATTTTATAAAGTAAACAATATTAAATGTGGGGGCATGGTTTTGTAATCTCATAGTTTTTTAGTCACATTGTTTTATTTAATACCACTTGGTGGTTTTGTGGGAGCTTGTTTCTATAAAAGAAATCACATGAATAGTTGTTGAAGGTTGGCTAGTTGGAAATTTGATAGGTTATAGATTGTTAGCATTTGTGAGGGCTGTAGTATGGAAAGGGATGCGTGGTTACATGCTTGTTGACATGGAGTGCTTTTTGAGGGCTTCATGCTTCAATGGTGTTCATGGAGAGCTCTGAAGATGTGTTGTAATATTTATTTTTCAATAATACATGAGTGATGGATGCTTTTGGAGGCTAGGATTTCCTTCTTGAGGGTTTTCCCATGGTATAACTTGTGTCATATTTTGATGGTTATATTGTCTATTCTCTTGCATGTGGATTTTGAATACTTATTTGCATAGATTTCTCTATTTGGGATATGTGGAAATTGTCACTATGTGGTTGGAAGTTTTCTTTCATTTGGTATTAGATCCATGGTTATGATTGGATAACCCTAGGTTGAACAAATCTTGTTTGAGTTTGAAGCTATGATTTTACATAAGAGAATGAAAGACATGGCAATATATGAGGGATTTGTGAGTTGTTTATTACAAATTTGAGGTTTTTGGTTTTTGTTATGATGGGTTGTTTGTAGATTTGGGGCATGAGAAATTTTGGGTCAAAAGGGTTTCTTGGTTGTGCATTCAAATGAGGATTTTGTAGGGGTGTGCTGTAGAAAAAAGTACCATTTATTTGATATGGGAATAATTGATGACAAATTAGACTTAATGAGGCCTTTATTTATGTGTTGTGAAGCATTTTATGCATCCACACTAAGCCTTGGACCTTTGCAAGCTAAATAAAATGCTTTTAATGACGCCTTGTGAAGGTGTTGTGAACTCTTGTAAGACATTTCCACTCTTCTAGACCCTTTTTATTATAATTCATTTAAATATTCCATTTTAATCATCATCAAGTCCTATTTTGAAGTGTTGTAAGGTCTTGTAACAATATTTCACACTTTTCTAGGCATAACTTCACTATTTATCCCTTTCTTATGACTTATTTGACCCCTTTATGCCCTTGTATGCTTTAATTAAGTGTATTTTTGAATGTAAGCCCAACAAACAACATTTAATACAACTTAATTCCCGACACTCTTTTTCAGGTCCTAAGTGGGACCCATTCACCATGGGTGATGAATGAGTCCCCCTTGGCTCCAAATTCAAAACTTTTAAAATTTCCTTTTGGGTTTTTATTCAAAAACACTTGATGTTGGACTGTGATGAGGTATGAATGGGTTACTAAGGCACAAGTGTGTATAAATATGTGTTTTTCTCCTCATTTCACATCTTCTAATCTCCTATCTCTCACACATCCATTCTTCATTT